>CM053785.1:733976872-735176872 GCA_028749045.1 Cupressus sempervirens
GTAGGGAAGGGATTTATGTTTTCCTTTAGGTTGTGATTTTATGATGCAGTGTGTAATAAGATGTTTTGCTATCTTTTATTCTTTAGAGAAGGGAGATTTGGAAGATAACTATATATCAAAACTTGGGGTTTGGACAGTTTTCTTCCCACTGATTGTGATCTTTGTATGACTTTCAGTTTTCTCTAATGCATTTAAATGTTGTAGTTTCCTGAATACATTTTGATTTCAAGGTATCTTCAAAGTTCTAATTCTTAATTTTCTTAGGAGGATGGAAGATACACTCTTCATTTTCATTCTCTTTGTAATGCAACATCTGGGAAAATGAACTTTGTGTCATTTGCTGTTCTTTTCTTTTCAATTATTTAGTCTCCACATTTATATTGTATTTATAGATAGATGTTTGTATAACTTTTGTGCTTTTTGGTTAAAAGCATCTGTATTTGAATTCATTGTAAATCATGTATGGGGAGTTGTACCCAGATAAATTCAGAGGGCATTAATGCTTTTCAATAGTGAAATGACCCAACTGTTAGTATATATTTAATCTTCCTGTTTGGGCTTTGAAATTAATTTGTATATTTTTCTTTGGAGGAAAATTTGTTCACTAACAGTTAGGATTTGGACTCAAGAGTTATCTCCCCACTTATAACATTGGAATATTGTGATAGGGTATGCTCATCTTGGCAATTCAGGGAAGTCTATACCCAGTACCTACAATTTGCATAAATCCTCGCATATACAAACACATATATTCTAAACAAAATAGGCAATGACAGAAAGTGGTACATCATGTAGATCCTGACTAGTAGGTGACTATGACTCCCTCCATCAACTACATCAAGAACAACAATTATAAAGTAAAACATACACGTACACCATACACATGCAAGTAGGGGGTAAGTAACCATAGGAACTGCATATAAATAATCCATCTACTAATCATCATGAGATAACTTAAATCATTGAATGAACATACATCTATCATTATCAAAATAATCATGAAATAACTTAAATAAGTAAGTAACTCATCACATATAATCAACTGAGTGTAAAACACATCTAATAAAATCTGGTAACCAAGTACTGATAATCATAAAACATAGTCAAAAAACTGACCTAAAAGAATCTGACACTACAACAAAAAAGTCAAGTAGGGGTAGGTATTACATTATTCATTATCCTGTAGGTGCAAAGGAAATGAGGAGAATATTTACAATGTTTTCAAAATGAAAGATGATTAATATTTCATATAAGGTTTTCAACTTAGTGTGAATATTGGATGAATATCAAAAAAGAGTGTTTGATGCTAAGGAGGACTCTTCTAAAGGTAGAAACTAGTTAGGAACCACCCCAAAGGAAGTCATTTTTTAGGTCCATCTTCATGGTAAATGGAAAGGTATGCATAATTATAATTGCTTCTAGTTGCTCTGATAATTTGACATCTATTGAAATGGTAGATAAGCTTAAGTTGCCAAAAGTATCCCACCCCTTTTTTTACAAGGTCTCATGGCTAAACAAAGGACAACAAACCACGATTAATGAATAATAATGGGTAGAGTTAAACATAAGAGAGTATAGCAATAGAAGTGTCAAAGGCGAAACCCAAAGATATGGTTTAAATGAGGAAGGTAGGACCCAAGGAAATTTAGGATTTTTTGGATAGTATAAAAGGATAGATGCACAAGAGACACTTCCACCCCAAAGGGACATTAGCCATTGTATATATATTATACAAGGATCCAGATTGCCCAACAAAGAAACCTATAAGATAACCCTAGAGTAAAGTGAGGAGATTGCAAGACAAATACAATTTAGTTGTTGGAAAAAGGATTCATTAGGAAGAGTTTGAGTCTCGATGCTATCCCTACAATCTTGGCTCCAAAGGAGGGAATGTGTATATTATGCTAAAATTTTAGAGCCATTAATAAGATAACAATCAGATACATGTTCATATTTTCCAGGGTAAAGGATTTTTTGGATTGTCTAGGAGGTGCTAGGTACTATTCCAAGGTGGACCTAAAGAGTGGCTACCATCAGAAAAGGATAAGGGAAGGAAACAAACCCAAAACAACTTTTAAAAAAAATGAAGGCCTCTATGAGTGGTTAGTGATGCCATTTGGTCTCTCAAATGCCTCTAGTACTTTTATGAGGCTCATGAACGAGGTTCTCAAACCATTCATTAACCATTTTTTGGTGGTGTACGTAGATTAAAATTTAGAGTTTAGCAAGAGAAAAGATGGGTATTTAAGGCATTTGGATTTGGTATTGAAGAGGTTTCATGAGGAACAATTGAAGATCAATTTGTAAAATTATATTTTCTTGTAGGAGGAATTGATAATTCTTGGTTTTGTGATCTCCAAGGGAAGCCTCAAGATGGATCTATTAGAATATATAGTCCACCAATATAACTGAGATGGGGGGATGGTGGGTGGGGTTGTGGGGGGAGGAGGGGGAAGGTGGGGGCAGGGGTGGGGGCGGGGGGAGTGAATCCATTATCAAACTAATATCATAGTTATCAATCTTATTAAACTTTAACCATATGAAAAATATAATCAGAAACCATAACAAGATACTCATACACAATACACCAAATATGTTAAATAGGGAAACCCTTGATCAGAGAGAAAACCTCGGTTGGAATGGTACCCACAAGGATGATGCACTAATATAAATATTCCTTGTTAGAGGATGAAACTTGTTATGAGTCTATAACAACATTTAGTACATATCAATCCATGTTAAGAGACTTTGAATCCCTGTTAGGAGATTCCAACCTTGTTAGGAGTTGTGCCAACCCTGTTAGGAGTTGTAGAAGACAGATGGACCCACTATCCAAACAACTTTAGCGACAAGACCAATGAATCCACTGTCCAAATGATCTTTGTATTATTCCTTGTAGAATAATAGAAATGAATAACACTGCTCTTTCCTCTTTCTCTATCTTGTCAACCAGACTTCTTTTCATTATGATCTTGTAACTAGATCACAAATCTCGCATCTAATAATCCCTTGGATTGCTTACTCGCATTCACTAAACACTCTGCTCCTTTTATCACTTCTCACTCAATACAATGATCACAACACTTCATACAAAAAAGGGAAAATCTTTCCTTTATACTGTATCTTCAAAATAATTCCTTGAGTCAGCCTTGAGGCTTTCCCAATTAATTATAATAAGATAATTAATTAATTCCTAATTGCAATAGCATTGTTGGCTTAGAGTCTATGAAAATTATCACACATGTGACACTGGGGATTGTGCATTTTCTAACATCATCATTAGACTTTCTTATGTCACTGGTTGACCATGCATCTCAGATTATATCTCTATCAGACGATATAATACAAACATCAAAAACTGCTTCTTAGGTACTCTGTCTTTGTACTACTCTCTATAAATTAGGCATATCTTCCGTACATCTTCGACTCAGGTACTACACATTAAACCTTAACATCAAGACACTGTATCAAGCATGTCCATGAATGCACATCACCAGACAATCAAAACATTTTCCATACAACTACGATCTATGTCTGCTACTTTTCTAGTCATCATAGACTTACTACTATGTTGACATCAATGACAAACACAGTCATGAATGTAACATGTCAATACTCTCCAATTCTTAGGATACTTCCACAATGTAGTATCATCAACATTCATGCTAACAATCTCCCCCTTTGGTATTGATAACAACATAGATGAAAAATATCTAAGTTCAAGGAATACCAAAATAGTACTCTCATGTTGCTGTTGCTATTCTCATCTTTTCAAATCCTCTTCATCAATCAAATTTGAAAAGCTCTGGAACACTGCTATGTTCTACATCTTCTTATGATCAGCAATAATTGTTCACATTAAACAAATTACCATACACCAAAGTTCTTCATAGTGCATATCTCCCCCATAGAGATATTCCTCTTCTCCTCATATACATAGGAGATGTTTTTCATGCATATTCTCCCCCATTGACATCAATGACAAAGGCCTTATTATGTCAAGTTATAGCTCCAAATCTTCAACCGGATCAAGTGTCCAAAGACACTATTAAAGAATAAATACCAAGAGTCCTTAATGACTCAGTTCATCACAGATACTCCCCCATACATGAAGCATCAACATTCAATCCAATCAAACATTAGTGCTCTGTACCATTGGGATGATGCAATCTCTGCATCATCTACTCAGAAGTAGACATGGGCATAATCCCAAGTGCATGCCTCTCAAGTACTCAAATGTATCTTTAGGTAAGGGCTTCATAAAGATATCTACAATATGATCTTTAGTACTCACATATTGCAATCTAATCTTTTTTTTTGCTGCCTTCTCTCTCAAGACATGATACTTAATAGATATATGCCTAGTCATAGAATGCAACACAAGATTATTAGACATACTATACTTGTGTTATGATAGTATATGATAACAGGTTCTATAAACTCAATCAAGATATCCTTCAACATTTGTTTCATCCACATAACTTGATTATAATTATTTTCTATTGCAACATACTCTGCCTCATTCGTACTTTGTATAATACAATCTTGTTTCTTGCTTAGTCAAGAAACCAATCTTCCTCCAAGAAAGGATTCTCCACCATAGGTGCTCTTTCTTTCCTCCATAATGTCTGACTAATCCACATCAGTATATGCATATAGAGTGAAATCACTCGATCTATCATACCATATTCCATAATCAGACGTTCCTTTCAGATATTTGGATATCCTCTTTACTACTGCATAATGATACTCCTTAGGATCAACTTGAAATCTAGCTACAATCCTAGCTGCATTTTTTATATCTAGTCTAGTGTGAGTCAGATATTGCAAACTGCTAATAATGGATTTGTACTTCTTCTGCTCAACTGTAGGTGTCTCATGTTTGCTAGATAACTTATGACTAGTTATCATAAGTGTACCAACATGCTTACAACTTTCCAATCCAAATATTTTCAACAAAGCTTTCAAGCACTTAACTTATGAAATAAAAATACCATCATTATTCTGCACAATATGCAACCCTAGGAAAAGATTCATTTCTCCTATCATGCTCATCTCAAACTCATTCTTCATTTCTTTAGCAAACTTAACACTTACTTCATCATTACCTCGAAATATTATGTTATCAACAAATATTACTATTATCAACAAACCATTCTCAATTTTGACTCTCAAATACAAGTTACTATCTGTTGCACCTTTAGCAAATCCAATTTTTTCCAAATAGTTGTCCAACCTTGCATACCAAGTTTTAGGTGCTTGCTTCAATCCATATAGAGCTTTATTTAGTCTGCATACCATAACTTTGTCTTTAGTCAGAGGGAAACCATCAAGCTGCTCAATGTAAACCTCTTCTTCAAGTTCTCCATTCAGGAAGGCTGATTCAACATCCATCTGATATACTTTGAACATCTTATTCGCTGAATAAGCCAAGAATAGTCTTACTATTTCCATTCTAGCTACAGGAGCGTATATCTCCTCATAGTCTATTCCTTCTTGTTGTGAATATCCTTTGCACACAAGTCTAGCCTTGTCTCTTATAACTTCACCTTGCTCATTCATCTTGTTTCTAAATACCCATTTGATTCCTATAACATTCTTTCTTTAGGTCTATGAACTAATTCCCATGTTTCATTCTTCACAATCTGATCTAGTTCTTCCTTCATTGCTTGAATCCAATGATCATCTTTACATCCTTCATCTGTAATCTTAGGTTCAAATTGAGAAATTTCTTGTCATCACACTTTTGTCTTTGCTTCCAATTATCTTCTCTATTGGGTGATTAACTGTCATGTTTCTATTAAAGGTAGGAGTTGTCAACTCAACTCTTATCTCATCTCTTAGTTCAGATCTTTGTTCTCCTCTTTGCTCAATAATTTGTACATCATTCTATAGATCATTCTTAGTCTCAAAGAGAACTTCTACATTCTGTCTAACAACTCTAGTATTATAATAATCAATAATAGTTACTAGAGCTAGCTCTTCTTTTACTTCCTCTTTCTTAACCATTTTAGGCTTATTATCTTCATCAAAAAGTGAAATCTTTCTAGATTTTCTTGCTCTTATAGGAAATTTTGATGAAAAATTACTAAGCTCTTTACATGTCCAACAAATGAAAATTTTCATACCTTCTTTGATCTTCATGTCTTCTTTGGATAAGGATATGCTTGAGCTTCTATTCTTTTGTATGTAACAAAAGGATTATGGAATAAGAAAATCAATGTTAAGATCTTTACACATATCTGATAACTCACCAAGAATATCCATCTTTTGCATGTCAAAATTTCCTCTATTTGACTTGGGACTATCTTTTCTAAAAAGATTCACCGTTGATCTCCCAAAGTTGTTAAGCTTTTCCTTCAAGGACCTGAAGCTCTGATACCAATTATTAGAATATATAATCCACCAATATAACTAGGAGGGGTGGGGGGGTGTGGGGGTGGTGAATTAGTTATCCAACTAATATCACACTTATCAACCTTATTAAACTTTAACCATGTGAGTAATATAATCATAGACCACAACAAGATACTCATACACAAAAACACTAGATATGTTAGCTTGTGAAACCCTTCATCAGAGGGAAAACCCTGGTGGGGATGGTACCCACAAGATGATGTACTAATATAAATATTCCTTGTTAGAGGATGGACCCTGTTAAGAGTCTAAAAAAAACTCAGTACATGTCAGTCCCGGTTAGGAGACTTTGAATCCCTGTTAGGAGTAGTAGAAGACAGATGGATCCATTATCCAAACATCTTCAGGGGCACGACCAATAAACCCACTATCCAAATGATCTCTGTATTATTCCTTGCAGAATAATAGAAATGAACAATACCGCTCCTTCCTCTTTCTCTGTCTTGTCAGTCATACCACAAATCTCACATCCAATAATCCCTTGGATCACTTACTCGCATTCACCAAACACTGCTCCTTTTCACTCTTCTGACTCAATACAATGATCATGACACTTCATACAAACAAGGAAAACATCTTTCCTTTATACCGGATCTTTAAAATAATTCTTTGAGTTGACCATGAGGCTTTTCTAATTAATTATAATAAGATAATTAATTAATCCATAATTACAATATCACTGTCAGCTCACAATCTATGCAACTGCTCACACTAGGGATTGCACATTTGCTGACATCATCACCAGATTGTCTTATATCATTGGTTGACCACACATCTTAGATTATATCTATGTTAGATGATACAATACAAATATCAAAAACTACTTCTTAGGTACTCTATCTTTGTACTGCTCTTTGTAAATTAGACATATCTTTTGTATGTCTTCAACTCAGGTATTGTGCATTGAACCTTAACATCAAGACACAGTATCAAACATGTCCATGAACATGCATCACCAGACAATCAAAACATTGTCTATACAACTAAGATCTATGTCTGCTACTTTTCCAATCTAACATAGACTTACTACTATGTTTACATCAATGAAAAACACAATCATGAATGCAAGATGTCAATACTCTTCAATGCTTAGGATACTCCCCAATGTAGTATCATCAACATTAATTCTAACATGATCCCTCTAAGGTAGAAGTAATCCTCAAATGGCCAACACTAAGGATTGCAAGTCAGGGAAAAAAATTTACATGGTCTTGTAAGTTTTTATAGGAAATTTGTTAAGAGTCTTAGTGGGGTATGTTCACCAATGACTGACACCATAAAAGGAGGGAGAAAATATAAATTTTCTTGGAGTAGTGAAGATGACATGTCTTTTTAATACCTAAAATGGAGGGTAGCAGAGCAACCAATCCTAACTATGTTTGATTTCTATTAAATTTTTACTATTTAGTGCGATGCCACCATAATGGCCATTGGGGCAGTTTTGAGCCAATAAGTTAGGTTAGTTACCTTCTTTAGTGAAAAACGTAATGAAGAAAAATAGAAGTACTCATCTTATGACCTAAAACTCTACTCTAAGGTGTAATCCCTAAGGAAATAGAGACATTATTTATTGCCAAATGAGTTTACAATATATGATGACAATCATGCACTAATGTTTTTGAATTGGCAAGAGAAACTGAGCCATAGGCACATGAAGTGGATGGAATACTTACAAGGTTTTACCTTCACCATCAAACACAAAAAGGGTGTCGCCAATAAGGTAGAAAATGCACTCAGCAAAAGGAATTCAACAGTGGAAGAGATTCAATTAGAAAGTTGACGGATCAATTCATTCAAGGACATGTACCAAGAGGATGAGGACTTTAAGGATGCATATGAGGTATGTACTAAAATGGAGGATAGGTATCGTACTGATTTTCCTAATTATATTCTATAAGAAGGTTTACTTTTCAAGGGTAGTCAACTTTGCCTCCCTAAATGCTTTATGAGAGAAACTATTATAAAGGATAAACATTATGGAAGCCTATCGGGCCACTTAGGAATTGATAAGATGCTAGATTTGGTTAGGAGATTCTATTAGAGCCTAAGATGAAAACATACACAAGAAGGTTTGTAGAAACTTGACTGACCTTCCAAAAGGCCAAAGGGACTTAGTTCAAATGCATGATTGTACACTCCTCTACCCATTCCCAATAAACCATGGGAATCAATAAGTATGGATTTTGTTTTGGGGCTCCCAAGGACCGAATTCGGTCATGATAGCATTTATGTGGTGGTAGAAATTTTTTCCAAGATGGTTCACTTCTTGCTTTGTAAAACAACACATGATGCATCCCATATAACACATCTCTTTTTCAAGGAGATAGTAAGAATTCATGAATTTTCTCTGTCGATAATATAAGATAGAGAATATAAGTTCATTGGCCACTTTTGGAGAACTTTATGGAAAAAACTTGGGCACAAATTTGTCCCTTTCTTCAATATACCATCCACAATCAAATGGGAAGATAGAGCTCATCAAAAAATCATTATGAAACTTGTTAAAATGTCTGACTAAAGAACATGGGCAAGTCTGGGATACCATCTTACCACAATCAAACTTCTCCTATAATGATTTAGTCAATAGGAGTACTGGGAGAATCCCATTCCAAATTGCGTATGACAACCATCCAAGAGGATTTCTAGAGTTGAGAGATATGAGGGATACATATAAGAGGAGTGCACAGGCATATGACTTTGTAAGAGAGAAGTATACAAAAACTCATGACAGATAAAATAGGTCCTTGTAGAATCCCTAAGAGATGTGGCAACAATGCCTATAAGATTAATCTTCCTCATGACATTAGAATTTCACCTATTTTTAATGTTTCTAACCTCTATGCATATAAGGGCTATGTGAATGATGTTTGTGATAAGTGTAATGTTTCTAACCTCTATACACAATAATGTATTTGATAATGAAATGAGTCATTATTTAAAAAAAAAACTGAAAAGATTCATGAGAAACTCAAGAGGCCCTTCACATATAATTTAAAATGACACACTAAGGGTAATTAAACATATTTCTTGAGGAAAGAACCTTTGAGACTACGAAATATCCTCGCACAAAAAACCCATGCCATTGTGAATGATGTAAAACATAAGAGAATTGACCCTTGTAATACATAAAGCCACTTGTTGATGACCATTGGTTAGAGATAGTTGAAGATTGGTATTTATGTTATTTTTATTCTCATATATCATTACTTGTTTTGTGATAACTAATTGGACATGTGAGCCAAAGTCACCTTCTTGTATACCATATTCATGTACTTAATATTTTGGATTAGACATATTTACATAAAATGTAGACACACACACATGCGCGCGCGCACGCACGCACACGCGCACATGCATGCACATGCACATGCACACACACACACACACGCGCGTGCACACACACACACACAAACATTGATTTCATTTCCACATTAATATTAATTTGAGTTATTTAATTTCCTTATATACTCAAGAGTTGTGTACATTATATATTAGTCCATAACCCATTTGACAATATACTTGATTGGATACACAACATTCTAAGTAACCTTTATCATAAATTTCCAAAAGATTAAGTATATTTTACAAGACCATTGATATATTACCCTTGTGAAAATACACTTTACTATGTCTATATATGATATCAATCACAACTTTTCAAACAACTCTATAAATTTCGAAGAATCTCATACTTATTATCTACTAGTAGTTGCATTTTTGTACGTGCAATGAAAAGCCAATAGGAAAGATTTATTTTGTAGAATGAAGAATATCAATCATATATGCTAATTCAAACAAAAATAAATAATGTCCATTAAGCTTACAACATATTGATAAAGAGTTACTCCAAAAATATTGGATACATTAACAAGACTGAATCTTGAAAAATATGTTTGAAAGAGGTGATAAAATAACTTAATTAATTATTGCTTTAAAAAATCTTTAATTTTTTTAATCAACATATTAAATTTTTTAAATCTTCAATAATTGTTAATCTATACTTCACTATACAATCACCAAGAGAATTAAATTTTTTTACAATTGTAAAAAAAATACATATATTATTTTAATGAAAATAAAATTATTAAATTATTTTGATAAATAATAAAACAATTTTCTATATATAACTAAAAAATATCATTATTATGAAATTGCTATATTTTAACTAATTAAAATAAATATGATTAAACATACAATTTATTATTATTAATAATTAAGCTTAATGGAAAAATATTTCATTTTAAAAATATTTTTTATTACACCTACTTTATAAGCATTTTTTATGTGCGAAAAAACAACTAAATTATTATACAAATTGAAGCTACAAAAATAGTTGAATAAAATAACTAAAATGAAAAATAAAATTAACAAGTCAAATTAGACAACATGCAAAGTTTCCATAAATTTAATCTTAAAAGACTTATTTTCTTTATTCTATCCATCATAGTGTTATAGACACGAATATGATACAAGTTCAAATCTCCTTAACCAAAAAATCCATTATCAAATCTAATATTCACCATGTGCTATACAACTAAATCTGGAAACAATGCTAGAATTTAGCCTTTAAAACAATTTAGATTTCAATGTATTGTGATTTTTTACGATTTGAAAATAGCTTCTAAAATGCAATTGAAAACTCAATGCATTTGAACTGCATAAGCTCCCACGAATCACACATTATTTTATGGCAGACCCAGAACATACATTTGCATGTTCAAAGGCAACATAAGAACCGATTCAAAAGAAAATATTAGTGAGTTGAAGGAAACCGGCTATGGAGCAATTTAATGGAGTACGCCGAACACAACCGCTTGAATACCATTCGTGAGAATTCTAAAAAATTGATGAGAAATGAAACAAATAAAATCCCTTTAAAAAGATTTCAAGCTACACAATTAAGAAACTTGCTATAAAATCATTAATATTATGGAAATGTTTTTGCTAGCAAGATTAATTTTTTGCAACTTTCTAATTTTTTATTGTTTTAAAGTGAACAAATTAATATTAAGAACATAAATTATATTAAAAAAGGAGAATAAAACTTAACCTTTACAAACTTCTAAAAATATGATTTTTAAGAGTATCATGGAAAACTAAAAAACTGACAATTACTCAAAATTTTCGTCAAAAAATTAAATCCCTAGAGCTAAGCTCTCACATATAGCCTATCGGCTAAAAAATAAGACAATGAACAAAACCTTAAAATATAATCTTCAAACTACACATCATTGTCTCCCATTAACCTTTTATATGTAAACATGGAAAATAAAATGAGATGGGTGACATATCATACATGTATCATAAAAAAAGCAACATTGACTCCTATAACAAGTCCTTAACGACCATTGTTGTCTCTCACCTTGTTAATTTGTCTATTTGCTTCAACAACACTTCCTAGGCATGATAGGTTTTTCAATCTTGTTAAACAAAGCAACATTGACTCCTATAACAAAGTCATTAACGACTACTGCTGTCTCTCACCTTGTTAATTTGACTGTCTACTTCAACAATGCTTCCTAGGCATGATAGCTTTTTCAATCTTGTGTTAGGGACTCTTCTACTGTGGGTGTTGTTGAAGACTCTGTTGGCTTGTTGTTGGGTTCCTTTTTTCCACCTCTTAGCATGGGTGATTCTAGGGTTATTGAAGGTAAGCTTGTTTGAAGACTTGACATTCATGTTACTTCTTTTGTAGGGATTTGTGTCGAGTCAATGCTTGTTACTTCTATTGCTTTTGTACCTATTCTTATTGGGCACTCTTCTAGGAGACTCATTCTTGGGTCTATGACAAATTGTCCCCACTTACATTGTAAAGGCATTGTCACTTGGTGGGAGGACACTAATAGTGATCGCTCGAATATCTTGGTTTCTGATTCTTCCTTTGAGGACTCCTCTAAGGATGATGCTTGTGCTATTGGTTTGGCCTCCTTGGGCCTTGTGGACCCTATGCCACCTCTTCTTGTTGGTGTGGTCCCCTTTGGCTACATAGACCTTCCTCTAATAATGTTCCTATTTTGATTTAACCTTTGGCAGATGTCACACAACCTTGTCAACCCTTTGTTCCTTGTGCTAGCAATCTCACAAAGAGGAACTTCCCTCTTGATCCCTCTTATGAGGATCCTAATGATAATATTGCATGGATTGTTATTCATTAGCATAGGAAAGATTGTTCTTTCTCATATTCTCATTCTCTTTTCCATGTTCCAATTTTTCTACCCATTCGATACAATTTACTAGTTGTTTTCTTAAGGTGTTATAAATAGTCTACTTTAGCCTTTATTATATATAACTTATTTTTGATCAAATTGTAAATGACCTTTTCCCCCTCTTTTTAATAAATAACATTCTTATTTTATTACTAATTTTATAAAAAAATACATATATCACAATCCAAAATAAAGAAGACAAAATTATATTTACTTGAAGAAAAATTCTTTTCAAACACAATAACACATAATATATCATATTAAACCAAATGTATCCATGATCCTACGCGATGGAAGTTAAGAAAAAATCCATTCATATTACTTGAAGAAATTGTTTTTACAAATACAATAACATCCTTATTTTATTACTAGTATTATAAAAAAATACATATATCATAATCCAAAATAAAAAAGATAAATTTATATTTACTTATAAATACAATAACACATAACATATCATATTAAATCAAACATATCCATGATCTTATGCAGTGAAAGTTAAGAAAGAATCCATTGATATAACGTGAAGAAATTGTTTTTACAACATACAATAACACATCACTTATCATATTAAAAAATCGAACATATCCATGACACTACGCGGTGGGAGTTGAGAAAGAATCCATTGGTATTTTACATAAGCTCATAATATATATGTAAATGCCATTATTCAATATTTACTCTAAGCAGAATTTTCTTCCAACTCAGCGCTCAAAATACGATGAAGCAACATTTGGACTCGCCCACTTCTTCCCGTAGAACTGCACAAAAAATAATTTAATTGTATTTTCCGTCAAGACTTGTTTATGTGAACATTTTATAACCACTTACTACAAACACAATAATAATATCGAAACTCGCCACAATACTATGTAAGTAAATGCATAACATAAATAAAACATTAATAAAGAAGTTAAGCTTAGTTTCAGAACATCATGTTAAATACAATTTTACAAAGGAAAACCGTTGCAAATAGTAACATACCTAATACGTCTTGCACGACGTGATCGCGAATCCTTTGAATCCTAAGAACATGGCAAAATGTTTAGCATTTATAGCATAAAATTTGAAATAACGTTGCTATAAACTCAACCCAAGTATAAAACAATCACTAATTGTGTAAGAAGTTATACGAATACAAACACCAACATATATTCTTCCAACGCAAATCATGATGCAAACTGCGCCTGCTTTTAGTAATCCATTCATAGAAATGGAAATTCAGTTTATACAATTATGGATTAGAAATAAAATATTCAATGTTAGCAAATGATAAGACGAAGGCTTCGTTTGTTTCACATTTTCCTAATATTTTGATTAGATCTCTTGTAAAACAATGGGTCAACGAACAAATCAAGATAGGACTAGATGAATATTTACCTTAATAAAAATTACAAGTGACTCAGCTTCTAATTCCCCTCATGGGACATCTTTTTACTTTCGGTTGTACTTTAAATAAGTTTTTAAATCTTGGTTGGCTGCATTTTGGTTCAAGTATATTTTACTCGTTTTCTGTTTTACATAAATAAATAAATTATATTATAAATCATTGTATTATTAGTAAACATTGATAGTTTAGTGACTTTGTTAGAAGATGCAAATTTTAATTCTTAATAGATTCTTTTCAAATTTATGTAAACTGATAAGAACATAGAAAACAAAAAATATTACATGAATTGATTGCACAAATTTATTTGAAAATTTGTAGTTCCTCTGCCAAATCTTCTTATTGATTTAGAACAATCCAAATTGTTCATGCTCATAGGTATCCTAGTTGTCCACCAAATTTTCTCGTGATACTTCATATTGGACATTTCTAGGTAGATGTCCTCATTGCCCAATACTACCTATGAATCAAGACATATTCAAATATTCACAAGTACAACACTTGTGAATTAAGACATGTACTTGTCTATCCACAATGAACAAAATCAACCAGTTGCAAATCAAGACATAAACAACTATCCATAAAGCACAAGTGCAATAGTTCAATGATGAATCAAGATATACTCAACTATTTACAACAATTTCTTGTAGATTAAAATAAACTCAACTATTTGAACATATACACCTTCAACTCCATGGACTAACACATTCAACTATCTGTAGATATAAATTAATGAATTAATTGAATACGAAATTCCCCCTTACTCTAAGAAGGGATATAATGCACAATTGATACTTCTTATGCTAGATATTAAACACTAAGTGAGAAGCTAACTCAAAAAGGTAAAATTATCACAATCTCTAATGCCTCTAGCCTTCCCTATGATCCTAATAGTTTTTATCTACTAGGGGAAGCTCTACAATTTTTGAGAAACTCATCGACACAAACAAGGAATTTGGGCTTATTTGTAAATCTGAATTGCAATGAGATGTCAAATTCAACCAAACAATAAAATTATCTCCAACTGAACTACTCACCCTCTTAATTAGACAAACCAAAATAGTCTCATTTCTTCTTGAATAAAAACTTTGGGTTTTTCAATCATGGGGTTGTGCTCAAACGGAAAGGTCATAAGGTTCTCATGATAGAGATCCATGTTCAACTCCTCAAAGTGATGTCTTAAGTTAGGATTCCTAGTAGTGGCCCTTGGGTTTCCATTTCAACTTATTAACTGAAGAAAGTTGATTTAAACAATTTTTAGTTGAATATGTTTAATGGAATGAGCTCCCCTTGTGATGACCATTGACATCAAGTAAATCTAAATAACCATGCTTATGATTAAAAAGAAATAGAAAAAAGACTAGTGCTTAGCTTTAACTATTCAAACCCATACTACTACTTAATGGTCTTCTAGAGGTTTCACAATGTCACATGAATGCTTATAAAGCATAGCATTTTGTATAACTTTCCCAAAATACCTTGTGAGAAACTAACTACAAACACACCCAAACAATTAAACCAAGTCACCAAGGTGATTCTATTAAAAAATGTAAACCTTAATTTCCAAATCCACTGCCACTTTAAGGTTTACAGTACAAAATAAACAAAAACTAAAGAATGAAAGAAAATTGCATGGGCTGATTGTAGAAATCCATTTGGAAATTTGTAGTGCCTCGACCGAATCTCCTTCCTCATCTAGAGAACCCAAATTGCTTGTACTTGCAAGTTTCTTTCTTGGTGGCCAAATATTTTCTAAACACTTGCTAAACACTTGCTTGTACTTGTAAGTTTCTTTCTTGGTGGCCAAATCTTTTCTGAAAACTTCAAACTACTCATATTAAGGAAAATCTCTTTGATTGTCCAACAATACTTGTTAATCAAGACACTCAACTATTCACAAGTACACCACCTCTTGTAAACCGAAACATTTTCAACTATCCAAAATGCAACAATGTCAACTAGTTGCTAATTAAGACAGACTAAACTATTCACAAAAATAGAACTCTAAATTTCTTTCTTGGTGGCCAAATCTTTTCTAAACACTTCAAACTACTCATGTTGAGGAAAATGTCTTGATTGTCCAACAATACGTATCAATCAAGACACTCAACTATTCACAAGTACACTACCTCTTGTAAATCGAGACAATTTTAAGTAATGGAACAATATCAACTACTTGCTAATTAAAATAGACACAACTATTCAGAAAAAACATAACACAATATTTTAACCCCAAATTGAAACATATTGAACTATTCATAGCAACACTCCTATAGATTCGACATATTCAACTACCCACTAATACAAATCACTAGGTCTATGGATAAGGTATAATCAACTATTCATTCATACAAATCATTGTGTATGTGGATCAAGACATAAATATCAACACATGCAACAGAATTGCTAAGCTTAACCACTTTGCTTCAAAAAGGGACATAGATGGAGAAATGATGCTTCTCACGCAAAGTATCATCTTTAAATAAGAAAATAATTCAAGATAAAAAGATTCCTCCCTTTTCAATTATGGATGAAATTTTTATCTATATTTCTTTTAAGTTAATAAGTTTTCAGAGCTATATCACAGGTCAATGCAGCACATGTCACGAAATTTATTCACTTTGTCCACTAGAATATGTGATTAATTCAACACAAGACAAAAACTCATAAAGTTAGGGCTGCAGGTTGCAATAATTATATATTTACTTTGAATATAGCTATTTACCTTGGAATTTGACTCGTCGGTTTCCACGTCACGACTGCTTGTTTCAAGCTCCGATTGAGCAAAAAATGCCTCCAATACAAATGCAACCACCTGCATTCCAATACTGAATGGTTTAAAACATGCACAAGTGGAATCAGGTCATTCAAAAGAAGTTTTATCATCTCATCTGAATTTATGCACAACATTCCAGCCAATAAGTTTGTTTCAAGTTTCAGCGAATAACAAAAAGAAAAAGAAAAAGAAAAAGAAAAGAGCTGCTCCATGATACAGAAGGATAATTAATCTATTTAAAATGCAAATAAATTGTTTTACCAGATTAACGAGAAGCAAAACTGTAATCACATAGTAGCTAATGAAGTATATCAAAGTCCACGAGGTTCCCGTCAGTTTCACGTAGCTCTGAAACACATCAACGAAATCATTACTGAAATGGATACTGCAGAAAAAGATTAAAAAAAGAAAGTAATTAAATTATACTTTCTTGGTATAAATTGACAAGCAGTCTAATAAGTTATACAGGCTAATATGATTCTAAAACTTTTGACACCTACGACCAATTAATATTTTTTTCTACGTTATCACACATTATTGAATCGGTTATGTCAACATTTAATATTGCGGTAACAAAACTCACCAAATTTACAGACCATAACACAAAGGTTCAGGCTCGTCTTTGTGTTTCAACTCAATCATAAAAACGGATTGATTATCTTTTGCAATAAGATGAAGTTTGAAAACGAAGTGTAATTTAATTCATCTCATATAAATTTGAATTTCTTATATAAAATACGAGAAATAAATCTGGAAAATTGTACAATTCAGGTAAACATTGTTAAACATACATAGGTTTAATAAAATAATGTCCTCTTTATAAACCAAGTTAAACTTTCCAAAACAAAACCATATGATATACATAAGTCAACTAGGAGTTAAAGGCTCTAAAAGTTTAAAAAAATTTCAAGTCATTAAGAGCATTTGACTGACTTGAAGCAATATCAGTTATGCTAGCTGCACAACTCAATTTATCATTAATTAATTCATACTCGATTCAACTGCAACACCTTTTCGAATATATTGGAGTATTAAAGAGGTAATCTTTTGTTGGTTTGTTCAACACATAATTGTAAATTACTTCCTAACCTTTGTAAAGCCTTGTCATAACTCCATAATCAGTCTTATAATTTGAAATAATTTAGGCTTCAAATAACAAGTTTCTGCAATGTTGTCATATTCTCACAAGTTCTCTACTTTCTTTTTGTGTTTAAGGACTCATTTTCTATATACATTGGACAAAGGCATAAACATTTACTTTAAAATTGTTATTGTGTCGGACATTTTAAATCTTGTATGGTTTATGATTGAGATTTAAATTTGGCACTTCAATAATTAAAATCATTACAATTGTCAAGTAGTTAAAAGTTACAAATTAATTGGCTTCATTGTAGTTTACAACATACATAAACTATATTCAAACTTTTCAAGTGCTAATATTTTGTGGTGATGTGTGTACGTGAATGGAAAAGGTTTTGTGATCATTACAATTGTCAAGTAATTGAAAGTTAGCAATTAATTGATTTCAATTTAGATTACAACATTTGTTATATATTAAGACTAACCAGGGGCTAAAGTTTAGTGGTGATGTGTATGAAAATTGAAATGTCTTTATAGGTTCTAGAAGTACAACAGAAGTGTACCTAGGAACTTACATTGAGAATAGTTTTTAAGCCTTTGCATCCTACCTTATAGCTAGGAGATTAGAGTTATCTTAGACACATAACTTGACTAGAAGTTTTCTTGTCAAATGCAAGTTATGTCTCTTAACTCATAGTTGGTCACTTCATTCTAGGAGGATGTTCTATTGAACTTCTCACCTCGCCATAAATGTACTATAAAAGCCATCAGTACCAAGCTAATGGATTCGCAAGCTCTCCCAACTAAGAGCTAGTAACCACTTTGGCGATGGACATATGTGTCTTAATTGATTTTAAAGGTGAAGAAAATGAAATAAGACCATGATAAGGAGATTGCCTATCAATGGGACTTATTCACATTTCCACCTATTTGTATTTGAAATAGAATATAAATAAATTTAAAATAGTAAAGAAAATAAAGTAAAAAATAAAAAAATGAAGGGAAAATATTAAAAAGATAAGAGAAGAATGAATTAAAATAATGAAATGAGCCAAGCCATTGCAACTACACCAACCTACCAAGAGAGACACCTCAAATTCAATGGGCATGGCATCGGAATAGAAGGGTGTGAGTAATCTATCAAAGGAATGCACAGTCCATAGGGCATGATGCTCTTCTTTTGGCCATTTAATATGTAAGGTAAGGTCAAGGACTGAGTATGGTCTGTAGGTCAAGAATGTAAGTAGTGACCTCCATTAAAAAATGTGATTTGGGCATAGTTTGACATGTGGGAATATTAGAAGTGAGTGGGAGAGGGAAGTCGGGTTGGGAGCAGAGAGCGAAGACATTTGGAAGTTGTGGGCACATTGAAGGACGCTTCATTAGTTACATTTCTTCCTAAATTGTGAGTCAAATGATTCCTTTCCTTTAATTTCTATCGAGAAATAAGGTTTAAGGAATCAATGTTATGAACATCACCGGGGTATGAGGAAAGATTTGAATTGAGTTAGCTAGTGGGGCTTCATTTTTATACCTTTCAAAGTGACTAGATTATTATACCAATCTGATGGTGGAAGCATAGTGGGAAATGATCACAAATATTTAACCTGGTGTTGCCCATAAACAAGGTTTGACTAAGAAAGAAGAGGCTTAGTTCCCAAATTTAAGGTATTGTATATACCCATATAAGCATAAATCTTTTAAAAAAATCTGGTTTGAATGATTGTTTCCTCCAAAAAACCCCATTTTAATAGTGTAACACGGGGACGTGTACCCCCACCAAAATTGGGCTGCACAGGGGACGAGGGCACACTCGAAATGGGGGGAAGGTGTGATATCCCCAATCTCAGAGATCAAATTAATTAAAACAATGACACAATGACCAATATAATATTTAAATAATAAATAATACAATATAATCAATTATTACTATAATAATATTTAAATCTTAATAAATGAATATAATTGCCAAATAAATAAATAATAATATTGCTACATAATTATATAATATCATATGTTGTTAAATCAATACAATATAATCTATTATTAATATAATATTATATTAAACACTTATCTCTCGTAAGAAGGGAACTATTTAAATATTTCAATAACTACCATATGATGTGACATGGTATTATATAATATTTATCACGTATATACCAAATGAATGGTAGTAGAGATGATGTATTTTGCCTTACACTCAAGGGTCAGTTATCATTAGAAAATATCAAAACTTCATGTTTCGAACCTTGGCAGAGGATGTATTAAATATATCACTAAAGATGAACATCTAAATTGGTAACAATTCAAGCAATTAAAGGACACAAATATGAAGCTTGACCGAGAATTGATATCTCTTATACATTAAACACCTGATAATTATCATCACGAAATCATAGGTACCACAATCATAGGTACCACAACTTCATGATTTGCAATACCAAGAAGATTTTAAGTCATACGTATCGTGTTTGACTGAAGCTTTCAGCATCTCATCACCAATGCAAGGAATATTTCCTTACAAAGAAACTATGGCCACTGAAATCTATTACACAGGAGTATTAGCAAAGTAACTAATATCAATTATGGAAATGCTCAAAAGGCATGTCTCTTCAAGAATGGAGTATTTAGAAAGTTACGACCATTGGAAGAGAGGGGGAGTCATGTCCTATACTAGGACGAATATGCATATAAAGGGGAGAACAAAGGCAAGTCTGAAAAGGAAGATACAGGGAGACAACATAACTCATCAACAAATGAAGGTAGCCATCTGCAGTTACACTATCATCAACGCAGAGAGAGATGGCATCAGACCCGGACACATCCAGTGGGGAAGATACAACAAACAATTCAAACATTATTAACATGGACGGGCATATTGAAAGGTGCCAGTTGTGACGAGATATGGGAGTAACGTCACCCAGATCAGGCACGGAAGGAATTACGACCATCCTTATTGGGAGTGAAGAGTCAGATAGCGCGATAGGAAGAATTACTAACTCTAGTCAATATCCGCCATACCATATTACAGAGCATAATCATTAACGTTATCGGTACCGGTGTATAGTGCAATAAGAGAAGTCTATGTGCAACATAAACAAAGGAATATAAGTTAGACACAACGTTCACTCTTGAAGGCAAACATTTAAAAAAAATATGTATTGTGTCTCAACAATACTACCCAAGTTACATACACAACTTGTTATATTAATGATCTTAGCCCTTGTTGATCTAAAACATATATCTACCACCATAGCTCAAAGAAATATAACTTTCACATAATATTGTCACTATAACTAATACATCTTCACATTCTTATCAACCAATTCATAAGCATGCAATACTCCTACACTAGATAACGCTCGATATCATACCCTGTAATATCAAGAAGTCGACTTCTAATAATTGCTTTTATTACAATTGATTGACATCATAGAAGGTGAAGTGAAGATTACCGTGTAGAATACTGCCACAAGAGGGGACATTACAGACGGCAGCTTGGCGTCTCGAGCGTCGCCACTCAGAGCACCACCTCCGTTGGAGATGACGAGACGTCTTCGTGTCCCATGCGGGTGCGGGGGGAGGCCAAGACGTCTCCTGCGGCAACAAGATGGGGGACATTAAGGGCCCGTTTGGTTGCTGGCATAGGAATTGAAATGGGGAATGGGAATAGAAAATGACAATTCCAATCCTATTTGGTTCACTAGGAATTCGATTGGAAATATGTTAATCCATTGTTTGGTTGTAAAAAAATAGAATAGGAATAAGATTAAGTTTTATATTTTTAAAAATATTCCCCTTAAATTTTTTTGTTTTAATTTATTGTTTTTTGGTTAATTTATTTTCATTTTTATTTTATTCATTAAAATTAATGAGAAATATAATTTATTTCATTTTTTGAAACAAATAGATATAATAAGAAAATTTTTATAACAAAAATAATTTAAAAAAAAAAGGAAAAGAAAAAAATCAGATTGGGAATAGGAATGGCTTATTCCAATAACAACTATTTTTTGGAATGGACATATGCTCATTTTAGGAGCAAAATTGGAATATGTATGCCTATTCCCTATTCCAATTTGGAGTACCAAACAGAGAATACATTTCCTATTCCAATTTTTCTATTCATATTCTAGCAACCAAACAGACCCTAAAAAACAAAAAGAACAAGACATTATTTTAATATTTTTTTGGTTCTATTTTTATATCATTCTTTATTTTTATTCACATTTGCATTTCTATATCTGAAGATTGATATATATTATAAATTTAAAATTATATAATTTGACACTCTCATTTTTTGATGTTCAATTTTTCATTGTTTGTCATGTAATCATGAATCATGATATTTTAGTTCAAAACTTCAATGCAATGTTCAATGTTTAAGTTTTTTACATCTTTATATCTTATATTGTATAATTGTAGTACATCTTTTCATAACTAGCATTTTAAGTACCATATGTATAGTATATATCCTTGCTCTCCCATCACCCCCCTACACACCCCGCCGTCCTTAAATCAAGGCCCCTTTGTCCCCTTGTCCCACCATCTCCCTGTCTCGTTGGGCAGTGTAATTATGCATTTTAATCACTTGTGACTTTGAACAGTGTACAATAATTTTTAAAGTTTGTATCGTGGAAAAAATTCTTCCAAGAAACAAATTTGCTATCCACTAACCTATCACAGTTCCCAAATTTCACGAAATTGCTTTCATCATATTTTATTGATCATATTTAGGATAGAATTGAGTGCTAACTGCTAAGACGAGGCTGACCATCAAATACTCGCTAGATTTTATCAAGATTTTTTAAGGCAAATCACAAGTACGAAACCTTGAGTGAAGATATATTTCTAATATATGTCAAGGACCTTAAAATAGAGACGTTTTTTGCATGCTTCTATGTTTGATGTTAAGGACATTCTCATGGAATGGTTAAGAGATGTGCTCCTTTACTCAGTATTTAACACTACTCATTTTCCTTAGGCTTGTAGTGATGCTTTCCTTTCATATAATCCAAAAACAATTTAGTGGCAAATAGTGGATAATATCATAAATACGAAGGCTTCTATTTGATTTTTTTAGTTTTAGCACATTTGAATCTTATGAGTGCGTGCCGAGTAAATATTGAAACAAAAACTCTATTGGCTCGACGTGAACCTAAAGAGGTTTGTTTTATTGAAATTCTTCTGATCTTGACTATTCCAAAGAATCATGACATTTCAATCGTCAAAAATAATACCAAAATAGCTATTTATATTATCAAGGTTAGGTTGGGGCAAATTTCCCTTTCAGATAGTACGTGTGATAATTAGGAGTTTCAATTTGACATTGGCAATCAAGTTTTAACGACAACTAGGTAGGATAATGACAATTGTAAAACCAAGTGGCAGGCATAAGTACATGCATAATTATATCTAGACACTCAAATTGGAAGCAAAAGGGTTCCTATTAAAAAGATATAGATAAGCTTATAGTCCTGTAAAAAAAAGAATTGTAGCACTATTTTCCATCAAAATGAAGGATTGTTTTGGTTATTTAAATTTTCTATATATTCTACACGCTTAACACTTCATTAATGGGTGAGATGTACTACTCAAATGCATGCCTTGCAATTGTTAGGGATCTGAATTCCCTTTAGATTCATCACATATGTGGATGTTCAGAGGGCTTGTAAGGAGTACAGTAGCGGTACATGAATGCTTTAGGCATTTAGTGTAGGATTTCATGCATGTTAAATAGGTATGAAGAAAGTCCCTCCTGAAGCAGGACTAATATATATTCTGTTTAACGATCTAGGTAGATTTCAGCAACAGTGTCCCATTGAAAGGGAATGTTCCTTGTGCTTTGAGTTTTCATTGAACTTGTAGCTATAATCTCTAAAATTCGCAACTCAACGTTCATCAATTTTATTAATTCCAACATCCACTTATATACAAAATAAAGATAATTTAACTTGATAAAATATTGCTAAAATTGTGACTCAAATAGTTACTCTCTTCTTCTGCACTACCAGGGTGTTATTATCGAATGGAAAATATTTAACATTAACTTTACTGTTATACAAATCTGCTAATATAGTTATCAATGAGAACATTTCAATATCATTTATGGTTGTTTGAGATACAAGATGTTGTTTTGATAGCGTTTTCTATTACTCTATCCCAAGTTATTTGATTCAAAACCTATTAAATTGAACTTTTGCATTGCTTCCTTTGTCATATAATTTCTCTTTCACATTCTTAATACAGTTCTATTTCCTACTGTTCTCGAATTTGCAACTACTACTAAATTACAAATATGAACTAGTTGATTCCCATTTTGTAATTTATGATGTCTTCTCAACAAAGAAAATAGTTGATTCCCATTTTGTAATTTATGATGTCTTCTCAACAAAGAAAAATTATCTTCTTAATAAATTTCTTGAGTCTAGGAATTTGATATCCAGGAGACCAACTTGGACAGTCATGAGGAGCTTCATCATCAGGACCTGCAACCCTCTAGCATAACTTTCTATTTGTAAAAGCAAGAGTCATTGTCTACATTTTCTTTTGGAATTTTGCACTTAGCTTATAGGCTGACTTTGTACAAACTATATTTTAAAAGAAATTTTGTCAACTGTAACCATCTAGCCGTTATTTATTCTAGAGGCGTTTTTCTACTGGCTTTGCAGTTGCACAAAATGTCAAAAATGAGGTCTCACACACATACATTTCAAAGCTGTGATAATTTACTTAAAAACATTAGGTTTGGTGTTTAGAGTACATATTTTCTACTTGAAAAAATATAAACACATCATATCCTCTTTTCGCTGTTTGAATTAAATCATTGTAAAAAGAGATTCGCTAAGAGAAACATACCTCCATCCAAATTTGCCAGTTCCCCATGACCATCAGGTTAAATAGTGTGACCATGCCACTTGGATAGTCATTGAAATTGAAGACTAAATAGCTACAAGCTGTTAAGAATGTTCCTTTGTAAAATGAGTTGATTCTATAATTACCCAAAAAAAATTGCTCAGCATCTCATGTGGTCTCTTGTGCTTAACCTCTTTTTTTAGTCACATGTCTTAGCTACTTGATAGAAATGTATTTTCCATTTGAAAATCACGTGCATATCCTAGCCATTTTACAGCACCATCTTGCATAGTTATCAAATGCATCCACCTCTGCCGTTTTGAGATTGCCAAAAAGCTATGAAAGGGATCATTCCATTATGAAGTTTTTTACTTTATCAATGTACAAGAGCAAAACTAAAATATTATGTTATGAATCTAAATGTTATCAGATACCAATAATATACAATCAAAAGGATACTCATTCTCCAAAAGAGTTGTTCCCTCTAGCATAGGATTTCCTTCGTAGACAAGGCCACCAAATAACTGCTTTCCAAACACATGTCAGTCACATGGCAACCACAAAAAATCAATTCCACATGATACAGGAAGTCAAACTAGAAATCAGGATCTTAAAGGTAAATTTTTTGAAGCTGACTGTGAACAAACTAATTATATATTTATCAGTCAAATTAACAGATGAGAATCAAAACTAACCCAGATAACTAACAAATATTCAAGATAAAACTTATACTGACTCCCTTACAAGCAGAACAAAATGCTAGCTTTGCTACCAGAATTGGTAACCATTGTTGTGGCAACCATTCACCCAGAGCACAGGTGCCAAGGAAAAGGTAAAATGAATCCATCCACACATTTATACAATGAGGGAGCTCAGAACTGATCAAAAGGTGTTAGACATGATAGGTGCAAATTTACATGTTAATAAGATTTCCACTAATATTATGACTTATAATTGGAAATATGCATCATCGTTAACATTAATATCAACATATTAAGTACATTCAATGCTATTCAAAATAAAACAACAGCCCTCAAGGAACCACACCTCCTAGTCTAAGTAATAAACCCACAAAGTCATTTATCAATTACAGCTTGCAAATCAGCCTCACCAAAGTTTAAACCTAAAAAGTTAAAAACATCATCGTCTTAGGTGCTAACATCAATTGTTAGTATTAATGTTCCCGTTAGCCCCCACTCCGTCGATCTCTATTAATTTATACGGGCGAAAACCAATGTTATTTTGTAAGTTTCAAAGGTTGGATTTTAAAAAGCAATTATGATCCGCTAATTTTGTTTTTTGATTGGTGCGTTGGTATTTTCTGGGGGGTTTAATTGTAATTTCGTATTTAGAAAATACAAAAATATTAGTCGGTGTTCCGAATAGCACTTATGATGTATTAAGAAAATAAAAACTATTTCCCAGCGAAGTTTCGACGTCCATACCGAAATTCTAGTTACTCAAAATGTCTTCTCTCTTACAATTTGCACTTTATTTTTGCACAAATATTATGTCTAACAATTTTTAAATGTAATTTTAATTTTTTTAAATATTGTAATTGTATTTATATTTATAGATTAATGAGTATTGTTCTTAATTTAGTTCAATTTGAAGAATGATGGTATAAAATCTAAAATTTATTTATTTAACTTTTTTTGATCGGTAAGAGGTCAAAGTCAAGATTCATTATTATTATATCATGCGATTAATTATTATTATTTATTAAGCTTGTGTAGAGTTGAACCCAAGACAAGCTCTTGCCTTCTTTCTTGAACAATTTATTCTTATCTATTTTTACTAATTACCCTCTAAAATTATCTTCTTTTTCTTTATATTTACTATTCTAATTTTTTAATATAATATTTTTCATTTAATATTGACTTAATGTTCTATACCAATTATCACACACAACGTGATCCAAATCAATCACATCTATTAATCATTTCCTACTATTTCACAACTAGTTTTTTCATTTGAATATGTGTTGTGAAATGACAAATACCATCTTTTCCCTATATCTTCCAACCCTTTCACAAGACAGGGACTCCAGCTCTCTCCAAGAGCACTTGTTTTCTTAGACAATGATTTTTATCGAATCAAATTCTTCTAATTTGATTAATGCATATGCACTTTATTCATACTAACAATCATTGGACTCAGCAATACTGCATGAAAACTGAGGATTCCTTTACATTAGTGGTTCTTCAAGTTCGACACCTCAATTATATAACTAAAATGAGGATGTGTGGTGAAATATTCATTTGAAACAATCTTTTGCATCATATGAATCACTTATGAGAGACAACTATCTCTAACAATCTAACACTTGAGATTCTAGAAAATAACATACACCTTACCCAATGAAAGCATAAATGATGTGAGGATCACCAAGTTGTATGCCTGCCATAGGAAGAGTATGTGACGTGTCTATTTCAGATCAATTGTGCTGACAAAAATTAAAGAGGTTAGGAATAAAAGACGAAGTGGCCCCTTCATAGAGGTATTTTATTAGTGGTGAACAAGGGCCCTAATCACAAAATAATTTCAAGTAAATATTGAATCATTTTACATTCAATAATTTAAGACGCCTTCCGAGAATACAATAATGCTAGAACACAAATATTCTAAATTACATTTTTTTTTCTGTAATCCAGCGTACTAAGCATAAATATTTTTTAAATCAACATGTTTGCGGTTAAATAGGGGTATGAGTGATTGAAGTTCCTGCCAAGTGGAGTTCAATGCCTGGGCTGGAAACCCAAAACTTGGATATGAGTTACTTTGCACTAACAATCTCCAACAAGCTAATCATAATGTGCACAGTTTTGAAATATAGAATTCAATTCATATAAGGAGCTATCATAATAGTGAGAGGCAGTGTTAATGATTTCAGTGCATGCATTAAGGGCTAGTCACAACCTATGTTATCCCAAGTTTTTGAGAGGAGGGACATGGGGACAGGGAAATGGGTTTTGAGGACGGATTTTTTTTTCGAAGCAGGGGACAGCAGGGGACAACAGTGGGAACAGCTATATAAAAAGTAGGAAAAATTTAAAATATACAGAAAAATTTTAAATATTCGTATAAAAACATAGATTACGCATGCTTATATAAATTATAAAACTTTAACTTATAATGTTTGTGTTAAATAAATTAACTTTAGAGTTCACATAAGAGTATGTGTATATATATATATATACTACAAGCTCCAGTACTCTACATTTTCACAAATAATTTGTAGTGTATATATATATATGTGCGCATTCACAATACATATGTTACCTTTACTATAATGAAAAAGATGAGGATCATTGTGTTAGCTTGTCATTGAAATAAGCGACAAAACCGGTTGATAGTTTGAAATGGAACTATAGTGGGAAGTAAACACAGATTATTCATAAAAGTCACAGCCTGCTATGTTAGACGACAGAGTCCTGTAATAAAGATGAGGCAAAGTAAATAGTAGTAATTGCTCATAGCGATATCGTGACGGTAAGAATACGAAGACAAACTGAAGATTTTCTCTGTCAAAGTGCAATATAAAGGATAGCATAAGATAAGCCCAATAACAATAAAAGATTTGCGGCAAAACAGAGGTTGACAAAATTAAGAAGAGTCAAATTACAATTATATTACTGTTGAGTGCACCGACAGATTTTAATGATACAGAGGTTCACGTTGGCGATTATGGTATGGTATAAATTATAATGAAGCCTGAGATGTGACTCAGCTATGCCATGTCATCGAGCATGACCAAACAATATATAACGGCAGCGACAGGTTATAATATTAGGTTTCCCAAATACTTGAAAATTATCATAAGAGAAGCCTTCAAAATGATTTTGGAAGAATTAATAGCAAGAATGATACGCAGTAATTTATATAGACAACGCTATATTTTATGTTATTAACAAAAAAAGATGTTAAAAGAAACAATAATCCTATGCACAGGTCAGTGGTATAATCCTACACACAGTTCACAAACTTATAAGTAAATGAGACGGCAGATTGAAGATGGTAAAGAGAGCAGAGGATACAGTATACTGGTAGAGACATGCGTTGATATTGATAAGAAGAAAAGCCGGAAGTATGCAAGACAAATACATAAGATGGAAGTCTGTGTGCGTCAGGAGCTGCACGGCATGAAGTTTCTTTGTTGAAGGCGATAGCTGTGGAGTGGGCTTTGAGTTTGAGTATCGTAAGATCAAGTTCCCAGTATATATGCGATATTTGGTACTGTCAAAAATGTATCTACAGCCTCTTTCGAAGGTTTAAAATACAAAAGAAAAAAAAAGAATTATGTTCAAGTGATAATAAATAAAAAGATTTAAAAATGGAAGGCTAAGACAATTAAGATAAGGAAGAAATTATTTATCGCTCACCCGATAATACAATATCAAAGATTAATTAATAATAGGCAAATATTATTTTATTTTAAAAGGAATATGACTTTTGATTTTGGAAAGTCACGACTTTAGGAGTATAAAAAAGCAATATATCACCAAGAAAAAGTGAAAATTGAGAAAAAGTAATAAGAAAAGAGTCAGTAAGGCAAGAGTATCAAGAACCTAAATTATAGCAGAGATAGAAGTATCAAAGATCTATATAGATTCAGATATTTAATCTGAAATATACATATAGCAGTGTAAAGGGTGTATAAAAGATATTATGTAATCAGATTTTTATCCGATATATGAATACATGTATTTTTGTGAATACATAAGGAAGAGCAATTGGCCAACTTCAAAAGGAGAAATTAGAATATAAATTGATACAAAGATAAGAAGGGAGAAGTGTGTATTAAAAAGCATCCATCATCAATTGAAATAAGCAATAGCATCAAGGTGGAAAATAAGTTTCAGTGCAGTGGGTCGGTGCTCATTTAGACAAAAGTGGGGGTTGGTGTTTCCAGTTGGTCGAAGCTTGCTAAGTGTGGGAGTCGGAGCTTTCAGTGAGTTGGTGCTCATAAACATAGAGGTTGTAGCCTCTAGTAAATTGAAACCTATAAACCATTGTAAAAGAATAGTTTATATGAGAAAACATTTATTTTCTATGGTTTTCTCCTGCATTGGGTTTTCACATAAATCTTTTGTTATTGTGTTCATATGCATAATTGTTCATTTCAGCATTCAAAGTTAATTGTTTGGATAAAAGTTTTAAATTGAAAAATTCATTATTATACTGATTCACCCCCCCCCCCCTCAGTATAATCGTGTGCTCTTCAATGACTACCATTTCAGCCAATGCATCTTTTTTCAATCTACCTCCATGATTGAGTACTGTTACGTAGAAGAGAAAGAAAGAAGAAATCCCACCTGAAGAGTCTGACAGACAGGAAACCAAGTCAAGGATTTCAAAGAATAAGAAAGTCAAGACAGTTTCTCGGTGGTTGATGAAAATCACAATAAATATGCTGAAGTAGTTGAACCACTTGTAGATAAATCTATTGAAGACATGCAACCTACTGATTATAGAATTATAAGAGTTGAACTCGGTAAACAAACCAGGCAGGGTTATCAACAAGATGCATATGAGGCCATCAATTTCCTAACATGAAAAAATGATGAGCTATGGGATAAGAAGAGCAAACTGAAGGAGGAGAATGCATGTCTCCTATGGATCATTGAAGAACTGAAGAAGTCTTCTTCGAGTATTGAATTTGTTCAAGGTATTTGTACTGAGAAGATCAAAAGAAAGGCAAAAGTTGTAGACAAATGGGTAACCGACATTTTATCACAAGGTTACCAACAATTTTGTGATATTACAGGATGTTGAGGAAGGGAAAAGAGGTTGTTGCTCAATTAAGTGATATTCAAGGGTCACTTAAACAACAATTACAGTTGCTAGATGGGGACATTGGTTCTTGGAAGAGTATGATGGAGATTGACTTGGAGGGTTTATGTGCTTATGAATTCATGTGGTAGTGTTGAAGATTGGTGAGCAAAAACACATGATCAGCAAATGCTACAGAAAGTTGTCATGTCAAGTAATTGCTGAGAACAGAGAACCCAAGAAAAAAGAAGATATTCCTACTAAGTTCACTGAAGTGATTTGCTTATAGCTTGAAGCAGATGATTTCAATCTCAGTACAATGAATACATTAGCAAGATGGAAGTGTTCACTTGACAAATTGCAAAGTAAAAAGGAATCTCCTATTAAGGAAATTTCAGAGGCAGCTAACACATATTGAAGGATCATAATGGTCGTTGAGTACATCAGTGAGCCTGATGCTGAAGTTGTGCGGAACTCATTGCAGAAATTTGCAAATGTTGTTGACACTTTGTGAACATTTCAATTTTCCATATGTTTTAAGTAAAATAGTAGTAGAAAAGATACATGTAAAGAGCATCTATGTTGTAAATACAGGATAACATGTACTTGTATTAACAATTCATGTAGTTAAGTTGCAATTGCATTAGGCATGCAACTTTGAATAAAGTCAAAGTAGTTAGTTAGAGATATGTCAAGGTGGTTGAGGCTGTTCCACTTTTTCTTCCACCTGTCTCCTTGTTTTTCCTATATAAAGGAGAGAGCTCATTGTAAATAATCATCTTTTGCTTTAAAGGAGAAGGCTTGGCTTGTGACTAGCAGGTTTTGTATTTCTTGTTGCAAATCTTTTAAGTGAATAAATAAGCAAGTTTTTCCCAAACTTTGAGTTGTGATACTTGGAGTTAATCTTTGTCTCTTACGTTGCATTGATTAATTCATCTTTGTTACTTCTTTTTTTGTTAAGCATTTGAGAAGTTAGTGTTGTTTTTGGAAGACTTTGAGCTTTCATATACAAGATTATCATGGCTAGCCTTAAACATCACACACTAAGGAAGAAATTAAGCTTGGAAAAGTAAGTCAAACTTTAACTATTTAACACTTTTGCACTAGGAATCAAGCCTTAGTGTGTGATGTTTAAGCCGTTCGGATTATCATAGTATGATAGTGGCTGCAAGTACTAAGATTTAAAGACTTGGAACTTTATTTCTTGGTATATATTTTTATATTTGGATAGTCAGCAAAAGACTTTGAGCTTTGTTAGTTGTTCGTCCTTTTGTTTTAAGAAGATTACTTGTAGAAGACTTTGGGTTCTTGCTATCAATCACCTAAGTTATAACTGCTGTCTTAAGGTTGTTCTTACGTCAATTCTTAAGCCACCAGTATTACCGTAGTAGAAGATTATTTTTGTAAAATTGCAAATAGTTGTTAGTATAAGATCATTCGTGAAAGAAGAGGAATTGCTCTTGCGAATCACCCATTTGTTAATTCCAGTTAGATCTTTGTTGTAGCCACCTACGGTGGGAAGGGATGTGATATCCCCACTTTAATAAGATTTAATTGTTAGTAATTATTAAAATAATGTAAAAGAATAAATAGTATAATAATATTATGAGTGAATAATAATTATAACTATAGTTATATGTTATAAAAAATAATATAGTATAATACAAAGGTATTAATCATAAATAATAATAAGATTAAAATATCAAATATCAAATATTATTATTAATATATAAATATAATAGAATATTAAATAAATGAAATAATAATAATATAGTTACCACATAATTATTAAAATGAGTTCCAAAGGACACGACCATTTGAAATACTTAGCAAAGCATGCTACCACGTCATCTACAAAAGGCGTGGCCTCAATCTCAGTATTGACGGCATCCGTGTAACATCTCAGGAACGTGAGACTTTGTGGCCTATCATAAGTACCAATATGACTAGTCATGTCAAATCTATTAACTATCCTAACCCAGTCCTTTGATCTAATCATGTTGCCATCTCTAAACTTGTTGTCCACTTGGGACATCTGAAAACTAACAGAACCATCTCAAGCACCTCGCTCCCTACTCCGATCTCTAGGGAGTGCAATCTGCTGTAGCGTGTCAGAAAGCTATTACAATAGTTGAGCAAAATGATGCTGACCATGCGCAAGATCCCTCAATGGCTCCTAAGCCTCTTTATGAACCTCAGAACTCATGCCAACATCCCTATGCTTCGTATCAGCTGAAACTCTTGGATTACCAGCACCCCTATCACCCATAGTACCAAACTGAATATCCAGTTCTCCATCCCCAGGAGGAGAAGTACATCCTCTGCGGGTATAATGTCTACCCGAAATGAATCTCTGGCCATAATGCACTAAATGATAAATCTCTGAATAATGCACTGAAGAATAGATCTTTGAATAATGCATTGATTAATAGGTCACTAAATACCAAATCTCAGAAATAATGCACTAAACAAAAAATCTCCAAGTAATGTACATATCAAGTCTCTAAATAATGTGCTAATCAATAAGCCTCTGAATCCGATTCCTTGCAAGCTGGCAGAAAATCGCTCTGATAGCACTGTAATGAGCCCAACTAGTTCCCTCCATTGAATATAAGATTCTCCAAATTTTTTTAACACAATACTGAAATACGCAAATAGACTTTTCACAACTAGCTATGTCGTCTATCAAATTTCAGATTAATTTGGCAATTCAAATCTTGCAAATTTATTTCTTCCCAATTCATTCATCTATGCTTTGCACATGAAACTCAACTGAATGCAATACCAGTATAATGATAAATCACAATGGGCAATTTCCACTATCAATAATGCCAATAATCACCATATGATTGGACTTGTACTAATGATTTGCAAATTACTTGCTTCACAAAGAGAGTTACAACTAAACATGGGGTGAATTTGGAATGTTCATTGCAATTCCAACTCCCTGAATTCTGTGATTTATTGCAATTATTATCTACTGCTTCAGCAACTAAAATAGGAAATTACAATGATGCATTAAAAAAACTTGAACATCTTCATGCTTGATTTGCAGAAGGAAGATGACATTTCCTTCACCCAATCTGCTCTCTAAATGTCCTACATGACTGCTAGATGTAGCCCAATGATGTAGATTGATCACACACATGCAACCTTTGTTTGTGACACGAAATCATGCCCAATAGTTGCATTGAAATTTAGTGACAACCCTTATTTGTTCATCCCAGCAATGGCAAGAACCAATGCCAATATTGGCGTACAATGCAAGAAGAAATCTGTCCAGCTTGTATTGCTAATACGAGGCATGTTAAAGTCATAATAGGTGGCTCAGAAATGCAGCTCGAAATGCAAAGAAAATACAGCCCAAAATTAGATGCTCACTTTGGATAATTGACACCAATGCTTGGAATTAAGGCGCTCAAATTTTGTAGTTAAAGGCGCCCAAATTTCACCATACCCTAGTTCCAATTTACTGGAATACCAGATGCTTAAATCTGCAAATGAGTGATAATGGATTTTAGACTTAAAACCCACGCTATTACAAAGACTAGACACCGACAATGAGAATGAAATCCAAATACTGGAAATCTCCCAATGGAAGATGAAATTTATTTTAAACTCTAGCAGAACAAAGTCTTCCAAACCACAGTAGTCGCATAACTGGAAGGCAGACAAATTCTCATGATTTCACTATTAAATTCTTGAGCACATAATTGCTTCTTAGCCACAGAGAAAAATAGTAAGAGAAGCCACCTTAATTTGGATTGCAAATCAATCAATACCACTATACCTATGCAGTGGATTGATGCACACAATCTCAAAACCCTCACAGAGAATAATAAAAAATCAATAGACAATTGGATGCTAATACCTCATAAATGGATTATATTTATAATGTAATTGTGCAACTTGGCTTCCTCTTCACACTCCTCAATAAAGAAGTTTCAACTACACCACACCAACTTATAACATGAAGTAACATAAATAGCTTTTATAATAATGAAGCCTCATTAATTAATTAATAAACATGAACTCCATCAATAAATAACTTAATCATATGAAGATGACGACCTACTGCCAACACCACCCCTGCCCTACCAAATATAACACTTACCTAAAATAGACTTACTATAAATCATAGTTCCAAAATCGCCTTAAAATCACCAAAATTGTCGATTTGGTGATAAGATTCATGACTCCTGATTTTTTTGGGATCGGAAATCGTTGTTGGCAATTTTTTCATTTGAATCACTTGAATCGCCAATATCGGCGATTCATGGCATAAATCGCCCAAATCGCCATCGGCTGGAAGCATAAAAAGTTGGATTTAAAAAAAAAACACATGTTTTATTTGCTTTCTAATTTGTCTTTCTTCTTTGTTATTACCCTAAAAAGCCTTCTATTTGCTTAACATGAGTAGAAGAGAGAAAGAGTGAGAGAGAAGAAGAGAAAAGAAAATCCACAGGTTTCCAACTAGCAATAAGAAAGAGCACCAAAGAGATCAAAAGTCCATCTGGGGAGGCCATAAATTGCATTGGGAGTATTAAGGAGTCAATATCAACACTCCTCAACTCATTTGCAAGAGGTAAGTGCTCGTTTTTTTTTGCATGTTAGTGTATTATGCATTTTTTGTTTAATTTTTTAGTTTTCATTTGCAAATCTTGAATGTTTTTTATTTTTACTAAATTGCAAACTAGGGTTTGTTGTTTTGTAGCTTTTGTTTATTAGTTGCAAACTTTGATATTTTACATGAATTTTTTTTATTGCAGCAGCCCTTTGCTTTCATTTTCCAATTTCCACAATGGGTAAAAAAGATGAATGCTGGAAATATAATGAAGAGTTTCCTGGAAGAACCAAATATCAAACAAAATGTATATTTATTATTTTCTAAAGAAAAAATAAATTCCGGAGGTATCTATAGATTGAAATACCACATTGCTGGCATACCTGGCGATGATGTCACAGTTTGCACTCATCAAACTGCTGAGGCAAAATGCACTTGTTTAGTGGCATTAGAAAAAATTGAACAAGACAAGTTGAATAGGAAAATGCAACTTGAAGGGTTAAGAGGTATTGGCTCCCGTGCTCCCGCATCTACATTTGCATTTGCATCAGCTTCTATATCCGTAGGTTGTGTTGGAGAGGGTTCTTCCAGGCCTCCTTTTCGTCCTAGTTCTAGTGCTCATGCGAGTGTTAGTGGTAGTCGGTCTTATATTGAGACAGAGTCCAACACCAACCTATTGCAGCCTAGAGTGCGGAAAAACAGAATGGATAGTTACTTTGTGCCCGCACTACTCCTGGCTCCCAACCCATGCTTGAGGGCATGGGTTTGAACAAGGAGATTCATGATGCTGCTAGAAAAGAGATATGCAAATTTTGGTACGTTTGCAACATTCCATTTATTGCAGCCAGGCAATTGATTCTTTTTTCTTTGTTTTCTTTAAAGTTAAAAGTAAAAGTAAAACTTTAATTATATCCACTTGTTTTATGATTTGAGTTTTTGACATCTAAATTTCGAATCAATATCATTATCTATTTGTGACAGGGCTCCTTATTGGCAGAACATGATAAATGCAATTGCTGTTTGTGGTCTGGGGTTTAAAGCCCCAACTGAGGCTGAGTTGAGTGGATACCTCTTGGATGAAATGGTTGAGGATATGAGGCATAAGTTTGAGGACAACCGAAAGGAGTGGATCGAAAAGAGTTGCACCATCATGACTGATGGTTGGATAGATAGGAGGGGAAGAACACTCCTCAATTTTCTTGTATCCTATGGAGGTGATTGATCATTCTACTTTCCTACATACATAATTTTGAATCATGATTGACTATTTCAAATTTTGATTTGTTGATTGCTAATTATAATTTGTTATTTTGTTACTTGTAGGATATACCATGTTCCTCAAATCCATTGATGCTTCTGCTCATGTAAAAAATGCCACATGCTTATGTGAGGTTATTGAGGAAGTCATAACAGAGGTGGGGGAACAACATGAGGTGCAAGTGGTGACGGATAAAGCAACAAGTTATGTTGCTGCAGGTAAACTTTTAACTTTTCAAGTTTTGAAAATAAATTTATAATTTATTTGAATTTTGAACTTTTTCTAATTCTAACTTAGAATTTCTAAGTTTCCTAAGTTCTAACATGTTTGAAATTTGAATTTTTAATTCTAATTAACTTAAAATTGTTGTAGGTAAACTTTTAATGGAGAGGCACCCCACCATATTTTGGTCCCCTTGTGTGGCACACTGCATTGACCTCATGTTGGAGGAAATTGGCAAACTTGAGTGGGTCAAGTCATGTGTGTAAAGGGCAAAAAACATATGCAAGTTTATTTATAATCATTCATTTGTCCTTAGCACAATGAGGAAGTACACAGGAGACAAAGAGTTAGCTCGCCCAGGGATCAGGAGGTTTGCCTCGAATTTCATCACCTTGCAGTCCTTGTTGACATCAAAGGATGATTTGAGGAGCATGTTTGTTGGGCGGGAGTGGATTTCATCTTCCTATGCTGCGACCACTGCAGGGATAGATGTGGTGGATTGCATATTTGATGATGATGGTTTTTGGAAACATGCTAGAGAAATCCTTAAGGTAAATTTATTGCAATTTAACATTTAATATTTTATAGTTTACTATGCTAATTGTTTAATGATTTAGTTTTACCTTATATTATTGAATTATTCTATAGTTAAGTTTTGACTCAAATTTTTGTTTTACTTTATATGTAGGCCACTAAGCCCCTTGTATCTCTCCTACGAACTACTTATAGGGAGAAGCCCTCTATGGGCTACATATATGAGGGCATGGATAGGGCCAAGGAGGCCATTAGAGCCCAGTATGCAGGAGTGCAAGAGAAGTATGCCCCTATTTGGGACATCACTGATAGTAGATGGCATAATCAGCTCCACAGACCCATCCATACAGCAGCTTACTTTTTGAATCCAGCATTTCGTTTCCATCCTGACTTCAAGGCGGATGAGGAGGTTCTCATCGGATTATATACAGTGATCCAGAGGTTGAGTATTGATGAAGATAGCAGTGCTACAATTATTGAGCTTGATAAGTTCAATAATAAAGAAGGGCCACTTTTCTCTAGCAGGATGGCCATAGATGCTCGAGAAACAATACAGCCAGGTAAAAATTAAATAATATTTTCAATGTTCATGAATCTAGATTCTAAACTTAAAGTTGATTATGTAATTTTAGAGTTAACTTGCAATTTGTAATTTGTAAATGAGACTAATTGTTTTTATTTTCCCTTATTTTAGATAGATGGTGGCAAATGTTTGGGGCCACAACCCCAAAACTTCAAAACATTGCCATCCGTATTCTGAGTCAGCCAAGTAGCGCTTCTGGATGTGAGCGCAGTTGGTCCATGTTCGAGCACATCCACTAGAGGAGAAAAAGGTTGACAGTGCAAAGGTTGAATGATCTTGTCTTTGTTCATTACAACCTCCATCTTAGGATCAGACAGATTTTGAGCACCGACTCCTCTCCGATCATTCCGGAGGAGATTCATCCAGAATCAGAGTGGCTCACGGAGGTTGTGGACCCAGTCTTCACTAAGGAAGACCGTGCGTGGGTTGACCAGGTGGACATAGAGGCTGAGGCAGCTAGAGCACGTTCTTCAGGCATTGGTAGACACATACGCGCACGCACAGACACAGGCCCTAGCGACATTTGTGAGCCCATCTTACATGCGGGAGATATGGCTCAGTAGTCCTTTAGGACCTACATTAGACGCCTTGCTAGTAGGCAGATTGGATACTTAGAGGCTGAGGCTGCAGCCGAGCTTGAGGATGATGATGACTATGAGCCTAAGGCTTGAGCTAGAGCCTTGTTTTTATATTTTGTTTATAGATATTGATATTGAATCATTGATAGACATATGTTTCAAACTTTCATGGATCTTCATCTTACGATTTGATGTCTTATGGATCATTTTAAATACATTCTATGATTTAAATCATTATGATCATTTAATTTCTATTTACTTCAGCTAGCCTACAATTTACATTTTAGATAACATAGTTACGTATGTGATGGATTTTATGTTCCAAACTCCCATGTTTATGTATGTTAAGTTTTAACTTCTATTTGATGATGTGATAGTGTGTTTAAGTTATATTCAATAAAGGGTGCATGAAATAAGCATTAAATTGTTAAAATCTTAAAATTTAAAGGGTTTTTTCAAATTTGCCGATTCATTGCCGATTCACGATTCGATTCGGCCTTGCTGATTCTGATCTAATTCTGATTCATGTTACTTTGTTATAAATAGCAAGTTTGCGTCAAAGAACCTCAAAACTCATTGTTAGCTCACGAGGGTCACCATGATGAACTAACCTAGAGCATTCAGAAACTTGCTAAAAATGGGGACATTGCAAGTTTTTAATTTCAGTGTGATTTCTACTTGAATTTCAAACTCTCTAAGGCTTGATTTTTCCTTCTTTATACCTAGATTTCTTCTTCTATTATATTTTAGTTCTGATTTTTCCTCCTCTAGCCCTATTCTGTTTTCCTCTAACATTCGTTCTTCACCATTTTGAGCACTTTGGAATTAAGAAATTTCATTGGAATAACTTCATATCTAGGTGGGCTTTTGAAATTGTAAAGATTTTAACAAAGAGGAGGTAGAACTTTGATAACTGTTAGGATTATGAACCTTGAGAGGTGGTTGGATTCTGTCCTCCTCTAGGGATTACTTTTGCAAGTTGACTTCCCAAAATCATTTCATTGCTTTCACTTATTTCCCTTTATTCATCATTTCACGATTGAACCTCACATTGTAGTCAGTTGGAAACCATCAAGACTTGGGTAGAATTTTGAGGGTTGTCGGGATTGTGTGTCCTAAGACATGGTAGGACTGCGACCTACTCTTAAGATTGTTTTCATTTTGGATGTTAACTTCCAATTTGCTCACTTCAATCTCTTTGGCTTGGAGGGAGAAATAATTTATATATAAAATATAACATTTAAGTATATTAGAGTTTCTTATACTTTATGTTAAATTATGTCAAGATGTGTGAGGGTAATTTCAGGTTTGTTGTAGTTACAATAAAGATTTTAGATCTTAGGGTTTTCTTAAAAGCTCCAGCCTTGGCCAAATTTCAGTAATCAGCTCGCCTTTGCCAATGCTATCTCCTATAACCTTTCCTTAACTTTTCAAAATAAAATTGAAATTGAAAGAAGGATTTTCAAAAGATTTTGACTTGTTTCATGACAAATCCTTTGATTTAAATCACACCTCCTCGACTTGGTTAGCTACCCAACAAGCCTAAGTTGCTCAGACTCATCTCTTAGACTTGGAGACTTGGAAATTACCCCCAACTAAGGTGGCCACTACTTGTATTGCTAAAGCCAAAAGAAGGGGTCCCCACTTGAAATGGGGTGATGGTGTGAACACCGCACAAAAGGACGCACACAATTCTTGAGTAGGAAAACACTATATACTCGGCCTAAAAAAATATTTTTTCTTGATAATATGAAACCCAATCCTTAATAATATATTAAGCACATTTCAATTAAATGACATTCAAAAAATGTATTTGTAACAAAAAAGTCGACATTAATAGAGATACAATCATATTCATACAGCAGGAATGCAAATAGATATTATAACTAGATGTGTATTGTAATGAATAGTAATAAAATAAAAAAATTCCACTGATCAATTTGATTCCACTAAAATGATAATTTCCACAACAATGTTTGAGTCTTTAAACAAAAAAAAAAGTATATAAGATAAAAGGTTGTGATGATTAACATCTATTAACATTAATCAATTGAATCCATCTTAAATTTACTCTTTTTAGCCTCTAGGGAAAAAATGGAACGAAGGCTTCAAAACCATACCTGTGAACCAAGTGAGCAATAAAGACACATAACACAAAAGATTAATCCAATGTATGATGTTAAACTTGGAATAAGTGTGAAGAAAGTTGCCATGATTCCACTATAGCGTGGAATTCGAATCAAAATTCTTGTAAGACGCAGAAGCCTAGCAATCAACAAATAACGAATCCTGCACAAAAGCAAATTAGAATGTTATACTCTCCATCCAAGAGAGATTAAATTGACTTCAGACAATACAAAATGGCAATCGTGTCAATCCTACAATATTCGGAACTTGAGATTTATTAAAAAATTAAAAGTGCCTTAAAAGCATGTCATCATAAGATCAACTAACATAAAAAAGCATGAAATGGTTACCGAATATGAAAAAAACTTGCAATGCTGTCTAGAAAGTTTGCAGTTATCTAAGTTTAAAAAAATTATAACAATTTTAGGCTTCTATTTTCATCATCCTGTAGCTTATGGTGAGAATGAACATAGCTATGGTTAAAGAAAGGATAAATCCTTGTTTCAGAAGTTTTAGCTATTGAAAATGGTTTCAATAATATTTTAGTTAGCCTCACTGCATCTTTTAATGAAATCTCTAATACAGCTATCTGATAAATCATAATATTTGTATTAGATAGAAAGATGATTAAATCAAGGTGTCAATCAATATTAAAGTGAGGTAAGTGTACCACTGAACTCAAGAAAGTTCGTGTTCAAAAGAAAGAGGAAGAGCCAAGGTATATAGAGTAGGTCCTTGTCAAATATTACAAAAAAAGTTGAGATATTTAGGTGTGATGAACCTTGACTAGATTCACATTACACAGAGAGTAATTTCCCAAGCAATAACGACATGAGTGCAACGAATTGAAGGAATGATAGATTGATGAGATTAAATTTATCTAAGGTAATCAGAGCAATATGAATTGAGTATCAGAAACCAAGGAGTAGAAATCAGTGACATACATATCACTTGACATTTCCAATCAAAACAATCAAATAACCAATCTAATTCCTCTCAGCATCCCACCACAGTAAGTAATAAACTAAACTAATCAGTGTTTATGATAATCAATGATAAGAATAGTTATAGATGTTTGAATAATAAATTAATATCTAATAAATAATGTAAAAACAATGACTATATTTATCTATAATTGGCGATCAAGTAGCATTATGTAAAATTAGATTAGAGGATGCTAACTAAAATTATCTTGAAAAGCTTCTATCTCTTCAGGGAAGGAATACGTCTCTTGAGATTCCAAAAGCTATGACTTTTTGATGAGGAAGATATAAGAGGACATTAGAATTGACCAAGGAAGGATCGTCATCAGCCATCAAATTTTATTTCCATTGAATAAAAATCAATAGGGACTAAAAAATCACAGCATCACAACTTAGTAAATTCAGTATCTCTTCACGCAAATACTAGCTAGTTTCTCTTGTACCAAAAAAAATCAACAGCAATCAGGAGGACTAATACCAGCGACGGATCTCTGGAATAGACCATCAAAACTGGTGAGCAATAAGCAGTGACAGCAATAGAGAGATCAGAGAGTATCCTGAATATCAAAAATAGAGGGAGGAAGAAAAATCCTAAATAATTCTCTAATTTAAAAGACAAAATAGATCATCAAGTGAAATATCAGAATCAAATGAACAAAAAAGGAATAGCAGTAATTCTCAGTATATATCAAGTCGAATCAGAATTTAGATCTTAGCAAATAAGTAGAGGAATCCTCATTTGCAAATAAAAGTTACATTAGCTAGCAAATAAGGATTAGATCAAGGACATTCTAATTTGTAATGTCCCGATTTGGCCAGCATCAAAGTTTAAGAGATTAGCCTATTATTGTGATCCTCGTAGGCTAATTATTGTGGATAGAGGGTCTTATGAGGCAGTGGCCTGGCTTGGGAGGGTCTTGTCTTCTCCACAATTCAGTAAGCTATAGGTTGGTCTTAGTTTGGCTCAGATTGGACTTTATTTGGTCTTAGTTTTGTGTACTTAATATTTGTGGTAAATCGAGTGTTGATTGAGATGGACCCTTTCTATTTTTGGAAAGTGCAATTGGTCACATGGAGAAATAATAGGTGTAACCCTTATTTTAGACGACATATTTAAATGATGAGTATTTTGGGAGTAATTATATTTTTAGTGGCCAAATTATTATTAAATCGTTAAATGGCTTATTATAAAATTATAATTTAACTTTATAATTTCACTTAAGTTGAGGGTTGAGTCATCATTGGAAGGGGTCAGTTATTTAATTATTTATATAATTGTGTTGGAAAGTTTCAAGAGTTGAGTCTTTTGAGAAACTTTTGCAAACAAGGGATTATAAATATGAGCTCATTGTGAAGGAAAAGACATCAATTAATTTGATTATCTTATTTGTTTGTCTTTGTGACATTCCTGAAGGTCTGATTTTTCATGCCCTTGCTGAAGTATAAGGGTTTGATTTCTAAGTGATGTCTTTGCAAGTTTTCTGCTAAGTAAAGCAAAATTACCATTACTTTTCTACTGTATCTACTATGGCTAAGAAGAGAATTTATTTGCATCTTCCATTACTGTTCAACTGTGGCTAGGAAGATATTGTAGTGCTGAAGAAATTCAGTTATTTGGGTTACCGATTTGAATGCCCTTTATATTTGCTGCTGTTAGGCATTCTGATTTTCTGCAAATTGGCAGACAATATTATTAATTCAAGGCATGGTTCAGTCTTCAAATCTGGGCACACATCTGCTGCTATTCTGGACTCTTTTCATAGGCAACAACTTCTAGTATCTCAGTCTGAGTGAGACTGAGAATAATCTGCTAGCAGCGTGGTGTATTTTGCAAGGGTTTTTAATTCAAAATATGAAAGTTACAAATCAGTCTAGGTGTATGTATGTCTCTACTGCAAGTCAACCATTTGGACAAAGATTAATAGGTTCCTTTCATTTTGGGAATTCATGTTTATCAGTATTGTAATTGGCCATTAATAGTTGTGATGAAATTGCATTTCAAGTGTTTGATGAATTGTTTCTATCCATGTTGCATGCCAAATGTTTTCATTAATGTCTACGAGTTGTAGGTATCCATTTCTCATGTGTTGGTCTTATGTTTGCATTTGAAACCCAAAATAAATTACATTTGCATCATAGATATTTGAGTTAACATTATTGCAATCATCCCAAAGCTTAGTTGCTATCATTTTAAGCAAGAACAATCATATTGAAATCTGGAGCAACAACCACAAAAATTTAATGAGCTGATAAAGCGATGTGGAGAATAGCGAGAAAATAAATGCCTTGAGGGAGAGTATGGAAAAACTTAAGCTTCATCAGCATAGGATGGCGGAGAGTTTATTGAATCTAGAGATGGTTGAGAGGGTAGCGAGGTATATGGTTTCCGTCTTTAGAAAGTCGACAGGAAGGAAGCTTGAGTTTTCCCCGATAGGTGTCCATGATGTAGATGTATCTTTATTTAGTATGACACTTGCTAGTCCTATCTGTACTGTTGATGACAGACTCGTTTTACAGAGATCAGTAGATGTGTCAGTGTCCTTGGTGGACAGTAGCACTAAGCTTTAGCAGGTTGAGGCTCTTAGTGTAGTCGCTACGATCAATTTAGAAGTAGTTGATGCTGTAGTTGCCACTGACTGTTCAGACTCTCCCAAGAAGGGAATTATTATTGGAGACTTATATGTTAGCTATCGTAGTGTTGCTCCAGTGCAAGGGGCAACTACTTCCTCAGGTGGTATCGAGGCACGTATGGAGCCATTGAGCTATGATGTTGGTGATCTGGATGTTATAACGGAGCTAGTAGATGTGGGTTCATAATCTAGTATTATTGATTCACAGCCTGTCATTGAGTCAAGTGTCTGCAGTTGATGCTTTGTCAAGAGATGTGGATGCAAATAGTATGGACACATTTGATGATTTGTTGGATGATGCTATGAGCTGCACCGAGTATGATATCCCTTGCCATATATCAGCTCATGACTCTAAGGAGATTTTGGATGTGTCCCATGATTAGTGTTTAGAGGATCTTACAATTGAGATGGAAGCTAAGGTATGTGAGGAGATTGATATTGCGAAGGCTTCCATTTCTTTGAATGAGGTGTTCGTTGAGGTGTCGGGTAGTTGTACCTTGATTGCATTGCGAGGTCGGTAGCACACATGCAATGAACGATCTTGTGGTGGGTAGTTTTGATTCAGTTTCCTATCATAGTGCAGTTAGTGAGATAGAGAGCTTGCATAGGAGACAAGGGTTATAGAAGCATCATGTGACTAGTTAGTTGAAGGTGAGTGAAAGTGACATTTCTTTAGCTTTTGAGCATTATGATGCAATTTGCCAGATGCTAGCCACATCTAGTTGGGGTGCTCCTATGTCTGATAAGCATGATGATAGTACTCTTTCTCTAGTAGAGGTTCATGCGCTTTGAGAGGCTGTCAGGATCTTGAAGCATAACTATTCGCAGCTAGTTGCTGACAGGGATTACCTTTTGGAGTGGGGTAGCACCTATTATGAGACATTGTTAGAGAAAGAGGTGGTTGAGCTCATCTAGAAGCTTGAGGCAACAGTGGACTCTAATCAGTGTACTCAGTTGACTCTTCAAAAGTCACAGTCACAATTGGACGGAGTTACCGTTGAGGAGTGGGTACGGTTGGCACCAGTCTTAGACCCTGTTTAGTTGCATATTATGGTTGGTGGTGAGTTTGCTTCCATGGTTGGGGATGAGGGACGTAACAATGTGGCCAATACATCTGTCCAAGATATGGGTGCAGTAGGTACGAAAGAGGTAAGAGTATCAAAGGAGACAAGCTCCCATGATGATTCGCTTCCTTCTGTTGGAAGTGAATCTATTTTTTCATCCTATACAGCTAGTAGCATTGGACAATTGGTAGTGCAATATTTTCAAAGGGATCAATCGTGCGTCGCAAGGGAGCAGGTTGATGATTCCACATATAATTCTATTGCACAGAGCCTTTCATGGAGTATCTTTTGGAGAGTTCGAATGTGTGGGAGGATTCATGCAGAGTGTCTGAGGGTACTCTCATCTGAGGCTCTCGGACCATTCAGAGGTTGGTGGAAAATATTGTAGAGAGTCTATCTACTATACTTCCCCACAAGGATTTTGAGGTTGGGTTTGTTGAGAGTATTTCCTAGAATCCTGCCTGATTGGTAGTTTGGAGTTAGAGATTGGAGCCATTTTCTGATTCCCAGTTTGATACTGATGAGCCCTTGATAGAGATTGGGAGTTTTTATCTACATTTAATTGTGGAGTGCCCATCACTTTTTGTTTGACCCACAGGTAGAGCATTTGGTTTTGCGTCGGTGGGTTAGCTCCAGTTTCATACCATCCATTATGGGATGGGTTAACTCCATCCTCAGCAAATGAGATCGACAATTGCAAGTTAGACCACTTGCAGTATCCACACACCTAGGACAATTTATCAGAGGTTGGAGTTGGTGATAGTGATTCAGGTACATATGGTCATTGTCACCTCCATAGTGTAGTTGGGTGTGAGTGTCAGTTTGATGGGGACTCAATTGTGGACAGAGTTGATAATTCAGTTGGATTGAGTTCGAATGGGTTGTTATCACCGTCAATGCCTATAGTCAGTTTCCAAATGATTTTGAAATTGATATCAGTTATTTGGGTGTTGATGCTACAAAAGTTGCTTGTACATTGCATGGATAGTACGTAGTTCTATCCTTGGGATCTAGGTGGACTATGATGTTCATTCATTTCGGGATTGCTTGGCGACAAACAATCTAATGGAGGCAGAACTATAATGTCCCAAATTTCGCCAGCATTGGAGTTTGAGAGATTAGCCTATAATTGTGATTCTCATAGGCTAATTATCGTGGATAGAGGGTCTTCTGAGACAATGACTTGGCTTGGGAGAGTCTTGTCTTATTACAATTTAGTAAGTTATAGGTTGGTCTTCATTTGGCTTAGATTGGACTTCATTTGGGCATAGTTTTGCATACTTACTATTTGTGGTAAGTTGGATGTTGATTGAGATGGACCCTTTCTATTTTGGAAAGTAGATTTCATCACTTGGAGAAATAATAGGCGTGACCCCTATTTCAAAAGTCACATTTAAATGATGAGTATTTAAGGAGTTATTATATTTTTAGTGGCCAAATTATTATTAAATCATTAAATGGCATATTATAAAGTTATAATTGAACTTTATAATTTCACTTAAGTTGAGGGTTGAGTCATCTTTGGAAGGAGTTAATTATTTAATTATTTATATGCCTAAACCAAGTATTAGACGTTACTAAAAGAGTTGTCTTGGAAAGTTTCAAGAGTTGAGTCTTTTGGGAAACTTTTGCAATTTATGAAAATGAGTTCTTTTGGGAAACTTTTGTCAACAAGGGATCATATATATCAACTCATTGTGAAGGAAAAGACATCCAATTAGTTGATTATCTTGTTTTCTTGTCTTTGTGACATTCTTGAAGGTCTCATTTTTTATGCCCTTGCTGAGGTATAAAGGTTTGACTTTTGAGTGGTGTCTTTGCAAGTTTGCTACTGAAGTATAGCATAATTGCCATTACTTCTCTACTATATCTACTGTGGCTGAGAAGAGAATTTATTTGTATCTTCCATTACTGTTCAGCTGTGGCTAGGAAGATATTGTGGTGCTGAAGAAATTCAGTGGTTTGGGTTACTGATTTGAATGCCCTTTATATTTGCTGCTGCTAGGCATTCTGATTTTCTGAAAATTGGTGGACAATATTATTAATTCAAGGAATGGTTCAGTCTTCAAATCTGGGCGCACATCTGCTGCTATTCTGGACTCTTTTCTTAGGCAACAACTTCTAGTATCTTAGTCTGAGTGAGAGTGAGGATAATCAGCTAGCAGCGTGGGGTATTCTGCAAGGGTTTTTAATTCAAAGTCTGATAGTTACAAATCAGTCCAGGTGTATGTATGTCTTTTCTGCAAGTCGGCCATTTGGACTGAGATTAACAGGTTCCTTTCATTTTGGGAATTCATGTTTATCAGTATTGTAATTGGTCATTAATAAGTTGTGATGAAATTGCATGCCAAGTGTTTGATGAATTGTTTGTATCCATGTTGCATGCCAAATGTTTGCATTAATGTCTATGAGATGTGGGTATCTGTTTTTCATGACTTGGTCTTACGTTTGCATTTGAAAGCCAAAATAAATTGCATCTGCATTATAGATATTTGAGTTGACATTCGTGCAATCATTCCAAAGCTTATTAGCTATCATTTTAAGCAAGAACAATTAGATTGAAATCTGGAGCAGCAACCACAAAAATTTAATGAAAATTGTTTGACAATATTCCTTGAGCTTCATTTCTGCAAACTACAAGAAGTTTTGGCAAGGGATATTACAGTAGTTGAGTTAGAACCTAATCTGGGTAATTATATTATTTGAATGTTATAATTCCTAAGATGGAATTAAGTCTGTTGGGTGGATATTTTGCAACCCACAGTTTTGGGTAAAAATCCAGTCGCAAAATAGGATGACCAGCCACAGCGTGTGAGACAAAGTCTCTCCTACCTTAAAGGGAGGGCTCCCCCTTCTCACCACTCCTTGGATCAACTCAAGGTAAGCAAGAAGGTAAGAGATTTATAAAAAAATGTTACTAATATCCTTTCTTCTTAACTTTCAAGAAAGGATCCACTTACTCGTAGAGCGAATAATGGGCAAGGTGAATCTCTAACTACACTTCTATCAAGAGCTAGAAACAGTGATACCGATAAACTTTTACTGACTCAAAGGCTAGCTAAAATGTACCAATTTGGCTCTAAGTCCGGTCGTACTTTTATATGGAAAAACTTTACAATTAGGGCACAAAGACTCCTAACAGTGAAAATAACTTAACTATTTTGCGAATTTAAGAAAGAAGTGTAAGCTACAGACAAAGCCTCTAGCTATATATTTCCACAACCGCTCCCAGTCAAAACTTCGGCTCCGATTGCTTCTTAAATCACTATGCTCTTTTATTGAACACACAACAATAGCATGAATCAAGACAATAGGCACAAATTGCAGTCAAAGCTTCTAATTTGTTCTATCACAATTGCTTCCAGTCAAAGCTTCAAATCCAATTGCTTCCTTTATTCACTTTTCTCTCAAATTCATACTACACAATCAAAGTTATGCTTGCACAAATGTGGTAGAGCTTTCTTGCATACAACAAAAGATGATTCTTACAATGAGGGGGCACTCCTTTATATAGGCACAAGAGTTGAGAAAAAGGTAGAGGAAAAAGTGGGAGCAACTCAACCAACTTTGACCTAGTCTAAATAGAAGAGAAAATATAGGGTTATATGCAACTGCACGTGCAACTCACATTACATCTTTTACATACACATGTAACTCGCATTACATGTGATTACATATGTAAGTCTTAAAACATTCTCTTCAATTACAAACACGTAAGAAGAAGAAAGAAGATGGAAGAGAAGAAAACAATTCTGAAAGGCCTTGTACTTGACGATGCAATCCCGGATGATCATAGAATCGAGAGTTCCTGTACCATGTACCACTGCATTCACGTTGATAACCATGGTGCTGCGTCTTTTGATAACCTCCGACTTTGATGAATTGTTCGCTGTTATTTGAAAACTTGATGCGATCAAACTTTTCTCATTGAAGTTGTGAATTCTCCTTTGTAGATCAGCACAAACTGGAGTCTCTGACACTTTGAAAACCTTCTTGACAATGTCTGGATGTACACTCGGAACAACTTTCCATCAGCATCTTTAATTTTTTTTGTTTTTTGCTATAAAGTGCTTGACACATGGGAATGCATGCAAATGGAGATTGCTGATTTTCAAAATGTGACTTGGGTTTTCAAGATGTCATTGCACGAAAAATGGATTACATGTAAATGCAACATGTAACAAGGGATAAAGGATGAGATTGAAAGCATGGAAAGATGCAGAAACATGGGAAAGTATGTATTTGCTCATGGAGGCGCGAATGCATATGGAGAGGCGAAAATGAACTTTATAGTGCCTTTGAGGAAAAGTAAGGTCAAAGTCATGAGAAAACATGCACATGACATCTTTTTGACTTTTCAAAAAGTGACTTTTAATCAAAATCAGACCTTTTAGATGCAATTACACATAAGATTTTTCGTGTAATTGTGTTGTGCGAATGGAAGCGAAAAGTGAGATAGGTGAAAACGGAAGTGGAAAATGAGATTACATGCATGTGCGGATGGTGAATGAGATGGAAAACATGTAATCGCATTTCATTGAGTGAGAAATGAAGTGTTGTGATATGGAAATGGAAAGTGGAGTGAAGTGAAACGTGCTCAAGTTCTTGGGAAAGAACTTGCAATTTCTTCCAAATGGAGAAAAAACCAAAATGCAAACAAGCAAAAAACAAAAACAAGCACAAAATAAACACATGCCTTTGGCAAAAGACTCAAACATCTCAACAAGGAAGCCACTTCAACATTCAAATTCGAATTTGGAGTTTGGGAAAATTCCAAAAGTGTGAAAATGAGAGTTTTCATCCTTTTTAAAGGCAAAATGCACTTTTCATGGCATATATATGGACAAATGGGCAATTTCAAGCTAAAATATGCATGAAAATAGCAAGATAAGCACAAATTAAATAGCAAGAAAGAAAAAGTCCACTTGCATGAAGATTAAGTGCCAAAAATAAGGAGAAAGAGCCAAAATAGCAAGTTTTATAGACTTGAGACCAATTCTCCCTTAAATCCGAATATTCAAACCTTTTGACTTTTTCCGCACTTGCATGTAATGGACATTCAATGGTCGAATTTGACATGAGAAGGCCAAAAATGTGATCTCTAAAGACAATATCATGCATTTAAAATTCAAAAACAATCCCTCTTGATCAAAGGTATGGGCTGGAAATGCATTTTTTTGAGTTTTTTGAACAAAAACATGAGTTCTTTATGCAAAAATCTGGGCCATTTTTGCAAAAACGTGGCCAAAAAATGAATGTTTTTGAGTCATTTTTGACTTGTGAATGCAAAAACGACTTCCCCAAATGGATATACATAGATCAAAATGCAAAAAAGTGGCTTCAAAATGCATAAAAGTGGATTAAAACCTCAATTTCCCAAGCATTTTAAGCAAAAACGTGATTCATCATGAAAGTTTCAAAAACGTTTTTGAGGCAAATGAATCCATTTTAGAAGCAAGGAAACTTATTGCCATGCAAAAACGTTTCAAATGGAACAAATCCCATGTAGATCCATTGAGTAAAACTCAAGTTATGAGCAAAAATGAAGGAATTTTGGAGTTTTCCACAAAAACGTGCCCTAGATATGAACTCCTAAAAATGGTTTTTAGCACATTAAACTCATCTTTGACGGAAGCAAAATGATCACCAGGAAAAAACTTCTTGAATGCAAAAGATTTCGTTCAAATCCATGAAGAAAATCTTGAGTTATGGCCAAAATCGGATTTTTGGGGAACAAGAACACATTTCCTTCTCAAAATCGGGACATTTTCATGGCCATTGCATATTTTAAAACATGTCTACATGTAAAATCAGACCTTTTGAGGTCTATTACATGTTTTAAAATGTGTCTTTATGCAAAATCTCACTTTTTAGAGTGCATTGCATGTTTTAAAATGTGTTGATAGGCAAAATCGGACCTTTTGAGGCCATTTACATGTTTTAAAACATGTCTCACCTTTTTGATGCTTAAGCATAAAAACTCTACTTTTCGTGTCATTGCATCAAAAAGGTCCACTTTCATAAGCATTTGATGTAATGGCATGAAAAGTATCCTCAAAAGTGAGTTTTATATGTAATCACATGAAAAGTTTTCACTTTTTATAGTTTTTACATGCAATTTGCACATAAAAAGTTCACTTTTGAGGCTTTTAAGCCATGTATTTCACTTAAATTTATAAAAATGTCCTCAATATGGGTCAAAAATAATATTTATGCATCATATTATTCAATATTGTTAGTGTAAATAAGTATTTACTTATTACACTTACGTTTACTTGGATTAATGCATTATTTAATTATTCTACATTATTTTATTATTTATTTTAGGTGAGACACTTAGGAGTTTGTGTACTCTCATGAGTTATGCAACTCTAATTATGCACATGGTGTCTACAACACAAGAGTTTGCATCATTCCCTAAGTTATGTTGACAACACAGTTATCCGCACTCCTCATTTAGCACATGTTGTCGACACCACTGATTTACGTGCTACACCATTGTAGGCTTATCCTCATATCATCGCACTTAATCTCATGCTTAATGGAGGATAACCCATATCTGGTGGACATGTGTCTGGTTGTATGACTTATCATGATGCTGACTTCTATGCATTTTAGAAGCACTCTTGAGGCCTTTAAATACAGGCACTCCTAATGTACTCTTAAGCTGGCATATTGAATGAATATCATCATTTTGATCATACTTTCTCTATTTTGGTCTACTGTTGTGCTTGTGTTTGAGTTCCTTGGTCTTGGGTGAATTCTGGCCTAAGCCAAATTCTTACATGGTATCAGAGTTGGGGGAGATTCTCTACACATAGCCATTTGAGACCGTTCATGCTTCAATACCTCGACACAAATCCGGAGGATCCACAGAAATTGCGAGTGTCTAGAGCTATATCTGACCTCACCGTTGCATCCGGAGTGTCGATTCGGTGAAGATCAACTATAAATTTTCCTATGCTGAGTGAAAGTTGATCGTGAGGCAAAAATTGTTTGTAAATTGGAACCCGAAGGCCCCGATTTGCAGTTCGGGTATGATTGCTTTATTGATTTGATTATTAATTTTCGGATCTAAATTCTCTGCTTTTTTGAGCATTTTTCGAATTTTTATTTTCGGAACAGTTTCACAGGCAGAGAATTTTCTTTTTGGCCGAACCGGACAGTGACACCCCAGATTGGCTCTGTATTTTTGGGGGTTTATTATTATTGTGCAGGAAATTATTAAATTTAATCACTAAGCATCTTTGCATAGTGCGGGCCGTACGTTTCTAATTTTTGGCATTTAAACCACGGCCGAATCAAACTCAACCATCGCACAAGAAAATCTAGTGAGCACATACACCGGCCCCAACTCCCGGCGGCCAGCCTCCCATCGGTGAGCTCATACTTTGTTTGAGATGAGCAGAGGCTTAATTTTATGAAGCACAAAGAACGCATGACCCATGCATGTGGGATCAATAAACAATCTTTGACAGCTGACAAAGATAAATCCGACGTCGAAAAAATCAACCACCGGCAGTAGTCATATCACAGCATTACCAAAGAATATTCTGGCGCACAATACATACAGACCCAACTCGCAGTGATCCATGCTGTACGCACAACCCACTATGAGGTGCCCATCAACAGCCATGCGGTGCCTTTTAATTTGCCAAACCTACCCAGTCATCGCAACACACGGCGTCAAATTTTTGCGACACCTCATCTGCCACACTGTAATCCCAATCAGCTCACACGTCATTACCTGATAGAGCTTGTACTATCAACATTTCGTACACCACGTCAACAACACGTGGACGCCAACTCAGCCGCACAGTCATCCATCATACAGTATGATTTGTGCCACATCACTCGTTCGTACAATTCTATACAGCTGACGTCATCGATGACATCGTCACTGGGGCTTGGAGTTGCTGACGTCGTCAGTTTTAGGAGCCTAAATTTGACGGTCATTTGACCATCATACCAGGCCAATTTTGAACTGTTGAGACAGCTGTATGACGATCAAATTTAACCCCATCATTCGCTGATGCAACCCCTCTCCAGATTGATTTTCAATTTTGTAGTCTAACTTCAAGAGGCCATAACTTGGACATCCGGACTCCAAATCAGGTGCGATTTTTTTGAAATTGGGTAGAATTTCCTAAACTTTTCAATGGTGCAACTTTTGTTTGATTTTGGTGCATGGATTGGTCAGAAATTGCATTTTTTGGCAACTGTACCTGCATAATCCTGCATTTTGCAACTTCAAACGCTCCGTATGAGCACATCTGGAGACGAAAATAGGTTTAGTTTTTTTTGAAAGTTTGTTATTTTTCGTCTACTTTCCAGATCTGCTATCAAATTCTAGGGTTGTTTGGACAAAATTGTCACTTTCAGCAATAGGGCCTTTCTTTGCTTTGTAAGGCATCAGAATTGTAGCACATTGTAAAGTTTCAGATTTGTACTCTATTAAGAAGTTGTAACAAGCAAAATCAAAAGTCCACGAAGGCCAAAATTGGCAAGTGGCCAATTGTAATCGCACTACTGTAAAGTGACCAAAAGCATCTATTTTGGTGGGGGGGGGGGGGGTTGTTTCTTGATTTAGTGAAAAGGGAGAGTGTTCTTGGTGTTGTGTTCTCTCTTTTCTGCATTTTTCTTTCATTTTTTGTATTATGGGAAACTTTAAGTTTCCTAAATTAACTCCTCATAACTATGCTACGTGGTCAATCAAGATGTGGTATCACTTAATGCATAATGGAGTTTCACAATATGTAGATGGTACAATTCCTAAACCAGCAGGTGATAAAGTTTCAGAAAGTGATATTTCAGCTTGGGTAGCAATGGATAGGAAAGCCCTAGGTGATATATGTTTGGGGGTTGATGATAAGATCATATATCAGATTAAGAAGTCTTCTACATCCAAAGAAGCTTGGGATACCCTCGAAAGCCTTTATGGTAAAGTGTTTGAAGAGGATGTTTTCAAAATTGAAGATGAGCTTGTATCTTTAGATCCTAAATCATATGAATAAAGGATTTCATCATCAAGGTGAATGAACTAAGGACAAAGCTTACTGATTGTGGGAGTTCTATCAAAAATGACAGACTGATCTATCTCATACATAATAAGCTGCCATCAGAGTATTCCACATTTGTATCTTCTTTTAACACCTCAAAGACTACCTACAAGAAAGTCACTTTTGATGAATATGTTAAATTGTTGGATGATGAAGAAAAGAAGTTGAAATCAATGGGGATTCTCAAATCACCTCAGTCTAAAGCATTGGTGGCCAACAATGAGGGTTCTCAACATTCAACTGGACAGTCTTCAAATAAAGGAAAGGGTAAGAAGAAATGGAAGAACAAATCAGAGGATGCAAAAAAGACAACACCACGATCCAATCAACAAGGCAAGGCCTCGAATTCCAACAAGAAAGGGGACAACAATAAGGAGAAGAAGTGCACTTATTGCAAGAAATCGGGTCATGAAGAGCATGAGTGTTATCTCAAAAAGATTGATAAGTTGACCAACATCATGAAGAAACATAATGTTCCATTGCCTAATGCTTATAAGGATAAAGGGTCTTCTTCAAATTCAAAGGGCAAAGGGCAAGCACTCATGGCTAATTCAAACTCTTCAAAGGAATGGATATTTGACTTAGGTGCCTCATATCATATGGGTTCTTCAAAGGAGGATTTCTCTTCAATGAAGTAGTCAAAGGTACCACACATTTTTATGGGAGATGATAGCAAAATGGAAGTTGAAGGAAAAGGAAACGTGGAGATGGAAAATGGAGAGTTTCAAGATGTTCTCTATGTTCCAAACCTAAGTTCAAATCTCCTTTCAATCTACCAAATCACTCACCTTGGAGATGGACATAGAGTTGAGTTCCTTCCAGACTCAGTAAAGGTGCATAGTCTTAAAGAAGACTCCTTGGTTGCAGTGGGGAAAGTGAATCATAACAAGAGGTTGTACTCTTTCTTCCAGTTTGTGACCAAGTCTCCTTCAAAGGCCTTGTTATCTTAGTCCAATTCAAAAATGCAATTATGGCATGAGCAGTATGGTCATCTTGACTTCCACTATCTTCAGCAACTTTGCACAAACCAAATGGTCAAAGGTCTACCTCAAATCAATTTTTCTAAGGGTGAATGTTCAACAGATTCAATGGATATGCATCTAGAGGGGAAGTTACAACTACAGATGGTTTACATGGTATTAGCAGGTCCTTTTGCATTCAGCTAGGGTCGCTACATACTTACCTTTGTTGATGACTTTTCAAGATACACTTGGGTCTACTTTCTTCATAATAAGAATGAAGTGTTGGAAACATTTCTAAACTTCAAGACTCATGTAGAACGAAAATCCAGAAAGGCCATCAAAGTACTCCGAATGGATAATGGAAGTAGGTATGTGAACAGAAAACTTAAGGACTTTTGTAGACTCGAGGGAATTGATCCTCAGACTCCGCCAGCATTCAGTCCGCATAAGACAGTTGTTGCAACTTTGAGGATCTGCACTCTTAAGTCTATGACAAGTTGCATGATTCATGCCAAGTCTCTAGATCCATCATTAGAAGTCGAAGCAATCTCTAGTGCTAGTCACATTTTTAATCGATCTCCTCATCTAGCCTTAGATGGCAAGACTCCTTTTGAGGGATGGTGCGGCAGAAAACCTATTGTGACACACTTTAGAGTCTTTGGTTGTCCTGCATGTGCAAAGAGATCTTCTAGGGGATGCAAGGCACAATCACCTTGGCCTTGTACCTTTATTGGTTATGAAGACAGTGTGAAGGCATATAGACTTCTAGATCCTGAGACACATTGGATATTTGTGGAGAAGGACGTATACTTTGAGGAAAGTTCACCAAGCTTGTCCTCCTTTTCGCGCATCATACAGTGTGGAAACTAATAGTGACACAAGCAATAGTGCTTCAACAGATTCAAACACGTGGGGTTCTATCGACAGTTGCAGTGAGAGGTCACTTCATCAGTTCAGACCACATGCATACATAGCCACAGTGATAGGTCCAAAACAACAAGGTACATCCAGTATTCCAGATACAGGTTTAGTGACAGATTTGGGGGACAATATTGATGATCTGCCTCTTCTTCTTGATGCAACAACACCACCTTCAGTTGTCATGAGGGCTCCATCCAACTCTCTTGTTCATTCTCTACATGATCAATCATCACAGGTTGAAGTGATTGTGGATACTTATGATCAGCAGTTGCAGCAAGGTTCTTCATCAGTTGCAGAGTCAAATAGTTCTTTGAAACAGGTTCTTCAGCTAGTTGAGCAGGTTTCAGAGACATCACTTATCCATGGAATTCTTTCCACACATAGCGAAAGTGTCTCATTTGTACCCTTGGCATTGTTTCTTCCCAAGGGGAGGAACACCATTCTATAGTCTTTGATCAGCTTCTTCATTGGAGCAGTCACTGTTCGACATTCTTCTTGAGGGGGGCGGGGGGAGCCGATTCTATCTCTCTTCCTCTTCTCATCATTCTCTTATGTATATACTGGATATATGTTGTAATGGGGGGGTTTTCATTACTCCATCCATCCATGCATCCCTATTCATCTCTCTTTTTGGGGGAGGGTTTTTCCCATGAGGTTTTCCCTCTTTCTCCGCTTTATGAAAGATTGCATATCGTTATGTACATGAGTACCTAACATGGCCTAGTAGCCGGGACCCATCCTGCATTGCATCCTAGGTTTCGTAAGCTTAAGAGCATTCCCCTAAGTTGCACTTAAGGAGGGGTGTTCGTGTAAATAAGTATTTACTTATTACACTTACTTAAGTTTACTTAGGTTAATGCATTATTTAATTATTTTGCATTATTTTATTATTTATTTTAGGTGAGACACTTAGGAGTTTGTGTACTCTAATGAGTTATGCAACTCTAATTATGCACACGGTGTCTACAACATAGGAGTTTGCATCATTCACTGAGTTGTCATGTTGACAACACAGTTATCCGCACTCCTCATTTAGCACATGTTGTCTACACCACTGATTTGCGTGCTACACCATTGTAGGCTAATCCTCACATCATCGCACTTAATCCCATGCTTAATGAAGGATAACCCATATCTGGTAGACATGTGCCTAGTTGTATGACTTATCATGATGTTGACTTCTATGCATTCTAGAAGCACTCCTGAGGCCTTTATATACAGGCACTCCTAGTGTACTCTTAAGCTGGCATACTGAATGAATATCATCATTCTGATCATACTTTCTCTATTTTGGTCTACTGTTGTGCTTGTGTTTGAGTTCCTTGGTCTTGGGTGAATTCTAGCCTAAGCCAAATTCTTATAAATATAATACATAAACATTATTTTAAAGTGACATTTAGATAAGTATTTGATTTTAAAATAAAAAATTTAAAATGTAACTATTTAGTTCTATAGTCGCTTTAAGTGAAAAATTAAAAAGTAACTCAACTTAAAATTATAACATAAAGTGCACTATAGAAGTTATAAATTTAAAGTAAAAGTAACTTAAAAACATAACAAAAAGTGAGTAAAATGTTATATTTTTGAAAAAGTGAATGTCAAATTGAAAATATAACATCATTTTTTTAATTCGTGCTGTTGCACCTAAAATGTCCACTTTTGAGGCACTAAAACAGACATAACTCTTGATTGACAACTTCGATTGACCTCTAGGGTAGACCGAATCGAAGGGAAAAATGAAAGGCACGACATGAGCAAAACCAAATGACTAAAAGAAAGCAAAAACAAACTCAAAAGCAAAGAACGGACTGTGAAGGCTTCAAAAATCAAGCAAAGGCTCGACAAAAAGCAAAACGAAAAAGACTTGACGAAGGCCTTCATTAAAACAATTTGATATTTGAATTGAAATGGATCGATCGATCAATATTAAGCAATTGAATATCAAATTCAAGCTTAGAGAAATGCGAAACTAGCTTGAAATTTTTTCGTCTTGTTACCAACATTTTGTGGTGACAAAATGCAGGACAACAAAGTTAGATTATACATCTTTGAAGGTCAGTATATACTGTTAGAATGAATGATATATGTATATGTGAGGATGGATACGCCAAGTATAGGGTATCCATATGGCCTGGGAAGAGATGCATCTCTTCCTAAGGATTATAAAGATAGATATACAGTTGTATAGGATATCCATAAGGCCTCTGGAGGAGATAAGGCATAATGAGATAGTGAAAAAGCTTCAGAACCATTCTAGGATGGCCATAAAGGTGAATGGTGTCTTGAGAGGTCCTCCCCAAAGATCTAAGAGCTTGATTATATTCCCTCACCAAGGATTAGGTGGGAAAAAAGACGAGAAATAGATACTCTTTACTTTCCTTTATGATTATATATATATATACACACACACACACACACACACACACACACACGTTTGTATAGAATTCGTAGTTCATATACAGGTTTATTTATTAAGGCTCATCATAGAACAAGGCAATACTTAACACTAGAGAAGGGGACACTACATATGGTATCAGAGCATAATTTTACCATCCTATGAAAGTTCATGCAAACATATCAACGTAGGAAAGGCATAGCAGCCATGGTCGAACAATTAGACAATGAACTTAAAACTTTCATGGAACAAACTAATGAAAGATTTGGAAGAACCAATCAACTAAACCTCCAAGCTATTCAAAGCATGAATGGTAAAAATTGTAATGAGAGACCCATTCCAAATTAAGGCAGACACTCATTCAAAACATTTTGAGAATGATCAATCCAAAGTTCCATCCTTAGGCCAAACATTCATCCGTTCCTACTTAGGAAACCCATTGTGGGAGAAGAGGAGCCAGTCACATGCAATGTAGAGGATCTTGCATAAATGCATGCTAGATTAGACCTAGAAATACAAAGCCATACTATTTTTTGTGTAGGGTAAAATTTAACGAATACGAGAATGCAAGTAAATGTAACAAAATAGGTACAATATAGACAGATCACAACTACATTTTCATTAATCACATCAATGCTTTACAATGCATCAAAATGACACTAGCTATACTTCTACTTTATCATGACAGCAACAACATAACTTGGAGACAAATACATGAACATAAATAGAGGTGTTGAGGGGGTGCAAGTGCCAACCGGTGGCAACCATCGTCCAACTACCTAGACCTCAACAACACTAATAAAACTAAATGTTTGACAACATCATCTCCTCCAAAAAGAAAGTTGTAATACAACACAATGGGGATTATTACAACTATTCAAACAAAAATCAATGACATTAAGGGTGTTAGAAATAGGGAATACTGAGAGAGAGGGGGGGTGGGAGAATCAGTATTCTACAAACTTTTGTCGCCAACTGAATATTATTAATTACTTTGAACCATGTATAAGAAAATAAACAAGTAATGCCGAACAATAAAAGTAACCATGCATAGAGAGAACTCATAACACCATATTTTGTTAACTAGGGAAACCTTGGCCAAGGGAAAACCTCGGTGGGGATGATACCCACAAGATAATGTACTAATACAAATGTTCCTTGTTAAAGGATGGACCTTGTTAGGAGTCTATAAACACATTCAGTACATATGAGTCCCTGTTAAAAGACTTTGAATCCCTATTAGGAGATTCCAACTATGTTAGAAGTTGTAGTACAATGTGTGCAAGAAGAGCTCACTGCCCAAACATGCACTTTCAATTACAAGAAGAGCTCACTGCCCAAACAAGTAATTAAAGTTCTTGGAATACAAAAGTATGAATGTTGTTTTTTGATCTTTGATGTCGATCTCAGATCACAAACTCAGGTTATCAAGAATTCGCTTCTGGATATAAAACTTCGCATTTATAACTTTCGCATGTTGCTTTACAATAATCTTGCAAGATGTCTTTGCATAAATACCATGCCTTTTCACAAATTGTTGCTTGGTCGGCTAAGACTGAAATGTACTTTCCCAACTTAGAGTAAACATCTAAGATGTCGTCCCTAATTGGTCAAGTAATTCTTTTGTAAACAAAATAATTCCTTTACCTTTCATTCCGATGTTCTATACATATTAAATATCTCTTTTCCGTACTGTCTGTACTAATGTTTGAGATTATACACATCATCATCAATATGTATACTATCTCCAAATATCTTCTCTCTCGAGAATAACATTGTATAAACAAGTTATACATAAAACAATACACTACTGTAAACCATTTCCATACTAAGACATTTAGCACCAAAAAGCTAAATATCTTTATTTCCAAGGTTTAAAACATGTACATCATGTGTTGCCATTAATGACATCTTGAAAGCCCAAGTCACTTTTTAAAATTCAAAAGTTCTCATTTGCACGCATTCCCATGCGCCAAGCACTTTACTTCCAAAAAAAGAGAGTTAAAGGTGTTGATGGAAAGTTATTTCGAGTTTAAATCCGGACATCGTTAAGAAGGTTTTCAAAGTGTCAGAGAATTTAGAATGTGTCAATCTACGAAAGAGAATTCATGTCAACTTGAGCAAGAAAAGATGGATCACATCAAGTTTTCACATGACAACGGAGAATTCATCAAAGTCAGAGGTTATCAAAAGACGCAACACCATGGTTATCAAGGTGAATGCAGCGACACAAAGTACACGAACTCCCAATCTTGTTATCATCTGGGATTGCATCGCCAAGTATAAGGCCCTTCAGAACAATCCCTAGGATTGTTTCAATACTCTTCTGTCTTTCTTCTTCTTCTTCTTTCATGTTTGTAATTGAAGAGGATGTATTATATGAAGATGTGTAATTACATGTAATGCGAGTTACATGTGCAGTTGCATGTAACCCTATATTTTCTCTTTTAGTTAGACTAGGTCAAGGTTGAGTTGCTCCCACTTTTTCCTCCACCTTTTTCTTAGTTCCTGTGCCTACATAAAGGAGTGACCCCTCATTGTTAATAATCATCTTTTGTTGTACGCACAAAAGCTCTGCCAAACTTGTACAAGCATAACTTTGATTGTGTAGTTCAAATTTGGGAGAAAAGTGAATAAAAGAAGCAATTGGATTCGAAGTTTTGACTGGATGCAATTGTGATAGAGCAAATTAGAAGCTTCGATTGTAATTTGTGCCTATTTTCTTCATTCATGTTATTATTATGTGTTCAATAAAAAAGCATAGTTAGGAAGCAATCAGAGTCGAAGCTTTGACTGGGAGCAGTTGTGGAAATATATAGCTAGAAGCTTTGTCTGTAACTTATACTTCTTTCTTAATTCGCAAAATAGTTAAGTTATTCTTACTTTTAGTAGTCTTTGTGCCCTAATTGTAAAGCTTTTCCATTTATAAGCACGACCGGACTTAGAGCTAAACCGATACATTTTCAGCTAGCCTTTGAGTTAGTGAAGGTTTATCGGTATCACTGTTTCTAGCTCTTGATAGAAGTGTAGTTAGAGATTCACCCTGCCCATTACTTGCTCCACGAGTAAGTAGATTCTTTATTGAAAGATTAGAAAAAAGGATATTGGTAACACCCATTTTATAAAGTCTCTCGACGTCTTGCTTACCTTTAGTTGATCCAAGGAATAGTGAGAAGGGGGAGCCTTCCCTTTAAGGTAGGAGAGATTTTGTCTCACATGTTGTGGCTGGTCATTCTATTTTGCTACTGGATTTTTACCCAAAACTATCGGTTGCAAAATATCCACCCAACAAGTAGAACACAAGGAGATGGCACAAAATCAGACCGATTGAACTTGCATGGGGATTTGTCATTCAAACAGGCAATGACAGGTCTCTTCTTCTCCTCTTTATCTTATATACATGCAACTCCATATATGCATTTACTTTTGATGTATACTTTATACTTTCTTGAGGGTATACTTTATGCATTTACTTTTCATTTATACTTTAAACTTTTCGTGGAACTTCTATTTGTAATTTCATCTATAATGAACATTTCAGAAATGAAACACATGCTTATGCCACTCTTTGTTAATGACATCTAGCTTGCATTCTTGTTTCTTCAAGTTGCTTTTCCCCTTTGTTAATGCTTAATAAATGAGACTCCTTTCGTAGGACAGCAACTCGGCATTTTTCTTAACATTTTTAATTGGAGCTCAAATTGAAAAAGCAACCTCAAACTGAAAAATAACTCACTATAGGCACCCTGATAACAGTTCTACCAATTTGCACAGTGTAGTAAAAATTGGTAACAAGTCTATGGATGATGTGATGAGTTGAACTTCAAATTTGTCTTCAACTTCTTACATAATCTACGCTAGAAGTACCCAACAAACTTGGTAGCTCAATCTAAAACTAAACTCTTAGGTAGACTATGTAGTCTCACCATTTCTCTGAAAAACAACTCAACTATAACAACATCACTAGTCTTCTTGTAGGGAATGAAATGTGTCATCTTTGAAAACCCATCAACAACCACGAAAACTAAACCATACCCTCGTTGAATCCTTGGTAAGCCAAGAACGAAATCCATGTTGATATCCTCCCACGACTTCTTTGGCACATGCAATAGCTGATACAACCCCGTATTTTGCTTAACTCCTTTCGTCATCTGACATACTCTGCAACTCTGTAAAAACTTCTTGATATCTTACTATAACTATGGCCAACTATAATTCTCAGTAATCAAAGTAATGGTTTTATCTCTACCAAAATGTCCAACCAATTCTCCACTATGGCCAATAATAATTATCAGCAACCAAAGTCATGATTTTATCTCTACCAAAATGTCCAACCAATTCTCCACTATGGCCAATAATAATTATCAGCAACCAAAGTCATGATTTTATCTCTACCAAAATGTCCAACCAATCCTCCACTATGCTTCTCCATGATGAGTTTCTCTCTCACAGAACTTCTTGGAATGCACAACTAGTTTCCTTTGAACAACATACCATCTTGGATTATGAAATCCAACCACTTTGTCTCATCAAGTGTAACAAGTTCTGTACAAGCTTTCTAGACTTCACAAAAATCAAGATCCTTTGAATACGAATTCTTGAGTTCCTTGAACCCAATCATCTCAATCTACATCTCTATCAGCAAAAACTATCTTCTGCTAAGAACATCTGCAACTTTGTTAGACTTCCCATTCATATGTTTCAAAACAAATGTATAACTCTGCAAAAACTCAACCCATTTCAAATGCCTTTGGTTCAATTTTCCTTAGCTATTCAAATATTGCAAAGCTTGATGATCAGTATACAAAACAAACTCCTTAGGAAGAAGATAGTGTCTCCACTTCTTCAATGCTTGATCTATAGCATAAAATTCTTGATTGTAAACAATTTTTTTTTTGTCATCATTCAACTTCTCACTAAAATAAACAACAGGTCTACCTTCTTGACTCAAAATAGCTCCTATTATAGTACCACTAGCATCACAATCTTCTTGAAACACCTTGTTCAAATCTAGAAGTGCTAAAATAGGTTGTTTTTTAACTTTTTGTTTCAAAAAATTGAACTCTTATCTGCTCCTACGATCCACTTAAATTCTTTCCTATCCATTCTCATCATTTCAGTCGAAGGTCCACAAATACCACTAAACCCTCTAATAAATTTTCTGTAAAAATCAGCTAGTCCATTAAAAGATCTTACCTTCATAACACTTTGTTTATTAGGCCATTCAAACATAGTCTCCACTTTTTGAGGGTCTATTTTTAGACCTTTTGCTAAAACAACAAATCCTAGGTACACCAACTCCTTCACAAAACTACACTTCTTTAGATTTATCAGCAACTTTTCTTCCCTCAACTTCTCAAACACCTTAAGAATATGTATTATATGCTCCTCCAATGTCTTACTAAAGATCAATATAATCATCTAGGTAACAATGACAAGCTTGCCTAGAAATTCTTTCAATACCTCATTCATGAGCCGCATGAAAGTGCTCAGCACATTGGTTAGCCCAAAAGGCATGACTAACCACTCATACAATCCTTCCCTTGTCTTGAAGCCAATCTTCCATTTATCTCTTTCTCTCATCCGAATCCGATGGTACCCACTCTTCAGATCTATCTTTGTGAAATACACAGCCCCACTGAAACAATCCATTATATCATCCATCATTGGCAATAGAAATCTATACATGATTGTGATTTTGTTAATGGCTTGAAAATCTATACACATCCTCCATTCTCCATTCTTTTGTGGTGTTAATATTGTTGGTACAACACATGGACTCAAACTCTCTAGAATCAACCCTTTCTACAACAACTCATGCACTTGTCTATTCAACTCTTCACTTTCTCTTGGTGTCATTCTGTGTGCTTCCTTTTTTGGTAAACTGCCAACTGGAATAAAGTCAATCTAGTGACTTATCTTCCTTACTAGTGGTAATCCATCAAACACATTATCAGATTAGAGCTATCAGATTTCCACAATCCATCAGTGTTGTCTGATTTCTGGATTTGATTGTGTGAGCAATTTTTTACATCAATGTTTCGGATCACACTCCGATATCCATCATCAGGATGCATGCGAGAGAAGAGGAGAAAAATGATGGATCACGAAGTGTGATCCGAAACGTTGATATAAAAAATTGCTCACACAATCAAATCCAGAAATCAAACAACAACACATTATCAGATACAATATTTGAAAACTCTCCCAACAAATCTGCAACTTTTGTAGGTACCTCTTCTAATTCTTCTTTACCATCTTTTGGAACTATAACAAAATAGATATGCTCACGCCTCATACCCTCTAGGAACTTATTTCCATCAACAAAACATACTCTAGCAGCACTACATACCTTTTAATTTGTATCCTTCAATCGCTTTAGCTTATGTTTCACTCCATCCTCCGTCAGTGTGTAGGTATTCGCACGACCATCATGTACAACGTGCCTATCAAACTACCATGGCCTTCCTAGCAACATATGACATATGTCTATAGGTATGGTATCACAAAGTACCTCATCCAAGTAGCTTCCAATCTTGAAATTCAATAGACACTCCTCATTGACCATGACCTTGTGGTCATCCTGCACCCAAGCAATACAGTATGGGCGTGGATGTTTCTGCCTCTTGAGTTTTAACTTCATGACCATCTTTTCTGACAACAGATTGTTAGTGGTTCCACCATCAATGATCACATCACAACACTTATCTTCACATTTGCACCTTGTACGAAATAAGCTCCTCCTATGATCAAGTTCATTCTCACCACTCAGCAAGACTCTTCTGTTAACTAGGATTTCTCTTTTTGCATCTTCAGAATGTGATGATTTGACATCTTTATCAACATACGCAACTCTGGCTTGACCTTTGGTTCTCCTATCTATCCTTCCTTGGTGCTAAGGACACTCAAATGCCCTATGCTCTTATTCTCCATAGTAAAAATAGGTTCCACGAAAACCTCCTCTACCATATCCTTGCCCTCTTCCTCTTCCGCTCTAATCTCTGTTATTTTGATCATGGAAACGATTGGAATGGCTTCCCCTTTGGTTCTGACTACTACTATTGGCTTCATCCTTCTTCTGATCTTCGTTTCAGCCTCCATAAGACCGTCCACCAGATGTTCCACTACGACCTCTACCACTATTCTTGTTATCAAACTTCTTGTTCAACTTTTCCTCAACTCTTAGGGCAAACCGATATACCTTTTTCATACTGTTCATTCAAACCAGACTCAATTCCTCTTGAATGCTTGGCCTTAACCCGTTCAGATAACGGGCAACTTTCTCTAGGCTAGATTTTGCATGGCTTGTTTTGATAAGAACTTGGTAGAACTCTTTGGTATTTTCTTCAGCAAATCAAACTCATAATCCATAGGAATGAACTGCTACTTCAATTTAGCTATCATCCGATCTCATCTTGTAATTTTATTCTTTCCTCTTCTATTTCGCTCCAATTGAATCTCATGCCTCCATATCTTTGCATGACCCTTCAGTTTGGCCTTCAGAAATTCGACCCTATCAGGATCCTCAATATCTTCATACTCAAAATACTCTTCTAATTCATTAATCCAATCGATCAATTCCTCCGGGCTAAGATTTCTTGAAAATTTGGGAAACTCAAACTTAGTTCATTTTCCAATCTTAGAAATGGTCCTAAAAGGCCTCTCTTCTTCTGGGTTCAGAACTGCCTCTTCTTCTCCTTCATCCTCACTTTCATCTCTTACGGCAAGATTTATTCCTCTGCACATATTTTCTTCCAATGCTTGCATCTGTGTCCGGAGGGCTCTAAAACCGTTAGGTGTAACACTTGCGGCTCATCCACCATGCTCTCTTTGTAGAGGCATTTTCAAGCTTTCGCTGAAACCCTAATGCAAATTGCCTCACAATCGGTGATCTATCTATGCGATTAGCCCCAACCACGGTCCTAGTGTAAATTGCCTCACAATCGGTGATCTATTTACACACTCAAGAACTCTTGCTCTGATACCACTTGATGAAGGGTGCTCCCCTTAAAACACTAAACACATAACAAAAAAAAGAAATAACAACAATTTGCTACAACAAAATATGGGCTTATAATTGCCACAAAAGCAGAATTACAAATTTTTTAAACATAATATGCAAACTCACATGGACTCCTTATAATAATTTGCAAGACAAAACTGTGAACTATCAACTAGAGTTGTCCTAGATAATCTACGGGCCTTCTTTATATAGCCAATTTTACACCACCCATCAAGTTTGTAGACATCAAATCCTAACCCTTGAGGCCGACCAACCCAAAAATTACATATAGTTAGCCCAAAACAACTATAATATTTATTTTAGAAATTTTGGTTGGCCCAACTTTGGAAGACCATAACTTGAGAACCATTGATCCAATTGGCTATTATAACCCCATTCCAAAATCCTCATCTTTTGATCTACTCGTCTAGACTCACGCAAACTCCAATTAGCCTCATTTTGGAGCCCATCCAGAGCATCTAAGTCCTTCAAAACTGATCCTGAAGTTTTTCTACCAAAATTACACACCAAAAATCCACAATGAAATCATGAATACTCATGATATCGCACTAAGCCTCAACTAATAGGTTGATATATCCAAAATGAACATTCACCTCTGAAATTTGTACATTTTGAGCTTATTTGACTGACTTACTAAGTAGCAAGCCTAAATGTAATAACCCTGCTTGGCTATAGCTCTAAAATACATCAATTATTCAGATGTTCGACAATTCGTCAAACACTTGGCAAGTGAACTTTAGACTCAAGCAAATGAACTGGAGATGGATAGATGCACATAACTATACATAATACCAATATGAGAATTGATTCTCCACTCTTTCAATAATTTGATACATTCACAAATTGACTAGAAATCGATATTAGAATATTGACAAACAATTAATGAGAAACTCCCCACTTCATTAAATGTCTTAGCACAATTTCATTTATTGGACATGACACAATAGTGTTGTAGGTAGACATAATAAAATTTGGAAATGGAATATACAATAACTAACCAACTTCTTCATCAAACGCAGCTTGGAATGTAATGCCAAGATGGATGCCGATCTCTTCAAATTCTAATGTTAGCACAACCAAATGAATCGCAGCTTCCCAATTCTACAAATCTGAAACTCATCTAACCAAATGCTGCCTGTAGACTTCAATAATCAGCCAATCCCTTCGGAAATAAAATGCAGGTACAAATTTAATAATTTTTCCCAATGCCAGTGAAATTCTTCAACATAGAATTCTCCTTAGCTACAGTAAAATAGTAGGACAAATGGTGTATACCTCAGCATAATTGCCAAAGCCAACGCAGAACAAAATCTCGGATTTGAATGTACAATACTTCAGCTGTAGATCTAATGGAACAACTTAGAATTTAGACACATACTTCAATAAGGGCACAAAAATCAGAACTCGGAAAAAGCCACAAAGGCAACATAAACAAAGAAATATTCAAGCATGCTTTTCTCAACAAATGAGCTTGTATTTATAACCTCCAAATTCGCTTTTGTTGTCAAAATGTAACTTCACTCAAGAAGCTTCATTACACAACATTAATTAGAAGCTTCCTTTAGATTCTCTCACTTGACTTGGCTTAACTAATTAATAAATGACACTTTCCAATGATAACTCAACTTTCAACTTAAGTGAAATTATAAAGTTAAATTATAAGTTTATAATAAGCCATTTAATAATTAATAATAATTTGGCCACTAAAAATATAATAACACCCAAAATACTCAATCATTTAAATATGTCGTTTGAAATAGAAGTCATGCCTATTATTTCTCCATGTGACCAAATGCACTTTGCAAAAATAAAAAGGGTCCATCTCAATCAACACTCAACTTACGACAAATAGTAAGTACACCAAAATTAAGCCCAAACGAAGACCAACCTGTAGCTTACTGAAATGTGGAGAAGACAAGACCTTCCCAAGCCAAGCCATTGCCTCAAAAGACCCTCTATCCACAATAATTAGCCTACGAGGATCACAATAATAGGCAAATTCCTGAAACTCCAATGCTGGCAAAAATGGGGACATTACACTACACAAAAAACAACTTTGCATTGAGACAACCCTTATTCAAGAAACATAAAAGTAATATTTTTGGGTGATGCAAGATTGTTCTTACACCTAGGATCAATTATACATCGATAAGTTAGAAGAATGGTTAAATATGAATAATATTGATAGGGTTCAACTAGCTAAATATGTGATAAAACTACATTTATATGTAGATGATCTCATTTTAATTGCTAAACTGGCTGATGGTTTGAGGGAAAACTTGAAGGTGCTTGATGCCTTCCGTCATGAGGGGATCCAAGTGAACAATAGCAAAACCAAAGTGATGATCTTCCCTTTGAGAAGAAATAGGACGCAAAACAATTTTCTTATCAATGTCAACCCTTTAGAGATTGTAGATGAGTACATGTATCTTGGGATCAATTTCCACAACAAACTCAGTTGGGAAACATGTAGGGCAATAAGAATTTAGGGAGGCTGGAAAGCACTATATTCTTTACTGAATAGATGCATGAATGTAGACTATGGGAATTGAAAACCAAGAAGATGCTTTTTCGTTTGTTGGTTACCTCAGTGGTCCTTTATCGATGTGAAATTTGGGTAGCAGCCTATCAGATGAGAAATTGAGACAAGTAGAAAGAATCCAAAAACATTTTATCATCAGCAACCTCAAAATTAAAATGGCTGTCCCTTACGAGATCTTATTGGTGGAAACATGAATATTCCCTTTAGAGGCTTCGACAATGGTTCACTTATTAAACTATTTAAAGAAGAATCCAAAAACATTTTATCATCAGCAACCTCAAAATTAAAATGGCTGTCCCTTACGAGATCTTATTGCTGGAAACATGAATATTCCCTTTAGAGGCTTCGACAATAGTTCACTTATTAAACTATTTAAAGAAAACTCAAGACTTATTAAACTATTTAAAGAAAACTCACGGTATAGAAAAGCATTGGTGGCCTAAATTGATCATAGAGGAAAGACTTGACAGAAGAAAGAACACATGGATGAAACATTTGGTCAAAACAAAGTGGGCGCAAAAAATACTATGATATCAAAGAATTCAACCCCACAAGAGACCATGAGGAGAAAGCATACATAGGAGAAAATATCAAATGGGGAGCTAAAATTCACAGGGCATCTTAAGACAAGTTCCCCTCGTTTGAGGAGTGGAACACGTAGATGGATGACAGCTAAGGAAAAGTGAAAAGAGAGAATATGTTTATTTTGCAACATAGGAGTGGTAGAGATTGAGGAACATTTTATCATGGGGTATCTAGCATACAATGACATCTGCTTCAGCTATGAGGATATTCTAGAGCAGGCAATTTAGGTACACTTTTTGAGGAAACATAGTTAGATAGGACAACAAACATAGTGATGAAAATTCATTGTTGAAGAGAAGACAATGAATTGTTAAAGAAGCAGTTTCAAAGGGCCTAAAGTTATAGCATCTTATTCTAGGTTGTGGTTTTTTTCTAGGTGGTCCCATAAGCTTCTTTGGCCTCACAAATGTTATTAAAATCTTTCATTCATTCATTCATAGCCATACTTGAACTAGTATACTTCCACTTGTATGTACATGTTTACAAAGTTCCAGCCATTACAATTTACTTGTTTATTTCACTAAAATTAGTTCACCTCATTGGGTTGGTTCTTTACTTCACTCATTAGTAGTATAACCCGAGTGCGCGCACTCGGGTCAAAACCTCGGTGCACCCGGTGCAGGTGCGTCACGCACCCAAGCACCCCTGCTAGCCGCTTTTCTGTCGCCGCACCGGTCGAGCACCCAGGTGGGACGTGGTGCTCGGGAGCTTCCCGAGTGGGCGGGTGCGCAGGTGCGCCTCGGGTGCTCACGGGGTGCTTCCTGGGTGCGCCGAGAAGAGGCCCAAAAAAGTTTTAAAAAACAATACTTTTTGCAATTTTTTTTGTTTTTGTTTTCTAAGTATGCTAACCCTAATTGGGTGTGGGTCCCATGTGGTCTATTTGAAGGCTTAATAAGACCAATAGATCTCATTTTCATTTCACTTTTCATTTCACCATTTTGGAGCAACAAGGAGCTAAGTGAGAAAGAGTGTTTGGAGGAGCTTGTGAGAGATTAGTGGGTGGTTTTGAAGGGATTGCAAGATCAAGAGGAGCAAGAAAGTTTGATTTGGCAAGTGTCTCCTCAAGTTCAAGCCTTCAAGGTAGGGTTTTTTTTATTTTACTTAGTTTTTTTTATTTTACAAATCAATTTATAATTTTCAAATTTAGTATTTAATATTTAGTATTTAGTTTTAGTAAGTTACTTTCAAGTTTCAAGTTTCATTCTTGAATCTTGTTGATAGTTGAATCTTCTTAGTTCTATGATTTTTTATTTTATTATCTATATTAATTTTTAGTTTTTTTTCATTGTTCTTAAAATAAAACTATGGCAATATGGCATATGCTGAAACGTATTTTACTAAATATGTTTCAGCACTAAATATGTTTCAGCATATGCCATATTGCCATATTTTTATTTTAAGAACGATGAAAAAAACTAAAAATTAATATAGATAATAAAATAAAAAATCATAGAACTAAGAAGATTCAACTATCAACAAGATTCAAGTATGAAACTTGAAACTTGAAAGTAACTTAGTAAAACGTTTCAGCATATGCCATATTGCCATATTTTTATTTAGTATTTACTTTTAGTATTTAGCTTCATTTTTTAATACTTTAAATTTTTAAATAGTAAATGCTAAAATTAAATAGTAAAGTTCTAAGTTTTAAATTATTTTTACTTGGGCTGAAATGTATCATGATCATTTTTATAATTTTATTTTCATTTTGTGAAAATGCAGTTTTATAAATGGCTTCTAGATCCAGCCAAAGTGCAGAAGACATGGAAATTAATGAGCCAAGTGCATCTGATTATGAGCCTGAACCTGAGCCTGAAGGAAGTGATCATGGGGCTGATGCAGGTTGTCAATCTAAGCCTGAGGAAGAGCCTCCTTATGTTGCACTAGGGGTGCCTTCTACTGATTGCCCTTCAGAGATTTTGAGGAAGTATGCTAGGGGTCCTAATGACCCAAAGTCCTCTCTTAAACAGTTTGCTACAAAAATTACACGCCCTACACCTTTAGAGGGTGGCACACACAAATGTAAGTGCAATATATGTGGAGCAGAATGGTTTGGCAGCATTACAAGAGTTAATTCACACCTCCTTTTTTGGAGTGGCTATGGTGTGAACCCATGCATGTTCTTGTCAAATCCTGAGAATGTCAAATATAGAATTGAAGTGAATAAACTATGGGGCATTCCTGATGATAGTGTTGTTCTAGTGCCTAGATCTTTGTCTACTAGGCAAAAGGTACAACATATATAGCAGTTATAGGGGCAGCAAGATACATCTACTCGTATCTTGCATCAAAGAGCAGAGACTATGTCACCTACACCATCATTCTCCTCACCTACACATAGTTTAGCAGGGGACAACAGTAGGGGGAAACGGAAAGCAACTACAAGTCGTACTGATAGTAACCCCATTGCTCATTTATTTAACACGCATGCAAGGGACCGGTTAGATGATGTTGTTGGTGATTTCTTCTTTGCCAATGGCATTTCTACACATGTGGCTCGATCTCCCTATTTTGTGAGGATGATGACCATGGCAGTGAATGAGGGAGAGCCATCATATGTGCCACCAGGTGACCACAAGTTGAGGACTACAGTGTTGGATAGAGCCTATGAGAAGGTTGGGATCTTGATCGAGCAAATGAAAGCATGTTGGATGGAGTTAGGTTGCAGCATTATCATGGATGGGTGGACGGACATTAGTCATCGTCCACTCATCAACATTATGTTGACATGCACGGAGGGCCCATATTTTTTGAAGGCAGTTGATTGTTCAAGGCATCGTAAAGATGCTGATTTTCAGTTCCATGTGCTTAGGGAAGCCATTGAGGAGGTTGGACCACAAAATGTGGTCCAAGTTGTGACAGATGCAGCACATGTGTGCAAAGCTGCAAGGAGGCTTGTTGAGGCAGCTTATAGGCATATTTGGTGGACTCCATGTTGTGTGCATGCCATGAACAATGCACTCAAAGACATGGGGAAAATAGAGCGGATTAGAAAGGTGGTTAATGATGGAAGAGAGGTGCAGATGTTTATCTGCAATCACCATACATCACATGCACTTTTCGAGAGCTTCGCAAAGAAGCAATTCCTGAAACCAGTTGAGACCAGGTATGCATCTTATTATATTCTCTTGGAGAGAATGATTGAGTTGCAAGAGCCATTGCAACTCATGGTTATGACACAAGAATGGAATCGATGGCTTGAGTCTAGAACAAAGCAGGGAAAGAGGGTAAAGGAGACAGTGAAGAGTGATCAGTTTTGGAGTGATGCAAAATACATAATCTCCATCATTACTCCAGTGTTTCAGGTGATCAGATATGGAGATGCAGATTCACCTAGCCTTGGAGAGGTTTATGAGTGCATTGATTCCATGCTTGGGCAGATGAGGGCTATTGTGCGTGAGAGAGAACCCACTCTAGCATTCTATACGGAGCACATTGAGCCTATCATTCACCGTAGGTGGGAGAAGTTGAACACTCCTTTGCACATGGCTGCCTATGCATTGAACCCGAAGTGGTACATACCTAGGCCTAGTAGAGTCACACCACTTTGGGATGATGAGGTGAAGAATAAGTTCTTTCGATGCATTGCCAAAAATGTATGATACTAAGAGTGCTAGTGAGATTCGCACCGAGTGGTCCAAATTTGCTAGTCTTTCAGGTAATCCTTAAATCTTGATTCAGTGCTCTAAACTCTTTATAATTATAAGTTCTTTTAATAAATAATTGTTACTTTACTTATAAATTATAATTTTATTTAAGTTATTTATAATTTTAATATTATGTGGTAAACTTTAAAACTTGTAACTTGTAGGATACTTGGATATTGCAAAGGTGGATCTCAAAACCATGGCACAAAAGAATCCCATTTTGTGGTGGAAATGTCATGGGTCACAAAAGTTAAAGATCACCTCACTAGCCATTCGACTACTTTCTCAGGTTTGTAATACTAATAACTAATTCCAGCCCTTTACAATCTTAACTTGAAAAGTTTTACCTTGCTGATTTTAATTTATGATTCATTGATTCAATAATTATTAATCATCGATTTACCATTTATCATTTGTTACAAATTGTATGAACATTTGTTTGTAACTTGTAAGTTGTAACTTTCAACTTTGTTATCTTAGGTGTCTAGCTCTTCAGCTGCAGAGAGGAATTGGTCCACCTATAGCTTCATTCACTCTGTTAAGAGGAACAGACTTACCTCTAAGAGAGCGGAGAAGTTGGTTGTTGTACATGGTCACTTGCGGCTCAAAGATCGCAAGACATGCGAGTACAAGGAGAGCCCTGTAGCACAATGGGATGTGGAGCCAGAGGATCGAGCTCAGATTAATGAGGATGCCAATGTAGAAGCCAATGTAGGGCTAGTTGGTGTTCCTTTAGAGGATCAGGATCTTACCCAAGAGGAGTCTAGTAGTTCCAATGATGACTTCGGCATAGGGGATGATTAGAGAGCACTTGAGAATCATCCATTCTCATTATTGGCATTTTGTCATTTTGTTGATTATACTCACTTTGATATGGCTATGATACATTATTATTATTTCACTGTTTCATGCTATTCGGCTCATTGTCATCATGAGCATCTTTATGATATATGATATTCATAAAATCATATTTGAACAATGAATTTTGAATCTTGCATCTTGAACTAAGTTAATTTGTCAAATGATCATTAGTAATAGTAATGGTTATGAAATTTCAAGTTTCAAGTTTGAACTTATGGTTTGTGAATCACATTTTGAATTTTCTCTATTCATTGTAGTCAACTATATTTGGCATGTTAATGTTATATTGTTATATAATATATTGAAGAATCATTTCATAATTAGCATTTTCAATCATATATATTAATAATATTATATATATACTATGCAACCCCCTCCCCCCACTCCCTCTCCTCCCCCCTCGAACCCCCCCTCCGCTCCCCTGCTGCCACACCCCCGACGTCCCCAAATTAAGGCTATTTTTTTCCCGCACCCGACACTTGTCCCGACGTCCGCCCGCACCACCACACACCCGCACCGAGGTAACACTGCTCATTAGGCTATTGAATTATCAAGTGGGACTTTGTAGAAATAATTTCAAGTACATATCCATGCTTGAACTAGTTTATTGCCACTTGTATGTACATGTTTACAAGGTTCCATCCATTACAATTTACTTGTTTAGATCACTAAATTTAATTGATCTCATTCTGTTCGTTCTCAACCTTTTTCAAATTCATTTTTTTCATCATATATGAAAAAGTCCTAAGAACTATTATATCAATCTTTTTATGTAATGAAATTCAGAATATATCAGATACTTTGATTGTTTTTTTATCTTTGCTTGACAGTTAATACCAAAAAATAAATTAATAATTTCCAAGGATAGTAAATTAAACACTTTAGTCTCATGAATTCATTATTTTATAGCTTGCAAGTATTAAAAAATAGACTTACCATTCTGCATTTGATAGAATTGGCAAACCATGAGGAAAAGCGAGATTCAAAGTTTCTCCAATAACTGACATGAAAAGAATAGCAACCATGGATAATTAGATAGAAAATATAATTACCATATTCCATGAAATTAAGTTTCTTTTGCCTACAATGAATGATAGCATCATTGTTTCTAAATTCTACCTTTAACAGCTTCATGTCTTTAGAACTATATGTATAAATTTACAAACATAAGTTTAGAAGTATGCTTGAGTTAAAAATAATTGTGGAAGCCACAAAAAGTGAATAGGAAATCATATACTAAAAAATCAGGCTTTCAAAAGGACATCAGAAAAGATTAGAAGTGGTACTCGATCAAAAAGAAATGCTCTTATAAGTACATTGCTTGTGGGTAATGGTCTTTGGTAATCAATAAGTTACCCGGATTATAAGAAGGTAGTTCGGCAACCGTAATTGTAATGAGAACAATCCAACAGAAAGCTAAAAAACAAGAATTATTGACACTTCTTTCCCTCAATATTTCCACTTCATTTAACCTTCTAAATATAAAACCGGTTCCTATTGTTTTAAAGAAAAACTGTCATTTATGGCACTTGGACTCCAGAAATCAGCATGAGTGATGTCACTTAGGTTCCAGAAAACTGTATAAGAGGAATGACACTTGGATTCCAAAAGGAAAATTGCGTGAGGTATCCGTTTCAGTTTGTGTAAAGCTTATTTGATGTTGCAGAAGGTATTTAATGCCATTTTGATCCTTCACTAATAAACAAATTCCAAGACATCTGCTACACCTTTTCTGCATAAACATTTTAAACATATAATAAGAAGATTTTATTAGGAAACACATAGTACTTAGACTAAACATTGGGATGCACTCTTAGATCTATTGAAATCGATATAAGAGTTTTTTTAAGCATAAAAGATGTACAACAGCAAAGAAAAATGTCCATTACAAGGGTTGAACATACAAGTATATGTAGATGCAAGAAGTGTTATCCCAGAATTGATTGGGCATCAAATGGGCATTGTCTTTAAAATAACATTGGTACCATAGTAAAATTTGACAGATACACAGATATTTCAATAACTGATAACCCATGCTTGGATAGAGTTAATTAAGGCAGGATTAAGCTCTGTAATGGATTATTTGAATCCATCCCTAACTGTGTTCCATAATGAATAGGTTATGGATGGGTCTTTAAGCTGCATGTTATCATCAAAGTTACCAGATACTTCCCTCACCCAAATACATGTACCCATGTATTGGATACATGATATGTATAGAACGCTCTTAGATACAACAAAACTATCTAAACATATTGTAAAGTTTCTGCAAATTCTGCTATAAATCAGATTGAGATAATACCTTCTTAGAAGCTTGCTGAAGATGATCTTCTATAACCAGACTTGAATGAAGTGATAACAATAATATAAATATTATTCTGGAAATGTTTTATCTCTGCAAGTGTTCGTCTAGGGTAGTATTATTAGAGGAGCAGACTAAATGTTTATTGTGTGTCCTTTATCTACAACCATATCCTATATATATACGGGGTAACCAAAGGGCATGTCCCTTGAAGGGACATGACCCTATCTAGGTCAGCCCTTAATAGATTTCCCATAATCAGCACCAAAGGAGAATAGGTTTTGTAATCACATTAACCAAGATTAGTTAAGTTCACACTCAACAACTATTATCTCAAATGAGACGCCGATCATGCCTATGAAGCGACAATTATATATAAGCCTTCATTAGTAAGGCATATCATGCAAGATAAGATCAGTGCAATCTGCACAATCAGATCAGTATGGTAATCAAAGTTACAGATTTAACACATATTGTACATACTTGCCAAGTACTCATACTCTGTCAGTACTGGCAAATTTTCTCACAAAATGAATAACTCAAAATGGAAATTGCAACTCACCAAGATTACTGAAAGAACTCAGCAAAATGCATCTAGACGATTGAAACACTGAAAAAACTTGGTCTGTACATGCCTTTGCATGCAAATTTACCCACATGCAACTGTCAAATGCATGCCATTTTTACAGACTTTCCATGATTCCCTTGAGACTGTAAATCACAACTTTTTAGTGTAAATCATGGCTGCTTTTGCAGATTCCTCTGGATACTTTCTGCAGATTCTTGTAATTGTAAACAGCTCGATTTGTTCGGGATGAGTTGCAATTCTTTCAAGACATTCAATTGCTAAACATATTTCAAAGTATTCACCAGTGCTTTATAGAGCCACGATAGAATTAAAGGTCATAGATTGATTATGCATTATTTTTCATGATTGTTTTACATATTTGCAATTAACAACTCATGGTGGCTACCCCAAATATATTGCAGATCAGAATGTTAAATTTTAGACAAATTGGGAATCATAGGATAAACATAGAAATACAAGAATTAATGTGGTTTAGAGATTTGGCTGCATCCACCAGAGAGCAGAGCGTCAAACTTTATTACTCATTGTAGCTTAATTACATAAAGTTTTCCTCTCATATATGGACAATAGTCTTCATGAGAAGATGAAGGGAAAAAAAAATGAAAGACATAATGAGCAGTCAGAGAAGATGAAATTAACGGTCGAACGTTGCATCCAACAATCTTCCACTTGAAGTCCAATTCATGATGCAAATTCACATTTGAACAACCTCCCACTTGAAGTATGCTTTCCATGGTTTTTGTCTCAAAAACACTGACCAAATCCTATAGTAATAAATAGTGAAGGAACACAAATGGACCACTTAGAGGGGGTGAGGTTCCGTGGTTTTAATAATTTTACTTTCTAAACTCTATTCCACTCATACTAGAATGCAGGAATATCAATCACAAAGAAATGCTAGCTAATTAGGTACACATCAAGCATCCATATAACACCATGTGTATGAGGAAAACCTGTGCTGGGGAGAAACCTCGGTGAGAATAAGTGCTAGGGTCTACTGATTTAATCCAGCCTCACAATGAAAAACAATCTGACTACAATCTTTATGGGCACCTATCCCAACCCTTAACTCAAAGAGCTCCAATTCTTGTTTTTATGGACACCTATCCAAAGGAGCACCAACCCTTGATCAGAGTGCCCACTATAATTAACAAAATACAAATAAATAAGTTTAAGACAATATTGATACCTTGTTATGAATGGAATTCTGTAACCCTCTGCCCTTGTTTGAACTTCAACACTCTGCACTTGGCTACTACAAAGTCTTCTCTTATCACTGCAATTACAGCTGCAATAACTTCTATGCTTTCTTCCCCTTGCTGGTACAGGAACTCTTCTTTTTAAATTTGCATTATCTTCTTCTCACTCAACTACTGCTAATGCTTTGTTACTCTCTTTTATATGATGCTATGGGAGACCTTTTGTGTGTATTATTTTCTTCCCACTAACAACAAAAACAAAGTATCTCCCTTCGACTTATTGCTGCCCTGCTTTCATTCTCAAATGACTTCAGTCTTCTTCTATTTTCTTTGCCCTTGTTGTATATGCATTCAGTCATCCTTCTTTTCTCTATGATCAGACACAGATATATGCATACATCCCTACTATTTTTCACACCCTTGAATAAAAATGCTCATTCGGTCACGTAAATAGAAAATATGGTTGTGAGTTATCTTTTACACCCCTGTTTGACTTCAAAATACACACAAGCTAGTGTTGTACTATCAATGTTCGTGTAGTCTTTTCTTTTTACAGTACAGCCTCCGCCTCATCAACTTTTCATATACACAAAACTTTCTGTAAATTACCTTCAAAAGCAATTTGCTTTTCAGACCATTTTGCAAACACATCTTTGTCCAAGGTCAAAACACTTGAACTCCCAGATTAGAAGGATATTTTCAGTCATTCGTGATTTTTGTTCACTAATCGAACTAGAAATTTTATTTGAAATCACAAACAATAGAAGACCATAGACTTGCAGAACAATCAGATTTTGACTGGTAACCAGTCATACTTACCCGACATCAATTTCTAATGTGCCCATTTTTCGCTAGCATCGGATTTGAGAGATTAGCCTATTATTGTGATCCTTGTAGGCTAATTAATGCGGATATATGATCTTTTAAGGCAATGGCTTGGCTTGGGAGGGTCTTCTCTTCTCCATAATTCAGTAAGTTAGAGGTTGGTCTTCGTTTGGCTCGGATTGCACCAAGGGAGACTTCGTTTGGCTCCAAGGGAGACTTCGTTCCCAAAGATCAACTAACTATCTGAAGACCAACTTGGCTCCACAATAGACTATGTGACTGAATCACAATCTGATGTCAAGATAAGAGATAAACAACAGTTAAGGAAGGGAATTAATTAAAAAAAAAATCACAGCCACAGGGAGCTGCATTTCAGACTGTCATAACAGTCATTGATCATCTAAAATTCCAGCTATACAGTTCGCAGATTTCCCAGGAAATTAGATGCTACAGTTTGAAAAGGATTTGGAAATCATTTCGGTAACTTGGAGTTCGATATTCCCAGGATGTAACCCAGGCCTGTATGGCATTTCGAAGGCATTTCTAAGGCATTTTGAAGGCATTTCTAGGTTCTTGGTTTTTTTTTAAAGCTATTTACATTTGCATTGTAATAGATAGTGAAAGGATGAAGTGATAGTTTAATACTTGATGCTGAACCTTGTGATTGAATGCAAAATGGTATGATTTCAGTTCGTATCTTTATGCTGAAACAATTAGCCAATGTAATGATTCAAGTGATTGAAAGGAAGGAAGGATTTAAGTAATACATTTTTCAGTATTTGGCATTAGTGCAATCTCTTTGAATTGTTTCCAGCTATCTTTACTTGGCTAGACAAGCGTTTGTTAAATTGCCTTGGTTCAGCTTAGTACAATTTTGCATTTATTTTATCAGCTAATTGTGTTGATTTGTTGCACAACGACATCATATGTTCAGCGTTTAACTTTCAACAGTAGTAAGCCAAGTGTTTGACGAAATTCTCAGCTCAGCATTAGAGGTTTTTAGTGGCCTATTGGTTGGGGTCATTATAGTGGTATCAAAGCGGTTTTCTTGCCATCCTGTTGGGTAAAAGCCGTCTTGTATGAGTGATCAGCACTTTACTTTATCCAAAATGGATAGGTATAGTATAGAATCTCAGAGGACACGATCTTGGACAGTTGATAGACAAAGTAGGAAGATCCAGAGTCGGAACAATAGAAAGGATGGTTATTTAGACATTCGAGATGAACTTAGGAAAATAAGCCATGACATGTCTGAACAGTTGGTTAAGCACCACCGTATGATGAATGACATGCTGTCTGACCCAGCTAAGGTGGATAAGTTGACTGGATTTCTATTTGGCAGATCTTCTCACAGGGCAGATGACACAATTACCAGGAACTTGCATGAGTTCGAGAAACTAGCTTACAACCAGGCAAAGGTCTTAGATTCTACTCCGCCACAGGAGGTAGCGGTAAAGAATATTACGCAAATTGATAGTAACGGTCAACTTGATACTCAAGTTGAGACAGTTGTATATAGGTCGCTAGAGGGTGATGTCACAGGTACTCGGGATGGTTTAGTTACGACAGGTAGTGACTACAACGTAGAGGGTTCAGATGATGATTTTGAGGATGTTGTGCACGATGGTGAGATACCTGGTAGAGATGAGCAGACATTGATTATTCATGACTTTGTTGAGAGCGAGTACCAAGCACATTTAGATGCTTCGTCACATGAGGTTGAGGCTGTTAGTACTTTGCATGATTTGTCCAGCCAGCCGAAGGTGAGCGAAGACAGTATTGTGACTTCATTATCTCATCATGACAGGATGCGGGATATGATAGAGGATCACATTCGGATGTTTCAATTACAGGGCAAACATAAGGGAGTTCAGGCAGAGTCTTCTTGTGTTGACTTACAGGCGATTATAGAAGGAATGGAACGATGAAGTTGAGTTATTTACATCTTCTATTAGATCGTGACCATCTTCTTAGCCTTGCTAGTGACTATTCAGATGCCTTGAGGAGGAAGGAGAAGGAAGTTGACAGCTTTCTCGCGAGCTTGAGGACACTCGAGCTTCCTTGGTGAATACTCCATTGGCATTATAGGACTTGGAAAGACATTGGAATGAGCATGGCGTGGAATTGAGTTTAGTACCATCTTGCACACCTGATACTCAGCTTCTTGCAGTAGGCAGATCATATGTGGTTGTTGATAATGTTGCGAGTTCATCTTGCATTCACATCCAGGATACAGGGACAGTGTCAGACAGGTATGTGGAGTTAGTTGGTATTAGTCATATTACTCAGGTGAGGAGTTTGCTTGAGTGACCAGCTGATTCTAGTTTACGGATATGGACTCGAGATTGTTATATTGGCGTTTGGGATTCAGTGACTGGAGATCTTTATCACTTTTTGGTAGTAGTCATGTTTGGGTGCTATCATGAATTTGATTAGCAGATTGCACGATGTTGTCCTTTCTTGTGCCAGCAGCTTGTCCAATGTTGGTATTAGTTTTTATACATCAGTGTTGGGCTTTGTTCATATATTTAGTCGACCATTCTTGCTAGAATATGTTGATGATCTTTCATATTTGGCAGTGTTTACAGATGAGTCCCAGGATCACATTGGCATTGATGACATCCAGGAGGATGCAGTGGGCAGTTTTGAGGACTTAGTTTCCTTCGTAGTTTCTTTTGGTACAAAGGAATTGGGCAGTGGTGCTACAATTATTGATACTCCATATGTTGATATGAGTTTTGGAGTTGATTCGCAGGATGTGAATGGTAATACTCTTGTAATGTCCCCAGTTCCTCCGGTTAGAAACTAAGGACATTATTCTTAAAACTTTGATAGTATTCATTATTTTCAGAGTTTTCCTATCCTTTTTTTTTGATATCTTCTGATGCCTTTCCCTTTTGAATTTATTCTTCTTATATATCAAGTCCAAATTATGCTCAAAAGACATGATCGATCAGGAGTAATTATTAATATTAGTTTAATAATTGTTTAACTATAATTATATTTATAATTTAAATTATACTTTATAATTATTAATAGCTATAATCATATTTTATTTGTTTATTATATCATTTAGTTCTTTTTATAATTATAATGAGTTTATTATTGTTGTCATAGGATCTTATTAATTATTACTTGTTTATCTCAGTATATTATATTATTTAATTATTATTACTATAATAATTCAATCACTATAGTTACAATTATAATTATTACTATTTAATAATATATTATTATTTTATTTATTTAATCTTATATTATTTTATTTAATCTTTCCAAGATATTTTAATTATTTAAATCTTTTTTATATTGATTATGTTACTAATATCTTTATTATATTTATAAAATAATAATATATTATTATTTATTCTATTATTAATTTACTTTAATTTTATTATTAAATCTTAAAAATACAGGGACATGACAGTCCACCCTTCCTCAGATTGCTTGTCCTCAAGCAATGTGAATTATTCTTATATCCTGCAACAACAATTTTAATTTAAGATCAGAAACATCATTTATTTATAAATATAAACTTATCAAATAATATTAAATGTAAAATTTTATAAATGATTCAAGGGGTAGAACTTATCTTAATATGTTATAATACTTCTATGCTCTACGTTATGCATTGTCTCCTGACAAATGTACCCTGAGAGAGACTTTGTGTTGCCTCAAGCCTCTAATTAATCCTTAAGAGAGACTTTATTTCTTCCTAAAGCCTTTTATGGATATCCCTTTAGGATTATCCCCCTTTATTTAATCCTTAGGAGAGACTTTATCTCATCCTAGGCCTCTATAATATTTCTCTGTAGTGGGGTGCCTTAACAGTTCTCCCATAATCATAGTGTAGTAGGGTGCCCTACTAGCAATTCTCCCTTCACTATCACTATGATAGGGTGCCCTTAGCGGTTCTCCCTCAACTATTCATGCAATAGGGTGCTCTAGCGGTTCTCCCTTAATTATAGAGCAATAGGGTGTCCTGACCACGGTTCTCCCTACTTACCACTGCAATAGGGTGCCCTAGTTATTCTCCCTTAATTGCCCTCTTAGGAAGCTGCTAACAATAGGGTGTCTTTAGCAGTTCTCCTTTAATTGCCACTCTTTCCATTTAGTTTCTCTCTAAAGAAATTGGTAGTTTCTCTCTAAAGAAACCTACCAAAGAATTTAGTCATATTGTATTCTGAGTTTCTAAAGAAACCAGATATTTCATAAGTTCTTGTTTAAAACTCTCAATGAATATTTGACCCAAAGTTTCTCTCTAAAGAAACCAATCATTCAAATATTGCCATAATATCGGATACCTCTATTTAATTTGTCCTGGTCAATTGGTACGTTAAGTGTCTGTGCAATATACTTGTCTACTTGGGCTTGCGTAATATCTGTTGATTACCTTCAAATTGCTTCATTCTTCTTTGTATGCAATTCAACATTAGTCTTAATTTCTCCAGTGGAAAGCCAAGAAAATATGTCTTCTTTTCCTTTTTCTTCAAATATCTCTTGTTATTTTTGACAAATGAGAATATCTCATAATCTTAAAAAGGAGTCATATCCCATATCTCTTCATTGTTACCTTTTTAATTTGCACTTGTTTTTCTTTATAATTCTGCCATCAACTCTTATATATATCTCTATTGATTCTAATCGGCACACATTTTTTATTTAGCTCTCTCTTCCTTTATATCTGCACTTCTCGTTAAACTTAACATTATTTTTGGATGATCTTTTTACTCTTTACTTTTCTTATCATGTACAAACTGTATTACCACCCGTCTTCCTTCCACACATACTTCTGATATATTCTTCTTACATCCTATTATTCCATACCCTTTAAAAAGAGATGTATCTATAAGTCTTTATGTCTTTCAATTCCGAAGTCATATCTTTTGAAATAAAACATGTCTCATGACTCTTCAAATGATATCTCATTCTTTATTATTATTAACAACGTAAACTCACAGTTTATAATCACACTTTTGCTATATATTAATGTTAATCATCACGTTTTTTATATATATCGCTGCATTCATTGTATATTGCTTCCTTTACAAAATTTGACTTTGTAGCATATTTTTATTTGACTATCACTGCTTCATCATAACACTTCTTTCCAGAATTTAATTTCTGCCTTATAACAGGTGGTGTGGCTTGCTGCTTTCAAATAATCTCCATGTATACAAGTGTTGTCCGTCATATTGGTGTGAATGAAAGGAAACAAACATACTTTGTCTTTATTCTATCTCTGTCAATGATGTGGCAGCCTTATTTGTCTTCTTGCTGACTTTGCTATTGAATAAGACAATATATATTTGTCTTTTATGCCACATATAACTTAACAAATTTAATCAGTGCTTTACTATCCATTATAATCTTCCCGATAAATCGTTGCTGTAATATTATCGCCGACTTCTCCTTTTCTTTCTAATCATCGTATTTGTCTATGCACCATATACAAATCAGATAAGGACAAATTTGTTTTATTCTATTTTAACTTTTCTGTTTTTGTCTTATTAACATTACTTTGTCTGTCTTGGCTTCTTTCTGTTTTTTTTTTTTTTTTTATTAAAAAATTTCCTTGTCTATTGCCAACTGAAATTAATCATCGTTTTTCATAGTGACTTAAGTCTTCTGCCATAAATTATCTTCATATACAGGTTATTCTTAATGCTGCTGAGTGATATAGCTGCACTCCTTTTGAATCTGGTAGTTTTGTATAGTTACATCATTATTTGTCATTACATCAGATAGATAGCTGACTGGAAATGTTTCTATCGCTGTGTGAATTTGGTAACTTGAATCTGTTCTTGAACGGACTGTTGCTCACCAACTGGATATGTTTCTATTGCTGAACGAATAGTAATATATAATTTTATGAGAACTTCCTTTTTTCTTAGTTAGCAGATGATGGTGCCCTGATAGTAATCAACCTCGTATTTGTAGCTAGATTGCATGTAAATATTTTAACCATGACATCAATGCCATGATTATTAGTAACTTTGTATAATCAGCTTAAGTCACTGCTTAATGGACAGATTCACTATTCTGTGCTCATATAAGCTTTCATAATTCTGGAATAAACTTCTCTTTATTCTTCCTGTAGCCTGATCAGGATTCCCTTATATTAGCAACTTAATTTTCACTTCAAACATATGCATCTTTTATTACTCACCCTCTTTTCATTATGGGATGATAAAGCTTGTTCCTTCAAAACTGATATTTCCTTTTGATTCATCATGCTTTGCTAAAAATATTCCTGTAAATATGTTTCTGATGAACGCTTGAACTATGTCCAACAGGATAGCAGGTTCGGAAGCTCTGATACCACTGTAATGTCCCCAGTTCCTTCGGTTAGAAACTAAGGACATTATTCTTAAAACTTTGATAGTATTCATTATTTTCAGAGTTTTCCTATCCTTTTTTTTTTGATATCTTCTGATGCCTTTCCCTTTTGAATTTATTCTTCTTATATATAAAGTCCAAATTATGTTCAAAAGACATGACCGATCAGGAGTAATTATTAATATTAGTTTAATAATTGTTTAACTATAATTATATTTATAATTTAAATTATATTTTATAATTATTAATAGCTATAATCATATTTTATTTGTTTATTATATCATTTAGTTCTTTTTATAATTATAATGAGTTTATTATTGTTATCATAGGATCTTATTAATTATTACTTGTTTATCTCAGTATATTATATTATTTAATTATTATTACTATAATAATTCAATCACTATAGTTACAATTATAATTATTACTATTTAATAATATATTATTATTTTTTTTATTTAATCTTATATTATTTTATTTAATCTTTCCAAGATATTTTCATTATTTAAATCTTTTTTATATTGATTATGTTACTAATCTCTTTATTATATTTATAAAATAATAATATATTATTATTTATTCTATTATTAATTTACTTTAATTTTATAATTAAATCTTAAAAATATAGGGACATGACAACTCTAGAGACCAATAACTTTGAGGATACTCCTTTCGACAGTGCGTCAGAGGAGGTTTGTAGGAGAGTCTAGCTAGCGCCATCATGTGTCTAGTCAGCTGAGAGTTAGTGAGCAAGACATTGCTATTGCTTGCCAGCATTTTGATGCTGCTCGTCAGTTGCTAGTAGTTTATGGATGGGGTTCTCCTACTAGTGATGAGCAAGGAGGCAGTTATCTTTCCTTGACGGAGATCCACTCTTTATGGGAGGCTATCCAGATTCTGAGACAGAATTATATGCAAGTTGTAGCCGACAGAGATTATCTTATGGAGTGGGGGAGTACAACATATGATGCATTATTGGCCAAGGAAGATGAGACAAGTGAGCTTACTCGGCAACTCAAGATGAATTCTGAGATTCTTGAGAGTACACAGTTGGCTTTTGAGGAGTCACAGTTTCATTTGCTTGAGGTGACCATGGAGTTAGAGTGATTGCAGTCTTTTGCCAGATTCTGTACAGTCATAGGTTGTGGTGTCTGGTGATCCGATGATGTCCATGGTCGAGATTGTCAGAGACAGTGGAGATGGGGATGCGTCCATCCTTGATACTGGCATTGGCGTATCGGGTTCATTCCACTAGAGTCAAGTTCAGTGTAATTGGGTGTTGCAACAGATTGTTGTGGTATGCCTAACATGGTGATGGCCTCTACTACTGATGGCATGGAGACTAGGGATGTTGTGTCAGAGATCATGTGTAATGTTGGTGAGCCGGCAGTTGGCATGGTTCCTACTAGTGACGCTACTCCCTTGGTGATGTCTTCGGAGGTAGTAGTCAGTTCCAACTTGGTTAGTGATCGGTTGCAGTTAGTTTCATCTGGATTGCAGTCTGAGCCACTGATTGAGATTGGCGCATTCTATCGGCATTACACTGTGAGGTATGCTCATCAATTTACCCTTGATGACCATGTTGATGAGATGATGATACAGAGGTGTACTTTGGTTCCTAGTGCTTGTCATTAGTTATGGGACGATTTGACGCCACAGGATGAGAGTTGTGATGGGCATGACATGGCGATAGGTTCTGCAGTTGACAGCTTGATAGTACATGACTTAGAGCAGGAGTTTGGGAGTGATGCTTCAGTGGTTGTTATTGATTCTACTCCTTTGGCTATGTCATCTCCTGACTTAGCTGGTGATCAGTTGCAGTGGGTTGTATCACTTGTGCATGGCGAGCTGTCGACTGAGGTTGGTTCTTTTAATCAGCATTATACTGCGAGGTATGTTCATCAATTTGCATTTGATCCATGTGTTGAGGAGTTGATGTCAAGCAGACTTGGTTTGGGTTCTATTTCTTGCTGTTTATCTTGTGATGTCCACTCACCATCAGCGGTGCATGGGAGTTATGGTTATGAGACAATGGCTGGTGATTTGCAGAGTTGTGCTGATTGCAGTAGGTGTACAGTGTGTGGATTCTCCGTACTTGGTATAGTTTCATTCGGGAGTGTCCACCATTGTGACAGAGTTGGATTATACATCCCGCATAGGCCAGTGGGATGTGTCAATGGTATTTACTGTGTTGGCAATTTGGGATGTCCACTCTACGTGGGTTCTAATATTTTGGGAGTTTGTGTCTCGTGGGTTCCTGACTATGGCAGTAGTGAATTTGAAGTTCAGTTGAGCAGTGATTCACGCTTCATTCATGGATTCTTCTTGGTTATATTGCAGGAGCCTGCGTTGATTGATAGCGGTATAGTACATGAATATATTTGGGATCCAAGTGGGTTGATTGGTTTATTGTTCAATCATTGCTTGGGGACAAGCAATTTCTGGAAGGGCGGACTATCATGTCCCCATTTTGGCTGACATCATTTAGCGTGCCGGATCAGTCTATCACAGGCTCTCATAGACTGGTGGTGATGTGGAGAGTCGACAAGCGACTATTTGGCAGTATTTTGTCCTTACGGTTGATTAGTGATCTGGGCCTACATTTTTTATAAAGTAAAGTTACTTTATTTGGGCCCACTTTTATAATTTGATGTTGAGAGCACTTTTTATTATAAAGTAATATTTTTATAAAAGTGCACTTTATTTCATAAGAATATTTGGATGCTTCTAGAATGTTTAATTGACTTCTAGAAGAAGCTACTGAAAAGCGAATAAATAGACCCTATGGGTCTTGCATTTGATCATCCAATTGTTTATCTCTTATCTTGACATCAGATTGTGATTCAGTCACATAGTCTATTGTGGAACCAAGTTGGTCTTCAGATAGTCAGTTGATCTTTGGGAACGGAATCTCCCTTGGATTCGCATAACTGAGGGGGTGAGATATCCTCTGAAGGGTTGCTCTTTGGAAGTAACATTCAGTTGCTTCAGGTTGTGCTAAATTAGAAGAATTTCCGGTGGTTTGCTCTCAGCCCGAAGTTCTCAGAATTTCATCATTTTTGCGAGGGGCATCATCATTTTTTGCAAAGAGAAGAGGTCAATTCTTTTCAAGGGTTACTCAGCGAGTATTGGTGTTTATTATGGAAGAGTCTCTTGCAGGGATTGGAAGCACAGTTTTGCATTTTCGAACTGGCATATAAAGACAGTATTTGGACTTCGGAACTCACTGTTTGTGCAGAGTTTTGACTAATCACTAGGGCGCTGTTTTCCCCTCAGGCCTGGTGCTTCTTTCCTTGGCATTTTCACCACAGTTAAGGCAGGGAATTAATAAAAAAAAAAATCACAGCCACAGGGAGCTGCATTTCAGACTGTCATAACAGTCATTGATCATCTAAAATTCCAGCTATACAGTTCACAGATTTCCCAGGACATTAGATGCTACAGTTTGAAAGGGATTTAGCAATCATTTCGGTAATTTGGAGTTCAATATTCCCAGGATGTAACCCAGGCCTGTACGATCTAGTTTGGCAACTATCATCATCCAACATCCAGGCATTTCGAAGGCATTTCCAGGTTCTTGGTTTTTTTTTAAAGCTATTTGCATTTGCATTGCAATAGATAGTGAAAGGATGAAGTGATAGTTTAATACTTGATGCTTAACCTTGTGATTGAATGCAAAAGGGTATGATTTCAGTCTGTATCTTTATGCTGAAACAATTAGCCAGTGTAATGATTCAAGTGATTGAAAGGAAGGATTTAAGTAATACATTTTTCAGTATTTGGTATTAGTGCAATCTCTTTGAATTGTTTCCAGCTATCTTTACTTGGCTAGACAAGTGTTTGTTAAATTGCCTTGGTTCAGCTTAGTACAATTTTGCATTTATTTTATCAGCTAGTTGTGTGGATTTGTTGCACAACGACATCATATGTTCAGCGTTTAACTTTCAACAGTAGTAAGCCAAGTGTTTGACGAAATTCTCAGCTCAGCATTAGAGGTTTTTAGTGGCCTATTGGTTGGGGTCATTACAATTGATTATTTTGTTTGTTGTCTTTGTGATGTTTCCTGAGGTTGGTTCATGTGCCCTTGCTGCAGTATAAGGGTTTGAAGCTGATCATTCTTCCACAGCTGAGGTATTGTGGATTTCTGAGATTTTGTTTTGTCTTCCTACTGTTCTTACAGTTGCTGGAAGGCATTAATTATTATTATCTTGATATCTGGCTAAGGATTTTGGAGTTTTGAAAATTATTCAGAGATTGATTTGCAAATTGTTGCTGAAGTAAGACAATTTGCCACCTCTTCTTTCTGTTTCTATTGTATTTCTTGTTGATGGGAGACATCTCTTGCTGGAGTTCAATTACATTACCACCTGCACATTGAAGGGCTTCGATCTGCATATAGGAAAATACTGAATTCTGGGTGCTGGCTATATCAGATTACTAGACATCTGCATTTCTGGTTATTTGGAGTAACTGCATCATAATTTGAATGCGGGTAAGCAGTGCTCTTTGGACGCCCAAATTGCCTTGTTATTTGGCAAAGCTTCCCTTGCATATTTGCTCTGAAACAGGCACTTTAATCTCTGCTTATGTGTGACAATGGACCTGCAATAAAACAGTGCATGGTGGTGTGACTGTGAAATGCCATTAGTCTCTGAAAATTGGTGTAGTTTATCAAAGACTAAGGGGTATGGAGACCCTATCGGTCTGAGGATTAGGCCATTCTTTTCCATTCTGTGGTGTGCATCTCTGGGTGGTATTTTAATTCCTAACGTGGGTCTGATATATTGTCCAGTTGGGTAATCATTTCGCATATATTTCAACCAATTTTGGCACTTCATCTGTTGTTACCAAGGGTGCCAGGTATCTCTGTTGTGGCATGTGTTTGCTGCATCATAAGATGTCATTTCCCTTTGTGCTTGAGTGTCTATTCTTACTGCTGCTGAGCGTATATATTTGGAGTTATGTTTCTGCAACTTCTGAGGCAGCGTTGAGTGGGAATGGTTCTGCACTAAGTTACCGATTCGGATGCGGATTCCGGAAGCTGATACGGGATGCGGGGATTTTATTTTATTTTGGATGGAAATGCGGGAGGAAACGTGTATATATATATATATATATATATATGCAAAGAAATGCAAGAAATATACAAAAACAAATAATTTGATAATATGACTATGAATCTATGATACTTAACCCGTTATCAAAATTCAAGATATTTCAAAATTCATATGATATATCAATATCAATATGTGCTTGTCCAACATTAGCGTGTAGTCTTAAACAATAAGTTCAAATAGGTCATCTTCAAGATTCCAACAAAATAAAAACATAGTTAATGATTGAAGTCTAAAGATTCAATCAATCAGAGTCTGGCTCTGAATCATAGGGATTTGCAAGAAAATCCACATTCTCATCATCATTTCCAACTGCTGAAAGATCATTTGAACCATTATGCTAGATGCACCACGTGCCACGCTATCATCATCACCGTCTCCAACTGTAATAAGATCATAAAGTGTTGCATCCAAATCTGCACACTCAGGGGCTACATTCCAAAGCATTGTTGCCCCTTCCTTGTAATGATCATTCTTACGTGACAAAATACGCAAGTTGGTGTGGACAAAGACCAAGTCCTCAGCTTTCTTGGAGCCCAACCGGTTGTGCTTCATTGAATGGATAAACGAGTATGTACTCCAATTCCTTTCAGTAGTAGAAGAACTAGCAACCTAGATAGTTGTCACAAAACATACAAATGAAAAGCAAATAAATTTTAAAGAATGTGTGAAACACTAAATTCTAGAACGCAAGTGTAAACATAAAAGTTTAAAACAAATTTACAAAACAAAATAAAAAACTTACTTGTGATAGGACCTTGATTGCAAGAGGTCGAAGATGCTTGAAAGGTTGACCATACATGTACCACCATGTGATAGCTCCCATTCTATTTTGGTCCTTTAGTGCAAATGGAGAATACCTTAACCTCGAAGCAAACAACCCAAATTCTTCCCTCACCTTTTCATGCATTTCTTCTAGTGGGAAGAGTCTTGTAAGAGCTTTGTGGCACCCCTCAGCAACCTCCTCATCCGCAAATGGTGCAACTCTACCCTGCATACCAACTACCTCCTCACTATATTACCTAGGAGATAAGGCATATGCAAGGAGGTGCAATAGGGTAGTCATCTTATTCCAGCGATGGTTGATAATTGCTTGCACTTGTTTGTATAAGGCTTCACATTGTGTGAGGTCACTCTCATGAGCTTGTATAGAATGTTTTACCTTCTCAACCATGTTGTCCATGCCATCATACACATCCCCCAAGCAAGGTGTATCTATATTAGCAAAATGGGGCATAGTCATGATGGGCTCAAAGAAATCCAATACATATGCCACATAAGCCCACCAACTCTCAGTCAAGATCAAATTCCTGATCCTTTGTGCTCTTTCTGAATTTGAGATCTTCCATACACCCCATTGATTACCAATGACCATTTGACTTAATGCATCTTTTACCTTACGGAGTCGTTTCATAACAATTGTATGAGATGCAAAACGTGTCTCAACAACCTAAGCAAGTTAACAATATGTCAATTGACAATATAATTATAAATTTTAATTTTTAACTAAATTACAAAACCATGAAACTTAGTAATTTAAAAAAATTAATTTACCTTCAGCAACTCCAATTTGGAGTATTTTCTAAAAATGGATTGTGACATGTGGTGGTTAGTCACAAACATCTATATGTCTTCCCCCTCTTCATATATTTTCTTCAGCCACTCTACTTCAGTGCCAATCCTCTGCATGATCAAGTTAAGGGAGTGAACAGTGCATGGGGTCCAAAAAAATATGCTCATACCAACTCTCAACTAAAGCACCCACACCCCTACAATTTTTGGCATTGTCTGTGACCACCTATACCACATTCTCGCTACCCACCATATCGATGGCCTCGATGAGAATTCTAGAAATGAATTCAAAATCTTTCACTTGCCCCTCACAATCAATAGCCTTCAAAAACATTGTCCCTTTGGGGAAAATTGCAATCACATTAATCAGTGGCCGGTTTCTTGTATCCTTCCAACCATCTGACACAATAGTTAGACCTGAAGTTTTTCAAGATTTTTGATTGGTTGAAGGTCTTTCTCTATATGTGCCTTCTCTTGTTGCAATAGAGTCGTATGCACCTTTTCATACCCCGGGCTTGTGTAGTCAGCTGATGATTCTTTGATTGCTGCCACCATTTCCTTCCAATATGGCGATTTCATCAAGTTGAAAGGAAGCCCATTTGCATAGAGGCAACGTGCAATAGCTTCATCAACGTGGTCTCTTGCCTCCAATTTAAATGCAGTGTGCAATGGGCCTCTTTTGTAGGTTGAAATTCCCACTTCTTCGTCATTCTCTCCTAGCACAAGTACTTCCAAGAATGGGTGTTGGGAGGATGCAATTGGTTCAGTGGGTGCATGCAGCTTGCTCTTTGAGGAAGGACCTTGATAGTAGCATTTTTTTGATCTATTGATCAATGCATCAGCAGTTTCTTGTTCTCTTACAAATGAAAGTATTTCTACACTAGTCATCCCAGTACCATTTTTGCCTTTGCACATTCCAAATCCTTTGCCAACAGGGCCCGTAAAATGAAGCTTCACTCGGCAATATAAGCTATTAAAAGGTTTTCCTTTGTTACTTTGACAATAATTTCATTTCCAAAAGTATGATCCACCTCCTGAAACCTGCGATATCCATGTTGTTTGTCTCCACAAAGTAGAACCAATATCAATTTTGAAATTATCAGTCCCTTCCCCTCCTTGGCCCCCCACTGAACTTTGACTAGCACTACCACCGGCATCCATTCTTGCCTAGTTTTTTGCAACCTATTCTATTAGAAAATCATAATAAATTAATTTTAATTAGGTCCTAACAACTATGAACATCATGCATACAAGTGGAAAGAAGTGAGAAAAAACTACTAAAATAGATACCCAAAGTTGCTTCTACATATCTTTCAATTTTTATTTTTTGAAAAAATACTTTAAAAAAATCATCAAAAACTCTAAAAGATTCATCAAAATACTCAAGAATGGGATTGATCACTTACCTTGAATGGTTTAAACTTCTTTGAGAAAGCTATATCTCCCTCTTCAATCGATCCTCTTTGAAAGTGTTGAACTTGGCTTCACAATGACAATGAAAACTAGAGACCAAATGAGAAGTGGCTATAGGTGCAAACAAAGTTCCAAAATGAGTTGTGAACGTTTCAATATTCACCTTTAGGGTCGTTTTAGGGTTTCATAGCCAAAAAAAAAAACATAAAAAAGTAATTACAACACATGTTTAATTGGCAACTTAGGTGATAGCAAATGTTTTTAATTGGTTTTTTTGGCTTTAGCCTACGGATGCTCCCAGCTGCATCTGGAAGCCCTAGGGATGCTGGCTAGAAGCTAGCTGCAGGCTCCTGAATGCGTCTGGAAGCTAAGACTCAGCTTCCAAACACATCCAGGAGCCTGCGGCTCTCAGCTTTCAGATGCATCCTGGAGCCTACGGCTGGCTTCTGGCTAGCATTGGCAGGGCTTTTGGACGCATCCCGCATCCGTCTGCCTCCAATGCGGAAGCCTCTGCCTCTCAGGACGAATCTGTATCTTAGGTTTTGCAAACTGGGCATCATCTCTGAGATTAATAGGCTCCATCATTTATTTGTAAGTTTGATGAATTGTTGCAACAAATTATGCAAATGAATAAACTTGGAATTTGTTGTGAGCCACTTATTATTTCAAAATTAAATGTGTGGATTTATATGGCAAAATTATATATCAGAGGTGATGTTTATTTTAGCATTCATCCATCTACCCATTATATCTAGTGTATGCATCTATCCATCTAGAATTCATATGCTTTGAAGATTAAGGGTGTTAGCCAAGTGTTCGACAACATGCCAAATTACTGATTAATGAAGGAAATTAATGTGGTTTAACTATAACCAAGTCGGGGTTATTACACAATTTTTGAAGTACTTGTTTGCCATCATTGATTGCCCCACTTTCTCTATTTGTGTGCAGTTTGTGCTAACCATTTCTCCATTTGGGAAATTGCTTTGAATATAAGTCTCCATGTGTGCATAGTTTTTCATTCATAGATCCAACCCATTCACAAGTTGAGTCCTCCATGCTTTGAGCTAACTCGGGTCTACGGGTATTTAATGCTACTTTGCCCTAGTTTTTTCGAGGTTCTAAAATCAAATCAATTAGCTTTCCAGATTCACTAATCTCTCATGCTGACAATGAGCTTCTGATGGTAGGGTCTATCAGGAATCTAGCTCTCCAAGTTTGCCTAGTCAAAGACATTCTTCTCCTCATGCGACACCTGCAGATTAGTATCAAATTGCCTATTTTAGTAGACATATGTAAGTGGCCACTCTTACATTCAAGACAAAAGTGATCATCTTCTTCTGAATTTGCAGCCTTGAAACATTTAAATGTAGAGTTTGAATATTCTCTGTAGTTACTATAGAGATTGTAAAAATGATATAAATGTTGCTTATCATTTTCATATTTAACAAAAGCATTTCACTTCTTATTGCTGGTAAAGTAGAAGTAATGCAAATCTATAAAGCACTATCTTGTTGAAGAAATCATGACTATGTGAGTAGACCATTGATCTTAACATTACTAGAAATTGAAACCATTGGTGAACATTACACCAAAGTACGGGGCACCTCTGTACACAGAAAACCTCTTAAGGCAACATGATGTACCCTGAGCCAATTGAATGGGTGCAATACAATATTCTCAATGACCAAGACAGAATGGGCTGCTTCTATCTTAAATTGCTTTCATTCCTTACGCCTTGCTCTGATACCATATTGTATAATTTGCAAAGCAATCATGTACCTTGATTTCCATTATATGTTAGATTTAACAAAATTGAAGGAGATAACTATGCATACATTGCTTGAACAAATAACAAATAGTAGCCTAAATAACAAGTCAAGAACGAACAATAACAAATAAAACAATCAAACAAACTAACAAACTATTTACATGGGATGATTGACGAAACATCCACCAATGTGTACGTGGCCAATCTTCTCCATTAAAGAAAATTCAATTATTTTGTTCCTAGAAATGACCTTCAATCACAACCTTCATTCGGAGCTACTAGATGGAATATGGAGGTGCAATAGGAAGAAAATAATGCTTGTCCACACTTCTGGTATTAAAACAACATTCCTTCAATGTGGCAAGGAGTCAATAATTAAAGAGTTTTGTGACAATATTGATAGTGCAAAGAAAGGGTTCAAGGCCCCTGATCCAAGAGATTCAAGCGGAAGACTTTAGAAGATGCCATTGTAGATGTAAAAGAAATTGTTGAAGCTGAAAAGAAGCAACGCAAAAAATATGTATGCTCAATTCTTTCAGACGGCCAGATAGATGGAAGAAACCACAACCTTATCAATTCTATAGTAATTTTTTTTCTTATGTCAATTGATGCCGCCAACATAGTAAAGAATGCAGCAAATTTGAGCTTGATGTTGGAGGAGGTTGCTTTACAGGTGGGCATAGAAGATTTGTTCAAGTTGTTACGGACAATGCAGCGACATATGTGGCAGCTGGAAGGTTGCATCAATAGAGGCATCTGCCACTCTTTTGGATCCCTTATGCAACTCATTAGCATGATCTTATTTTGGAGGACATGGACAAAGGCAATTGTAGAAGCGGCAAGATATATATAGACACACACAATACATATATGTGTATATTAATGTCTGGATATATGTATCTGTATACACATACATATATATACATATCTGTGTGTGTTTGTATTATAAATATGCGTGTTCTTCAATTGCTAAGAGAGCACAACAAGGGAAAAGAACTTGTATGATTAGGAGCTAGAAGATTTGCAACAAATTTCCTAATGTTGTAAATCATTACTAGTTTAATGATTCACTTAAATCATATGTTTGTGAGGTAACCATTGGTAAACTCAACCTACTCAAAAAAGGCTGATGGAGAAAAGATCATAAAACTAAGCTTTGATAATGAGCTTGCAACTAGAGCATTGGAGATTGTCAAGGTAACTTGAACACTTTAATTTTCAAAATTAGCATTAGAGATTGTCACGGTAATTTCAACGTTTTAATTATCACATTGAATTTTTCATTTCAATTAATTAGAATTATTTTGTTTCATTAGTACTATAAAAATTGTTTCTATTAGCTACTATGGTTTTTGTTGCACCAAATGACCAACCTATTAATGCCCGATACAACCATAGACTTATAGAAGACATAGGAAGCTATTAAACCATGTCATGAATCCAGGGAAGGACACTGGCTCACTGCCAACAATCCTCCTCCAAGCATTACTCATTACAGCCTGCAAGAATTTGAACCTGTGACCAAGCTCTGATACCACTTGTTAACTCCTAGGATTGCCATTACACCAAAATATTGACCTATCAATGCCTAATGCAACCACTAGACTTATAGAAGACATAGGAGGCTGTAAACCATGTTGTGAATCCAGGGAGGGATGTTGGTTCACTGCCAACAGTTTCTACTTTGTATTTTGTAGGTGGCTGAGCCATTGGTGAGGGTTTTGCACTTGGTGATGGTGAGAAAAATGTGATGGGATATATTTATCAGGCAATGGGTATGGTCAAAGAGGCCATCCAACACTATTACAAGGGGGAAGCAAATATTTTCCACTATTTGGGACATCATTGATCAGAGGCAGAATAATCAACTCGACCAAAGCATTCATGTAATGGGACACTTTCTCAACCCTAAGTTCTACTTCTCTAGTGGCTTTAAAAATGTCAATGGAGGGCCTATTCACATGCATTAAGAGGATGACAATTATAAGTGCAACAAGTGACATCATTCTTTTAGAGTTGTAGAATTGGAAGGCATCATAGATGCAATTGTTTTCTTCCAAAATATGTATATTAGGAAGAGAGACTCAAACACCAAGCAAGAAAATTGAAGCCCCATTTCATGCATGTTATGAATTAAAATTATTAATTTTGTATTGTTTATTTGTGCAAAAATTCAAATTAATTATTTGTAGGTTCTTGGTGGGAGATTTTGGTAGAAATACCCCAAATCTGCAAAGGCTATCTCTTTGAATTTTGTCTCAGCCTTGTACTTCTTGTAGCAATATCCCTTTGAGTTTTCTTAATGTCATTCACAAGTTGACACAAAAATACCTTGATGACCTTGTTTTGTGCAATATAACATTTGGCTTTGCAGAAAAATGTGCAGGATCAACTTGACGAACACATTAATTTGGATAGCACTGATCCCTATAGTGATTGGACCATGGAGGATGATGAGACCTTATTTACAAAGGATGAGATTACCAATTTGAGAGGAAAGCTACGGAGGAATTGGCTCACACAAAATCAGGGGAGATTGGATTGGATGACATAAATACAGTGGAGTCATTGCCACCTATCAGCATGGTGGTGCAACAAGCACAATCTTCTATCCAAGTAGGCATCTAAATTTGAATGTGAGGGCCACGCCCTCTACCTCCCATTATTTGTCTAGGGTGGGGAAGAGGAAGATATACAAACTTTTAATTTCTAAGTTGCCTAGATAGAAAATTTATGACGATGACTTTCAAATATAATCATCATAGATTGATAATAGTTATTAGTTATTAGCTAGATGTTGTGTACAGTTTCACTACTCGACTTTGTACAATGGTGCCATTTTGTAATACATGTGTATTGAAAAATCAAATTTCTTTTAAAACTCTTCCTCATGGTTTTATAGACTCATTTGATACATTCTGTAATCAAATTTTGCAAAAAGAGTGTTTTTATAAGAAATTTTAGTACTTTTTAAGTTGTTGAATTTTTGCTGAGTTGAAAAATTTGGGCTTGCCAAGTAATCTCTAAAGGAGAGTATGCATGTAATTTGTAAAACAAACTATGTTTGCAATGCAGGGTCACATGGACCTTGGGCCATAGGTACCTTGGAAAAGGTTTGATAAATTAGATTGAGGTGACTTATAACAAGGAACAAACTATAGATCCAACAAATTTAGGAAATGATCATGATCAACAGTTGGAGCTCAAGGATAATGGTACCAATGGAAGCACAGTTGCTTCTCTTTTTGGTGCACCAAAGTATAATCTCCTCGATTCCAAGGATTTTTGTGTGGATGGTTAAATACTTCTTGATGGTGGTGTTACTCACAAATCTACTGATGAGATATTTTAATATATCAAAGATAAAAAGAAACATTCATCCATATGATCAATGACTTCCTTTGGAAGCACAAAACCAAATAAATTTCGTACTTAGCGAATAAGCACTTTGATTTACATTTCTAGTTGGAAATCAATGACTGAATGGTTAATCTTTGTAAGCTTTTAATCTAAACAAATGTTATTCCCCAAATAAAAATCATATGGAAATCTTAAAGAAATAAATTATAATCAAGGAGAAGCTAAATGCATTTAGTTATGTATTATATACTTACCAATTATCCATGTAATTGTAAAATCAAAACGATTTTGACCTTCACGCCAGTAAGCATCAAAACCATAAGAAAAGATTTTAAGCAGCATCTCAACCACATACAGCCAACCTGGAATTACATCACAATATTATCATACACATCACTAGGAAAAAAATTACAAGGACCTTACACACGTTCGGACATTCTCTAGTACAATCTTCAGACACATCCCACAAATTAAATAGTACACTGAAAAGAAATCTGCTCAACATGATGTAGCATACTTAATAATGTAGGTGTACATTCTATCCCTTAAACTGAACTCTAATAATTACTCAATTCTATTCACTTCTTGGAGCTCTACATTATCCTACATATACTTAACAACCATAATTTTCACCCAACTAAAAGTTAATCTATGTTATAGTCATTTATGCACACTCAATAATTTTGGTCAGTAAGAGAGTATTTGATGTTTCAAGTTTCATCTTGTCTGCATTTGATTGCGTATCTTACATTAGATAGTAGGAAGACGTCATTGTTTTTTTTAGAATTAGATTGTTTCATTTGTTATATTTAAAAAATCTAACTTGTTAGGCAAGTTGTTGCCACTCTTGTGCTCATACCAAGACTAAAAGATAAGTGGAAGTTACTTTCATTTATATAAAACTTCCAAAGAAACCTTAAATAATGTTTATACCTATATATTTTATCCATATGTTAGTGTCTACGGTAGTTTTAGATCTTAAAGAGCTTCCACATACAATCTTTTAGAATGGTTTCATGAACCTCACGTGTTACTTCGATTTGTTCTCAAAATAGACAAACTAAAACGATAACAACACCATCACAAGTATCAAGGCGATATATTCAAACACTTATAAGAATTATTCTTAGTAGAGTCCTTAGGTATTGATGATTGATGGGATGCCAACAGAAACAAAAGAAACTCCAATAATACCTTGTTTAATGAAATCAAAAGAAATATTAAGTTAAGAAATTGAATGATGCATTTCAAAGGTCCAACAAACAATTTTGTCTGAACAATGTTAACAGTCATTAACATCATTCTCATCAAAAAGTAAAGGAAAGAAACACAGAATAGTAAAAGCATCAATTATCAACTTAAACAAAAGGAATATTTATCAATAAAGCTTACCGAAGCAAATCTCTATTGTTTGCCAAATATACTGATCAGCATCATTCTGAATATCCAGCTGCAACAATAAAACATGCCAACTACCAGATTCAATTAAAAATAATAATGCAAAAATATTTTAGCATCGCACTTACAATGACATGCATCTCAGCATTAGAAAATTAAATTCAAAAAGCCAAAAACATGTAAACTAACATTAATTATTTAAGAGACCAAGGTCTGCTACCAGGAAGCTGAAGGTGAAGACAGAGGAACAGATTAAGCAGGATGTCAAAGTTGTTGCTGAGAAAATTAAAGAAAAGGAGGAGGAGATGGTGCTGGTTTGTTTGTCCGGTCTATGGATTTTTGGCTTTAATCGTATTAATAGCAGTTTGGTTTGCTGCTGGTTGTTGTCTCTGTCTTTTGGCTGGTTGTTTGTTTATGCTAGTTGTCTGAAGGTGCTGGTTGTTGTTCCAGCACTATCCTTTATGTTAAACTTCAACTTTTATTTTGTAATGACTTTTGGGGTTTTGGGTCCCCTATAAAAAAGCTGTTTTAACCCTTAATCAAAAACATTAATTATTTACATTAACTATTCTAGAAAAGGTTTTGCCATGTTGTTCAATAACACTGATACATTAAAAGCAATATTTGTTAATTTTTAATAGCCCTTTGACACTTTCCATGAGAAACACAAAATTAAAGTTAAAGTAAATGCTTTATGTCGGCTCTCTTTCAGATGTCCCATCACTGACAATGCCTCATTGCTCTCTTAGTAGAACTGTCATGATTCCTACATCCTATTTTAGCTAGTGCAAACAATCTAGATGGTATCAGCTCACTTTAGAAAGTGTTCTTCAGAATTACAGCCTTTAAAGGGATGTCTATTTCTTAAGGTATAATTTTCTAATTTCCGACGCAGTAGCCCCTGTTTCTATTTTTCAGATGACAGTCATCGTCACTACATAAAAAAGAAGGATCCAAAAGGAATCCTGTAGAACAAGCAACCAAAACTCATTAGTGAAAACAAAGGTCCTTATGGTCCCTCTCCATCTCCAATCTACGAAATTGACTATATACTCTTTCATATTATGAATAATTTTAAGAACCTACTACAGTTTGTCATGGTCGAAGACATCCCAATAATTGGCACTCTAGTTGTAATCCATTTTGGAGGACCATTTAGAAAGACAGTCTACCACAATATTCCACTTTCTTGGAGTACACAAAGAAGATAGAGAACAAAAATTTGTAGCCAAATGGAGAATTTGCTTCATAACCACAATGATCTCCTAGAAGTTCCTTTTATTAATCAAAGAGACAAGAATCATGGAGATACTTTCACAAATAATATTTCTCTATCCCTTTTCAAAGGCTATTCCCATAGCATGTAGAATTGCCAAGCTTCCATGTAATAATTTGTGTGAACATCAAAAAAGTAGATAAGATAAGATAATAATATTAATGTCCAACGAAAGACCACAAAGGGTCTATGGGATTGAGAGTTTACAAAAAGAAGGAAACAATAGTAGGAGCACCAAACGGTGACCAAGAAATGCAAAGCAAGCATCAAGAAACAAAATGAGGAGAAGAGAGGCATAGAGAAGGGCCAACACAAAGAATAGGCATTCTTCATTGGTGAAAAAAATCAGTCACAAAAGGATAAGAACCCTAATCTGTCTCTATGAGCTCCTAGAGGATTGTCGTTGACAAAAGAAACTATTGTGGGGTTTGACAGACTTGGAATTACTGGTAGAACTAGACGGCCTTTCTACACCCCATAAAGGAGATAAGGGTGAGAAAAAGGCAGTAATAAGCTAATCAGAAGTATGACAATAAGGAAGAAGTGCCTATAAAGTACTATTGCGGAGCAGGGTGGCCTCCTGAAGATAAAGCACGAGACACTGCTAATCACTGTAACTGAAAAAAGCTAAAAGAGACAAATAGTTTACAGAAAATAAAGTGAGCCTCCGTCTCAACCTCTGCTAAAGCATACAACTTACAGATCCAGTCATGATGGTCGGTCTGAGCTCGAAGACGGTGACAACCAACCCTAAAGGACCCTAGAGAGATATGTAGAGCATGACACCACTGTCAAGAAAGATAACTAGGAAGAACAATAATCCCATCACAGATGTCCATAAAGTGTTCAACATAGAAGGCCATCCTCGAACGTAAACCCCCAGGAAGGCTAGCCTAGGCGGTGACAATGTATTGTCTGTAGATATCCAGTCTGACATGCTCATTTAACTCCTGCCGTGAGGGTAGGAGATGAGCAGGGGCATTCAGTGAGAATTGATAAGGAGGAAGGAGGTAAATATCAATCCCAATTGAACTTAACAGAGAGGATGCCTACGCATACCAGCAACGAGCTTGAGAACTAGTATCAAAACCCACAGTAGCAACAGAAGAGCAATATGCTAGGTAAGAGTATCTATCTCGTTCTCCAATCAAATTTGCAAAACCATGAAGGCGATGAAGGAACCAAATCAAATCAAATATGGCCGCAAGACTGAAGGGATGAGCATCGAACTCAACAAGAATGATGTTGTGAGAAGTGAACCTGTGGCATCTAATGATACGTCGCGAAAGCAATATATGTACCCATTCGATCAAGGCCCAATCAGAAGCAAGGAGAGAAGGCCCCCAAACAAAGGAATCCAAGAGGTATAGCTTGGATGAGGTATCCTGAAAATGGTGTCTGACACATTGTTTCTCAAGCATAGCAAGAGAACCCATACCCTTACTAATTCTGGGTTGCATCATCGGTCACATACTAAAGCGTGGTCCAAATAACTTCACACCCAGATACATATAAGAAGAAGTAATCTCAATCTCCTGTCCCTAAAAGAAGAAGTGAAGATGAAAGGTCTTTAAGCAATTAAAGACCATCACCCAAGTCTTACCTAGTTAACCACTAGCTGTCGTTGATCATAAAAGGAAGCCAAACCATCAAGAAGCCTTTGCAAACTCTCTAGAGAAGAAGCAAGAATAACCACATCATCTGCAAAGAGAAGAATGGAGATCAAGACCTGGTATACATAGAAACCATCTCCTGGGAGCGAGGACTTCAAAAGGAAGTCCTCAAGTTCATCAATATACAAACCAAACAAAGTAGGGGAGAGAGGGTAGCCTTGTTTAAACTACGAATCGGAACTGAGAATCCCTCAGGAATCCTGAATCTACTCACCACAGTTTCGTATAATCTCATGATAGCAGTAAGTAACATCTTTGAAATCCCAATCCCACGTAGCCTCTAAAATAGAGCCATCCTCGGAAAAAAATGAAAAGCCTTGCGAAAATCAACAAAGCAACAATAAACTTTCACCGATCTGTATCTAGCCTCCTCAATAATAGCTCGTAACATGAAAATGTGATCCATAGTCTAATAGTTTGCTCGGAAACCAACCTACACTCTAGCTCTACAACCTCTCCTGTCAAACTCTCCAGATAACATAACATTTAGGGATGAAGCATTTAATTTGGCAAACGTGTGTTCAATCATAATGGTTCTATAATTACCAGGATCAGAGTAAGGACCGGTCTTGTGGATTAGATAAATTCGATGCCTTGACCAGGAGATCAGAAACCCAGTACAAACCACTCTATTATAGAGAGTAAAGAGATAAGGACCCAAAACTGAGGCACCAAACTTGAAGAGTTCAAACTGGAACCCCTTCTCGCCCGTCACTCTGCTACATCTCATGAATTTGATGGCTTTATAAATGTTAGAAGGGGTGAACAAGTAATAGTACGGAGGCAGATTGGGATGCATAGATGGCTATCGTAGAATGTTATAAAGAGTTGTGGTGTGAGAGGTTAAGGAGCAAAACACGAGGATGGAGGACGGAGGGGTACAACATGGAAAATGGGTGCACTAGAAGAGTTGGGGATTGCGGATAAGAGTGGAGCATAGAGATTTACATTGGAACGCGATAAAGGATCATTTCTTACAGCGAAGAAAACGGAGGTAAGAAGAACAAAGGTGAGCAAAAGCAGGGTAATGAGCCTCAAAAGTGGAACACACTGTACGATGAAAAGCTTTGCAGTCAACATCGAACCATTGGTTCATAGGGCATGTATTATGATGCTTCCTATAGAGGAAGAGCGAAGAGCGGTGAGATATAGAAAGGATGGCAAACTCCCAAATGGTCGTCACAAGCAAATCAAACATGGAGGAGGCCTCACAAGAATCAGTAAAGCATGCAGGATTAAGAAGCCTAGCAAGATGAGAGGAAAAGAGCTCACTGTCACCGTCAAGGAAATGGAAACAAGTAGGGGGACGGGTAGTGGGAGGAAAGAGGTGAGGAGACAGAAGAATAGGCGACGAGTGAGGAGAAATGTGAATACTGAGGAGAGCATGGTCCGCAAGAGGAAGGCATGAGATTTGGAAGCTACAGATGAAGGGGATGGAGGGAGAGGTGAGGGCATGTCAACAACACTAGCACCCCCACAATGAGGCCAACAAGTAAAGAGCTTAGAACCAGGAAAGCATGAGAGATCGTTCAAGATCACAAGTCCAAAGGACTTGCAAAGTTGCAGAAGATGGCGACCATAACAAGAAATAGGCCCAAGAGCATCATCATAAATAAGATGAAGTCCCAAAGTAGTTGGATCAATTTTTGTGTAGCAGATGGAATCAGAGCATCAGTGAAAAAGCTAAGTCTTGAGTTCTCTGATCCGTCCATTGAAATCACTGAGAATGATGATGTCACCCAAAGCAGCGAATTGAGAGACTCTCAGAAAGGTCGACATATGGGTCTCCGTGCTCAATACCACGAATAGCATAATGAGAAGAAACTGGCAGGAAATAGCAAACAACAATAAAAAAATCTTTTTGACAGTGACTCTTACGACCAATACGGACCCACATAAATCTGGCATACATATTAGAGTGAACAATAGAGGTACAACCGAAAATATAATCTCTAATCAAACAAGAAATGCCACCGGGCCCACGAACCCCACTAGAAGCACGGACCTCCTCTCTATAAACAGATAACCACTGATGTCCTATAAAGCCCAGAAGAGGACGCACGAGACTCTCATGGTTCTTGGTGATGACAAGTATATCAACAGACCCCACCGCATCATGGAAGAGACCGGATAATGACCATAAAGAACCATTACCATTCCAATAGTTAACAAGAAGAGAGAAAGTAGAGGCATCTCTCTTATCAGACTGCTGGCAAGACTGTCATTTGGTCTTGGGGGCCTGTCTCACTTCCCATCCACTTGGGAGGGGGGGGGGGGGGGTGAGGGCAATCCCAAAAAACAGCGTTGAGATTCCTAATAACTGCCCCTTTCCCAACCTGTCTAGCCTCCGCCACATTACCACGAGCATATTTCAGCTCTGCAACCTGAGCCTTCGTAAGATCTCCATCTAGAAAAATCTTAGAAGGGAGAGAGAATATCTTCCTGTTAGCTCCGAGAGCATAGAGCCTATTTGAAAAGTTGAGAAATCGAATGAAAAGCATGTCATTGTGGCCAATCCAACATTTGTCCAATATGATGTCAGAGAGACCAAGCTGATCACTAAGGAAAGAATGTCCAGTCGAGAGAGGATTGGAAGTGGGAGGGAGTCCATGAACTCGTAGGTTGAGCTCACAAGCACTTCTTACAAATTCATCCTCAATCTTCCCCTGAACAATCTTATATAGATTCGGTACCGGTGTATTAACAACTGAAGTGTTGCAAATAGAAGCACATGATTTCACTTGCTGTTTAGTTTCCGAGATCAAAGAGGAATGTTTTGCTGCCATTTTTTATTGTATCTAATCCCTCAAACTATTTGATAATGGATTCTAGATTCGATTTTAAACCTGCAGTTTCAAAAGTGAAAGTATCAGAGAAAAGTACTTGATCTAGGAGGTATTTGATCTTGTGGCATGTTTAAGTTATGTAATGGTCCCAGTCAGTGATAGTATTTGTTCTCTGAGCACCTAATTATTTGTTTCCAGCTTAGAAACCCGATCATAGAGCCTTTGGTAGGTTAGAGGTTGTGACTGTGATGACCCAGCATCACTAGTAGCAGTCATCCTCAAGCAGTGAGTAAAAGTCGGAGGTAAAACAAACAAAGGCCACAAGCAAAAAACCCTACGCAGCAACAGATAGGGAGGAGTCCAGAATGAATGAGTATCTCGCATGAGAGAGCTAGAGCAGACACGGGGAAGAAGAGTAACACGATTCACACTCAAACTTGCAGTGAGAGCTGCCTTTACACAGACAAGACACGAAACGTGTGAGAACAAATGCGCAAAAAATAGCTGCAAATGCGTGAACACAGATGTGTGAAACCCGAGCACAGATGACAATCACACCAGTTGTGTGAGCATAGATGCATGAGACCCAATAAATTAAGATAACTTCATTAGTGTTCAAAAAGTGACCACAAAACGGGTCAAAGAGACTGCCAGGAGTACAAGAAGAGACCAGCTCACAACAAGGACACCAAACTGTGTCCTAGAAAACTCATTGGACCCTTACTATCTTTACCATTACTACCAATTCCTAAAACACCAAGATTGCCTCTAGATAAGATAAGATAAGATAAGACAAGATAAGATAAGATAAATATATTAATGTTCAATAGAAGACCACAAAAAGGTCTATGAGACTAAAATATTATAGCAAGATATCTGACAACAACAAGACCACCAAACGGTGTCCGAGAAAAACAAGCAACAAAAACAAGAAGAAGAAGAAAGACACATAGAGTGACAACAACAAGGACTAGGAGAACTTTCTAGGCAAAAAGAAGTTTGCCACCAAAGGAGAAGACTACAGATGTATAGAGCCTCTAGTCAGCTTCTACGATCTTGTGGAAGACTATGTCCAAGCTCTGATAGATCAGGAGTGACCACAAGATCTGGTAGAACCAGATGACCTCTTCACACCACGTAAAGGAGATAAGGGAGTGAAAAAGGTAGTAATGAGCTGAGTAGATGAATGCCAGTGAGGAAGTAGTGACTATAATGTACTAACCCGAAGCAAGGTAGCTCCCTGAAGATAAAGTGCAAGACATCTCTAATCACAGTAGCTAAAGAAGTTTGAAAGAGAAGAACAATCCTGAACAAGCAGTAAAATCTCCCTCTAATCCCATAATAGATAGGGCAACGGAAAATAAAGTGAATCTTAGTCTCGACCTTCTGTAAAGTACACAACTTACAAATCCGCTCTCCATAACCAATATGATGGTCGGTCTGAGCCCGAAGACAATGAGAACCAACCTTGAAGAATCCTAGGGAGATACGTAGGGCATGAGACCGCCGCCAAGATAAGCAACTAGGACGAACAATAATCCCATCATAGATCTCCAAAAAAGTGCTCTGCATAAAAGGTCATCCTCGGAGGTAACTTGCCAAGCAGGCTAGTCAAGGTAGTGATGATATAGTGTCTGTAAATATCAAGTCTGATGTGTTCATTCAAATTTTGCCGAGAGGGGAGGAGGTGATTAGGGGAATTCAATGAGAACAGAGAAGAAGCTTGGGCATACCAGCAACGAGCTTGAGAACACAACAGATTTCGTAATATCAACAAAAGAACTATATGCCAAGTATGAATATCGTTCCACCAACTGAATCTGCAAAACCCCGTAGACGATGAAAAAAACAAACCGGATCAAATACAGCTGCAAGACTAAAGGGATGCGCGCCAAACTCAACAAGAATGATACTATGAGGAGTGAATCTGTGGCATCTAATGATGCACCGTAAGAGCAAAGTCTAAACCCATTCAATCAATGCCCAATCAAAACTAAGAAGAGACGGGCCCCAAACAAGGGAGTCCAAGAGGGATAGTTTGGATGAGATATCGTAAAAGTGGTGTCTAAAGCATTGTTTCTCAAGCATGGCAAGAGAACCCATACCCTTATTAACTCTTGACTACATCGCCAGTCTCATACTGAAGCGAGGCCCAGAGAACTTAACACCCAGATACATGTAACAGGAAGTGATCTCAATCTCTTGGCCCTAAAAAAAGAAGTGAAGATGAGAAGTCTTTAAGCAATTAAAAATCATAATCCGAGTCTTACCCAAGTTAACCACAAGCTGTCGCTAATCACAAAAGGAAGCCAAATTATCCAGCAGCCTCTGTAAACTCTCTAGGGAAGAACCAAGAAAAAGCACATCATCCATAAAAATAAGAATGGAGATTAGGACCTAGTGTAAGTAACAACCATCACCCAGGAGCGATGACTTCGAAATGAAGTCCTCAAGCTCATCAATATATACACCGAATAAAGTAGGAGAGAGAGGACAACCCTACTTGACCCTGATGGTGCTATGAATCAGATCAGAGAAACTCTCTGGGGTCCTGAATCTACCCACCACAGTCTCATAATAGCAGTAAGTAGCATCTTTAAAATCCCAATCTCCCGAAGCCTCTCAAAAAGAGCCATCCTGGGAACAGAATCAAAAGCCTTGCAGAAGTCTTTCTGGTTTCCCATCCTTCCAATTTGTATTGTAAGACATGTCCTGAAGTCTTACCCTGTCATTTCTATGGAATGATGGTCTTTCATTTCTATTTTGTTCGACCTTTATTTCCTTTAACATATCCATTATTTCCTATAGTTCATCCTTCTTAGGGTTTTTAGGATTGTATAATTTTGGATCATCCCTCTTATTGATTCTGCCTGCTATTTTCCTATCATTTTCAATTGTCATAGCAATTTTAAAAGCTTGTGGCAGTGAAGGTGGTCTTTGAGATCTTATCTCATAATGGGTTTTACTATCAAATGCACTTAAGTAGAAATCAATAAAAATGGAATCAACCGGTCTAGTCTCCCTCAGGATTCTGTTGAGAACTTTGTTGAATCTATTGTTAAATTCTAATACTGACTCGTTTGTATTCTTTTTAATACTTGTTAATTCATGTGATGTAAAGGATGTGTCATTGTGGTCACCAAATTGCTCAATGAACTGATCAGCAAAATCACACGATCCAGAAATGGATCGATCCGGCAAACTTCTATACCATTCTACAACATCCTCGGTTAATGGTTGTACAAAAAGTTTCATGAATACATCTTTGTGATCTTCCTCAAAATCTTCAATTACACTTTTTAGATTAATCACATGTCTCTCAGTAGATTCTATTTCGCTTCCTAAAAACTTTGGAATAGCACTCCTTAAGCCATTTGATATAGGATTTGGAAATCCTCTAATCCCATTGAAATCAAGTTGTCTATATCTTTCAATTGCCACAGGCTGCCTTATCACTTGATTTCTAATGCCTTGATTTTGCACCATATGACCTTGGATGTTTTGAATGTTATAATTTTGATTCAACCCATAGGGTTGTCTAATGTTTCCACTATTTTGCGGAATTCCTCTAGTATGTTGCCCATTATTCCATGCCCGTTGATTATTGTGGAAATGTTTGTTAAAATTATTATTTTGATTCTTATCTCTCTTGTTCTCATATAATGGATTAATATGACTAGTAGAAAACTGTCTCCAAATTCTTTCTATGAGGCGGATTGTACTTTGGTGGTGTATTCACTTCATTTTGTATTTGATTGGGCCTTTCTTCCCTCCATTTGTTTGATTTATCTTCATTATACGTTTTTCTAAATGGCGAGGCAATAAGATCTTTTGATATCCCGATTTTTTCAAGAATATCATCCGGCTGCATTTTTAGTGTTTTAGCCAATATTGCATTATTGTCATTTGTTGTTTCAGCCATCTTTTTTATTATCATATCCCATTGCATTATTTGTTCTTGTTCTTCGTCATCCTCAATATGAGTTATCTCGCATTCTGGCTCTTCATCTACCCTAGGAATGTGAAAAAATGGATTACAGTTTTCCTCATCCCTTTCAGGGCTGTTGTGACTTGATTCACCCATCTTAGAATGTTTGTTAGTCCTTTTTTGAAAGTTTCTATGTCCTATGTAAAACATTTTTGCCTTTTGATTTTTACTTTTCTTATTTCTTGGCTTTTTCTCAAAAGTTAATTGTTCAAGTCTTTTAGGACGGGGATTTACTGATCTTCTTCCCCACATACACTTCAAAAGTAAACAAATGCCCGCTCAATAAAATATATTAACGAAACACACTAGAGTTGCCACTTCTCTTAAGAAGAAAGAAAGAAATTTCTAGGTTCTTTGTCCAGCAGAGTTAATGCCAATAACTTGAGAAAGATTTTCTGAAAATAACAAAAGAACTTTAGTCTTAGTTGCTTTCAAATATTTACATGAAATGGAGACAACTTTAGATTAAGCAAAAATTAAGACTTTTGAACACAATTCGAAATCTCAAGAAGAACCTTGTGAAATTTTGCTCAAATGCTGATAATAAATTTAAATATTAGAATCTGAAAATTATAAAACAACAAATGAAAATATTGAAAGTAAATTTAATAACACGTTCACGATTTTGGTGAATGCTTAAAAGAAACAAAATCTGAGAACTCACCACAAAGTTGTGCTTAAATGAAACTCTAGACTAGTCTGATGGAGTAAGTATGCAAAGCTTACTTGCAACCTTTCCCCAGTAGAGTCGCCAATTTGTTGGTTATCAAAATTGTTAATTAGAAACCTACGAGTCTTGCTTGCTCGATGCTGGGTATCTAATCAATTTTGGCCAACTTGACAGGATCAATCGAATTGATTCAAATCCTCTGCATTTTTGGCTCCGCTAAACCAAGGCCTGATCACCCGAATCTTGGATAGCAAAACTTGGATCCAAGATGATTTACAACGGATTATAACACAAAAATAAATTCCTCAAGTGGCAAGTATTCAAGGAAACCTTCTAGATTATGATTAATAATTATTATTCTTCGAACTTTGATTACTTTATTAGAATTGTGTGTTGCTGAAAGAAAAAATTTAAAACAAATTATTAAGACAACTAAAATCAAACCCTTAAAGGAAAGAGGCTAAAGAATTGCCAGCATATGAATTGAGATTTGTGAGCAAATTCGCAATCAATGCCAAAGTTTAATTGGGTAATAGAGTCAAATATACATTTCTTACATACAACTTTATGATGCTGGTGATATTATATTTGAAATAATTCAATTATTACGATGCATTGAATTGTTACACTTTTGCGTATTTAGATTAGTCTATTATGCTTTAACCCTTATGTGGACACAATAGATACAAATAAAGAAAATGATTATATCTTGCAATATTTGTATTTATCAAATCTTAATAGCAATGAATAATTCAATTTACCTATCGAAATAATAAATTGTAAACAAATAAAAAACAAAAATCACAAAGGATGAGTCACATATACTTCAAATCTAAAACAAAATGAAAATCTTATAGATTATATTGTCGGGAAATTGGTACTGAAGACACTTTGATTTTCAATGCTCTATTCAGTACCACTTTGATCCCATACAATGTCTGGAAATTATACTAAAAAATCTGAATCTCACTTGCTTTGTTCAAATCTCATACTCTTCCTTAAAGGAACTTAACAATATCTATGCCCCTTAAAAATGTAGAACCTTTTTTACAGAAAAATGTGAATGGTAGTCTCTTTGGTTTTGTGTTACATATATTTATAGATGGTCGGGAGGTACCAGTTATCCTCCGAAACATCCTATCTCTTCATAACAAAACTAAACAAATCTTTAAAAATATTTAATATGGCTCTAACATAATTTAGTTGCATTATATTGTAATTGGTGGTAGACTTGTAATCTCCTTCCCTCTTTATATATGCCCAGGCTTCCACACGTCTTCAGAAGATGCGATTGTAAAGATAATCAAGAGCACCCGATTGTTTGCATCAAATCAAGTGCTTTCACTCCTTTAGTCACCTACAACAAAGAAGAAACAAGTTAAATATCGATCAATAATCATCTGAACTAAGATGGAGATGCAGGGCACGAGAGCCAGAGGTTCATTTGATTATCCATCATCACCGTTGAACGTAGCAAACATCTGCCTGTTAACAGCTCCTTTCCCATATCCGACACATTAACTTGCAATTGTTTTCGAAAAAACATGCCATGGTATTTCTTAGTTCGAATCACTCATGTCAATATATGCCTTTGCCCTTTCCTGCCGTCATCCTTCATGCGGCCTAGACACGACCATGATCTCATATACCCTGCATTGAATATGCCATCTGGTATAACGTAAGTCTTCTGCCCGCGGGTATTACTGCACATTCGTTTGACCCGGAATAGGTAACTTCGCTCTTTCCACCCTCGATATGCATCAAATCATTGCTTTCGGGATATACAGGTACGGCGATCATTATCTCTGCATCTGATGCATGTTATGGTGTTGAATGTGGATACTAAAGGAGATAAATAATATCAAGGCAATGAATACAAGACATCTCTCGAAGTCCTTTCATCCAGGGATGGGTCAGAGTCCCACCGTAAAAGAGTGGTACTCCATCTAGTAGTGGAGACAATAAACTTTATGGAAGCTAAGCCAAGATCTTTTCTGGTAATCATACCAACCAACCTTCTATTTGAGTCACTCACACAAAGGTGTCGAAGACCAAGTGTTCGGAATATTACATACACCCTTTGTGCTGAGCATTCACCACGTATAATTAAGGGTAGTCTTCATAAATGGCCTCAAATCCAACACTAAGATCTTTCTTGGTCTTTTTGTTGCGTCTATTATAGTGATGCCTCCTTTAGTGGCCCCATTAGAATATTCTATTTGTGAATCTAGAATACCATCTAATTCAATTTCACCTACAGCCTCAAGTCGAGAGGTCAACTCTCAATGATGAGGATAGTGGCAAAAGTGATATGCTTGCATTGCACTTTCCAGAACTTTGTAATTGTTTGGCATCCATACTTCCAAAATATGGATATTGCCACTTGTCAGAGTCTTTGACTACTGACAGGTCCACTTCAACAAAAACATGTCGCTCAAGTAGTAATAATAGTTGATGCCTTAGAATAAGACCAACCATTTTCCCTTGAGCATCATCAGAATGGAGATAAGAACTTTTGAAAACAAGAAATCCATTGTGTCTTGTGCTATGCAAAACCTTAAGAACATCTGTAACTGGAACTATCTCTTCAAATCCAACCACGGGCGATGACATAATATTGAATGTGCTTAAGGGACTCATCACACGGGGTGGCTCACTTTGAAGAAAATGAACATGTCCCAGCTGCTATATATCGGCTTCATATGCACCATGCTGATGAATGTGATGAGCAACCCAATTTGACACAACTACTGCCATTATTACGGGTAGAATGAAATCAAGACTAGTTGTTCCTTCAACCATGATTACAACCACAGAAATTGATGACCGGAAAACTCCTCCAAGAAGAGCAGTTGCACCTATCAAAGCATGAAGTCCAGGTTGAATACTGGCCCCTAGAAATATCAAGCGAAAACAAGCAACCCAAAAGAGCTCCAACCTAAGCTCCAACCATCATCGATGGCATGAAAATGCCTCTAGGAGTAGCTATTCCATAGGCTAAGATAAAGATTGCCAAGAATGATACATTATAAATACCCAAACTCCTTATCGTAAAGAAAGGATCCACATCATTCCCCAGTTGGAGTAGATACTTGATTGTTTCGTGTGGTACAGATAAAAGAAGTGTTGCAAGATCATTGTATATATTCACTCCACTTGTTGAATCATGTCCAGGACAAGTATATGCAAACCAAAATTCCTCGTCTGCTTTAAAATTGATTCTAAAATTTTGGGTTCCATCACCTACAATGACTGATACTCATCATCACTATCATCCCACGTGCTTATTTCTTTCTCTTCATGATCTTTGTCATTAAATATAACCCCAATAAAATGAGCCTTGTCTTTTCCCAAACAGCAGTGTTTGGGTTCCCATGGTCCCTTACATGAGAAGCATACCTTCTTCCTCCTTAGTTCATTCTTAGATTCTTGATCAACTTTTGGTGGTGTATACTTATGTTGCTTGAAGCCATTTTGGTTTGGTTTGAAGTCCTTTTTGGTTTTAGGCGTAGTCTCAAGGTCGAGTGCTAGGTAAATGACATCCTCCAGAGTTTTAGGCGTAGTCTCAAGGTCGAGTGCTAGGTAAATGACATCCTCTAGAGTTTTAGGCTTGTGTGCCTTGACCAATTCTTTCAATGTGTTGCTCAAGCCTCCAACAAACAACATTGTGACTCTCCTTTCTGTCATATTTGGAACCGTGACAGAAATCTTTTGGAACTCGTTGACTTAGGACTCCACATACCCCACTTGTGTGAGTTCTGCTAAGTTTCTACAATACACCTCTAAGTCTTTTCTATCAAAATGAGCAATAAAATTGCTTACAAATTCTTCATAGGAATGGATCATGGCATGATCTCATGACACAACAAACTGTAGAGCTTTATCCTCCTCATTGGTTTGAGGATAAGAACATGTCTAGTTTATGAACCCAGTCTCTAGTAGTTTTCTTTTTGTTTCCATCAAAAGTTGACAAAGGGACCTTGTTCAAAGCTTCCTTGTATTCCTTGGGTTGGAAGTCTTGCCTAGTTTGCCTCTGTGGTCCTCTATTCTGTCTTTCCCATTTCAGTATGGCCTTATCTTTCTGCCGATTCTTGAACTGATTCAGATTAATTAATCACCTAAATCAATTTGGAAGTCTCATGTAATCATGATATGCGGCCAAAATGTCTTTCGTGATATCTTTCTCTTTTGCCTCTTCCTCAGGAACTTCCTCTACAGCTTCATTTCTTTCAGGCAAAAATGTCATTCTCAATGGCCAAGCAGACCTTGTGTTTATTGTCCTAATAGTATTAGAAGCTGATCTAATAGGATATTTACAACATGTCTTGCTATCTTCCACATCTTGATTCTGTCTCTGTTGTTGTTAAATGCTTAGATTACCGAATGCATTCAACAACTATTGTTGAGACTGCATGAATGTTTGCATCATTTGTTGTTGTTGAGCCAAATGTGCCAAAACATCCTAGATATTAGGCTTTCAATTTCCTCTATCTTTCCTCAGCTCTTCCATGTTTAAGGGGGTTTGTTCTTCTACCACCTCTCGTTGCTTTGCTTTGTGTCTGGTATAGTATTGGAATGGCCCAATTCCTAAGGGTTCATATAATTAATTTATAATTAGTCGTGTCCTTGTTTTACTATGTAATGTTGTTTAATCCTCATGTGAACTGTTCCCAACACCCTCTAATGACACCTCACAAGCTAGCAAAAATTGTGCCTTTGGTACAACTATATTATATTGTACTAGTTCCGGTCTAATTCTTTTGGATTTCAACTATTGATATTTTGTGAAACACTTGGCAGGAAAGTATTTCAATTCTGATTTGGGATGTACGAATGCTTTACGATGTTTGTTGATAGTTTTCTCAATACTAATACACAACAATTGCAAGTTATGATAAATAAATGTCCACATAAACACACAACCAATACATCACAACCAATTATGCCATAGCTGTGCAAAACCAAGTGCTATCTTTTCCCAATAGAGCTAACAAAGGCACGTTGTCACAACTTCCATCTTAGGCATAAACCAAACACTTTGCATTCAAATTGAACTTTGTTATTCAAAGAAATAGCACAAACATAATGATAACCACTTGCTAGGTTTCCTAATACATGCTAAGCAATGAAGCTGAGGTTGCAATGTCTCCATTTTTGCAAGCATAAGAGTTTGAGAGTTTAGCCTATCATTGTAATCCTCGTAGGCTAATTATTGTTGATAGAGAGTCTTCTGAGGTAAGGCTCAGTTATGGGAGGATCTTGTCTACTTCACAATTTAGTATGTTGCAGTTTGGTCTTCATTTTGCTCAGATTGGACTTCATTGATTTGTTCGTCCCGTGTGTCTAATAGCAACCACCCGTTCGTCCTGTGTGCCTGATGGCCAGCTACCTGTTGGTCCCATGTGCCAGATGGCCAGTTACCCATTAGTCCCATGTGCTTGATGGCCAATTACCTGTTGGTCCCATGTGCCTGATGGGTAGGTACCTGTTGGTCCCGTGTGCTTGGCCAGTTACCTGTTGGTCCTGTGTGCCTAATGGCCAATTACCTGTTGGTCTCGTGTGCCTGATGGCCAATTACCCGTGTGCCTGATGCGCAAGTACTCGTTGCTCTCGTGTGCCTAATAGCCAATTACTCGTTGGTCCCGTGTGCCTGATGGCTATCTACCTAATGGTCGTATAGTATAGCTAAATGGAGTGAACAATGATGTATGGACTGTTTGGGGTGGGTTGTACAGTAGCTTGGAATGGAGTACGAACGGTGGTGTTGATTGGTCATACGATAGCCTGGAGAGTCGTATGGTATGGAGATGTTGCAGTATAGATAGAGATGGTCGTACGATATGGTAATGTTGTAGCATAGATAAAGATGGTCGTACGGAATGGTAATGCTGTAGCACAAACAGATGCACTGCGTGTTGCGCCAAACCAGGGTAGTCGATGGTGTATCGATAGAAGGTGGATTTAATCATGCAACAAAAACTTATAGATTCGAATTCATGAAATAAAGTGAAACAAGAGATTGAATACAAATAATTCTTCAATTAATAATTGCGAAAAGATGGTGCTCCGATTTGCCAAATTCGAGCAAAGTATTACATGCAACGGAATAGGGTGAGGGTTGAATCCCACCAAAACTGAACAAGCCAAGTAGGGCAGATCTTTCACTTCCGAAATGGAGAACAACAGAGAATTCCAACGGGAATTCATAGTACAAAGAAATAATCCAAAATGCATACATACGACTACCTACAAGCTATGCTTAAATATCCATCAAGGAAAACCTTTCTGAGGGTGTACAAAGATAGTTGACGGCAACACTTACCAACGGAAACTAAAATAAAAATAGGTCTGAGATATATTAAATCAATCGGAACCACAAATACAAATATTAACTTGGGCCCTACATTAATTAATTAAAGTAACTAGTTAAAGGTCCTTTTATTATATTATTTAAATTCTGGGACCAATTAATTAATTAATCTAACTTGATTATTACATTAAAAATTGGAGGCATTACATTCATTTGGGTTTAGTTTAATGAACTTACCATTTATGGCAAGAGTGGTGATGATTGAAATGGACCCTTTCTATTTTCGAAAAGTGCATTTGGTCATGTAGAAAAATAATAGGTGTGACTCCTATTTCAGAGGACATGTCAAAGGATATGTATTTTGGGAGTTAATATTATTTTATTTGGCCAAATTATTAGTAAAACATTAAATGGCCTATTATAAAGTTATAATTTAACTTTAGAATTTCACTTATGTTGAGGGTTGAGTCATCATTGGAAGGGGCATTTATTTATTTAATTATAAGCCTAAGTCAAGTATTAAATATAAAAGTGCATGGCGTTATTAAATTTAAAAGTTGATTATGCTTCAAGGAGGTCTTGGGTTCCAATCTACTGGATCTTAACACACAATAATAATTAATCTCACTAAATAACAATAATAATAACTACATAAATGATCTAATCTTCAACCCATTACCGATCAGAAAAAAAAGGTTGAAAATGCCACAGTAATAATTTTTTGCAGCTGAAAATTTTGAAACTGCCCTTTACAAGGGCTTGAGTAAATAAAATACGGTTGCAGATGTTTGAAGAGACTAACCTAGGGCTATGTCTAGTCAGGCTTATCCTCTAAGAGGGTCGTCCTAGAGTTCTAGAATTCCAAATGCTTGTTGGGGATAAAGACCTAGTGCAAATACAAACTGTGAACAACATTAATAAATAAGTTCGATAATCCCCAAACCATCAATATTATCTCTTTTAAAAGTTCCCTCATTTCATCCACATATTTTTTCAACTAAGATACTAGATCCCTTTGGAAAGCATCAGATCTTGATTCCATTGTGATCAAGATAGAGACCCCGCTCGAATTCCACTTAGACCCTAGCATAATTAAGGAATGGAACCCATATTCTCTATGGATCCTCCAATGAGAGATCCACAGAGAATCCAAATTCCATTTTGGAATCTTGTCGGGATCCAGGTGAAATAGGAGAGGATCCAAGGGAATCTAGACATAAGGGCAAGGAAAAAGGGATCCACCTTGATTTTAAAAAATAAAATATAAAAGTGAAACTCAACCCTAAAATGATCCATCTAGAGCATAAACTAATTTAGAGGCCACAATTGCACAACTTGCCTATGTCTCTATATATGCTCAAGAGACAATTGTTTCACATGACATGTGGAGTGCCACAACTGTTGGTTCAAATGAAGTTGAAGAGGAACCAAACATTCACCTTAATTCTAATGAAGATGATGAAGCATAGAAAATTGGATATTAAGTTTATTGTTAGAATTTTTTAAAACAAAACATTGAAATATGACTTATGATTTAAATTTTTGGCATGTACTAACATTTTGAGACTTTTGCAAACTATGAATATGATATAATCATATATTAACAATTATGGATTTATCATTTTATGAGAATCACACTTCTAACTTATTATTGTTATCATTATATGTTTGAACTTTTAAGTTCTGAACTAATGAAAAAATGATGAATGAACATTAACTTGTTACATGTATGGAATCTATGAATATACATACACATGTATTTTTTTTTCTTTCGAAAATGTGTATATATACCTACAGAATCAATCCTATCCATGTCCAAAGAAAATAAATTGGTCATGTCAATTATATTTAACTAAGGCTCTCTATACCATTGATAGTTTATTTTTGAATAAACTCATAACAATACAATATCCTCCCTTTTATCAACTTGAAATATTTTGATATTTTACTTGTTTTTTCCCAAGCCTAAGGTGGGTCGCCAAGAATAATTAAATTGGCCCCCTTACATGATGCCCCATTTGATAATAAGTCTTGAGCTTGGCCTAAGTCCAATCAAACACCCAAGTAAATAGAGCACCCCATTCATCTCTTAAGTGGACCATTAAAATAATAATAATCAATTAGGAGTAATTTATAAGCTTCAAAACTTAAAGCCATATTAATTATTGTTTTATTCTCTCAAAACATTTTGCCTTGGCCTATGGGTATAAATTAGGCTGATGAGTGAGAAACATTTTTCCATTGAAATTAATCATTGATGTGTTTAGGCAGAAACGGACATTACAAAGTAAAGACGACTAGTGCACTTATAAGCGAAGCACCCTTCTTTTAGTAGTTCAGCTCAAGGAGCCTTTCCTACTCCCCTACATCCATGGAATATCTTATATAAATACTCCCAAATATTTGGAATCAATAAGCCTTTCCCTTTGCTGACTTGGATCTCGCCCCATCTCACATCCCTTTGAGCTAAAGTCTGATATAAATTTTGTCAGGTCTGAAACACAAAGTTGAACATTGACATATGCCACAGTTACATAAAACTCGTCCTAAACATGTGTTCATTTCCAAATCCTAGCTGTCTAAGGTATTGCAAAATATGGCAATTAAGCCTCCAAATTTGACACAATATGTCTTCCACCTACCACATAAACTTCAAACTTGTTGGCTAAATTTTTTGTAAGTCACTAAGACTACAACTTACAAAATGGAAACTTTAGGCAACAATGTAGTGAGACAAATCTTTCCTCTCAGCAATAGCGGAGGCTCCCTTCTAATCGTAGATGGCTATAACAAAAACCTAACTAAAATTGACAAATTGGGCAGTTCTCTGAATCAACTCCTCTTTTTTTCAGGAATGACTTTATGGCAACAACTACTACTTGCAAATTAACAAAAGGTACCTACTACAACAGTAATATTGGTGGCTTAGTGATTGTCATGAAAACAACTCTTAAGAAAAAAGTTATAACTATTTTTGGTTGACTAGTAATAAGAACCAAAAGCCTCTTACGATCAATTATTTTTGACGAGTAAAGATAATATATAACAAAGCACAAAGTCTCTTGCCAACTAGCCAAGTTGAAATAATATATTTGAAATCAAAGCACAAATTCTTTAGTCTCAAGTATTTGTAACCACTATCAAACTATAACATTTTTGTTCGCTGAAGCTCAAAGTCTTAAAGAAACAAAACCAAACACTCCAATGCTTTAAGAAAATGAATTATAAACTCAACCAAAGATAAATTGATCAATGCAACTTAAGATTACAAAGACCAACTTCAAGCTTCACAACACAGTTTGAGAACACCTGCTTCTTTATTCAATTCATAAATTTTTGTATCCAGAAACACAAAGTTTTCAAGTTACAAGCAATTCAGCATAGCGTCCTTGTATAAAGCAAAAGATTATGTACAACAAGCTCTCTCCTTTATATAGGAAAATAAGAGAGAGAGGAAACCCTTAACCACCTTAATTAATTCTACAAACTCCTAACTAACTTTGACTTATTCTAAGGTGCATGCCTAATGTTGTTGCATCTCGATTACATGAAGTGTGTATACAGGTGTATGTTTCCTGTATTTATGAAGTCCACTGCTTCTACATTTAATCTTCCAAAATTACTTCAAAGTTCTACTTCTAAAAAGCATAAGAAAGAAGTGCCCAAGGCACTTAGAAAGATTTTCAAAACATATCAACAACTCTCTAAATTTGTGCAATGATTCTTATAGAAATGTTGTATTTGGTTCTCCAATGCTTTGTGCAAATACTAATAACTTACAGATAATGTTTACATTTTCTGAAGTAACATTGCAACATTCTTTTATCTTGTTTTGGATATCACAAAGTGAGAATCTATAGCTTTTGAGAGTATCAATCTCTCCAAAATTAAAGTTTTTCTCCCCAAGTTGTAGGTAAACTACTTCCTCGGATTTTGTTATGAGAACTCCCTCATCAACAAGCTCTTCATTTTCACTTTTAATTGCACATGTTAGTTGTTGAAAACCATTGTTGATCATGTTCTCTTGGTCTTGTAAATGTTGTACTACTGCTTCACCTTCAACCACTAGATTTTGTAACACCTTTTCCCTATTGCCCATTAGATGCAAGGTATTGTAATACATCTCTACTAAAGAGAAAATACCATAATTGCACAAAACATCTAAGTCAACTCCATTCATAGTCTTCCACACATTCAGGTCCACCTCAAGAGATTTAAGTTGTTGATGAAATGAAGCAAGAAGCTCCTTCAACTTGGTTGTAATATCTCTCCCAAGTCTCAATATCCCAAAGTTATCCCTAATCACACCCACCCCTTGGGACACCAAATGATCACACCAATTGTCCACAACTTTGGCTTTGTTTGCAATCTTCATTGCATGTTCAAAAGACTTAGTTGTCAACGAGGAGGCCTTCATCTTCTCAATAATATCTTGCATTTTAGCATTCTCCTCCTTAACCTTACTCTTCATTTCCCATAGCTTGTCATTCTTTTGTGTGATCATGATGAGGACATCATGTGCATCTTGCTGATAAGCAAAGCGAGATTGTTTACCAAGTTCAATTATGGTAAACTTGTAACCGCTGGCTTGCATTTTCTCTATTGGCTTTTCAACAAGAGGCTCAGCCACCTTTGCATTTTTGATGTTGCTAGCACCCACCACGATCCTGGATACCATTTTAGTCTTCGCCTTCTTGGTCTTAGGAACAATAGCCTTCGCAACCACATTGGATTCATTGTCTTTAGGTGGAAGTTATTCCTTCTTCCTCTTCTCAGTAATTGTAGTGAGCCACGATGTAATAGTAAAGGAAGAGGATCCTATATCAACAGTGGTAACCTAACTGAGCAGAGGATCAGCTTGTGCAATTGTAGCTACAATAGTTGGGGCCTCAAACATAATTCCCACCAGAGTTGGGTTGCTATGTTTGACCTCTGGCATGAATTGCTCAAATTGTGTTGACGAAGTGTTTGTCAATCTTATGGATGAAACCACAATATTTGGAATTGACAAAGTGTAAGCATTGAACACACTCTCGAAACTGTAATATTGCTCCACTATCAAGACCGCAAAAGCAACCGAAGAGACGAGCATAACCGGTGCAATCAAAGTTGGATCTACATGGAATAGTGCCTACTCAGAAGGAAAAGTGCCCATGGCAACATGCAAGGATGAATACACTGACTCATGTGAGGCTGGCACAAAATTAGGAAGGGTGGTTAAAAATTGAGACTTTTGTAGGTCTCCTCGGAGAACACTTTCTCTAAGGAGGAAGCTCATCATCACTAAGATTAATGTGAATCTTATAGGGTTCTGCAAATTTCACCTCAAGCACACATCCCTTGCCTTTGTCACCCTACACGATGAGCCTTGGAATGGTTGTTGTCGAAGACTTTGTGCCATCCTTTTGTTTACCTCTCACTTCAAACCTTGGACCGACTGGACCAATAGGATCAAAATCTTTTCCACACTTCACCTTTATGGTCTTCAACCCTCTTTTCTTCAACCAAATGTTTTTCTTGGCAAAGACTCGCCAAAATAAAAAACCCATGAAATTCAAATATTTTAAAGGATTTTGAGTTTTTTTTGTGCATCATTTAGCCAATTAACATCAAATACACAATAATTGAGATAAATAGAAACTACTTTGCACACATATACAACTTTTCATAAATCTTAAGTATAAATGCGAATTTTTGTAAGAAATTACTTAAAGTTAAACTGAATAACATAATAGAAATCTGAAATATGGTGTAAGTGTCAAATGTCTACAATATCCATGCTTGATGCAATCCATGGAATCAAAAGCTCAAAACATACATCAAAAGAAAGGCTCATAGTAGCCAATGTCTTCCTACGAGTATGCCTAAGATAGGTCATGGAAGACTCTAGAGCCATCCTCTCCCTTTGTGTTTAAGGTTTAATCTCACTGACATGCTCATCATGATCGTCCTCCTTATCCTCATACTTATCCTCATAATTCTCATCATCAGAGTCAGATCTATCACTCTCGGCCTCAGGGTCCTACATTGTGTCTCCTCATGCTCTAGCCTCCTCCACTACCTTAGCCTCTCGATCCACCAACCCACTCCAAGTCTTCATCACTGAAGACAAGATCATCAACCTCTGTGTTCCACCCTACTTGTATATCCACCTTCTCTAATACAATGGGAGATGCGTTGGTGCCCAAAATTTGTTTGTGGCGGAGGCGAAGGTTGTAGTGAACAAAAACAAGATCATTCAACTTTTTATAGCCAACTTGTTGCACCTCTTTGAATGTATATGCTTGAATATACTCCAATTGCATTTGCATCCTGAAGTGCTAGATGGTTGGCTCAAGATATGAATTGCAATCCTCTGTAGATTTGACACCTTATTGCGAAACATCTCCCACCATACATCTGAAACAAGAAAATTTTGAATTAGTTCTATAAATTTGACTTTATCAATCTAGATTCTAGACTCTAAAGTGGCAATAAGATAGATATTAGAAAGAAATTGGAATAATAAATTTTTACCAGGCATTAGTTATGACTAGTATTTCTTGCATAAGTCTCGTGAAAATAGGTCTCCTGGTGCTTTCTTATACATCTCTATCTCACAGACTATAATTGTTCTAATAGTTGCATCAAATGACGATCTCTTTATAACATCATAGAGGCCACTCAACACCTATTCATCAGCCTTAAAAATTTGGGTTGGATTGGTATGTTGGATTAAGAAAGTGGGCAACTGCATGTATAGGTCTATGAAGTATTGTGCCATCGCTTATCAATGACATCCCATATGGGACCATATTTTTATGATTCCTTCAAAAAAAATCTTGATCAACCTCTTTTGCACTATCCATGCCCTCATAAATGTAACCCATTGAGGGCTTCTCTCCATCATCAATCCATAGGATAACAATAAGAGGCTCTATGAACTACGATCATTGTAAAAATAAACATTATGCTTTAAGTTTTCCGTTTGAAACTGAACAGTGTGAATGTTAATGAACATAAACAAGTGTTTAAAACTTTAACAAAAATAGTGAAATGAAATGGAAGTAAGCACAAAAAGAAAAATTACTTCCACAATCTCCTTGGTGGGTTTCTAAAAGCCACTCTCATCAAAAACCCAATCAACCACCTCAATTGTTGCATCGAGCTTTGCATATGATGAATGTGTCCACTCCTCACATACAAACATACATCTCAAAAAAGCCTTTGCATTAAGAAAAGACATTAAGAAAAGATTTCAACATGAGAAATTTTTTTGCAAATCTAGTGACCGTTGGATGAGACAACGCTTTTTCCTTTGTATGTTGTCTCATAAGGTTGACGACCCAACCATGATTATATATGAACTTGCAAATATTCCTTGCTTACTCTACACATTTTTTTATCCAAGCAATTTTACCTATATCCTCCAACATGAGGTCAATGTAATGGGCAATACAAGGGGTCCAAAATAATGGCAATGCCTCTCCATAAGAAGTTTACCAGCAACAACATAATTTGCTAGATTATCTATCACAATTTACACCACATTCTCCTCACCTACCTCCTTCAACACTTCCTCCATTACCTCACAAAGATACTCGACATTTTTGGTCTTCCCTGAGGCATCAATTGATTTCAAAAACACTGTGGAACCTGAGAAAAAATAAAGAAATTTAGTGCAATCATAATGATCAATCAATTTACTACTAACTTTATAAGAAGAATATTAAATTACCTCATGAAGAGACAAGAAAATTCAGCAATGTTCTATTTCTTCTATCAGTCCAACCATCGGTCATGATGGTGCAACCCTTCGCGACCCATACTTTACGTTGCTCCTCAATTTCAACTTTTACATCAGCAATGGGATGGGCCAAAATAGGACCCTTTAGCTCCTCATCATTAGGGGCTTTGAACCCCAAAACACAAGCAGTAACAACATCTATGGCAATTTGCCAATAAGGAGACCTAAAAAAAATTAAATAAACAATATAGGTATATCAGAGGGAGATTTTATTGCCTTTTCAGAGATTGTTTTTCTCTTTCAGTGTTCTTCAATTATTTTGACCAGTGGTGTCTTGGACTTAATTTATGGAAGGCCACCCAACTTCGTGAGCATACCCTGCAGTCACTCCTACCTCAAGGTCATATCTCCAACCAGCTCATCACCGCCTTTTTCTCCCCCTTGTCTCCTCCATGGGACGTGAAAAGGCCATCCAGAATCACTCACTCCAGATCAGTCAGAGACTGCATCAGTCTTTCTACTCAATGACACTCTAACAGTTCTTGAAGATGATCTAAAACTCTAGATCATTCACATTTATACCCTTCTGTGACTGATTTCTTTGTACCAAGGAAGAATCTTTAGTCCTTACCTTAGTTTCTTTGGCTTTGTGTCTTGTCTTGTTTCTTCTCAAACATTGTTTGGTGCTCCTGTTTTGGCCGACTCTTTTGTTTGTATGCTTAGTCCCATTAACCCCTGTGATTTTTTGTTGGACATTAATATTATTATCTTATCTAATCTTATCAAGCAAGAGAAGACATACAAATTAAAATTAAAAATTATAAGTACCTTTTTGCATTAAAAATTAGAAGACAACTTTGCTTGCTCATGCTTCTCCTTATTTTAAGCCATGCTCTCAAGCGGTGGTTGTGCACCTAGAGTTGTACGTAGAACAAAGATGAAATCAAGTGAGGATCTTTGCTTACACACCCGAGGCTCAATGCTCATAGTCTGAGATACAATACTAGAAGGTGGAACTGGAGGGTAACCATTTCCATAATAACTTGAAGAGCCCTCTATACTTTTAGTTCCAACTAATTTTGCCATCTCTTCTTGTTGCTTTTTTAAAATTATTTCTTCTATACAGTTTCCTCTAAGGGAGCTTGCATATCACGCATAACATCTTGAGTTACATCCTTGCATTTTTTGATATCACGCCTTGGTATGTGTAAGGTGATATTTCAATCTATTAATGCCTCCCTCTTTGTATGTTATCATACAATGCCAACATGTCACAACTCCTTTCTTATGCCCAGGAATGGCATGTTTCCATTCGCTATCCCTTGCTACTGCACTAGGATCAGCATCAAGGTTAGTTTTAGGCCAAGTTCCACTACCATCAAGTTGAGACATGATGTTATTGCTGCTGCAATATACCATAAAGAAATAAAAATAAGCATTTAGAATATAGAAAATCTAATTTACAAACACTATGTTTGCTTACTTTTCAAGTTTTTCATCACCATAAAATGGAAAAAATCTAAAGAGTCCAAACACATGCAAACAAAAAATGATTGATAAATGTGAAAAATTTGTACAATAACAAGAAATTTTTTTATCTTACCTCTTCAAATTTGCTCTTGAAATGGAAAAGTTACCCAAGTTTGAAGAAGCCTCCTCCAAATGCTTCTTTTAACTCCTCTCAATGCTTCTATGCAAGCTACAAAGTGGCACAAACAATCAACAACCGATAGATGACAGCCAACCAATTTGCTTATTTATCTCCCAAAACCCCAATTCTCTTCCCTCAACTGTTATTTCTCTATTCTTTGTGTTTGCAAGTGATAGAATGACCTTTTTAAGTCTTACTCATGCTTAGCATACCAAAAAAAAATTAAAATTTGTCTTTTTCAAATGCTGTCTGTTGGCCAAGTCAAGTTGATGGGACTCAGCCAAGTTCGAGTCCTAAGGCAATTTACCTCATTTGAATGGGCTCACCTCAGGACTCGACGAATCCTGTAATGTTGATGCTAATACCAAGCTTGTGAAAGGGAAGATAAGCAGCCCAAAGTGTAGATTTAGAAGCAGAGAAAATGCCACCCATAATCAAATGCTCACTTCTTAAAAAGTGATACCAATTGCTTGTAATTAAATTCCCCAAATTCATCAATACCCTAATGCCAATAAACTGGAATCCTAGGCGCTCAAAATTACAAATGAATGGTTTCAAATTCAGTTTCAAACCCACATTGCTCCAAAGAGAATGCTTGCGCTACCAACACTTAGGTAGATTAACACTAATTTGCCGAATAAAACCATGCCCCAATGTCAAATATGAATTACTCGATATTCAAAAAAGTAAAATGTCGGTTAAATAGGTATAACTGGCGCCCAAAATTAGAGCTCCAATGCCTACAGGAAATTCCAAGACAAATGCCCTCCAAAGCAACAGAAATAATAGAAATGGAAGACGACTTTGAATCTCAAACTGGTGAAACTCAATATTTAATCCACTATACCTCAGTAGGGCAGAACACCAACCAACTTTAAACCCTTATACTTCAGCAAGGGCACAAAAACCAGAAAATTTAGAAGACCACCAAGAAACAAAAGAAAATATTATTCAATTGGAACCTTTTCCATCAAAATGAGCTCATTTTTATAACCCCCATTAGCACAAAGTTTTACAAATGCAACTTCACTTAAAAGCTTTCTCACCACAACATCATTTTATTATGTGCCATATTAATTTATTAATTTCTTTCAGCTCCCAAAACTGACCTTTTCAACCATATCATAACATTATCACACACAAGGCCACCATTCCTTGCACCCAAAATTTAAAACTTTCCAACCCAATTCCAATGACCTATGACACTAAGGTAGCCAAAGTACAATAGCAATAAAAATAGCAACCACAACACATTTAGATGAATAATAGTAATTCACCTGTCTTGTGAGCATGACTGAATAAGCATTAGAGTCAAAATCTGACAACACTAGAGTGATCTTGATGAAAAAAGACGATGAACGAACTGGACGAGGTGACTTACTATAAATCAACGCTCCCTCCAAGATTATTGCAGCCCAAAATAAAAGCTAAGTGTCACTCAATTCCTCTGTAACTCAACTAAGCTCATCAGAACCAACTATGGACTTACCATAAATAGTAAGTTCCTCAAAACTAAGCCAAAACTCACCATAGGCTACTGGAGAGCCTATAACTTCACAATTGAGAACCTCAAATCCCACTCTCAGCTCATGAGGATCTTGGCGATGAATTGACCAAGCGAGTTGGAGGAACCTGCTAAAAATGGGAACATTACAATCTTAAAATGTTAGTCATAAATCTCCAGCAGAAATAAATTTTCATAAATAATATTTTATTGAGATTCTTCAAAAAAATTAGAATCAATCCAATCATAGATGCATTAACTATAACAAGATTGGATAACAGAAAAGATGATCCTGGGATACAATATAAAACACCGTTACCATGTCTCCAATTGACCGTGAGTTTTTGTCCATTGTCCCAGATAGAGGGATTTTGTGCTCTCGCTTGCTAAAAGATTATGCTTTTGAAAATAACTTTCCAAGAGAGAGTGAAATCCAACTCACAAAACCAAGTATGCTGAAAATGAACCCCCTCTTCCCTTTTTAAGCACAAATAGGTGACTCTTTGCACTCTCCTTTCTATTTCCTTATTTTCTTTTTAAAATAATACTATTCCCCCACTTAAGGAAAAAAAGTTCCCAATGCCCATACATAACAAAGTGACATTAACAATACGAACTTAAGTTATAAACTCACTTTATAATAAATCAGTTAAATCGTCAGGTATTAAAATCTACAGAGGGACTCGGATATGTAGGTGTGATAGCTTGTCGGAAAGGTCTCGACAAGGCGCTCCTGGTCCAACCTTGAAATGCCATGTATCTTGAACTTGCTGACTACTAAAAATAGTTAGTGTTTGGAAACCCCATTGAAACCACCCCAATTGGCTAGCAATTGATATTTGAAACTGCCTAGGTCAAAAACTAAACTTAATACTATAGAAAAATTGGTTATGTTGTCCGGCAAAATGAGTAGTTAGACAGTTACTGATGCGGCGACAGTTGTGTCATTTCATTGGCACCATTTCGGACATTATAAATATTGTGGACACTTATGTATTCGAGCATCATTATCATTGTAGGAAATATCATTGTTGTGTACAGAAAAGCATTTGATAATGAATGGTGTTTTGCATTGATTATATGTGTTCTTTCCTATTCACCACGGGTTGAACATTTGGTGTCGTTGCTTGTCCCACGAACAAGTGTCCCGCGGATGGGCTGTCCCACGGATATGCTGGTCCTGCGGACACTAAGTGTCCAACGAACACATGTGGCCGCGAACTTAAATAAGCCGTAAGATTAAATTTATACTCGGGAAGGTTTTTTACCAAGGTTAATCAGCTCAAGTAAGCCAGCCGCAGGAGGAAAAAAGAAGTCTACGGAGGAGAGAAAGGCAGTCCGCGGTAACATTATTGGTGCCGGTAAGGAAGCCAAAAGAAGAATAAGTGTTGAAGGAGAAAAGAAAGAAGCTACGTTCTGACGGAAAGGAACATATTGCAGGCACATCATCCACGAGAAGAAAAGAATATCCGTAGGGAAGTAGAGGACAGTAAAGGTGTTCAATGTAGGAACCCTTGCCGTAGGAGAATCACTGCCATGAAAGATAGAAAGAGAAAGAGAAACCCTAACCGTTTCTTTTGGGTACATTAAAAGAAAAAACAAGAGACCATTGTTATGGAATCCACTGGGAAAATAAAGTAGTGGAAAAACCAGTTGAAGGCCAATATGGAAAAGAATGCGAGAGTGTTGGCTTCCGAAGTCCGAGTTGCAGGGCCAACAACATCCAACAGTAAGAAGTAGAAAGTGAAGGCTGACCTCTCACACCTCATGGTTTAGTTTGAAGGACTGAATGGCAACGAGTGTCGAAAATGGTGGCAAGAAACTGCAGATACAAAGGTAATTAAACAAATTTTGGTACAAGCACAAGTACATTGGGCAATACGACTTCCAATATTTTCCATTTGGCTGTTTGAATCAGTTTTAAGACTTGTGATAGAATCATACAATAGGAACACCAGAACGAGTACATTTGTTTAGAAAAAGCACCGTATGACAATCTCTTTCAAACTGTGGGATTTCAGTAGGGTTTTTGTCATTCCTGGCCAAGGAGGTCGGAAGGTGGAGACCAAGAATCGAAAGTTGTCACAAGAACGGAAGGAGTATTGGGTGAAATGAGTAGGCCGCAACCTCACACCAAAGGAAATGGAGTCTGTGGTGAAGGGTGCCAAGAGCCGAGGACTGCGGAGAGATTTTATTTGGGAAGGCTACTAGAGGTGTATCATGGATGTAATTAAAAGTAGGTTGACAGGGGCAAGTCGGGCCTCAAATATAGCTTTTCCGCAGATTACATTCATGAACGACATGATGAATGGTACCATGTAAAATTGGGCCACGGTTCTCGCCGACAGGATGGAGGAGTTTATGACACTCCAGCATCGGACATTCTTGTCATCAGTAAATATTGTGTAACCGACAAGTAGATTAGCATGTAGTTGATAATTATTTATTATGTAGCCTACATGTAGCCGACGGACCCCTTCAGGAAGATTCTTCGGAAAGTTATATGTACACCATCGAACATCATTGTAATCATCATTGGAAGCACTATGTAATCTCTTCGGCATATATGCGAATAATAAAAGGAGTACTGTTGTGTCACATGTTCTTGTCTATTGTCTACATGCATTAAACTATTTACCCCATACGGTAAATATTTTATTGGAGACATTTGGACACGGGTGGAATAGTGGCCAGACAGAAGAAGGTATTCCAAGGATTGGAGGCATATGGAGACACGAACAATAGACAGGAGGACACTTCAGAGAGCAGTGGGGCTGATTCCGAGGAAGAGTACTTTTGTGGAAGTTGGTAGCGACGCAGTGGGTAGCGGGTCCACATTCTTCACCCCTCCTCTGTTGCCAACTTCAGCACACTTGACTACCACCACTTCCCTCATTCCTCCATTTGGCCAGCGACATGTGTCGATCGTTATGACTCCACCAATGGTGGCAAATGTTGTCCCACAGATGGCGGCAGATGTTGTTCCCCCGACGGCCACGACAGATGTTGTTCCACCGTTGGCCACGACCGAGGGCATGCCTTCCCAGAGTTGTTCACCAAACTCCGTTGCACCAACAGAGCCAGCCTCAGAGATGGTAGAGTCGCTAGCGCCAAAGCCCAAACCTCAGGTTTGATTAGATGTGATTGGCTTTGATGTTGTGGTCACCATTTCTTCCTCCTTGTTGGCGAACACACAGCCAGCACAGTCAGCTCAGCCAATACAACCAATTTCGCCAATATAGCCAGCACAACAAGATGAGAGCATTGAGCCAACACAGATAGCACAAACGGCACAGCCCAAGAAGATGGAGGTGATGGACAGAGTGAGTGCATTCCTATGACAACAGTTCCGACTCATTCCTGCAGAGGTTGATCCGTCCATTCAGTCCCCAAGGCATGGAGGGGTATCCCCAGGACCAGCTGCCGTATCGGAGCCACAGGAGGTGGGAGTGCCACAGTCGAAGGATGTGCCCAGAGAGGACGAGGTGGCACCGGATGTGGACATGGCCGCAGGTGAGGCAAAGATTGATAGTGATGGGGAATGGACGATGTACAATGTGGCGAAGGAGGATTATGGGTCAGATGAGGATAGATGCAGGGACTACCTCAAAGCCATGCGGGTTGCGTTGAAGAAAGGACACACCATTGCATTACAGGTTTTGACTCGTTGGAGAGAGTTGCATTTGGTCCGGGCTTATATTCGGGGAGTTTTTCCTAAGCGGTTTTACTCTTGCTTTGAGGACAGGGGTTGGCCAGCAGTTGAGACACCAAAGATGTTGGCTGATTGGGCCACCTAGCCTGAGCTGGGACCATGCAACACTCCAATGGAGAAGCTGGCGCACGAGATAGTGGGGTTGTATAAAGAAGTCTATTATGCTCACAAGCGTGCAGAGGCGGACAAGGCATCAGAAAAGATCACAGCTGAGAGATCTCTGACAGTAGAGAGGGAGATTAGAGAAAAATTAACTGCAGACTTGGCCAGCCAGCAAGCAGCATGGGCAACTGAGTGTACAACACTGTTGTGGGACAAGGAAACGTCCGAGCAGGAATTGCAATTAGCTAAGGCCCAGGCTATGGATGCAATGCTTCTTCTGAAGGAAGCTGTAGAGGTTAATACGTGGACTCAATAGGATTTGCGCATCTAGACGGATCAAGTGTATGAATTGCGCCAACAACAGAACTCTTTAGGGACACAACCTCCTCCCTAGCATATATTATTTCTATATTGTATGTTGTTGTCTCCTATTTTGTTAGTTCTGAAGTCGTCAGGAGACGACTTTTCTTTTTTGAGGGGATGATGTCGGTAAATATTGTGTAGCCAACAGATAGATTAGCATGTAGTTGGTAATTATTTATTATGTAGCCAATATGTAGCTAACGGACTCCTTCGGGAAGGTTCTTTGGAAAGGTATATGTACACCATCGGACATCATTGTAATCATCATTGGAAGCACTATGTAAACTGTTCGGCATGTATGAGAATAATAAAAGGAGTACTACTGTGTCACATGTTCTTGTCTATTGTCTATATGCATTAAACTATTTACCCCATATGGTAAGCAATTCTTCATGCCGCATCATGCCATAGGCTTTTTTTTGGAGTCAGCCCTTCATCAAGTTCCAGTTGACGATTTTGAAGTTCCATCAAGGGGGAAGTTGGCGCCAAGAGAACCCATAATATTCTATTGGAGACATTTAGACACGGGTGGAACTGCGGCCGGTCAAAAGAAAGTGTTACAGGGATTGGAGGCATATAGAGACACAGACAGCGAAATGGAGGACACCACAGAGAGCAGTGGGGTCGATTTTGAGGAAGAAAGTACATTGGAAGTTGGCAGCGACGTGGCAGCCAGCTAGTCCACATTTTTCACCACTCCCCAGTTGCCAACTTCGGCGCACTTGACCGCCACCACTTCACTCATTCCTCTGGTTGGCCACAGACATGCACCGGTCGTCATGACTCCACAGCAGTAGATATGACTCCACCAACGACCATGATAGATGTTATCCACGAACGGCCATGACAGATGTGATTCCATCGATGGCCAAGACAGAAGTTATTCCTTCACAGAGTTTTTCGCTAGACTCAATTGCACCTGCAGAGCCAGCCGTAGAGATAGCAGAGTTACTAGCGTCAGAGCCAGAACCTCAGGTTCGATTAGATGTGATTGGCAATGATGTTATGGTCACCATCTCTTCCTCTTTGTTGGCCGACACCCAGCCAACCCAGCCAATGAAACCTGTTTTGCCAGTATAGCCAGTTTTGTCGGTACAGCCAGCACAGCCAGATGAGAGCATTCAACTGACACAGGCAGCTCAACCCAAGAAGATTGAGGTGATGGACAGAGCTAGTGCATTCCTATGATAGTAGTTCCGACTCATTCCTATAGAGGTCGATCTTTCCATTTAGTCCCCAAGGCATGGAGGGGTATCCCTAGGACCAGCTGTCGTTTTGGAGCCACAAGCGGTGGGAGTACCATAGTCCGAGGATGCCCCCGAAGAGGAGCAACACCAAATGTGGACGTGGCTACTGCAGGAGAGGCAGGGATGGATAACAATGGGGAGTGAACTCTCGGTGATGTGAGAAAAGAGGATTATGGGTCGGATGAGGATAGATGCAAGGTATACCTCAAAGCTATGCAGGTTGTGATGGAGAAAGGACACATCATTGTATGCCACGCTTTGACTCGTAGGAGAGTTGCATTTGATCTGAGCTTATATTTGGAGGGTTTGTCCTGAGCGTTTTTGCTCTTGTTTTGAGGCCAAGAGATGGCCATCTATGGAGACACCAGAGATGTTGGTTGATTGGGCCATAGAGCCTTTGTTGGGACTGTGCAACAATCCAATGGAGTAGTTGGTGCACGAAATAGTGGGGTTATATAAAGGCGTATATTATGCTCATAGGCATACAGAGGCAGACAAGGCATCAAAGAGGATCGTAGTTGAGAGATCTTTGACAGTTGAGAGGGAGACTAGAGAGAAGCTAGTCGCTAACTTGGTTAACCAGTAGGCAGCATGGGCAGCCAAGCGCACAACACTTTTGCAGGACAAGGAGATGGTTGAACAAAGACTATAGGCAGCTGAGTAGGAATTGCAGACAGCTAAGGCTCAGGCCATGGACGTAGCACTTCTTCTGAAGGAGGCAGTGGAGGTTAATACGCACACTCAGAAGAATTTACGCATCCGCATGGTTCAAGTGTATGAGTTGCGCCGACAGCAGAGCACTTCAAGGACGCCACCTCTTCCCTAGTTTATATTGTTTCTATGTTGTATTCTCCTATTTTGCTAGTTTTTGAAGTCTCTTGGAGACGACTTTTCTTTTTTGGGGGGAGATGATGTTGTTCGGCAAAATGGGTAGTTAGATAGCGGTGTGGCGACGGTTGTGTCATTTCATTAGCATCGTTTCAGACATTATAAACATTGTGGATACTTATGTATTCAGGCATCATTATCATTGTATGGAATATCATTGTTGTGTACAGAAAAGCATTTGCTAATGAATGGTGTTTTGCATTCATTATGTGTTCTTTCCTGTTCGCCATGAGTTGAATAGGCTAGCCCTTGGGACCAAGTTGAAATGGGCTAATTGTGCAACGAAATTCACTGTCGTTGGTAAAGGAGACATGACAAACTATAGCCGAACCACTACACAAGATGACTGACCGTACCTAGGGTGTTAAGGATGGCATTATAGGGCACATCTCCCTTCCACCAGAGCATCCAAGGGTAGGGACCACTCTCCAATTATGTAGACCCAAACACATAGCCACCGAGGCACATCACCTGTACAGAGAGTCATTGAAACCCACTACACTCTGTGAGTCTCGACCTCGAAACCTCGGCTTTGATACCATAAAAGCTCAACCACCAAACCAAACAATAGGCCCAATGGTGAGGGCGGCTACCCAAGGTGTTAAGGATGGCATACTAGGCACATCTCCTTTCCACCAGAGCATCTGAGGGTAGCAACCACCCCCAAAATATGCAGACCACACACATGGCCACCGAGGCATATTACCTTTGCAAAGGGACATTATAGTCTAAACCTTTTTTCCTTTTTCAAAACTTTACATTTAATTATTTAATTGCAAAAGAAAAATTGTTAATCTGAAGTTAAAAAAATACTAGGATAAATTGAAAACGAATAAGACCATACAAATATTTTTAGGCTCAATGATGTGAAATCAATGGAAACTTCAAATCCATTGTTTTAAGCTTCTTGATAGGTCTATTTGACTCCTTTTGTCAACATCAAACCCTACTTAGCACATTCTTTTCCAATCTTGGAATGAGATCCTTTACAAGTTCAAAATTACCTTCTTTAGCACACATGGTTTCTAAGCCTTGATTTGTTTGGACTAACTCCTTTCTTTTCAGGGTCTTAGAGGAGGTTCACTAAGACTTAAATAACTTGATTTTGATCTACATTGCTCAATTCAAATAACCCCAAACGTGCTTTCTCTACCAATCTCAAGAACTGGTTGCTTGCTCCTACTAGCCTTTGCAATTAGTCCTCCTATTTAAGTTTTTCACCTATAACTTGCAAACTTGCTTAACACCCTACCAATCTAATCACCATTCATGGTATGATACTCATTTGGACATTTCAATGGATTTTGGAGGTTTGACTTCCCAACTCTGTCTGTACAGCCCAATCCCAAAAATGAAGGGTTTTAAGGGTTTTGAAGCCTTTCTTGGCTGTATGCATCAAATGGACTGGTAACACCCTTCATTGGATTGGTGGAACCTTCCCATTGCCATGTAAGGACCATTAAACATTACTCTTTTATCTGCACAAGAAACCATGTCAACATCTTGCTTCTTATACATTTGCCAGGCACATTTCTTCATTGACTTCTTAGCCAGATTCATCTTAAACCTGCCTAGGGCTGGTTGGCAAAATTCACAAACTGATTTTTGCTAACTCCAACCTTTTGCATCTTAAAGTACACTGAGTCTACCTCCTTTCCCCAAGATTTCATGATTTTTCAACCATGGAGATAAGAGTTAGACTGCATTTTCAAAAGGCTGTCCAGTTACAAGGAAAAACTGGCAGCACCTGTTAAATTGAAAGAAATATATACAAAAACTAATAATAGATAATCAAAACCTATACAAAAAAAGTGCCAACAACAAGATCTCACTCTTATTTACAATGAACTTTCTCATTCAATCAAAAAACCATGTGATCAGCAGGTAAAATGCAGCATTTTTACTGTCAACCCTCAATTTTTGTATTCAGTTTGAACAAATTCCTTCTTCCAGCCAGTACAATTGCCTTAGAAAAGGCTTATATATGATTTCTAGGTGAATACCAACCATTGGAAGGTGCAGATAAATCTTTTTTGTCAACTACACACTTATTTGCCCCTATTTCCCAAAGTTGCACTATTGCAATTTTACATTTTTTGCAAAGTTGACAACTTCTTTACAATTTTTGGCTTCCTTGTAACAATTTAATTAAATATGCATGTAATGGATGTAAGATGCATGTTCAAAACTTCCTAAATCAAATTCCACCTTTCTCCATGTTGTTGGGCCAAATATTTGATGTTTGACTACCTTTGACCGCCTAGGAAGCTTTGTGAGATTTTGACAAAGAAAATGAAAGACAATGAATGCAAGATGCAACATAAACCAAACAACCAGGTAAAAACACACACTTGGGTTGTTTAGAAACCCTTATTCCATATCCATGACCCAAAATTGAGTCTTGCAAGCCAAAACTGGAGTGCTCCTGCAGCATTCTCCCCCACAAAGAAAGCAATAGTCATGGGACAGCAGGGGTAAGTAGTTGAGGACTCATTCCTCGCTTCTTGAATTCAGTTTCAGGGATCCAAGTAGCCTTATTATCAGGTCTATCCTTCCACTTGATGAGGTAATCCATGTATGTCTTGTATCTTGTTTGTTTTCCAATCCTTAAACTAAGAATCTTTTCAACTTCACAGGGTACATCCTTTTGCTTTGGCAACTTGGCAGTGATTTGAGAGATGTCTGGATCTACTTGTGAGATGGGTGGAATGGGCCCTTTATACATTGTTAAATCTGCCACATTGAATGTAGATAACAGTCCCAAATGAGGAGGTAAGTCTACCTTATATGCATCTGCTCCATATTTGGCTAAGATTTTACAAGGACCTACCTTTCTCATCTGCAACTTATGGGGTTCACCTTTTTGCAATCTTGCTTGATTCAAATGTACCATGACCATATCTCCCACTTGGAAATGTGCATCTCTTTTGTGACCATCCACCTTGTGTTTTACCTTCGAAGTTGTTTCAGTTAGGGTTTGTTTGACTGCTTCATGGATAAGGCAAAGTCTTCAGCATAACCACTCTTATGACCAGTTGTTTCCATATCTCTAAGCTCCAATATACCCGTGGGATGCATTCCATAAACCACTTCAAAGGGACTCTTGCTTGTAGATCTATTTTGACTATCATTATAGACATATTCAGCTTGAGGTAAAATCTGATCCCATGTCTGTCCATACTCCTTGGTAAGGCATCTGAGAAGGTTGCCTAAGCTTCTATTGACAACTTCAGTCTGCCTATCCATTTGGGGATGATAGGCAGATCCAAAAGACAAGTTTGTGCCAAAGTTTATCCCACAAAGTTCTCCAAACATGACTTGTAAACTTAGAGTCTCTATCTGACACAATGCTGAGAGGTAAGCCATGGATTCTTACTACCTCTTTCAAGAACAAATTGGCTATGTGGCAAGCATCATGTGTAGTCTTGCATGGGACAAAGTGTGCCATCTTGCTAAATCTGTCTACTATGACATAAATGCTGTCCAATCGCTGCTTTTTTTTGGGCAGTCCAACCACAAAATCCATGCTCAAACATTCCCAAGGTCTACTTGGAATAGGAAGTGGCTGGTAAAGTTCTGCATTAGTTGAAGTTCCTTTAGCTTTTTGGCAAATAATGCATGAATCCAGATATCTTTTAATGTCCCTGCTCATAGTTGCCATTACTAGAACCTTTGAACTAGTTCTAGTGTCTTATGAATGCCAAAATGACCACTTAAAGAACCATTGTGCTTCTGTTCAATTACATTTTCCCTCATAGAACATTTTGGTACACAAAGCTGTCCACCTTTGAATAAGAGTTCTTCCTGCAGTGTATAATCAGAATAGTCATGATGGAAATGGTTAAGGAACTCCACACATACCTTGTAGGGCTTGGAAAAGTCTTCACCATCAGCATATGATCTCTGAAACTATCTATTCCAATGCTCATAAACTGAATTTCTTGTACTGTTAACAGCCTTCTACTTAATGCACCAGCAACTTTGTTGTTTTGGCCTTTCTTGTGTTTGATGGTGAAAGTGTAGGATTGTACATACTCTACCCATTTCATATGCTTGTGATTGAGCTTATCCTGCGAATTCAAATAACTCAAGGCTTGGTTGTCTGTGAATATTACAAACTCCTTGGGCAAAAGATAATGCCTCCATTTTTTGAGTGCTTGGACTAAAACATATAACTCTGAGTCATAAGAAGAATACTGCTTCTTGGATTCATTTAACTTCTCACTATGTAAAGCTACTAGTTCGTCCTCTTGTTTCAAGACTGCTCCAACGGCAACATCACTGGCATCACACTCCACAGTGAATAGCTTCTCAAAACTAGGCAGCACCAATATGGGTTGGGTGGCTATCTTTTTCTTCAAGGTTTCAAACCCTTTGTTTGCTTGCTCATTCCAATGAAACTTGGCTTTTATTTCTCCTTTTATAGTATCTAATAGAGGTGCACAAATCTCACTGAAATTTCTTATAAACTTTCTATAAAACTGAGATAAACCATGGAAACTTCTCACCTCAGTAGCAGATTTTGGAGTTGGCCAATTTACAATTGCTTCCACCTTGCTAGGATCCATCCTTAGGTTGCCTTGTGAGATAACAATGCCTAGATAAACCATCTCCTGCTTCATGAAGTCACATTTCTCCAAATTGATAGTTAGCTGCTCATCATGCAATCTATTCAAAACCATATGCAAATGCTTTAAATGCTCCTCTTTTGTTTTACTGAAAATTAAGATGTCATCAAGATAAACTACCACAAATTTACCTATAAAGTCATGCAAGACTTCATTCATTAACCTCATGAAGGTTGAAGGTGCAATTGTCAAACCAAATGGCACTACAAGCCATTCATACAATCCCTCAGTTGTTTTGAAGGCAGTTTTCCATTTATTCCTTTCATTAATTCTGCTTTGATGATATCCACTTTTGAGATCAATCTTTGTGAAGTACCTTGCCCCTCCTAAACAATCCATGACGTCTTCTATCCTTGGTATAGAAAATCTATATCTCATTGTGATCTTATTTATTTCCTGGGAATCAGTACATAACCTCCATGTTCCACCTTTTTTTGGAGCTAAAACAGTAGGAACAGCAAAAGGGCTTATACTCTTCCTAATCAGCCCATGGTCAAGTAACTCTTGAATTTGTTTGGCAATCTCCTCATTTTGCTATGGTGTCATCTTAGAGGCTTCCTTATTAGGTAAAGAAGCTCCTGGAATAAAGTCTATTTGATGGCTTATGGACCTCTTTGGTGGTAAAGTAGCTGGTTGTCCATCACTCACAATATCTTGAAACTGATTTAGGTTATCTTGCACTTCCTTGTGTATATCAGTTTTGATCTCTTTCTTCTCCTCTCTAGGTTTGACCACTATAGCATATCCTATTCCTCCTCCTTCCTTTAAGGTATCAAGAAACTCCTTCTCTCCAACAAGTAACACATTATGACCTATGGCTTGGTTTTCCACTTCTTCTAACAAGGACTGAATTTTGAAAGTAACACCATCTTTCTTGAAGGTATATGCATTCTTCTTCCCATCATTTATAGCCTCCCTATCAAATTGCCAAGGTCTACCTAAAAAGAGATGGCATGCATTCATGGGTAACACATCACATAGTACCGTACCCTTATACCTTCCAATGCTAAAATCTACCCAAACTTGTTCATTGACAATTACATGCTGACCCTTCTTTAACCAAGTGACTTTATAAGGGGTATTGTGAGGTATTTTTTCCAGATTTAGCTTAGTTGCTGCTCCATCAGATATTATATTATCAGTAGAACCAGAATCTATAATGACTTTACATACCTTGTTGAGAATTGTTGTCCGGCAAACTGGGTAGTTAGACAGTTACGGGCTGGGGCACGGTTGTGTCACTTCATTGGCACCATGTCAGATGTTATAATGTGGCATACACTTATGTAATTGGCATCATGTTGGTATTGAACATTATTATGTACCGAAGCATTTGATGAATGAATAATAGTTTACTTTGTTAAGTTCTATGTTTCTTTCCTATTCACCTGCGGGCCGAACAAGAATCTTGCACTTAATCCTCAAAAGTGTTCTCCTTTGGGTAGGTTCTTCTTTTGTTGGCTCCTTGATAGGTGTCCTTCTAAGCATTAAATTCTCCCCTATCTCAAAATCTAATGATACCTCTTTGTGCTTGTTGTTGCTTGCATTCTTCGACAATAGTGACTCTCCTTTCTCCTCGTTGAGAAGTTATTCCCTTCTTTGGACATCTATAAGCTGGATGACCAAATTGGTTACATTTGTAACACTTCATGGTGGCAAAGTAAGAAGGACCTCTTCCTTGGTTATTGGACCTTCCTCTAGTGCTGCTACTCCCTCTACCTCTCCTATATCCACCTCTTTGACTGGATTCTCCACTTTGTTCAGCAAGTTTGGCTTCACCTTGAGCTCTAGTTTCATTACTCCTTCCACCAAAGATTCCCCTATGACCTCTACCATCTCTACCTCTGCCTCTTCCTCTCATATTTGACTCATGTTTCTTTTTAAGCTTTTCCTAATCTTTAATGCCATTTGATAGCACTTATGTACGGTATTGGGGCTCCATAGGTTTAACTCCTCTTGAATACTCCATCTCAAACCATTTACATACCTTGCCACCTTTATGCTTTCTTCCTCTTGTACTTGGGATCTTAGGCAAAGCGTTTGGAACTCTTTAGTATATGCAGCCACATCAGTATCCTTTTGCCTCAGATTTTGTCTTTTTTTATGCAGTTGAACTTCATAGTCTTCAGGGAGGAAGGTTTCCTTGATCTTGGCTACCATTCCCTTCCAACTAGCAATAGGAATCTTAAGTTCATTTTCCCCTTCAGTTTAAATAAACTTCCACCATGTTAATGCAGATCCTCATAGCCTTTCTTTGGCTACCTTGACTTTTTGTGCTTCAGTAATGTTTTCACATTCAAAAAGGTTTTCCATTCCCTCTATCCATTCCATGACAAGTTCAGCATCCATCATGCTAGTGAATAAGGGTACTCCTTCTAAAGCTTTTCCACTTAGAGATTTGATGGCTTTGAGGAAAGCTTTTAAGTTCATTTTCCCCTTCAGTTTAAATAAACTTCCACCATGTTAATGCAGATCCTCATAGCCTTTCTTTGGCTACCTTGACTTTTTGTGCTTCAGTAATGTTTTCACATTCAAAATGGTTTTCCATTCCCTCTATCCATTCCATGACAAGTTCAGCATCCATCATGCTAGTGAATAAGGGTACTCCTTCTAAAGCTTTTCCACTTAGAGATTTGATGGCTTTGAGGAAAGGTTTTCATGCAATACTGGATCAAGTATAGGTATATCATCTTCCACTGATACCTCCCTGAGCTTTTCCTGCCCTTCTTTCTTGGTGACCTTGCTTGTCACCTCATCAGTCTTACTGGCCATTTCCCCAAGCCTAGCCTCTAACTCAGCCAACCTTTCCCTTAGTTGTTGGTTCTCATCCTCCTGATCCTGTACCTTCTTAGCCAACTCTGCATTGGTCACCATCATGGACTCTCCAACTGATTCCTGGTAGCACATGCACTACTACTCTTCCCAAACCTTGCAGGCTGTTATATCAATTTGATGTGAATTCACAATCACGGTTTTAAGCTTCTTGATAGGTCTATTTGACTTCTTTTGTCAACACCAAACCCTACCTAGCACATTCCTTTCCAATCTTGGAATGAGGTCCTTTACAAGTTCAAAATTATCTTCTTTAGCACACATGGTTTCTAAGCCTTGATTTGCTTGGACTAACTCCTTTCTTTTCAGAGTCTTAGAGGAGGTTCACTGAGACTTAAATAACTTGATTTTGATCTATAATGCTCAATTAAAATAACCCCAAACTCCCTTTCTCTACCCATCTCAAGAACTGGCTGTTTGCTCCTAGTAGCCTTTGCAATTAGCCCTCCTATTTAGGATTTTGACCTATACCTTGGAAACTTGCTTAACACTCTACTGATCTAATCACCATTCATGATACCTATTTGAACATTTCAATGGGTTTTGGAGGTTTGACTTCCCAACTCTGTCCGTATGGCCCAATTGCAAAAATGGAGGGTTCTAAGGGTTTTGAAGCCATTCTTGGCTGTATGCATCAAATGGACTAGTTAGACCCTTCATTGGATTGGTGGAATCTTCCCATTGCCATGTAAGGACCATTAAACATTACTCTTTTATCTGCACAAGAAATCATGTCAGCATCTTGCTACTTATACATTTGCCAAGCACATTTCTTCATTGACTTCTAGCCGGATTCATCTTAAACCCGCCTAGGGCTTGCTGGCAAAATTCACAAACTGATTTTTACTAACTCCAATCTTTTGCATCTTAAAGTACACTGAGTCTACATCCTTTCCACAAGGTTTCATTAGTTTTCAACTGTGGAGATAAGAGTTAGACTACATTTTCAAAAGACTGTCCAGTTACAAGGAAAAACTGGCAGCACCTATTAAATTGAAATAAATATATACAAAAACTAATGAGAGATAATCAGAACCTATACAAAAATAGTGCCAACAACAAGATCTCACTCCTATTTATAGTGAACTTGCTCATTCAAAACAAAAACCACGTGATCAGCAGGGAAAATGCAACATTTTTACTGTGAAAACTCAGTTTTTGTATTCAGTTTATATATGATTTCTAGGTGAATGCCAACCATTGGAAGGTGGAGATAAATCTTGTTTGTAAACTACACACTTATTTGCCCCTATTTCCCAAAAGTTGCACTATTGCAATTTTGCATTTTTTTGCAAAGTTGACAACTTTGTTACAATTTTCGGCTTCCTTGCCACAATTTAATTAAAAATGCATGTAATGGATGTAAGATGCATGTTTAAGACTTTGCAAATCAAATTCCACCTATCCCCATGCTGTTTGGGCCATATATTGGCCGTTTGACCACCTTTGACCGCCTAGGAAGCTTTGTGAGATTTTGACAAAGAAAATGAAAGGCAATGAATGCAAGATGCAACACAAACCAAACAACTAGGTAAAAATACACACTAGGGTTGTTTAGAAACCCTTATTCCATATCCATGACCCAAAATTGAGTCTTGCAAGCCAAAACTGTGGTGCTCCTGCACCACTTAGGAGATTAAACCTTATGAAAATTGATGCATTCCTAAAAATTGCAAACCTTTCCAAGAAGTGTTGAATGCTCAGAGTGTTTGCATTGCATTCAAAAACTACAATGAATTTTCTTTGATCTCCAAAACTCAAAGCCACTATTAAAATTCCAACCTAAAATGACTTACATTCTCCAAGAAAGTTGGTAAAATGGGACATTACAATGAAAAATATAAAGGCCTCTTGGATGCATGAATTAGAGAGATAACATGTCCAAGAGATAATGTATTAACTCACAAATCACTCTCAATCAAGAGGTCAGTTAACTTAATCTAGCTAAGATACAGGTGGGCTTGATGTAACTAGTAGAGGTGATGCCTAACTGCCATCAATTAAGGTTTGATGATGTGGTCCAACTCAAGTGAAGGTGTACAAATGTCATTATTAGCTACTTAGGTCAGTATAATTAAATAACCCAATCACCCCCTCAATTATCCTAAGTAAACCTATTAAATAGGCACAATATCACACTTTGGATATAAAATCCGAGGGTGTAAATATTGAACAAACGCTACAAATATTGTTTTAGGTTAAGCCTTTTGGATAATAGTAGGAGGTTGTTCAAGTCTATGAATCAAATGTCGATAGCCTATAAGGGCATTAGGTCATGGTTGTGAGTGTCATACTCTATGGACTATGATCAATTGTAAAGAAGCCATTTGGAGTGCATAAATGGTATCTTGCACTTTAGGTGGAATTTTTATCACAAAGGGCTTTTCCACGGTATATACTTGTAACTCCTTTTGTTTGATGATTACTTCTAATTCTCTGAATTCTTTCTACAAACTTTTCATCAATAATTCATTTTTAGTCATAATTGAACTCTCTCAATCTCATAGGTAGATAACTAGGTGAGACAGCATTCATTCTAGCTTACATATCATTAACACTCATAACTACCTTTACTACCTACAGATTATAAAATCCCAACTTCATCACCTCATTGTAAAAGCAAAGGATTTTCCCTTAGATTTTGCATGATCAAATGGAAGATAAAACAACAAAAACATGGACAAGGGTGAAGAAGCATTCTATAATGAATTTAAATGTAGTGCTGATTACAAAATTATAATGAGTTGACTGTTTGAAACAACAATAGGTTAAAAAAACCAAATATTTCAATGAGTATTTCTGAATTGCACCAAATGCTACTAAAGTAATCATAGTTGAACTCCGATATAATATTCCATGAACAGAATTTTAAATATTTCCTCAAGATATTCTAAAGTTGTTTTGACATTAACATGAAAAAAAGTATTAAAAGTGGCAGTCCAGAAGGACATTGAAACATGATGATTAAGACACCTCCAAATTAAAAATGAGTAAGAAAATGTTTAGTAAATTTGAATAATCAAAGGAAAGCTAACCTAAAAAATGAATACAATAAGATGCCTAAAATGCAAAAAAAATGAATAAAATAAGATGCCTAAAATGCAAAATAGAGGAACATATGGAAGAAGATTTTTTCGTAGTATTCTGCACAATATGTGATGTCTAAACATGATATATAAAAATAATGCCCAATCTATTTATTTCCTGAAATCTTTATTTCTTCAAAGCATTAAGAAAATATTTAAATTTAGGCAATATTAAAATAACATAATAACAACAATGAAATCCGTTAATATAAGAAAACAAGCCATACCGTTGTTTCAATGATGATTGTGACCAAATTGAGGAAAAGCATGAAAATGATGATGTAGTCAAACATCTTGCTCTTTACAAAATTTCGCAAACAATTACACGGTGTGGAATGGTAGAATGGATATGTCTCAAAACATGATGGCTGCAAACAATATTATCCAAATAGGTAAGATGTAGATCAAAGCTTGCATGTCACTTCCAAGAGTGCTATAATAATAAAAATCATTTCACTAAAACGAATAAGGAGACTGTTGTTAAGTGATAGATTAAAATAAGTACAAACTATTTAATCTGCCCAGTTTATTAACTGAGTTGACATTACCACAAGCTCTTTCTCAAATCTCAAGGAAATTGCATCACACAGATCTGCAAATTCCTCCTTGTTTATCTACATTAACAAAACAAAACAATGAGTAATTTTAATTACATGGAAACTTAAGAGGAAAAAATCAAAGCATGCTAATATTAGGGATAGAATAAGATTTTTAAACCAACACAATACAAAAAGCTCAGAAGCTTTCAACAAAATAATAGTTGATATAGGTAAAAAAATACAACATATATTAAGGTCCAAGTTGCAAAGGTATATTGGAGTAAACAGATCAACATGCAACGAAAATGAACTATGAATAATACATTAAAGCATATCGAGAATACCAAATCTAATAAACTGATGTTCGCCACTATCGTAAAATGCACGGCTAGTGTTAAAACTTGTTTTTTTATTGCACTTTTCCTCACATTTTTTATTTGTTATTGCTCAATATGGGTTTGTAGGGCTTGAAGAAGGTGAGGAGACAACATCAAAGTAGTAAAAGAGATCTATTTAAAGGCTTTCTCTTCTCTTTTTTCATTTCCATCAATTGTAAATAAAATAAATCTTGAAAACATGGGGATATGCTGCCAAGTAAATTTCCATTTCCCTACCCTACTTATTTCCCTTATGTCGTAGGTAGAAACTGTGTCTGCCGACTGGATTGTCATCTGCAGAAACTATGTCAGCCGACGGAGTGATTGTCGTCGGTGTTTTTGTAGCCAACGAGGTGATTGTCGTCAGTGTTTTTGTATTCTGTAGCCGACGGGTAAATAGTTTGTAGCCGACATAATGTTTGTGGCCGACGGACTCCTTCAAGAAGGTTCGGCGGATAGTATTTATATCTCATCTGGGATCATTGTAAATCATCTTCTACTATTATTCATCTGATGAAGCATAATGTAATGTCTGGCATATGCGAACATAATTCTGCTATTTCTGTTCCATTGTCTGTATGCGTTGATTTCTTTACCAGTACGGTAAACATTTGCCGCCATTGCTTTATGAACCTGGAAGGTGGGAGGAATGAAGATTAATGCCAAATCAGCTTAACAAGGATTGGAATAAGGTCAAGGGAAAAGATGGAATCCGTACTGCGCAAGAGAATTTAATTCTGGCACAGCAAGCCGAACGCCGACAGAAACCAGAGCGCCGAAGAATTGTTGGAGGAGACTCGGCAGCGGGTGGAATTGGTGGAAGAAGCACAGGAGGAGTTTTTGAATTTGTGTTCGCCGAGGGAAGAGAATCCAGATGGAAGAGCATCGACTCACACGGCTCGGAGTGCCGACAGAGCAAGAGCGTGGAGTGAACTCTTCGTCCGAGATACACTTCCATGGGAGACAACTTCAGAAGATCCTTTTTCTTCACCGAGGTTCACAGCAGTTGAGTCTGACGGTGTGGGAAAACAGTCCGCCAGTACGGGAGTGCAGTCCGTCGGTGTGGGAGTGCAATCCGCCGGTGTGGGAGACCAATCCACTGGTGTGGGAGTGCAGTCCGCCGGTGTGGGAGACAAGTCCGTCGGTGTGGGAGTGTAAACCGTCAGTGTGGGAGACCAGTCCGTCGGTGTGGGAGTACAGACCGCCAATGTGGGAGACCAGTTCGTCGGTGTGGGAGTACAGACCGCCGGTGTGGGAGTGCAGACCGCCAATGTGGGATTGAACAGCGCCACTATTGTAGGACCGCGCAATGCCTGTTTACAGAAACCAATTGTCATGGCGGGACCAAAAGAGAAACTGCCGAAGTTCAATGGCGATGGTATGGCCGATCCCCTTCGACATTGCAAAACATGTGAAACGATCTGGAAGGAAAATGGGATAACTGATGAAGACGACTGGATGAGGCAATTTCCGGCTACCCTACGAGGCGAAGCAATTGATTGGTTCACTGATACAGATCCACAAAATCTAAACAGTTGGGGTAACATTAAAAAGGAGTTTCTAGCAGAATTTAAACTGTTGCAGGATGATAATGAAATTGTAGCAGAGATCTTCAATACTAAGCAGGGGAAGAACGAAACCGTCCGCGTTTACGCCAGGAAATTAAAAGATTTGATAAATAAAATGGAAAGTAAGCCAGCAGACGGACTTTAGAAAAGATGGTTCGTGGAAGGCCTACGCTCGAAGTTGCGGAAGAAAATAAAAATTGTGCCATCGTCGTCATACGCGGAAGCTTATAGCAGAGCATTGGACCTCGAAAGTAAGCAGAAGACAAAGAAGAAGAAGACTAGCTCATCTGATTCTGATGACGACGAGCCTACCGAAGAAGATAGTAGCGACAATGAAGGCAGCAGCAAGAAGGTCTGCACCTTCCAGAAGGACATGATCTACATGATGAAGGAGTTTAAAAACATGCAAAAGGAGCCAAAAAGCAGTGAGCTGTGGTGCACGGAGTGCAAGACCGACGGTCATACTAAAGGATCCTGTCCAAAGAACCAATTTTGTGACATTTGTCAGATCATGGGCCATTCGACAAAAGAGTGCCCCTTTAACATGAAGACAAGAGGATCTCCGCAGGTGTTTCTCACACAAGAGGCTTCCCTGTCAGGCAGTAGCGGAAATACGAATAGCGCAGGTGCCACATCCGGAGGGTACAGGAATAATAGCAGAGGGCAAAATAACAATACAAATAATAACAATAATAATGGGAGTCGCAGTCGAACTCAGTATGATGCAAACGGATGGTCGATCGTTCAATGCCGAGCATGTAATTTGTGGGGTCATTTTGCGCGGGATTGTATAATGGCAAACACACCAAAATTATTATGCAGATGGTGCAGACCCGGCGATCACGAAGATCCCAAGTGTCCAAAGTCTAGAGTAAACTTGATCACTGTTGACACGGATGTAGAGGGGGTTGTGGCAATTACACGGAGGCAAGCGGAGGAAAAAAGAAAATTGGGGGAAGCGCAGGCGGAAATTGCAAAGGCATCGTCGGCGGGGACAGCTCAGTTGAAGGACATCACCGGCACCTTGGCAAGGAACTTCGCAGAACAAAACATTGTACGACAGCTCTTACAAACGGAGATACCGGTCAAGATAAGTGACCTCCTTCTCACAATGCCCCAATTACGGACGGCCATTCTCAATCATACACCGTTTTCGAAAGCAATGGAGGACACAGGAAGGGATAGTAGGGAAGTGATGACAATAGACCCAATGCTGCTGGCACTCACGTCCGGACAGCATCCAGCGGTCGTCGAGATGGGGATTTTGGAAAATGTTTTGACAGACACAATTGTTGATGGAGGGTCCGGCATGAATGTGTTGCCGGAGGATACTTAGAAGAAGTTGGGAAAGCCGACGCTGTGGCCACCTACATTCCAGTTGCTCACGGCGAACCAGCACAGGATCAAACCATTAGGAACCTTGAGGGCGCAGCCGGTAACCATTGGTACGCAACCATTTTTATTGGATTTTGTGGTCATTCCATTGAAAAGAAAAGGATATGATGCTATTCTCGGACAGACTTGGTTGGTGCAAGCAAAAGTAAAACATGATTGGAAATGAAATACCCTATCAATGGAGCGCAGAGGCAAAAGATTCACAATTGACCTACACACACAAATGGTAGGTGAGGAGGCAGCATCGTCAAACTCAGAAGGTGAAGGCGACAGTGAAGACGAAAGAAATGACGATGAAGGAAAGAGGAGAATGGAACCGAACGACGGAGTATTGACACTAGAAGGAGGATCAAATGATGATGACCTAGACTCTGTGAATGGCCTTTACCACTGGCAGATAGAAGACTACAAATTGTTTCCGAGTTGTAATATGCTAAGGGTCGACGAAGGTGAGAAAAAAGAGGAAAATTAGTGTCTAAAGGAATACAGAGCAGTGGAAGAAGGAAAGGCGGTTACGCCTGAAGCTGAGGGGAAGAACATACAGTCCAAACCTAGAAAAAAGAAAGATCCCACCATTCAGTACACAATGAATAGACCGCACAGGAAGAAAAGAATGCATCGCATCATAAAATTACTTGAAGGGTACCGACAGCAAGGAAATAAGCTAGATGCGGGACAACCGCAGGCACAGTGGGCGACGGAGGTGACATAGAAGACATAAGGTGTGGCATGACAAACTCAACAGGTTTCAGTCGGGGCAGCTGGTACTCAAGTATGACGGTCGAAATGAAATCAAGCAGGAAAGGTGTAAGGCAAGAGGGGTTGGACCATATCAGATCCGAGAGGTCGATGACAATCGAGTGGTAAAGTTGGGGACATTGGACGGGCAAGAGGTACCTCACGTAGTCAACGGATCCTACCGTGCCAGGAAGATGCCATCGCCATCATTGTCACAGAATGATCAGATGATTCCCTTCTCGCCGTCGTTGCAAAATGGCGACGCCTGGAGGCAAAATTGAGGTGCTATTTTTTTCTTTTTTTCTTTTTTGTCAAAAAAAAAAACAAAAAAACAAAAAAAAAATTGCAAAAGAACAAAAAAAAAAAAAAAAAAAGAATAGTCCTGCGGACAAATGTCCGCGGACTGTCCCGCTGGTAGCTCCAATGGACATGTCCCACGAGCAACTGTCCGCGGGAGGTCTTCCACGGCATTTTTTCCCATATTCTTCCGCCTGTCAAACAAAATTTTCTGCGGAGATTCTTCCCTCATCTTCCCACGGATTTAGTAATTTATTGCATGCGGCGTCTTCCGTGGACTTTGTGACTTCAACGCGCCTGAAACGCCATAGTATTCGCCCATGGACGCAGGTTTTTTGAAGGTCTTTAGAATCGAAGAGTTCAAGATCGCAAGGTTCTCAACTTTCAGAGCGCACCTAGGGCCCTGCCCCAGGACCCCGCCAGGGGCGTTGCCCCCTGGACCCCCAGTCGTTGCGGATATTAGTCGTGGGAGTCTAACCAGTGGAGAAAACTTGAAGTTGCTGCAAGCATGGAGTGTCTGTGTACCAGAGGCACTGGGAGTAGGTGTTGGTCGAGTGGCTATCTTGGTGCATGCATAGAGAGCTCGGGAGGAGTGGGTCATCCAGAAGGCAGTACAGCGACACTTAGCTCAGTGGACCCAGTGTTGGAAGTAGAGAAAGCAGCATGGGTGGCTATCAGGGTCAGCTTGAGGAGATAGTATTGTGTTAGCAAAGGCTACAGATGTAACGGAATGAATGTGGAAGTGATGTGACAGAAGCAGATTTTTTGTTGTAATCACTTTGTTAATGTATTTTGTTTGTTAATTTATCTCAGATATTTTGTAATTGTCGTCCGGAGACGACTTTTTCTTTTGGGGGGGATGGTGTCGTAGGTAGAAACTGTGTCTGCCGACTAGATTGTCGTTGGCAGAAACTGTGTCAGCCGACGGAGTGATTGTCGTCGGTGTTTCTGTAGCCGACGAGGTGATTGTCGTCGGTGTTTCTGTATTCTGTAGCCAACGGGTAAATAGTTTGTAACGGACATAATGTTTGTGGCCGACGGACTCCTTCGGGAAGGTTCGGCGGATAGTATTTAGATCCCGTCTAGGATCATTGTAAATCATCTTCTACTATTATTCATCTGATGAAGCATAATGTAATGTCTGGCATATGCGAATATAATTCTGCTATTTCTGTTCCATTGTTTGTATGCGTTGATTTCTTTACCAATATGGTAAACACCTTACATCTTTATCTTGTTTTTTAATACTTATTTTTCCAAATGTTTCATTATCATTATTTTGTTGATTTTCCACAAAACCCTACCGATCTTTTTTTATCATGTTAAAACAGCAATTTCAAGTTCAACTCCAAGGGCAAGCCCAAAGCCAAAGGGAAATCGAAAAAAGACGCAGCATGGAAGTATGGGATATGAGGAAACAAAAAAAGAGAGGTCACTTGCATTGAAAGTGGCAAATGGATGACAGGTGGAGCCAATAGATTGAAATACCACCTTATGAAAAAATACTTGGACAAAATGTGGAGGGTTGCCTCAACAACTCAAGAGATTATTAGAGAGATGATGGCCATTCTTGGTGAATATGAAATGCAAAAACAAGAACAGGAAGAAAAGAAAAAGAAGCTATAGAAGCTTCAATTAATCAAAATGTGTCCACTTCAACTCCCCTTGGTTACACTCACAGAAGTCCAAGCAGACATCAACTGCATTCATCTATATCTAAGAATGAGGTTGATGATAGTAAGACTTCTCTTACATCAGACCCTAATTACTTTGCTCCATGCAATGTTTCAAGAACACAGCCTTCACTTGAAGGTACCAGATGGAGTAGAGAAAAACATGAGAAAACATTGATAGTAGTAGAAGAGTTTTGGTATTACACAATAATTTGTCTTTCAATGCAACAAGCAACCCATATTGGCAAGGTTTGGTCAATGTATTTACAGTTGCAAGCAAGTGGCTTAAAGCCCCAACAACTAAAGACTTTAGTGGGCCATCGCTAGAGAAATCCGTAAAAAACATGCAAATTGTTGTTAATGATAAAAAACAAGATTTTATAAGAGAAAAGGATGTAGACTTGTAACACATGGACCAAATAATGTCAGCCGACTGGATGGTCCCGGCGGTGTTTCTGTAGCCGACAGAATGATTGTCGTCGGTGTTTTGTATTTTGTAGCGAACGGTTAAATAGTTTGTAGCGGACATAATGTTTGTGGCTGACGGACTCCTCCGGGAAGGTTCAACGAATAGTATTTATATCCCGTCTGGGATCATTGTAAATTATTATCATCTACTATTACTAATATTATGAAGCAGAATGTATGTCTGGCATATGCGAATATAATTCTGCTATTCTGTTCCATTGTTTGTATGTGTTGATTTCTTTACCAGTACTGTAAACATTTGGCAACGTTGCCTTATGAATCTGGAAGGTGGGAGGAATGAAGATTAATGCCAAATCAGCTTAACAAAGATCGGAATAAGGTCAAGGAAAAAGATGGAACCCGTACTGCGCAAGAGAATTTAATTCTGGCATAGCAAGCCGAACGTTGACGGAGATTTTAGACGATTGCCGACGGAAACTGAAGCGCCGAAGAATTGTTGGAGGAGACTCGGGAGCAGGTGGAATTGGTGGAAGAAGCACGGGAGGAGTTCTTGAATTTGTGTTCGCCGAGGGAAGAAAATTCAGACGGAAGAGCATCAACTTGCATGGCTCGCAGTGCCGAGGGAGCACGAGCGTGGGGTGACCTCTTCATTCGGGTTAGACTTCTACGGGAAACAACTTCAGAAGATCCTCCTTCTTCACCAAGGTTCGCAGCTGTCGACACCTCCAATGTGGGAGTGCACACCACCGGTGTGGGAGTTCAGACTGCCGGTGTGGGAGTGCAGACCTCCAATGTAGGAGTTCAGACTGCCGGTGTGGGAGTGCAGACCTCCGGTGTGGGAGTGTAGACCTCTAGTGTTGTGATGGCGAGACCCAAGGAAAAGCTGCCGAAGTTTGAAGGCGATGGTACCGCCGACCCCATACGACATTGTAAGACATGTGAGACGATCTGGCGGGCAAATAGAATCACAGATGCCAACGAATGGGTCAGGCAATTTCCAGCAACCCTAAGGGGTGTGGCGATTGATTGGTTTTCGGATACGGATCCACAAAAGCTAAATACCTGGGATAACATTAAAAAGGAGTTCCTGGCGGAATTTAAACTTTTGCGGGATGATAATGAAATCGTAGCAGAGATTTTCAATACCAAACAGGTGAAGCACGAAACTGTCTGTGTCTCCGCCAGGAGATTAAAAGACTTAATAAACAAAATGGAAAGCAAGCCGGCAAACGAATTGCAGAAAAGATGGTTCGTGGACGGCCTACGTTCGAAGTTGCGGAGGAAAATAAAAATTATGCCACCGTCATCATATGTGGACGCGTATAATAGAGCACTGGATCTTGAAAGTGAACAGAAGACAAAGAACAAGAAAACTAGCTCATCTGATTCTGATGACGACGAGCCTGCCGGAGATGATAGCAGTGACGACGAAGGCAGCAACAAGAAGGTTCGTGCCCTACAGAAGGATATGGTTCGCATGATGGAGTTTAAAAACATGCAGAAGGAGCCAAAAGGCAGTGAGCTGTGGTGCACGGAGTGTAAGACCGACGGTCATACTAAAGGATCGTGTCCAAAGAACCAATTCTGCGACATTTGTCAGATCATGGGCCATTCGACAAAAGAGTGCCCCTTTAACATAAAGATAAGAGGATCTCCGCAGGTGTTTCCCACACAGGAGGCTTCCCCATCGGGCAGTAGCGGAAATACGAATAGCACAGGTGCCACATCCCGAGGGTACAGGAATAATAACAGAGGGAAAAATAACAACAATGCGAACAATAACAATAATAATGGGAGCCGAAGTCGAACCCAGTATGATGCAAACGGACGGCCAATCGTTCAATGTCGAGCATGTAATTTGTGGGGTCATTTTGAGCGGGATTGTACAACGGCAAACACACCGAAATTATTATGTAGATGGTGCGGACCCGGTGATCACGAAGATTCCAAGTGTCCAAAGTCTGGAGTAAACTTGATCACTGTCGGCACGGATGTAGAGGAGGTTTTGGCAATTACACGGAGGCAAGCGGAGGAAAAAGGAAAATTAGGAGAAATGCAAACGGAAATTGGAAAGGCATCGTCAGCAGGGACATCTTAGTTGAAGGACATCACCGGCACCTTGGCAAAGAACTTCGCAGAACAAAACATTGTACGGCAGATCTTACAAATGGAGATACCGATAAAGATAAGTGACCTCCTTCTCACAATGCCCCAGTTACGGACGGCCATTCTGAATCATACACCATTTTCGAAAGCAATGGAGGACACAGGAAGGGACAGTAGGGAAGTGATGACAACAGACCCAATGCTGCTGGCACTCACATCCGTATGGCATTCGGCGGTCGTCGAGATGGGGATTTTAGGAAATGTTTTGACAGAGACAATTGTTGACAGAGGGTTCGGCATAAATGTCTTACCGAAGGATACCTAGAAGAAGTTGGGAAAGCCGACACTATGGCCACCTACATTCCAGTTGCTCACGGTGGACCAGCACGGGATCAAACCGTTAGGAACCTTGAGGGCGCAACCGATAACCATTGGTAAGCAACCATTTTTATTGGATTTCGTAGTCATTCCATTGAAAAGCAAAGGATATGATGCTATTCTGGGACGGGATGGTTTGGTGCAAGCAAAAGTAAAACATGATTGGAAACGAAATACCCTATCAATGGAGGGCGGAGGCAAAAGATTCACAATTGACCTGCACACACAAATGGTCGGCGAGGAGGCAGCATCGTCAGATTCAGAAAGTGACGACGGAAGTGATGATGAAGGAAAGAAGAGAATGGAACCAGACGAAGAAGGAATATTGAGACTAGATGGAGGATCGAATGACAACGACCTAGACTCGGTGAATGGTCTTTACCATTGGCAAATAGAAGACTACGAACTCTTTCCGAGTTGTAATATGCTAAGGATCGACGAAGGTGAGGAAAAAGAGGAAAATGAGTGTCTGGAGGAATACAGAGAAGCAGATGACGCAACAGAGGTTACGACTGAAGAAGGGAACGACATACAATACAGAACCCAGAAAAAAGAAAGATCCCACCATTCAGTACACGATGAACAGACCGCACAGGAGGAAAAGAATGCATCGCACCATAAAATTACTTGAAGGGTACCAACAACAAGGAAATAAGCTAGATGCGCGACGACCGCAAGCACAGTGGGCGACAGAGGTAACACAGAACAGACATAAGGTGTGGCATGACAAACTCAGTAGGTTTCAGCCGAGGTAGTTGGTACTCAAGTACGACGATCGGGATGAAATGAAACAGGAAAGGTTTAAGGCAAGATGGGTTGGACTAGATCAGACCCGGGAGGTCGGCGACAATGGGGTGATAAAATTGGAGACATTGGACGAGCAAGAGGTGCCTCCGGTAGTCAACGGATTTAAATTGCAAATATATGATGCCAGGAAGACTCCGTCGCTGTCACAGAATGGCCAGCTGACTCCGTCGTCTTTGCAGAATGGCGACGCTTGGAGGCAAAATTGAGGTGTTGTCTTTCTATTTTATTTTGTTTTTGTCAAAAAAAAAAAAAACAAAACAAAAAAAAGAAAAAAAAAAAAATCAGAACCCGCGTCGTTCTTTTGGAAGTCGCAACCACCAGTCCACCATTCGCAGGGAGTTTAGTCGGAAAGAGTTTCAAGTGCTAGATGCAAGCTTGTGACAGAACCGGAGGAAGCATTGAATATACTTCACGGGAAATTGAGAAGTGTAAATATGCGAGTTTTCGAGATGCCCTGCAGTTGTTCGGGCTTGTTTTGCCGACCGATCGGTTTGGACGATTTCCTGCAAAGCTTACTTTGTAGATGAGCGAGGAGATTGTGAGGTGTCCGATCTTGCTGTAAATACACTCAGGTTGTAATTTGTGGACGGGCAAGTATATAAATTTTGTGGAGTGATATTGGTGACAGGGACTCCTGTAAAGATGTTCCTGGTCATCTTTGCTTTGTCGAATGAAATACTTTTGTGCATGACTGTTACCTCTGTAGTAAAATGAAATAATAATAATTTTTTTTAAAAAATGATGACAGATTCAAGTTGTTCAGAATGAGTTACAGATGCTGCCAAAGGGAAGGGGACGCATCAGTGGTTGTCAAAAAGAGTGTAGAGTCGGCAAAAAATGGCAGAAATGGTGTATTCCGTGCAGTTTTGTGTGGGTTTCAAAGTGCTAATTTGGTCTTGGCGGCGAGAGGCGACCCCGCCCTGTACTGCGACAGGGAGCGCACCCGGGGCACTACCCCAGGACCCTGCGGGGGCACTGCCCCTCGACCCCGCCGGAGGCGTTGCCCCCTAGACCCTCAGTCGTTGCGGATATCAATCGTGAGAGTCTGACCAGTTGAGAAGAGTTGAAGCGGCTGCAAGCATGGACTTTATGTGTACCAGAGGCACTGGGAGTAGGTGTTGGCCGGGAGGCTGTCTAGGTGGATGCGTAGAGAGCTCGGGAGGAGCTAATCATCCAATTGTACTCACTCTGTTAATGTATTTTGTTTGTTAATTTGTTTCAGATATTTTGTAATTGTCGTGTGGAGACGACTTTTCTTTTTCGGGGGGATGGTGTCAGCCGACTGGATGGTCCCGACTCCCGGCAGTGTTTCTGTACCCGATGGAATGATTGTCGTCGGTGTTTTGTATTTTGTAGCCGAGGGGTATATAGTTTGTAGCGGACATAATGTTTGTGGCCGACGGACTCCTCCGGGAAGGTTTGACGGATAGTATTTATATCCCGTCTGGGATCATTGTAAATTATTATCATCTACTATTACTGATCTTATGAAGCAGAATGTATGTCTGGCATATGCGAATATAATTCTGCTATTCTGTTCCATTGTTTGTATGTGTTGATTTCTTTACCAGTACGGTAAACAAATAAAACACTCCTCAACTTCTTGGTGGCTTCTAATGGCATAATGGTATTCCTAAAGTCGATTAAAACCTCACATTGAATCGAAAGTACTGAGACTTTGTGCATTTTATTAGATGGTGGGATCCAAGAAATTGGAGCTGATAATTTTGTCCAAGTTACTGCGCACAAGGCAGCTGCATATGTAGCTGCAGGTGGAATGCTTATGTGTGAGGCCTCACCCGATCCGCCATAGTATAGATGACATAATTGAATTATGATACTTCTAATTTGATGTTTTAATATACTTTTGAGACTATAGGGTTATGTTATTTTAATTTCTGCATTTTGATGATCCGCACTTATGTCTGCACATTAAGACCTAAATGATATAAGTAATGATTTCGTTCATGTACTAACCCTTTTCAACTACTTTGATAGAAGCTGAATTGTAGAAATGTTTGTAATGAAATTTTAAGTGGGGATATGTTACTTGCTTTTGATATTCGGGATTTGGATATTTTGACATTATTCAAGACTGAGAAGGACCATGGTGTATTTATCTATTGATTTTGACATTTACAATAGTATTCTACATCTATGATATGTGCTATGAACCTGATATTGTGAATGGAATGATCCAACACATATGGATGCAATTTTATGACATGATAAAATTAGATTTATGATATGATGATTATAAAGATTTGTGATTTAATGTAATATGCAGACTTTTGGAGGTTTAGTGATTAAATGTTTTATAAGAAAATGGTGGGGAATAGGAAGTTAATTATGAAATGTGTTATATGTGAATTGTAGAATAACGAAACTATTATGTATCTTTACTTCATATGTATTTTATATGTGACTTTTCATTGGACTACTAATGCTCGAGTTTAGTGTGCAGGAAAGGAACCATGGAAACTTAACAGGGAAACAAGGTATAAACACATGTTAAAATGACACTACCAAGGTGAATCTTTATGAGATTCGTAAACCTCGTCGTGATGTGTTTATTTTGTAAACGTGAGATGTATGTGTGTGGTATTTATTTCATCTGTAGATTTTGAACATGTCATGTGTGATGTGTAGTGAGTTCTGTGTGTCACTTGACACTTGTACTCGTTATGTGAAATGACATGTTCTTTGATGATGGATCATGTAGCCACCTTATTCCGAGTTAAATGCCTAAATTGAGGAATTTGATTTATTGCCCTAAATTAGTAAAGAGAACAAGGTTATCACCATGGGAAAATTTGGAATTTGAATTACCTAGCATTGGGAGGTCTATAAAGTAACTCTAAGGTGAGTTTGTGACAAAAAATAAACCCTACCCATGTTAGTACTATAGTTAGGGGGCTAATAATGACCTCTAGGGTGCCTAATAGGCCTAGGAGACCCCAAAAAAATTGCATTCTTTATTGAATCCGAAAATGAGAGGGATATATAGAGGCATGGCTAAATTGGGAATTCACTTGGCCACTCTCTATCTTTAGAGACAGTTAGGGTTTAGAGGAAGAGAATAAGGAGCTCCACTACAACTATTCATTGCCATTGCTTGGAGTGAGGTTGGTACCCATGATCCAAGGTGTTCTTCATTGTTGCATGTAGAATAGATAAGGTGTTCTTCATTCCATGATGAATTTGGTGTATTGTAGATGTGGTTTGTGGGAAAAGATCTTTTGTTTGAGTGTTGCATGTGAAAAGTTTTTTTGTGAATCCTTTCTTATATCTTGCTTTGTTTTCACGTTATGTGTTTTGTGTAATGGGTGTGAAGCATCACTCACCCTTGGGAGGGAAGAGATGCTTGGGTGAAGGGGTTAGTTAGGCTCACACATGTATTTGAGGAACTCTCCCGTGTGTGAAGATGATTATTATATGTTCAATGGAATGTGTTCTTCTTGCTTACTTGCATTGTGGGAGGTATAAGGAGGTGTGAGGAAGGGAAGTTATTGTAAGCCTCGAAAGGGCATGTTGATAATGAGGAAATGTATATATTGTGAATCATAGCTTTGGAAATCCTCCTCATGGTGAGAGCCCACCTTCACCCTATACTTGATTCAATTGTTGAATCATTGTGCAAAGCCTTGGGATGGGATGTGTTGTATTGCATTATGTTAAATCTTGTCAGATTGTTGTGTTCATGCATGATATGAGAATGTGGAGTATGCTACCATTTATGCCTTGTTTCCCCGAGCTCAGTGGGTGGCCTCCTTGAGGCCTAGGTTGGGAGGTGAACCTCCATAGTTCCACAATTTTGTTCCTTAATTGCAGGTTTTGCTTGAAGCCTTCGACATTTGGAGTTTGTGAAGTTTTACCTTTGCATAGAAGAAGAGCACATCATTGTTTTTGTATTGCAATGGAGGACAATTCTATTTGGTTATGTCAAGTGGATTTATTTGTATTGTTGTAATGATGTTATTGGTCTCATACATATGTCAATAGAGAGATTATGAACTATCTTGCTTGTAAAGGTCCTTTCATTGTGTATCTTGAATACGATGATTCCACCACCCTTGTTCATGCTTGATATTGTGTTGAAAGTAAATTTTGAAAGGAACATGAAAGAGAGATTTGGTTGTGTTGATGTGTCTTATCTATACTTAAAATTGGAATGTGTTGAAGGAAAGAATTTTGTGTCTTGATACACCATTAAGAATGAATTGGACATTATCTCCTTGATATCTTTATCTCCTCAATTACATGAGAATAATTTAGTTGCTTGATGTTTAGTATTGAAATTGAATTAGTTGTAAGATATGCAATTGATAGTAATGGTTTTGTAGTTAGCTTAAATTATGGAATTGGATGACATTAAAGTATTTTGAATATTTGATGCAATGAAATTTTAGTTCAAAGATTTCTTGAGTTCCATTTTGCAATTAGATTTTGTTAGCAACATGATAGGTTTGCTTCATGTTAAATTGTTTATTAGAATAGAAAATGATAATGCAATATGCAGTGATAAATCATCACCAATTCAATCTTAACAACCATAGAGAATGCATGAAAGGAACTAAACAAATAAGTTGAGCTTAAATGAGACCTGTAGATGCATATTTTCATTCTGGAAAATGTATGGGCTTCAAAAAAAAAAAGGTTCCATGCTAATACAGAGAAATAAAAAAATAGACATGTAAAAAAAAAGATATTTGTGACATTGTAGGTGAGAAGTAAATAAGTTTTTTTTTTACCACCCTTCATTAATAAGGTGGCAGACATGAGTTATGAATATGATGGGACCTTGTGCAAGTAAGAAATAAAAACTACATATTTTCCTCACACTTGTCCAAACATATTAAAAAACAATGTTATCCCTTTTGCTTCTAATTTTCAACTTATGCAAAACTCAATCTAGGCATCAATTCCTTGTCAGCACTTTAAACAAAACAATAATGAACATATCCTTATTCCTGACATGTGTCAGCCCTTTTAACTAGGCGTCCATCACTTGAAAAGGAAAACATTTTATGTCAACCCCTGTTTTCACCAACCCACGCCTTGGGAAGAGCAAGGGAAGACTTGGGTTTGTGGCTTATGATGAAAGTTTTAATGGCATGGTTGAATTCCTTGGGATTTATACCCATTGACATGATGGCTGATTTGCACTACTTACCTTGGGAAGAGCCTCCAAGTATGTGATGCCAACTTGCAAAGGGGAAAGATTTGTGGGTGAAGTAATGTAAAAAAAAAGCAACGTATACATTACCTTGGCTTTTGTAACAAACTCATCAAACCCCATTCTTTTTTTTATATACTTGCTGACATGAGTGGGAACTTTTCAAGATATCCCATGTGGGTAGGGGAGATTCATGCCCACCTAGGAGAATGTGGAAAGTAGGCGTCAGTCTAGTATGGGGAACATAGAATTTAGAGACTTAGGTGATTTGTAGGGTGATACCAATTATAGCCTAGAAAGAAATAACAAATCAAGGTTAATGAAATTTATGAAAATTATTAATTTAAGATTTATGAATTCTATGGAATTAACACATTAAGATTTGTGTAATGCAAAAGTAATAAAGTATAAAGCAAATAGGGGTAGTTTCTAGGAAATAGTAAATTGTAAAAATTAAGATGCAAATTGGGTATAGAAGACATAGGAGTTTTTAAATAATAACTAAAATAATAATCTTTAGACATGACACTAATGGAAATGAAATATGATAATTTGAATTATGAGAATATATTAGATAATTTATGAATTAACTATGTGATAATGGATAGACTTGGGTTAAGGGGTTAAGCTGGTAATATGATAAGCATAACTAAAGGATGTCTAAAGTATTATATTATACATAATTAAAGATGATTTTTTTTTAGTGTTTTATTAAAAATAATGAAAGCACATCAAGTTAGCATCATAATAAGTATATTTCGATTTTAGTTGTTTCGATTATATTTTGATTTTACGGATTGTGTAATCACGAATATAGTATATTTTGTCTATATTTTGATTATAGATAATTGGATAGTTTAAAGGGTAATAGATGTACCTTAATTTTAAGATAATTTAATTATGGTATATTTGATTATAAATATTATGGAAATATAATAATTTGAAAAGGAATAGTATAGAGTACGGATGGTAGTTTTATTCTATAACATTAGTAACAATTATGGCAATTTTAATTTTTAACTTAAAATTTCATCGCATAATATATCTATCTAGACAAGCTCCCGCACATCTCATCATAACATACTATAATGTTTTTAATATGTTTATTATTGTTATTATTTAATTGTTCATAATATTATTATTTAATCATCACTTGTGCCTACCATTCTTACTATACTTATTTTACTTTATTTACTAACATTGTTAGTAAATATCAGAACTTATAATCATACCACCTCACGGGGAACTCAAATCCCAGTTTCAAGTAAACAACTCCGTACCATTAACCTTATTCATCACTCTTAAGTTTAAGGATTGATTAAGTTCTTACCTTCTATTTTCTACACACAAAAAAAAAAAAATTAGTTGTGTATTGCCATGTAAAATTATGGGCATGACATTATGCGGAGGCACCCCACAATTACATGGAGTCCTTTCTCTCCACAATGCCTGGACTTGTTATTAGAGGGTACTGGGAAGATTGGATGGGTGAAAAGGGTGGTTGAAGATGCTAAAATTGTCACCAAATTTATCTGGAAACATACTTGGGTCCTTCTTTGATGAAGCCCCCAAATGGCAAGGACCTAGAGCGACCAAGAGTTGTACAATTTCTTAGCCATTTCCTCACATTGCAAAGCATTCTTAATGTCATTGCCTATCTTGAGAAAATGTTTGTGTTTGATGTTTGCTTGGAATTCACATTCCCCAAAAGACCTAAGGAAGAGAAGATTGTAAGTATCGTTTTTGATTAAAGGCTTGGAAAAAATGGAGAGGATTTGCTTAGGGTAAGTAATAAACACAAACTTTATACAAGAAAATCTATTTGCCATTTTTGAGGGCTTAATTTTGTACAATTCAAAATTTGTGTCCATCTTTTATGTGATAGAACCTTTGTTAAAGGTTCTTCAAATGGTGGATGTACAAGGCATGCCAATGGCTTTCATTTATGGAACCATGGATAAGGCCAAAGAGTCTATTTCACATTAATATGGCAGAAATTCAAGAAACTATAAAATACTTTAGTATATCAATGATCATAGGTGGACAAACCAACTCTACCAACCGATACATGCCTTGGCCTATTTCTTAAACCCAAAACTCTACTTCGCTAATTCATTTAGGGTTGATGAGAAGGTCATGGTAGGTGTTGTTACATGCATTCATAAGATGGTACATGGTCAGGAGTTGAGAGGCAAGTTTCTTGGTGAGTTAGAGGTGAGATTTGATATTTTCTGAATTTTCTTTATGAATTTGGAAATGCTCATTGTTGAGTTTGACTATATTATTTATGAATTTGCAAATGTTCATTGTTCAAAATCTATAAGGATGCAAAGGGGAGACTCATCTATTCACAACAAACAATTGGCAGGAGAGGAAAATAATTGCATGAAAAAAATTTGTTCAGTATTGGAAAAAAATGGAAACTTGATAATGATTGTTACATTTTGTACTCAAGAGTCAATTATAATATTTCTAATATTTTTTTGTAAATTTATGGTGGTAGAATCATGTTGCCGACATCCCTAATCTTCAAAAGATAGTCATCTTTGTTTTGTCCCAGCCACATACAGCTTTAACTGTGAATAGAATTGGAGTTTATTTGAGAACATACATGGGAAGAAGAGAAATAGGTTGACCTAGAAATGAGTCAATGATCTTGTCTTCATTCAGTACAACCTTTCTCTTCACACTAGAAAGGTGGAGGGTGTTCCACATCAGGTTGTTGACTTGGATGAGATTGATCCATATGGTGATTAGACAACCAATGAACAAAATGATTGTGGTAATGTCCTCCTTACTAAAGAAGATCTTATAGAATTAGAGAAAGAAGCAGCATTGGATGAATCCAACGAAATGGAGGACAAAGATGATAATTTTGGTCTTGAAGAAGAATCAATTCATATTTTGATACCTCAACATCCACTAGTTCAAGAACTGAAAAATTGAGTTACATTAGGAGAGGAAAGAGGAAGATGTAGTCTATAGTTTTCTGTTTTTCACATTTGGACATATCATTATATTTAAATTTGTAAACAATTATAAACTTGAGCTGTTTTTATACATTTTTAAGTTTGAAACTATGAGTATGACCGATGAAATTTCAAATAATGAGTGTTTGGATTTCGAATGATGTGTAATGTTTCAATTATGGCTCTTAGGTTCTCTAAATGCATTATTTACTTTTTGTTTTTATGTAGAAGTACACTTATTTTCTTTTGCCAAGTCCTTTCCCAACATTTTCCCAAGTCCACGCCTGAGTCCAATTTTTGGAACTGCCAAGTCGGAGGCAAGCTTGAGTTTTCCAACTATCGAATAAAAAATTAACATTACATTTCTGTCTATATTTGTGGGTGTGGCTTCTCTTATGTCTTGGGGTGGCAGCTTCACTTTGGAGGATACTTCTTGAACATGGATAACTAAAATGGCTTAAATTGCCAAAACCCATCATCTTTTCAGCCAGCTAAGCTACGCTTAAGTGGTTGTTAGTGTAAGTTTTTTTTTTCTAGTTTGTTATTTACTGTCCTAATCCTAGGTTTTTCCTTCAGTTTTAAATAAGCTTGCTTAAGACAAATAAAGTTTGTATAAGTGGGTGCGAGATGTCAACATCTGCCATGGGAGTTAGACTTTCCTTTTTAGGCTATTGTGGTGGTCTTTTCACATTGGTTGTATTTGCACCTTCCCACTCCCATGTTTCCAATATATACTCACTGTTAGCTAGTGTTACTCCATTCTATTGCATTCTACAAAATTCACTCTTACATTGTCCCAATATTATGTTGCTTCTATAGCATTTGTAGTTCTCTCTTAAAGGCTAACTCTGTGTTGTTATTTTGTTCTTGTATCATTTACATTCACACTTTTATTTCCATTCATTTGCACTAGTTATTCTGGGTTATTCATAAATGCAGATTCTAATTGAATTGTTTACACATGTATAAGAGAATTAAGAATTTTTTAAATATACTATAATTGAAATTTTAAGCAATGAATGGCATAAAAAAGGACAACTCAAATTCCCCTAGTATAATGATATAAGAAGTTAAAAATAAAAACAAATAAAATGTAGGAACTTATAGCTGTTTTTCCCTCTTATTGAGTATTATTTTAAATCTATAGCAATGTTCTAAAGTAATATCACCCAAGAATATTAAGCTTAAAATGTTTTTTGTATGTATAGGCTTTATATGCTCATTATCAATTGTGAAGTGGCAAAGCAAAAATTAAATGAGATTCTCATTAGATCCTCCTGGACAAAAGGGATATGCAAAATTTTAAAATGTTCATATTCATATTGAGCTTAATTTTTTCTATCAAATTTTAATCGTAGAATAATCGAAATGTATTCTTCTAAGGGAGAAGGAAAAACAAAAATAGTGTAAATTAATTCAAAGAAAAATAGAAGGTATCAAAAACCTTGAAGTCGTGACTATCATCAAGTTCAAAAAATATGCAGTCAAAATCTTCCTTTGAAATTTTTGGCAAAGTCCTGCACAAAGAACAATGCAAAGGATTACTTACTACCCCGTTTTAAAAAGATTGAGAAAAACAGTACAAAAGTAAAAAGCAATACATGTTTCCTAAATAAGAATTTATATTTATTGAGATGGTATTTAATAAAACAAAGAAAAGAAATTTACACTATGTATCAAAGAAAATTAGAACCTATGGAAAACAAAGACTTCCTAGCCCTTTGGCAATGTTTCAAGTTATTGTACAAATTGAACCTGCCCATGACACAACAAAAATAGTCGCTGTGCACTACCATCAAAATATTTAGGAGATATGAGATATCTTGAAAATTTCTTGTTACTAAAGGCAAGGGTTTGATCCAATCATTAACTTATGTTCTTATGAGAATATGCCATATACATTATGCACTCCAAATATGCAACTAATTAAGCTTATTTGAAATGTTATCATGACCATTCCATTGGGCACAAAATCTTCATTGTCCACAGGTTAGAAAATGAAAATATAGATATAGGTCCTTCTAACAAATAAAACTTTACTGAATTATGGTATTCCTCAAATATTCTCTATTTTCAAATTTAGTGTATGCCCTTTATATTAATGGCATCACTAAAGAGTTCTCCAAAATCTAACATTTATCATGACATCTCCTTGCTTTCATGTTTTTTTCAATCTCTCTATTTTTGTCACTACTAATAATCAAATCCTAAGCTATCTAAGTAATTTACTGTTCAACATGGTTTTCATCACAAAACCATATGCCTGTTGTCACTAGTCACTTTGTCGGGAATTAGTGTTCACATAGGTGTCCATATATGTGTGTTAAATTGGTATTAACAGTGCCATAGTATTAAGTTGTTGAGAAAAAACTTAATATTATTAATAGTCAGAGGGTTTGTTTAACAGATTATTTTTTAGTGGTACGTATGTTGAGTTGTTGAAACAACTCAATATAAATAGAGAAGTTTATAATGAGGTTTCCTATAATGTAGGAAATAGAAATCTTATAAATATGTATTGTATTTGAATGAAAATAATGAGAAGCCTGAATTATTTTGAAACAACTCAATATAAATAGAGAAGTTTATAATGAGGTTTCCTATAATGTAGGAAATAGAAATCTTATAAATATGTATTGTATTTGAATGAAAATAATGAGAAGCCTGAATTATTTTGTATTAAATCAGTTACAGCTTCATCGGCCCATATTTCTTATATGGTATCAGAGCAATTGAGATTCAAGGGTAAATCAACTTTGCCAGCTATTCATAATGTATGAATTCAATTGTATTTTTGAGCAGTGTTGTCTTGTTTTAACCTTGTGAAACTCGCAAGTATATCGTATTTCATCTGCAAAGTGTTAGGCCACTGCATGAGTAAAGGTGACAGATTCTTGATTTCCGTGAGCCATTCCTATCACTAAGCTCAATTACATTGTAAAGGAGAAAAAAAAGCAGTAGTTAAAATTAGCAGACCATTTATAGCAGAGGCAAACTAGTCAGCCCATGTTGATGTTGCGACCGCAAATTAGTGAGATACATAGGAGGCAATCTTCATTCGGTTTAAGACCGAGTCTATATTCTTGGAGAATATATATAGAATCTGCTCGTGTTGATTCAAGGTCGCTGTCTATGTTCTCCCTGTAAATCTGTTTTCTTAGACAATTTCTAGGAACTTTTGTGTACTGCCACAATGGTTCTCTCCCTTAGTTTTATTACATTTGTTGGTGGATGTCCCTGAAATTTTTGAGCCTCATTCTAGTTCTATTTATCATAGTATACGAGGTTTCTACAGTGTAATCTTGTGGGAGGATATATGATACACATCTGCAGATAGTTGTGATCGAAGGGAGTCGCCAAATACAAACTGACTGCTGTATGTACTATGATTCTTTTACACACCCACAGTTTATGTAATATATATGCACCCATCCTTCCATTAATCATCCAAATTAGCCACCAATAAAAGGTAAAATGGTTACCAGTGTTGCCTAATGAACCAAAGCACCCATCAAAACTATTAGAAGATTTAAAGGAGGATCAAACAAAGCAACCTCTGTCATGTCCCCTATTTTCCTTCAATAGAATTAAATAATAAATGATAACAAAATAATAATAAAAGTGAGTAAATAAATTATAATAATACTTATTAATTATATTATCAATATAATGATAATAGAGGGGTATTATAGAATATATTATAATGCAATAAAGATATAACATATTAAAATAAATGATATTATTATCATGGCATATAAATGAATTAAAAATGAAGATAAAAATAATAATAATATACTAAATGAATATAATGTTTTAATATTATTATTACTAAGTAATAATATCACTACAATAAATGATAAAAACAATTATAAACAAGGTAGTAATATAATCATCAATATATATTTAAAGATTCAGAACTTAAATATAAATAATTCATATAATGCACATTCGTATTATCATTTAAGTATAATAATATATTAAATTTGTATTAAAAGATCAAATATATAAAATGAATAGCCACGACTATTAACACTCACGGATATATAAAGATAGGATAATTATTGGGAAGGGGAGAAAAAGGCAGATAGAGACAAAGAACTTAGAAGCACCAAATACACCGCTCGAACAAAGGAAATAATGCCATCAAATCAGACAAGGAAAGGAGCTATGAAACAACAAAGGTGCACATCAATTGACCATTCGTAGATTACGGAGACAGAGTTAATAAGAACATTGACCAGGGGACAAATGATTTGTATCAATTAATGCAGGGCCAATAGCTTTAGATGGAGAAGAATATATGTATCCGAGGGGAAAGGGTAGGATATCAAAGGTGGAGTCTCAAATTGACTTATATAAAGAGCATATATGTTGTTGTCAATCAGGGCATAGATGGAATCACTCTCCCCTTGAAACAGATGTCACCAAAGCAAGAAGATAAGCAACTCAGATCAAAAGGCGGGAGTAATAGTCAATTGGGTAAATCTCTACCACCAAGAACGAATCAGTTAAGCAAGGGACTAAACAGGACTTCTCAGAAATGATAGACATAAAACAAGAGAAGTGGCATGACGTGGAGCTTATACAACACACCCATGAACAATAGAATACGAGAATAAATAACATTGAAGATATTCATCAAACTATAGACCTAAAATGACATAGTGAGCATCACCATACTAAGGGAGTATAGACGTCTGCGTTCATTAGAACTGGAAGTGGGAACAAGAAAAGAGAATTGTAACAGAAATAGAAGACATTACATAAGAATAGAGTCATCTTGTACATCTCGAATCTATTCATTACGAATTCATTCAATATGCAAATATGGCTCCTAATTAGGGATTATACAATTGACATAAACTAATCCACTTGTAGATCAAAAGATCTACAGTTATAGTATCCACGAATAACAATATGCAAAAGGGTATATCTTACATTAATAATCCATTATAGTTCAATCCATATACATGTTGGGTTCATGAGCCAAAGTCTATTCAAACAAGATAGATCAAATGATTGAGTAAAGCATCAACGTTAACATTGAGAGTAACAATCTTTAATAGAAAGAATTCATCTGTAAATTTAAGGGATAAGAACATTATTCGATAATTCCAAGTCATCATGATCAAGGACATTACATCCTCAAGCAACATGAGCTACTTTACCAGGAAGCTTAATGATGAGATAACATTTTGTTATCATGAAGAATTCTAATTCGGCGTCTAATCCTTTTTCCATCTTCAGCATGTGGGTGTTGTAGGCAGTAGTAAACAAAGTAATTAGTAATGAAGTTGTTATGTAATAAATATTCGCATTGGTTGGTTTGCACAACCAACTCGAAGCACTATATAGTTGGTAGGAGCATAGTTCAAAATCTCGCCGTTTTATCGCCGACAAGTCTACTTCTTGCGAGAAGTTTTTGGTGGCGAGAAAACTCAAGTTTTTATCGCCACTTTAGGGCACTGAGAAGTTGAACTTATCGCCGTGAGAAGTTGGTGAGAAGACGGCGATATATCGCCAACTTATCGTGATAACTTACTGTTTTCTCGCGGGCGGCATCCAGTATATAGCTGGGATTTTAAAAACGCAATTTCTTTGTTTCATTTGCTGCGTTTGGCGTCTTGGGTGGAGGACAAGGGTTTTGGAGCAGCACCTAGGTGATTGGAAATGATTTGTAGCGATTTCCAGTGGATTCGAAGCGGATTCAAAGCTCTTTCCAAGAAAATCCGGATCCACAAGTAAGTTTCTCAATTTTATTTTCTTTTGAGTTAAACTTTTTTTTGTCTTCCCATACTTGCATATCTTGCATCATACTTGCATATCTTGCATTTGTAATGTTCTCTAAGACATTTTACAGTTTTAGAGTGAATGAGTCATGACAAAGAGTCAAAGACCTAACACCATCCTTTTGCAATTTTCCCAAAAACAATCAAGCTTTTCTCAATAATTTCAAAACTTTAAGACTAATACATTTTTTTTTTTAATTCTCTGATTTTCCAGCAAATATGGCTTCCTCTGCATCTGGGTCAGCTGTAGCATCTTCCAATGGTCCTGTAGCATGTCCATCTAGATTCATAGGCACGTGCCCTAAAGGGGCTAGAGACTTTGCATGGAAATATGTCTTTGAAGGAACAGAGTATAATAGTGTCATATGCATAAAATGTGAAAGACAAATCCGTGGAGGCATATCTCGTTTGAAGTACCACCTTGCTGGTATAGAAAAGCGTGACACAAGGATTTGTGATGCGACTACGGAGGAAATAAAAAGGGAGATGATTGCTTTGCTTAGTGCCCAAGAAGAGAAGAAGTTGAAAAGGGAAAGGGCAAAATTGGCCATGAGGGCAGCCATTTATGAATCGCAAGGTATGTTTCCTTTTAACAATCATTTATTATTTTCTAATCACGACTAATGCTTCTGCTAAAACAATTATCAATTTATCATTATTCATAATGAGATGATGTGGGTTGTGTCATATGACTAGGTATCCCAGCCACCCTTGAAGAAGAAGAAGAAGCAGTTGAAGGGATAGTGGGCTCTTTTCGTGGCCCAAGGATCCGTGTACGGAACACACCTACTCGTGGCAGGTCTCCAGGCTCAACTTCCACATCTACTGGGTCTAGTAGACCGCAAAACTCTTCTATTGATGGTTATTTTGTGCATAGAAACACACCTGGAGCACAACCATCATTGGATGGTACCGGATGGAACTGTGGTGTGCATACACAACTTGACATTCAATGTGCTGATTTTTGGTTTTTTAACAAGCTCTCCTTCAACGTTGCAACAAGTCCATATTGTCTGAATTTTGTGACTGGTTGTACGGTAGCAGGAAAGCACTACAAACCACCTACTCCTGCAGCTTTGAGTGGGAGGTAATTCACTTGTTTCAAACTTTAATACTTTTACAGTTTTACAATTTACTTGTTTTTGTCGAAAGTAATTTTTCTTAATCAAACTCGTGTACTTAAATGAATTTCATTTTTTATTTTTTGCTTGTAGATTGTTGAAAGATGTTGTTTGTAGGGGTAAAGATGTGGTTGAAGAGCAAAGGTTAGAATGGAAACAGTATGGCTGCACCATACTTTCAGATGGATCGACAGATGGAAGAAACCGTACTATCATCAACTTTTAAGTTTCTTGCAAGGATCAAGTGGTCTTTCTTAAATCCTTGGATGCCTCGGACAAGATAAAGACGGCTGAGACTTTGGCTCGAATGCTAGAGAATATTGTGATAGAGGTTGGGGTTGAAAATGTGGTGCAAATCATAACTGACAATGCAGCGGCATATGTGGCAATGGGTAGGATCTTACAAGAAAAGCATAACACACTCTTTTGGTCTCCTTGTGCAGTGCATGTTATAGATCTTCTTTTGGAGGATATAGGGAAATTGAATTGGGTGAAAACAGTTGTAGAGGAAGCAAGGACGATAACAAAATATATCTACAATCACCCTTGGGTCCTTCGCTTGATGAGAGACTACACCAAAGACGAGGAGTTGGTTAGACCCGCGGTCACAAGATTTGCAACAATTTTTTTAACATTGCAAAGAGTTCTTAAACATATGAATCCTTTGAGGCAGATGTTTGTGTGTCCAAAATGGCTACAGTCAAGTTATTCAAAGAAGGTCGATGGGCAGAGTGTTGCACGCATTGTGTTTGACATCCAGTTTTTTGAGTGACCTTCAGAAATTGTGAATGTGAGTTGGAAACTTCAAAATTTGATTTTTTTTTGTACTTATTAATCAAATCTTTCATTATTATTTTATAACCCTACTCTCTAATTAATAATTTTTTTCTACTTTTCAATTGTAGGTGGTGAAGCCCTTGGTTAGAGGAGCAATCAGCTCCACTAACCCATTCATTCAGCAGGGTATTTCCTCAACTCTTGTTACCGCTTCTCTCCATCATATGCGGATCCCAATGGAGAGGTCATGGAGGGCTTTAGTGAATGCATGCAAAGGATGGTACTCGACATTGCGGTGAGAGACCTCATTGTGGCCAAGATGGAAGTGTATCAAAATGCAACGGGCAAACTATTCTCCTCAGCCTTGGCAAAGAGAGGCAGACAGACTCAGACACCAAGTACAATATTTGGAATTTCAAGTCTCTCACATGCATGTTAAGTAGATAAATAAGCTACAAAAACTTGTCCTGATCTTGCTTTCTAACTCTTTAATATTTATCTTGCAGATGCTCGGTGGCAAAATTGGGGTGGTAATGTCCCAAATCTGCAAAAGCCTGCTCTTCGCATCTTATGTCAGCCTTGTAGCTCATCTAGTTGTGAGCGTATTTGGAGCTTGTTTGAATCTATTCACACAAAGAAGAGGAACAAGTTGGCACAAAAATGCCTAAATGACCTTGTCTTTCTGCATTATAACCTCAAGTTGCACATAAGAAAGGTAATGGCAGCAACAACTGAGCCACTTGATCTGGATGACATAGATCCTTTTGGCGATTGGACAACACAGGAGCAGCCTTCACTGTTCACTGAGGATGAAATATGAGTTGGAGAGGGAGGCTATGGAGGAGGGTGGTTTTGCAATGGGACTAGACGACATTCAGGAGGAGGGCAGTGAGAATGAGGAGTCTGAGGACAGTGACAATGAGCACAATGATAGTAAGGATGAGGATGATGAGGAGTCCTTGCCAGGGCCAACACCAACACCACCACAAACAACTGCTACGGCTAGAGCTGCTAGACCCCCTCCCTCTCCCATAGTTTTTACTAGAACTACTAGGATGGGGAAGAGGAAGATGTAGACTAGTTTCATATTGAACTTGACATTTGTATTTGCTTATATTTTGACAAAGACAATTCGGTATTTACTATTTGTAGCTTGTTTCAGAGTTCAAAATCTGTAGACTGTGACTACATCGGCATTCCACATGAGGATGCGATTTACTCATTTACTGACTCAATACATGCATCTACTTATTGAATTTTGTGAAAAAAATGCATTTTTTATTAAATTAAAGACATTTTTTATTTCCCGATATTTTTCGGAGAAGTTGCCGATTTCTCTCTGATATTTGCCAAGAAAAAAAATTTTGGCCTCGCCGAGAAGTGGCCAAGAACGAGAAGTTGAACTATGAGTAGGAGGTAAGCATGGGGGGTATGGTAGGAATAATATACTTCTGGTAATGTAAACTTTAGAGTTTATCAATAAAGTTATATTTTGCCAATCTTATGTTGTTATCTCCATGGTATGTCAGTTTCTATGACCGGTTCCCTTTGTAGTGGTCTCTCCTAGTAAGTAGAACATTGCCATCTGGTACATTACCACCCGGTATGCTACCATATATGACACTTACATTTTGGTGTCGTTCCCTATGTTCAAACCCGTGGTTTGGTAACCAAGCGAGATGGAGGCATAATGGGCAGAGCATTTGAGCAACAATCATCAATGATAGCAACATGGAAGAAAGGGAAGTAACGAGGGAGGATCAGCTTACACTAGACCTAGTTCAAACATGGGTCGTTGCGGTAGACAAGTACGTGCGAAAGGAGGCAAAGAAGTAGGCTCTTTTCACCGACATAGTACGTGCCAAACTCATGGTGAATGAGGCGATGTACGATCTCCTTGAAACACTTCTGAGACTTCTGGCATGAAGGCTAGTAACAATTGAGGAGGAGAGAGGAAATAAGAAGGGAACAAAGGATACAATAGACATTGTAGAGGTTCCACAAGCGGAATTGTAAAATGCAAGAACTGAGGGATATCAACCGCCGTGAAAACCCCCGTTGGAGGAGAGGGGCAAGGAACTCAGGAAGGTAGAAATTAACGCCCCTCCTTCCCAACAAGGATCAGAGACGTTCAAAGGAAATCAAATTGGCCAACACAAAGGAGGGTGTACAACGAACAGTCTTAGCCCATCAACAAGCTAAGAGGCGATGCTTATTCGTAGAAAAAGGACGAAACAAACAAAGGGGAGAAGACAAGGAACGACCCCTGGAGAACGAAGTTGCAATCTTGCTAGAAAATGTTGTTTGAGGGATTGAGTGACTTGCAATAACGGACAATACCAACATAGGGCAATCCGAACCGGAGATGGCTGGAAGGTGGAAACATCGCTACTACCACAGTGGAGAGGGAGAACAAATGGGAAGGAACAAAGCAATATCTACTCAGAATATCTCAGGAAGGAAACCCTAAGGAAGATGGTGAACACACCGAACAAATAGAAACGGCCCAAATTCAAAGGGTACGAGTTGCAAGAACCCATTAGGCATTGTAAAACCTGCATAACAATTTGGGAAGCAAGTGGATAGAATGATGAGTATTGGGTAAAAGCTTTTCTTGCAACCATCAAGGGAATAGCCATAGATTGGTATGCTGATCTCGTAGAAGAGGAAAGGCGACATGGCCACAACTGAAGCAAGCCTTCGTAGCCGAATTGAAATTGTTAAGGGACGACGACAAGGTGGTGGCCGAGATCTACAACACTCGACAAGGAAAAAATTAGAGTGTATGGGTATATCACTGGAGGTTGAAAGAACTTATTGGAAAACTAAAAAGCAAACCCACAGATGAATTAGAGAAAAGATGGTTTGTCGAAGGATTGAACCCATCCATCAGAAAGAAGATGAACATGGTACCCCCATCCACATGTAAGAAGGCATGTGATAGGGAAATGGATTTTGAAAGTGAAGAAAAAACCAGTGGGAGAAAGAAATCAAGTGATGAAAGTAGCATGGAAGAAAGCAAAGAGGAATCCAAAGTAATCTAGGCACTCCATAAAGATATTGTACAGATGATGAAAGAAATAAAAGAAGAAAAAGAAACTAAAGGAAGCAAAGAGGTATGGTGTACAGAGTGTAGGAATGAAGGCCACACATCGGCCAATTGCCCCAAGAATTCATTCTGTGATATTTGTTGAGCGGCAGGGCATGTACTAAAAGAGTGCCTGTACAACCTGAAAGGGAGGGTTGCACAAGTACTCCTAATAGAACAAACACCACCCACGACTTCACCAAGGAAAATAAATATGGATGCATCCCTAAGAGGCTATCAGAACAACAGACGAAGCAGCAACAATGATAATACTAATACACCTCGTAGTCGCATTCAATATGATGCCAAAGATCAGCCCATGATACAATGTAGGAGGTGCAGTGAGTGGGGACATTTTGCACAAGAATGTCAAAATGAACAAGGTGGAGGTAGCAAACTATGCCGATGGTGCGGACTTGGTAATCATGAGGATGTTGAGTGTCCAAAAGGCAAAGCAGTAAACATGCTGAAGGTAACCAAACCAAAGGAACAAAGAATGATGGTAACTCGGTTGCAAGCAAAAAAGACACTCTAGCCAGATCTTAAAGTGGAGAAGGAAAGGTAGAAGGAAGCAAAAATAACAATAAATGAAGAGAAAGAACTTGGAAGGGAAGTTAGAAGAAGTTCAATACGCCTTCAATGCGAAGAAAATATAATAAAGCAAGTCCTCCAAACTACCATTCATGTGAAAGTAGGGGATTTGCTGGATACATTACCTCAGCTGTGATTGGCAATCTCAAAAAGAGGAGGAACTAATATTGATAGTGACGCATACGGAGCACTCTAAGATAATAAGAAACCTGAAGGACAAAAACAATGAGAAGGAAGCCAAAACTAGGAAGGCCCTACGGATGAACAAATTGGGTTGTTTGTAGTAGGAATAGGGCGGACCCCTGCAGTAGTTGAAATGGAGATCATAGGACAAACTCACCAACACCATTGCAGATAGAGCATCAAGTGTCAACGTCTTACTAGAGGAGACTTGGAGAACTATTAGAAAACCCATGTTATGTCCACCCACATTTTACTTGGTTGTAGCAGATGAACACGACTTCAAACCACTTGGTACACTATTACAGCAAAAAGTGGTCATAGGAACACAACTAGATTTTGTTGCAATCTCACTAGAGAAAAAGGGATATGATTGCCTACGCAAGAGGGAATGGTTGGTACTAGCAAAGGCCAACCACAACTGGAAGAAAAACACGTTGTCAATCAAGAGTGGAGAAAGGACATATACGATTGACTTATACAATCAGATAGTAAGGCAAGATTTGGCATTTGACTCAAAGTCGGATGAGGACCACCCACATGCTAGCACAGAATATGAACCTAACAAAGAAGGCTTCCTCAGGCTTGGCAACTGCTTGGACAATAACGAAGGTTCTCTGAAGGGGTTATTTCATTGGCAGATGGAGGACTATGAAGAATTCCACCCAAGCTGCAACATGTTAGAAATTGTGGCATTGGAGGAGGAGGATGTCTCTTGCTTGAAGGAGTACAAAGACTACGAGGAAGGTACAGCCATCATAGATGAAACATTGCACCGTGAAGAAGGAAGAGAGGACAACTTCAACACTAGGGAAAAGTTCCACAATGGACACAAAGACTATACCCATGAGCAAGAATAAAAAAGACAGCTCAGGAGTAATGAAGATTTGAATAGAGGTAGAAAAAACTAAAGGGTCATAATAATAAGAAAGCTACATCAGGTATGTTGTTTTAAAAGAGTAAATATTTTCTTGAAAAGGAAAAACATAAAAATAAGGGAAAATATAAAAAGAGTCGGCTTAAAAAGGAAAAAGAAATTTTTTAAAAAAAAGATTGCCCCAACCCTAAGAAAGAAATATATAAGGAGGCGAAGGTCCACAAGTAGCCCTAGAACAAGTGCATCAAATTGGAGGAAAATATCAGACATTGCCAACATTGGCTCTATACACGCACTTGTACGCTCTACATTGTATGGAGGAAAGCGGAGGTACGGACTCGTATGTACGTTGTACAAAAAGGAGGGAAGGAACACCCAGCACATACTTCATACATCGTACAAAAGGGAGGGAAGGCACACCAAGCACGTGCTTCATACGCTATAAGAAAGAAAGGGGAGGGTACAGAGACTCACATGGTACATTAGGGTGGGTGTTCGTGTTCCACACGCCACTATGGGTGCCATCCATACACATCAAGACACCATCATCCTCATCCATATTTAGAAGGCTAAAGGTAGATTCGAATTAGCACGGGCCAGAAACTGAGAGACAAAGGTTGTTGGTGGAGTAAGTCGTACATCATATGTCATATGTCGTATGGGAGGGAAGTGGTATCGACCAAAAATATCAAACAAGCTACATGGGTATTGGGAAGCTACGGAAATGGTAAAAACAAGTGTAGGGAACCTTGGTTGGGCAGCCCAAAAGGGAAAACAAAATATCAATTTGCAGCCAAAAATGGCTCCCAAGAAAAGAAATGGTAACAACACAAATGCCAGAACATCAGCTGACAATATTGCATTTGAAAGTGTAGCAGGACTTGAATGCAAGAAGTGGTGGCAAAATACAGAAGATGACAAACACCACCTAAAGATGGCATTGAGGAAATCATAGGTAGACAAGATTGTAACATGCCAATCTTTGATCTAAAATTTTTTGAACCAGTCCTTCAATCAATAATCCATGGGTGTTATGATCGAGAGCACACATCCACGATTCAGTATATGAATCAACTAGTGTTAATATCACTTTTGCCAAGAGAGTTTGCCAAAGTATTTAGGGTGCTGAACAAAGGACAAAAGGGTTTGAAACCCTCAAATAAAATGGAAGCAATGGAAAAGAAACAATTAATAGACTTAATCTGCAAGAAGGACTTGACAAAAGAACAAGATGAAATCACAGCTTGAAAAAAATATTCATTGGCAGTATGGAATGGAGGTGCATTGTGGATCTTATCAAAAGCAACCTCACAAGTTGAAGTAGGACTTCTGACATTGCAGCCTAGATGCTTTCGTTGGTGAAGGGGCTAAGCTGTGGAGAACTCTACAATTGGGCAAAAGCCTTGTCTAACAAGATAAGAGAATTTTTGCAGCTACAGCATAAAAATTTATACGTACCCCATCATACCATAGCTCTCTTTTTGGATGCCTTGTGCACACGGTGGCACAAGAGTATTGAGGGACACTCACACCAGTTAATAGAGTAGAGCCTTAAAAACCAGCACTGCACTAGTGGCTACATTTGGATGCCTTGGCAAAGGATAGTATAGAGCTCAGAGAGAAGAGACCACAGAAGGCCATAAGCCTACCAACAGGAAGTACTAGTGAAGAAGAAGAGGAAACAACAGAAGAAGAAGACACAATTGAGTAAGAAGCAAGTAATGTCAAGGCTTCCAATACCAAGATAGTGAGCAGCGAAAACGAGGGCACACGAGATGTACAAGGATGTTGAAAGTGTGCCAATACTTGACAATCCTCTACTAGGCTTGGAAGAAATAGGGAGTCTTGTCTATGCTGAAAGTACTAGACCAACAAGGCAGGTACCACATACCGCTCTACCCATACATACTACGATTAGTATTAGAGGAAGTGGAGATGGGCCATGTCCAAGCGCAGAGTAACTGGGAAATACCACAAGGCCCATAAGGTAGTTACCTAGGCCAATTTTGTGGATTTGGTAGTTTTGGCAGAGGAATTGCTAGCGGATTTGGTGAAGTAGGGAGACAGGTGGAGGAATGTAATGTTCCCTTTTTAGCATTCATAGCATGATGTTGTCGTTAGCCTATTTCCCCACAGTCCCGTAGGCTAACCAAGACATTGAAGGGACTTGGAGGCCATTTGGCCTAGATAGTTTCAATTGCAAGTCTTTCTAAGGGGTTTTGAGGCAACTTTGGGCATACTTACTATTTATAGTAAGTCATCTTGGACATGGTCGGACATCCAGTGGCAGCAGTATGTCAATGGTAATTGTTTAAAATCGACAAGAAGATTTGTTTATCATTGATAAGATTTGTTATGCATTGATAAAGCTATTTTATAAAGTTAAATTTAAATATTTAACTTTATTAATGCATAGACTATAGTTTGTGGGAAATATTTAAATTAAAGAGAGTCCCCTTTATTTTATAACATATTGGAGACATAAGTTATATAAAGGGAGTTATGTTTTATCCCACATTAAGAAAACGAAAGATTGAGCTCTTGTGAGAACACTATAAAAGAAATGGAAGAGCTTCTTTTTAGTATGCTTGGATATTATGTGAATTTGGCAATTGTGGAGATTTTCTCCTTGGGCTTGGAGGACGTAAACCCTCTGTGCTATCAATCTTGATGCCATTGAAAGACATGGTCTTGAGATTTGTTTTGAATGGTGAATAATGACAGCGCTACAGTACTCGCGTGAACAGTACCCGCGGGAATAGTGCCGCACTACAGTAACTCGTGAACAGTAAAATCGCTACAGTAAGATGCTTGAGTTTCACTCCTTTTTCTGACCTGCATTGGAGTTCCAGGTGTTATTGTCCAGTCCTAGCAGATTTAATCAGAATCACAGTTGGAGATGGGAAGATGGACTTGCTCTTGGTGGCTGCCAACAATATAACAGGTTTCTTGTTAATTCTGGGTTTGCATTTCTGGTTGTTACAAACAGCAAGTTGTTATAATCATTCTAGTTGTATTTGAGGCATTCGTAGGTGTGTAAGTTTAGTCTTCCAAGCATTGAAAAATCAGTTGTTCATTGTTGCATAAGGTTGCATTCAGTTGCTGCTGTAGGTACATGTTGTATCAGCATTTTCTATGAGGGTTTGAAATAATCAGTCACAGCTGTACATGTTATTGGCATTAAGATTTTATGTGCTGTCCATATATCATGAAGATTTCTAGATTAAGTTGTTGAAATTGACCCAGCTGTGTAAGTGATTGGTAAAGTTGAATTTGTGTGCCAAAATAATTGTTTGGTCTGGAAGTTGCAAACCGATTGTAAAAGAACCTATATCTCTGTTGAGTGAATATATCGGTACTAATTTGCATTATTAAGTTGAGTGGATTTGTTGCTCAACACTTTGTCCATATTCAGTCCTTACTTTCCAGCAGTATAGTTTTTTGTTTGCCAATTGTTTGACGAAATTTCATAGTACATATTCTCCCGCAGCACAGTTCAGATTTTTGCCAAGTGTTTGACAAAATCCCATACTTCAGCATTGGTGAGTTTTAGAGGGTTTCTTGGCAAGGGTCATTACAAGGAAGGAGTCCTCCCTCAATGGAGCGTGAAAAGGATAAACATCACCCACTCTCAATCATCATCCATACCTAATTTTATCTCATCAAGACAGGTGCCAAATACAAGAATGGTGGATCTTCGCCACCATAAGATTGCAAGGCATACGATCAAATTTGCCACACCTCAAGGCATCATAACAGCAACACCAGTTGCCTTGGTAGTAGCACCAACAATACCAGCTTCTACAATAGTGACCGCCAGCCTAGTAGTGGAGACACATATAGAAATGGATGCCAAGACAGAAAGCTTGTTAGCCAAGTATTCGATCAATATGGAGGACCTCCAACCCCTAGAGATGGAAGGAGGAACAACTGGAGTAGGAGATACTACAATTGAAACTCACGCCATGACAAAAGAAATCCATGACGCCTACACAAGAGGGTAAGAGACTTGCAAACCACAAATAGGAGAGAGTGGAGTTCCAGGCTTTGGCGAGTCTGTGAGGAGATTCTTTCTCGAATTAGAGGCCATCCCAGGCATTACGCGTGGTATCATGGATAGAGTAGAAAAATTTGACAGAGGGACAGCTAGAGTAGTCAAGGCACTCCTCACCTTCATGCGGGAGGGATGTCACCTAGAGCTCTAGCAGTTAGTTGCAGAGAGATGGCCACCACTAGAAGCTGTGGAAATAGAGTGGAAGACTCCGAAGGAACTTCAACCCGGACAAAGAGGTATACTTGGGATTCTCACATAGATGGAAAAAGTAATTTGGGCCACCTCCCCGGAGTTTGAAAAGAAGATCTGGGAGAACGCTTGGGAAGTCAGGGAACAGGCATTACTGGGAGAACAAATGCAAAAACTACAGATCAAACTTACAGAGAAACGAGCCGTCAAAGCTGAGCAGGAGTCAAAGCTAGGCACGGTGGAGAAGGATTTGATGGTTGCCATGCGGCTGTTGATGGATGCACATACTAAGCAGAAGACCGTAGAGAAAGATCTAGAACTCATCCAACAGCAGTTGGGGACACGCACTACCACTCCAAGGACGTCCTCTCAACCGTCCCAATAGACTAGTTCTTATTTTATTTTCATCCTCTGGAAGACGACTAGTTTTTTTGCGGGGGGTAGATGTAAGCGGTAATAAATAAAATAATTAGTAATGAAGTTATTATGTAATGCATAGTCACACCAATTGGTTTGCACAACCAATTCAAAGCACTATATAGTTGGTAGGAGGTAAGCATAGGGGCATGTGGTAGGAGCAATTTACTTCTAGTAATATAAACTATAAAGTTATATTTTGCCAATCTTATATTATTATCTTCATGGTATGCTGGTTTCTATGACTAGTTCCCTTCGTAGTGGTCTCTGCTAATAAGGAGTACATTACCATCTAGTACGCTGCCATCTGGTACATTACCACCTAGTGTGCTACCATTTATGACACTTACATGTGTCAGTTTACGTTTTAAATTTTAAATGATTTAATTTCTAATAATAGTTTGTAGCTATATTAGAAATGAAAAGTATATATATTACTTTGAGTTGTGTGACTCATTTAAATTAGTAATTTAGTTTTATTTAATCAATTCTGTAAAAGATCATATCTCTAGATTTGAAGTTAAATTGTTAGTATAATTTATTTTTGGTTTAGTGGTTTATCGGTTCTCATAGAGATGTGTTTGTCTTACAAAAATCAAAAAAAAATTGTATAACGAAAGACTTGGATAGGGTCCATTTTTAGGTTGTTAAAGTCAAGGTGTATTATCTTATTTATAGAAAGATTCATTTCATGACTCAATAATTGCCATATAATAAAAATTTCATTGCTTCAATTGTAATTGGATGCATTATCGCTCAATTCATCTTGAAGGGAGGCATTATGAAAAGATTTTGAAAAGTTATATCTATAAAGTAGCGACCCCACTAGAAGATAGAGGTACCAAAGGATGGAAGACATTAGCGACCTCTCGTGAGTCACCCACAACGAAGCTGCAAAATTGTGTTAGTGACAAAACAACTTCTACCAATATGACTAGAGCCAAGATCAGTTTCCAGATGGTATTGGCAACCCTCTCATATCATTTGTGATCATAGTAGCACTAATCTACAATAAGGGTTGCATACACAACAAAGAGGACTTGATTCTGAAACTTTTTATATTGTGGTTGGAAGTGTATGTCCCTAATCACATTTTTTGGTTGTTAATAAATGGATGTAATTGTCCCCATTAATGAGGTAGTGAAGTGATTGGAAGTGTTTTTCCCAATCACACAAGTTGGTGATTATGATTGGACCTGTTTATCCCAAATCATAATTGTTGTGAGCAAAATAGTATGTCCCTCCTCATAACCTTGATCTTGTATAGATATGTTTGTCCCTATCCAAATTTGATGTAAGACCTTGCATAGATGTAGTAGTCCCTATCCTTGATTCCATGGGTAAAAGTTATTATCCCTATCCTAGAATAAAAGTATTAAGCGTAGTGAGGCTAGTTCCACTATTGCCTAATATGAGAAGTTGTGTTTGTCCCTATTCTTATCTTATAGTGTTTTTGTGAACAACTGTGTGTGGTCATCAAATATTGTAATGTACTTTCACCCCATGTTCACACTAAGGGGGGTGTTGGGAATTAGTGTTCACATAGGTATTGATATGTGTTAATTTGCTATTGTAGGTATCGTGATTTATGTTGTTGAAAAACAACTTAATATTATTATTAGTTACAAGGTTTCTTCAGTAGGTTATTTTATTAGTTTTACATATGTTGAGTTGTTCAAACAACCCAATATAAATAGGGAAGTTTTTAATGACATTTCCAGTAATGAAGGAAACAAATATCCTACAAATATGTTTGAATGAAAAATAATAAGAAGCACATATTGTTTTTCATTAAATAAGGCCTTGTTTGGTTGTAAGAATTGCCGAATGCAGCATTCATCTACATCGGAATAAGCTCTCTTCTAATATTTGGGCATTCTTAAAATAAGTTCTGGAATATCATTTGGACCTGTTTGGTTGACCTAGAATAACATTTTCTAAAAATTTAAATGTTAAATATAAGTATAAATTTAAGTATAAGATCAAAACTAAAATCATTTTAGTTTTAAATATATTAAAAAACAAAAAAATACAAATAAGTCGATGTAATTAATATGATATTTAAATGATCTTTCAACATAATTTTAATTTTAAGACTAAATACAAGATTTATTTGTAAGGATAATTTTATGAAAGTTTATAAAAGATATCAAATCTGATATTACTCTTTTTTGTCATTTTAAAACAAATCACATATTAAACTTTGAATAATGTCAACCTAGTTCATATCTTAGGATGAACAGAGGAAATAGTCCAAAAATGCATTCAAGCAGCAAAATGCAATTGAGCGGCAAGTCACGGACCCGACAACCCATCAAATTGGGTTTATTAAAAAGTGGAATAAGAATAAGCTATTGTTATTTCACCTTTTTTAGGAATACCACTATGCTCATTTTGGGGTCAAAATAGGATAGACGAATTCTAATTCTAATTTTGTATTTTGCAAACAAATGTCAAATTGGCGAATGCGAGTATTTAGACTTTCCTATTCCCGCCCAATTCCTACAACCGAACAGGGTGTTACACCATCATCTGACCATATTTCGTATACCCTTGAGTACATCAACTTTTTGAGATGGTTGGTGATGAGAAGCACATATATGCAACTAAACGTTGCATCCATGTGAATTTCTTTCTTAAATACTTGTTATGACAAAGATGCATCAAATATTTTTAAAAGGTAATCAAGGAAAGGAAATTTTTTATTAATATCAAACTTCATATATTTTAATGATTTTTGTTGTTAAAATACAAATTGCTTTAGGTTTATTTATCATTTTAGATGTCAACGCCGCGTCATGTCCCCTTATTAGATTGCTCAGCAATGGTCATGAGGTTGGCCTATTATCATAGGTTCCGTAGGCCAATGGGTTGTTAAGGTGACTCACTCTAGGACTTCATGTGTAGTTTCAGGTTGTTGTGAGCAGGGTTGCAGTTGGCTTGAAGAGTTTGGAAGGTATTAGGGATTAGTGAGCTTCAAACAAAATTTGGTTTTGAGCCCTAGCTTGCATTTTATGAGTAACTGATTATTTCCTAAGCTTGGGATTATAATAAAATATTAATAATAAAGTGATATTATATTCACTGTATAATACAATACTAGAATAATAAAAAGTGGCTTGATGTCACTTTTTAATAAAGTAATAAAAGAAAATAAAGTTACTTTATCAATAAAAGGGGAAATGTGACCCTAGTTCGAAATTAGGGCTAATGAAAGGTGTTTTTGGAGCTCATTTTGCACATCTTTGGTTGAAGATTTACACTTACCGGATATTGGAGAGCTTCAAGTTTGGAGTTTTCAGTATATTTCTGGCTATGAGGATGGAAAATCTTGTGCCTTGTGGGCTGGATGTTCACCCCACTGCACTCTTCTTCCTATTTTGTGGGTGAACTTCAGTCCAACAAATTTATAAATTGAGAATTTGATTCTTTAATCAGGTGAATGAGCCCTTTGTAATCAGAACTTGTGAAGACTTCAGAATTTTGATGGAAAGTAGTGACAGAGGTTGCAGATTGAGCTTAATAAATATTGGATTGTATCGTCTCTTCCTTCCTATCAGGCTGTACACCTACAGGCCGGACTGGCATCACTTCTTGGGAGAGGAAACTCAGCCTTTCAGACTGAATGTGGACAGACTTAGTGTTAAATCAGAACAGAGGTTTCCTGGATTGCATTTTTAAGAAATTTAATCTAATATACAGCCAGTCATACAACCCAGCTAGCCGTACTTTCACTGTAGCAGGTGATGGCAGCTAGGGTTTGGGAAAATTGCATCAATATTTTGTTCAGTTACGCCCAGATTCACAAAATTCAGCTTTCAATACAATTTGGATGTCAATCTTGATTTATCACCAATAATCATATTCAGCATTTTGCATGGTACAAATTTTGTATAATTCGTTGGAATTAATGAAGCATCTGAAGTTTTCCATTTCGTGTGATTTGTTGTGCTGTTATTAGTTTCAGAACTAGGTAAATTTACCTTGCATTCCAAATCATGACAAAATGCCCATGAAATTTAAAAAACAACAAAAACACAAAAAATCTGTATACAGTGACCTTGCATGACAAGTGTTTGAGAAAATGTCAACACTCTTAAGAAAATTTGGACAGAATTTGGTTGGCATCTTTCATGCTCTTTATACTAATGGCATCACTAAAGAGTTCTCCATATTCTTGTTAAATCCATAACTCTGATCACATACTGATCTGACTGTGCAGATCACACAGACCTTAGCATTCTTGAAATACCTTATGAAATGCCTAAGATTTATATTGCTCTTTCTAGGCATGATCGGCGTCCCTTCTTGAATCGATTGTGTTAACCTTAACTAGTTTTAGTTAAGTCTATTGACATCTTCATTACCTTGCATTCTGGGCCGACCTAGATAGGGTCATGTCCCTTCAAGGGACATGCCCTTTTGTTATGGTATTTAGGTAGGGTGTGATTGTAGTTAAAGGACACGCAAAAAGAATATCAAGTCTGCTCCTTTAAGCAAGTCTGACCTATTCAATCACTTCCAGAAATAAAAGATTTCAGAAAAATAATTTCATTATTGACATCTCTTATAAATTCTGAATAAAGATAATCTTCAGCAAGCATTAGAGAAGGTATTATTTCAGTTTGATCTCACAGAATTTGCAGAAACTTTACAATTCTAACATTTATCATGAAATCTCCTTGCGCTTTTTTTCAATCTCTCTATTTTTGTCACTGCCAATAATGAAATCCTAAGCTAGGTAAGTAATTTACTGTTCAACATAGTTCTCATCACAAAACCAAACGCCTCTAGTCACTAGTTCCTTGAGTACATGTACTTTTGGAGATGGTTGGTGATGAGAAAATGTTAACACTCTTAAGCTGAGAAAATTTGGACAGAGTTTCGTCGGCATCATTCATGCCCTTTATACTAATTGCATCACTAAAGAGTTCTCCATATTCTAACATTTACACTGATATCTCCTTGCTTACTTATTTTTTCAATCTCTCTATTTTTGTCAATGCCAATAATGAAATCCTAAGCTAGGTAAGTAAATTAATGTTCAACATGCTTCTCATCACAAAATCAAGCACCTCTAGTCATGAGTCCCTTGAATACATGTGCTTTTTGAGATGGTTGGTGATAAGAAGCATAAATGTGCAAGTGAACATTAGGTCCATGTGACTTTCCCTATCAATATCAAACTTCATAAATTATCATGTTCTTTTGTGTTAAAATACAATTTTTTGGGGTTTTGTAATGTCCCCTTTTTCATGATTGTCAACTTCCAAATGAAATGAAAGGTTTTAATGATGTCAGCAAGACCGCCGGTCTAAGGGACCAAAAGGCCAGCTAAGAAGCCTGCTGTAATTTCTCCAGGTTTTTCCTTTTGTTGTGGATCCTTATTAGGAAGCTAGCCATCTTGTGTAATCTTGACTCTTCAAAAAGTTGCTTCAAGCTGCACCCCTGTAGATTATCCTAGTACTCGCTATGAATATCTTCATAAGCAACAGGCTCTTTGATAAAGTGTCATTCTGTTTCCACCACTCCTTTGCTGCAAAAAGAATTAGCCTATTTCCTGACTAAGATAGGCTAATGAAGTTGTTCAGAGGGTCCAATTGAAGATTTGGAGGCACCTGGACAGTTTGGTAGCAGTGTGGAGGTATGGTGACATTAACAGATTTTCTTATTGGGGAATTACTATTTATAGAAAGTCAAATTATGGTCAGAGCTATTTTTGGCAGAGGCACCCGGACTCATCGTATGCACAGTGATTGACTGATTCATCAATTGGCTTAGTTTGGTACACTTACTATTTATAGTAACTCACCTATCCAAAAAAATTATATTTGGCAAGGCACCTAGACTAAACTAAGTTGTGGTGATGACCTTTGGCACCTTTGTTGATTAGGTATTCAAGGATTTACTGATTATAGTAAATCAAGGGTTGATAGAAATGGACAATTGCTATTTTTAGTAAGACACCTTTGTTAGCAAACAATGCAGTGGGTTGCCTCTTGTTTCTATCAAAATTGTGAAACAATGAGCATCTTTACAGTTATAACATTTTAATTATTTATTTGAATTAGATATAAATTACCTGGATCATGATCTGACTATCAAGCTATCAGCCCCTTTATAGGCGATGATCAATAACCTTTACATTTTCAGCATCAAAGAATTAAAATCATTATTGTATCAGTCCATATGACATTAACTATCCAATACAAAAAAAGTTTGGAAGATCGAGAGAGTTCTAGAAATAGCAACATAAACATAAGCTCCAAACATTCCATTACCCGACTATGTTATTACTACCTTCCTCACTGTTTGTTTCAAATCTCCCTAGTGGGGGATCAATATCAGGCACTACAACTGTATCTCATCTTGGATCATCTAAGAGCTCTAGGTTCTTGTTTCCTTTCTCAATGTCCTCTTTAGTGATGCGTCTTTCATTAATTGATTGAGTGCATTACAATTTTGTCAAACCAACACTAAAAGAAAAGATGGCTAACAAAATCATTACAATCATGCAAAGAAAAAACAATAAGGGGAAGATGAACCACAGGAAGTACATCACCCACAACAACTTTTTTCAGCAAACCTAACCACTTTATTTACAATGTCTTGGGCTCACAAGATCAGCACCAAAATTTATTGAGAGAAAAAGCCCATTTGGACTCTAACCAATGAATACCCCAAGAAACATTAATCCACTTAAGGATCTTTATGGCATCTTTTGATCATCTGGTATAAATGCTTCACCTTCACATTATTTAGTGGAGTGCCATCTATCCATTTAACCTCCTCAAGAAATTGATTAGTAGAAAGAACTCTTCTAAGGAAGAAGGATCGTGTGGCCTTACTCACTAGAGTATATAGTTTCTTGTGCATCTAAGGAATATCAAATACCGCACAAAGTTCATCCCAGGTTCCAAGTCGGTTACTCGCTAGTGGATTACCAATAGTGACAATGCCTTGAGCCATCTAGGTTTTTGCAGAACAACACTAAGTTAAGGCTAATGATTTGCCATTGATCTTCACACCCCACCACAAGGATCTGTCAATAACTAAGTATGAGGGAGAATGCCCAATTGCATCTTTGGAACAAAGGTAACCCCTAACATATGCCCATGCCTTCCATAATGATGAAAAAATAGCAGAGCCAAAGGGTTTGATATCAAAGTCTCTCATCAAGATGTCACATAGTCCCAACTTGGACCCTCCCGTACCTTTCTTGGGTTTGGACAAACAAATATTATTTATGATAAGAACTTTCCAAAGCTCATTACTACGGATCGACTTGTAGATCCATTTTATAGCTAGTGTCATCCCTTGTGTCTTTAAGTCCTTCAATCCAAGACCTCCAAGTTCTTTTAGAGTGCAACACCACTCCCATGATACATTGTGCCTCCTCTTCTTCACATGACCATAAGACCACAGCAAGTCCCTCGAAACCTTTTCAAATTTATCAAATTGATTATTAAAGAATAACCATTTGGAGGCATAATAAATAGCATGAGAAGATAGTATTTTCTGAACAATTTGTATTCTTCCCGCAAGTAAAAGGATGTGTATTTTCCATTTCAAGTATTTTTATTCAATCTTCTTGAAGAAACATTCCCACAAATCATGTGTAGATACTATAGTTCTGGATACTAAACAGAAAAATTGGAGCCTATTAATGATATTATCAAAGTTCTCATCTAGCTCAGGGAACAAAGAAGTGTCATTTGCAACCTATGCATTCAAGAGAGTGTAATCATTAGGATGCTTAAAGCCTTTGGCCAAAGGATCCAACTCTATACTTCTAAGAAAGAAGAGGGAATCAACAAAAATCACAAAAAGAGTAGGGGCAATGGGGCACCCTTGCCTAATAGACCTCTGTAATTGGATGGGCTCAAATAATTTACCATTGACATCAATCATTGTAGAAGAATCATTAAACAAGATCTCCACCCATGTAATGACCCTTGAGAAACCAAGTAAACATCTGTTTTAATAAAATTGATCAAGGATCCTTTTCAGCACTGTAACTCATAATTCTTGGTATTATTAATGAGATGAATAAAGAATCCAATTCACATAATAATCATTATTTATTTATCAATCATAATATAATTTAGTTATCATTACCCATTAATCAAAAATATTATAATTTAATTTGTTAATCAATTTTGTAATTATTTGTTATTATGAATTATAATAATAATTTAATTGTCATTATACATTTATCAAAATAATAGTACTTTTAATTGTTTATTAATCAAAATGCTTATTCCTAATGACGTATCGATAATGAATAATAATTAAACAATAATAATCAAATGCGAATGAGAGAGTCGTAACAAAATACATTGGTTGCAACCTCTCATAAACATGACACATATTTATAGACTTGACCAGCAACCATACAAGGGAAAAAACATCAGAAGGAAAAGAAAATATTAAGGAAATGGTACATATAACTAGCATCGATCAATTACTAGGAGTATCTACGGAGAAGAAAATATGACTCAGCTTTTAACTCAGAATTGTTCAGCAGCATAAATTCAGCATAACAAACAGACAAAAAAATCCAAGTCAGCAACAGCGAATAAAAGGACAAAGCAGAATAAAACAATAAAGGATTGAATCAATGACTAATAATCCGAAACACAAGATAAAGAAAAAAACAATCGATATCCAGCTACATGAAATTATAATTTGTAATTGTTTTGTGCCAACTCTATGTAGTAAAATGTGAAAAAATAAAATAATTTAGGGTTGGTTGGCCTTAAGGGTTAGGGCTGAATTTATCGAACCTTCCCAGGCGGTGGAAAATTGCCTATATAAGGCTCGTAGGGTGTTCTAGGGCAGTTCTAGGTGGTTATTGGTGGCTCAGTTTTACATAATACCGTACGGAAGGTGCCCATGTGGCTTCACATGTTGTGTTTCTAAAATCTGTAATTCCATACTTTTGGAGATAATAAGAAGCTCATTTTCTGTTCTTGCACATTGGTGTTGTTTCTATATTTCTATTATCGGTTTGTAGTATTAAGGGGAGCACCCTTCATCAACAGTTTCAGTTGCTAGCCAATCGGGATTGTTTGAGTGGGTTGTCTATACACTTATTATTTTTAGTATTCAGAGGGCTTAGTATTCTTGGTACTTTAGTATTTGACTACGAGCATCTTGTCGAGACCTTTCCAACAAGCTATCGCACATGCTTCTTGTCATCAATAAATATTGTGTAGCCGACAGGTTGACGTCGTCGGTAGAAATTGTGTAGCCGACGGGTTGATGTCGTCAGTAAATATTGTGTAGCCGACGGGTAGGTTAGCATGTAGTTAATTGTCATGTAGCCAGCAAACCCCTTCAGGAAGGTTCCTCAGAACAGTATATATACACCCTTCGGGATCATTGTAATCATCATTGTAAGCATTATGTAATCTCTTTGGCATATATGTGAATAATAAAAGGAGTATTGTTGTTACATGTTCCTATTTATTGTCTGTATGCATTAATCTATTTACCCATACGGTAAACATTTGGTGTCGTTGCCTGTTATATCCTCGCGTCTAACTTGTTTCTCTCGCGAACGGTATTGTATCCCCGCATGTAAACTTGTTTATCCCGCGGATGACATTATATCCCGCAGATGCCAAATTGTTCTATTTTAACCTTCCACGAATGTAACTATGCAAAAGAATTTTGCTACTCCTCGGATACATTTATACCCTGTCTCGACAAGAGTTTGGAAGTTCCTATTTCATGTGGGATCTCCCGCGGCTTTCATCCTAACCTTCTGCGGACTGCGTTGAATTAAAGCAGGAGGTATTTTGCATGTTCATGGCTTTACTTGTTTTAAATCTCTGTGAGGGTAGAAGAGCAGGCATCGTGCGGACTCCCTTTCCACTCCGAGGGAGAAACATAAGTATTAAGGAAGGGATATTTTCGGGGAAGTTCTGACAGCTAAGTAGACATTGTCAAAACCTTTGCCACGAAAGATAGAAGAAAAGAGAAGGAACCCTACAATATAGAGAGGCAGAACAGATGAAAGAGGCACAGCAGCGGACAAGCAAAGGAAGGAGCCAAAGAAAGAAAGAAAAAAACGACAACTCAAAAATGTTCAGAATGAATAATGTATGATGCCGAAGGGAAGGGAAAGACATGAACTGATACAAAATGCAAGTGGTTGGCAAAAAGAGTGTTGGATTGGAAGAAAATCACGAAAATGGTGTGTTCCATGGAGTTTTGTGTGGCTTTGGGAGTGCTAATTTGGTCTTGGCGACGGGGGCACTGCCCCTTGACCCCGCCTTGTATCGCGACAGGGAGCATGCCTGGGCAGCAAGATCCCATGGGGGCGCTGGCCCTCGACCCTGCTAGGGGCGATGCCCCCTAGACCCGCAATCGATGCAGTTTTTAGTCATGGGAAGTGTGACCAGTTGATGAGACCTGGAGCTGTTGCAGGCATAGAGTGTCTGTGTACCAGAGTTAGAGAGAGCACAGAGCAAGCCCTTCAAGAAGGGTGATACGTTTTGAGGCACTTGGAGTAGGTGTTAGACGTGAAGCTCTCTTGATGGATGCATAGAGAGCTCAGGAGGAGCTGATCATCCAATTGAAGGCAGTACAGCGACACTTGGCTCAGGGTACCCAGGAGTTGAAAGCAGAGAAAGTAGCACGGGTGGCTATCAAGGTCAGCTTGATTAAGGAGACAGTATTGTGTTAGCAGAGGCTGCAGATGCAACGTGGTTTGGAGACCAGTTTGGTACAAGCACGAGACGAATGTGAAAGTGGTGTGACAGAAACAGATCTATCTTGTTGTAGTTAGTCAGTTAATGTATTCTATTTTGTTAATCTGTCTCGGATATTTTGTAATTGTCGTCCGGAGACAACTTTTTTCTTTTGGGGGAATGATGTCGTCGGTAGATATTGTGTAGCCGACAGGTCGATGTCGTCGGTAGATATTGTGTAGCAGACGGGTTGATGTCGTCGATAAATATTGTGTAGTAAATGGGTAGATTAGCATGTAGTCGTTAATTGTCATGTAGCCAACGGACACCTCGAGAAGGTTCTTCGCAATAGTATATAGGATCATTGTAATCATCATTGTAAGCATTATGTAATCTCTTTGGCATATATGCGAATAATAAAAGGAGTACTGATGTTACATGTTCTTGTTTATTGTCTATATGCATTAATCTATTTACCCATACGGTAAAAACTTCTCTAAGTCCATCTGATTAGCGATTTTAATGTCTGAAGATTTAATTGATTTATTAATAAAATGACTTCACAAAATAAGTTCACATTATTAAATGTCACTATTTTAGTATGGGCACTTTATTTCATTAGTGGGAAAAAGTATTATCTTAAAAAGGAAATTAAGAGACGAGATATGGAATGTGAAGGGTCGCCAAGTTTTGTTTAAAAGGAGCTCATTTCACCATACTTGGTTTATGATATTGGATTTCTTCTCTCTTGGAGAGTTATAGAAAGCTTCAACTTTCAGCCAGTTGGACAATGGAAACGCTTGAGCTAAGAAGTAGTGTATGGAAACCAATTGTCTTGTTAGAGATATCATATGAGTATCTCACTTGTGCTTAAATCTTTCTTTTCTTGTTACCAATCACACTATATTTTTGTGTTTAAGATTGGTTATTGCATTGGAGAGATCGTAAAGCAATATTATTTTCCAAATACATTTATTTTAGCTGGATATTGGTATTTGTTGAATGAATTGGAAATCTTAGCATGCAAATCTGTTGTTACACTTCTGGATTGTGTTTTAAGAAAAATTGGGAAAAATATCCAGTTAGAGGTTTACAGCAGCCTATGTCTGTCAGCCCCACAATAGTCTGATTGATTCCATTCCACAGATGGCCATGACTCCTCCATTGAATTCTGCAGGAGGAAACGCAGACCAACTTTCCTCTACATATGGAGCCACTTTATATGAAGGCTTATGTAAGTTAGAATTTTCCACCAAAGTATTTTTGTACCACCCATGGCCACATCCATAGCCAACATTAATGAGCCTTGAGGCAACAGCCCAGGCTACTACCGGGTTAGGAAAACAAGATGGGATACAAAATTAACTAACACCTAGAAACACACAAGAAATGACTTGCAAAAAAAAGATACATAGCACAAAACACAAGCAAGGACACCAATAAATTAAGAGCATCAGCAAGATATGACAGGCAAAGTTGTAGGTGCAAGGAACGAGGGTGAGGTATCATCTCCTCAACCCACCCTGGCATTTTAATTATTAATAAAGTAATACTTTAGTTATAATTATTCAAAAGTGCACGACATTTAATGTTATTTGAGTTTATTATTAAAAAAATTATTTAATGATCATAAAATCAAATTGTAAAGTACATATGAGAAATAATGTAAAGTGCCAATTCAAAGGGAGGTAGATTAATTATTAAAATATACTTTATGTTATTTTGTTGTGCACCAAATGGAGGGAAATGTAATTAAATTATATATTTTAAGTAGATCAAAAGCTAGTGCAACAAAAGCTAAATATTTTATAAATCATGACAAGTGTGTTGAAGAAGCCATGATTAATTTCTTCTTGTAAATTATAATGAGCCAATAGATGAGAGAAATGAAATTCATTCTATGACTTGTGCATTTTGTTTTGTTTGTGTGGAGAAGAAATTGAAACAAGGGTTTCAAATTTTGAGCTTGAAGAATTGTGAAATCTCCTAAGTTGTTTCAGCATAGTGAATTGGTAAAACACCAAATGAATTGTGCTATTAGTAAGGCTTCAACCAGGAGTCAACATTGAGCTTTCTTGGATGAAATCGGTGTGGAATAATTCAGATTTTCCTTCTTTATCAGCAGCAGCAGTTTCGAGCTTCTTAAGGCAATGACTGATCATTCGCAGTGGCTGTTGATTCATGGTATTAGCAGCTGCAGTAGATATATATCAGCTTCATGAGAAATGAAGGGTTCAAGTGAGTGCTTGTAAAGGGCACATTTTTGACATGGGAGTCCTCTTGTGTAAATCTCAAAGTGAATATCCTCAGAATTCAACAAGGGTTTGAACTAAAGCTTGTTTAATCACCTAACGTCTGGCTGTAAGCTTCTCAAAGGTATATCAACCGAAGTTGCTGCTATTTCGTCATTGGGTTCTTTGATGTATTTTTCATTATTATATCTATCGGCATATGGTGCTTCTGTAGATGTACATTTTATATCAGATTCTGTAATGGCATTTGGATTGTGAGGCATAATAACTTATACTTGGTTTAGCATATGAATGAAGGTAACATGGAATTGCATGCCATTTGTTTGTCAAAATGCTTAATTGCTGTAGGTGACTAATTTGTATAAAGATTTGCATTTGGGAATTGGAAGGATGCATGCCAAGTGTTTGTGAGAATGTCCATTGGATGTACATTTTACATGTAGAAATCATATGTCTGCATTCAAAGAGACAGAAATGATGCATTTGCATTTTATTTCCTTGTCTAGATATCTTAGTAATCATTTGCAAGCATTTAAACTTCAACAACAATCTGAAAATAAAAGACAGAAAAATAGAGATTTCATGACAAGTGTTTAACAAAATTCCATGAGATTCAAATTTGCGCCAGGAATAACAAGGGATATTATAGAGGTGAAGTTAGAGAACCTATAGGGATTCTTGCAGGTTTATTTATCATTTTAGATGCAAGTACATTAACAGATAAATTAACAGAGTTTTCTCTGAGAGATACCCTCTCATACACCAAAAAATGGTCTTTTGGCAGAGTCTCACCAAAAGTGCAAATAGTGCTGAAAATCCCAACTAACTAAAACTAATAAGGAACACCATATAGCAAGGATATACCATAGAAGAGAAATTTAGCAATAATGCATTACATTACAAAGAGTCATCAATAGCAACAATGTACATTAACCTCTTGAGCTAAGATACATTGTATATTACAATATATATCATAATTTTTTATCAGAAAAGACACCCACTTGATCTATTCTCCTGATATTATAGTCTTGCAACAAATTATGATTCCACACATGAACCTTGGTTTGCCCCATCTAGAGAAGCAATAGTCTGCCAAAAATAGTGATTATAGCCAATTAATTACAAATAGTGGAGTCGGCCCATTTTTTCCCTAAAAAAATCCTAATTTGTTAAAAAATCTCGAACCAACTGTTATCCCAATTTGCAATGATTTTTTGCATTTAGATTGCATTAGAATCATATCAGAATTCTTAAAATGACAAAACATGTAAAAAAATCATTTTAAAGACCTGCAATAGCCTAGAAAAACTCACAAAATTACCAAATTACTAACAATAGAGCCAAATCTAGGAGGAAATAAAAGCCAATATGGAATTGGTGAGAAAACAATTCATTATTTTGTGTGTTTTCTTTCTGACCTCTTCAAAACCTTAAGCAAAGGAGCAGGCGGTGCAATCGCAATCATCAACTGAATTTAGAAGGGAATCATCCTATTACGTGGGAGGCACGTGAGATAGTGTCAAACAGCTGATGAATATGCTCTAAATAGAATCCTTAATATGACTTGAGCTCTCTGCATGCCCTACCCCATGGATTTTGATGCCAACAAGTAATGATTAATATTATACACTGATTTTAAAATTATAACTATTATGTACTATTATAGATGGAATTTGGCATTTTGACAGAAGGAGCAAACCCTTGTAATTAATAAATTATATGATGTAGTTTCAGAACTTAGATTATTATTGACTATTAATATATATTAATAGTTATCTAATAAATAAAAATTATAAAAAAAATACTGTAAAATTTATAATGTATATATTTAATATTTGGTATATGATTGATATTTTTTAATTTTCAATCTAAATAATTTTTAGGTAATATATTTAATTTATAAATAGACATTTGTCTCAACCTGAAATAGTAGTTTCAACCTAGGTATTGTGAAAATCACTGGCTAGCTAATCTTTTACTCCAACTACACAAGTTCCTTTTGTTGAATTCTACCCCATATAAAGGACTTACCAATTGCCAGTATAAAACAAAAAAGCATTACAATTGTAGACTATGATTTTATAATATTTCTCAAATAATAAACTATTCCTACAAAACTCCTTGCCTCCATTTCAATTATAGTCTTGGATCACTTCGAAAGGGCTTCCACTTTTAGTAAATTCCTAACAATAGCTAGATCGACGTCTGATAAAATTTGATCTCAATTACTTCATATACTTCGCCAATATTTGATTTTAGACTTAGACAACTATTTGGTGACCTTTTTAAAAGGTCTTATAAATGTTGACCTCAACTACTTCATTGACTTTAGCTAATATTTGATCTCACACTTCGAGAGCTATTTGGTGACTAACCTCTTAAAAAGTTAACTGAATATTTGCCCATGTAATAAGCAATATGAATATGGATGAAAAAATATCTATCTTCTACAATTAATGGGTTAAACTATATTTTCTCTCTATATCTCTATGCTATCAAATGACCTTAAGTTGTAAATAATATATGTTTTTCTCTTTTTTCTAAAAAATTTCTACATCTTTTCTGAAAATATGGTTTTTTCCCAATCTTTTCAAAAATCTCCTGCTTTTGACTTGAGATTATAATTATTATGAGGTTGTCAATTTAAGGATAGAACAATAATGCACGTTGCAAATACGGATTCTAATTCGGCTTATATTTCTACTAGAAAATTTGGTTTACTTTTCTACATTTCCTAAAGCAAAGAGATGTTTGATTTCATGACTTAGATGAATTAGTGCTAGTTGCAACATCCATTAGCACTATTGATCGTTTCCCTCTGAGGGTTATGCGACAATTACATATAGCCTACTCTATGCTTGGGAGTGACATTTCAGCTCAATCATAGATACATGGTAGGGACTTCTGATGAAACAAATTTATGCTAGTGAGTCGTGGAGAACTGGAAGCTATTTATTCTAGAAGATGTTGGCACAATTATCTTGGATACTTTATGTCAAAAACTATAGACTCTTCTATACATCTTCATTTTGTAGTAATTTCTTCCAATTACAATTGAGCTTGGAATATTGCAAAGCAATTTGTAAATGAGAATATTTAATACTGCAAGGTATCTGCTACATTCCTTAAAAAGTTTTGAAGATTCATCAAGAATACTAGTCTATGTATATTGCACAATCACCATATTACATGATACCACATCTTTTTTAAGTATTTTGTCAAACACTACAAATGGCTTTTGTGTGCTTTCACAGTTTTCATGCATGTCTATTTGGGCATTTCCAACTTAAAACCCCTCTCTTGTACAATTTGATGGATGATCATACCATTACCCAAGGTTCTTATGTTGGCACAGACTGGACTATGCTGTAAAAAGTGAACTAATCAATTAAGACACTTATTTGTTGCATTTGATAAAACATAGTCAGTTCTCATGAAGAATCTTATATTTTATGTTAACTATAAATAAGCTTTAAAATTGCAAGGATGAACAATGAATTAAATGCCAAAATAGAAAACATATAAAAGATCACAAAAAGTGATGCATTTGTCCCATCAAGAGAAAAAGGAGGCAAAATTCAAGACGAATTCACCTACGGTCATCCTAGATGAATTTTTGTACCTTTTTCAAAGCCCTAGCATGCATGCACGAGAGAATCATTTTTTGTGCAACGTATCCAGATCTCAATATATTTATTTTTTCCATACCATACCCACATGCCAACAATCATACCCAATTCCAATTCAGAAACTTAGATCTACACTAGAGAATTTGCTGATATATAGCCATTTGACTATAACTTTCAGGTCTGTAATTTTGAATCTATACCCATTTATGATGATGAAAGTGTGCAACAACTTAACTCGAGTCCAAATTGACTATCTCTAAATATTCAAATAATATTGACAATGTACAACCAGAAGGGTAAAATCTGTGATAGGTTTATTGATGTGTGTTCAGCATAGAGCCTCCATGTCTTTTTCCTATTGAGCAGGACTTGTTACACAATCTATTGTTTTGCACACATGTAGGTACAAGGAAGGTAGACCATGATAGTGGTATCTCATGCAAGTCACTCCCTTCCCTACAACACAAGAACCTTTCACAGCAATAATTTGGTATTCAGAAACTAAAGAATATTAGTTTCAAGAAACCTACATAAAGATATCGTAATAGTTCTGGATCCTAGTGCTGTTCAAGGTATTAATACTTATGCTTTATCTGTCTCCTTAAAAGGAATGATAACATAAGAAGGAATATACTTCAAAATATTACATTAATGATTAAACACCAGGGTAACTAGTATAATTTTTGCAAGATCTTTTGATCCCCAGTATCTACTACTTTATTCGTAAGAGCATGTTGGAATACAAATAGGTATATGCAAGACAATAAATATATTGCAAACTGACACAAAATCTGAAATTCAAAATAGAATTTAAATACATTACCTGTACATATTCAATGCTTGAAAAAGTTCAGCACACTGATCTTTGTCTAAAAAGCCACATTTCTAAACACCGCACATAACAAAAGTAAAGTGTTAGTCACAAGTCAATTTTGGCATCCATGTTTCAATAAATATTCATCTTATTGTCTAAATGAGAATACTTCATAAAAGAGCCATATCATCTCATATTTGGAAAGACTTGGTTTTAACTGAATGTGAAGTATAACTCTCATTCTTCAAAATTAAAATGAAAAAAGGTAAATACCATATGACAATAGGGAAAAAAAAAAGTATGTTCAAAACATAACCTTCCTAATATTTTATTCCATATTAGGAAACAGTATAAGACCATAATTATTGCACTCATATGTGTCCAGTACAGACATATAAATGTCAATACATGAAATCAGGCAATAGACCCCAAACCTTTGGATATTAAGAAAACAGGTTTTCAATAATGCCACAACAAAGCTCTTATCTTAGTTCCCAGACACACAGCTTGTGTAATCATATAAATTTCATGGTTATCTCTTTATCAACGTTTCAGACCATATTATGCACAAGTTGAGGACTATGGCAGCTGCCCAGAACCTTGAACTCTTTCCAACGGCACAAAAACCTCATGAAAATCAGTTTGGATCTACATATTCCTGTTTATAAGCATGACTTATAAAATTAGATTATGTATGCTTTTCAAAATTCAGATACAACAAAGCTTGTACTTTTGTTTTTATTCAATGACTGGGATTACATTAAAAATGTGTCCAAAAAATATGAAATGTTTTGTTTTATGCCTTTCAACATTCTTGGATGTCCAGTGTAATTTGAGACCACTAAAAACTAGTAATCCACAAGGTGTATGGATGCAGTTTTGGTATACTTACCATTTATAGTGAGTCATTTTGGGCAAGGTCGGGATCTTTAAAGACAGTGTCATGTTGATGGTAAGCTAGTTAATATCGATAGAAGATTTAATATCATTGATATAATTTATTTATGCGTTAATAAAGTTAGTTTATAAAGTTACATATAAATACTTTATTAATGCAGGATTATGGTTAAGTGGGAAATATTTAAAGTCCCTTTATTTGATAAAACATTGGTGACAAGTCAGCGGTGTCATGTTGCAATGGTTAAGTCGTTGTGTTGTTCTTTCCATCAAGATTCAAAACCCATTGGGGCTGAGGTCCCCCATTTGTGGGCTCACCAGTTCATAGCTCTAGGTCAAAGTGTTTACCCCGCATTTTTGAAAAAAACACATTGGCGACAGAAAATTTAAATAGGAACTTTAAGGGAAACTTATTTTAAGTGACATGGGGAAATAGAAAAACATTCGTGGAGAAATAGGTGGATAAAAGAATTCACAAGAAAATAAGAGAAAAAAGAAAGATCCTAAAAATAGAAGAAACCAAGAAGTCAACCTTGCAGCTACTAATCTCATCTACTGTAGATGGCAAATACTCATCCCCCAAGGGATGGTACAACCTCAAAGCCAATCCACAATGATGCATCATCAAATCCTCCTTGAGTAGATTAGAAGAGAAGTGATGAATACTCCTCCCTATGCAATCACGGTAAAAAATCCCCACATTGGTCAAGTCTGACTGTCATAATCCTGAATATAACCTCTATCATCCGACTCATCACCAACAACACTTCTAGTGGATGTAACCACAAAAGAACAAATGCAACATGTGGTTTGCTAATGCTCTCAACAAATGCACTCATCGCAAATGTGCTAATTGTGTCTGTAATTGCGATAAGTGCGACCACATCCTCAACTTGATCCCCACAATAATCCATGGACATAAGAACATCACCAACAAATGCTACAGGAAATTGTACTATGTCTACGAATGGTGATAGTTGTGCCAAACTCAACAAGGTGAGTGATCAAAATCAACCTCAAACAATGGATTGTCATATGCCAATGTTGTATCCATCTTGAGCAAAGGATTGTCCACAAAGTGAACCTCAACGGATAGCTCAACTGGTAAGGTAGAAGTTGTTGATATGACAGTATCTTCATGCACTTCTTTCAACACGGTTGTATGTCCATCCCAAACCCAATCCTTGAACCTATTACCAACCATTCAGTTTTCTAATTTAATCATCCAGATCTGATTTGTAAAAACAAATTTGTTGTGGCCTACATCTACATCACATAACTCATTTGTAATACCCGACACTTGAGTGCCTACAATGGGAAACTACATGTAACTGTCTTTCAAACATAAAATGGCTACTATCTCACGAGTAGGCTCAAGATTATGACTGTTGTCATAAAAATTAAAACTAGTAATTTCCAAAATTTCCTTAATTTTCACCCTCATACCATCAAACACCAATTGCCTTTTATCCTGCAAGCCAACTCTTCTTGCAGGAAGATCACAAGCTATCTTGTGATATTGTTTCTTTGTCAAACGAGCCATACCGCACAGCCTTGGATGAAATTCCATAAAATGATAGAATGACAAATCTTTCTTAACACTGAGGAAGAGTGTTATATTTCTCAAACATGCTAAGCCCTACATTCCTTAAATCACCCATTATGTCCGGTAGTGTGACCATCGGATTTGCCTGTTTAATTAATCCCCTGATTATTGCCATGACTGAAGTAATTGCAAGAGTGTTGATCACTGACATGTCATCTATCGGATTAATATAGTTTTAAGTTTTTTCCCAACCACCAATAGGATGGCAGGAACCCCTTCTTATACCACTGTAAGAACCCCTTCTCATTCTAACTCAAATTACGGTGACAATTAATCAAGTTTGGACTTCTTTGCAATGTTTTCAAATTTTAATGTGTGTGGGATTTCATACATATAAGAGCTTCTTTTAAAAAATAAATAACAATAAATGAAATAAACTTTTCTATCCAAATCCAAACAAATGTATCCTAATTTATTCTATATGAAATCTAATTGCATACAACAACAATTATTGAAATTTGGGAAATGAAATTTATCCACAATTATAAGAACTTGGAATGTGGTCACAACTCTGTAGTCCAACCCAAAATAAATCACCAATTTCATTCAATGTAAACAGCCCCCTTAGCGTCAAGTTTAGAATCAATGATCGACCCCTAATTACCAAGTGATTACTGCTCTAGGTTTGTGGTGCAGGAGCACCACATGAAGATCAAGATGGAGCATGAAGGCTCATGGAATGCCATGAGTAGAAAAGCTGTAATAGGGAACCCTTAGGGGGAATAAGGTCTTATAGATCAAGTAGTTAAGTTTGTAATGTAATAAGGTCAATTTTGTAAGTTCATTCCCATGATGTGCATGTATAAGCCTTCATGGTCCAGCTTGGTCAACGGGTCCTTGGAAGTCTAGGAATTGGGTACATAGGGTCCTAGGGTGTTTTTAGCCATTTTGGAACAATTTTGGGTGAATTGAAAGTCATAAGCTACAAGTTTGCAAAAATTGCAATTTGCTGCAAAAGTTGTCAACAAAGTTGCTCAATAAGTTTGAGAACTCACTTTTTAATATTTATCTACGTCAATGTGAACCTTGCAAAAAGTCCACCTTGAAACCACTAATCTTGTCTACTACAAATGGAAAATACTCATCATTCAAAGAATGGTACAACCTTGAAGCCAACCCACACTGCTGCATCATCAAATCTTTCGTGTGTGGATCAAATGAGAAGTGGTGAGTACTCCTCCCTATGCAATCATGATAAAAAACTCCCACCTCAGTCAAGCATCGGCTGTTACAGACCTGAATATAACCTCTTTCATCAGGTTCATAACCAACAACAATTGCAATGGATGTAACCACAGTAGAAGTTGATGCAACATGTGGTTCTCCACTTCTCTCAACAAATGCACTCATCCTGACTATACCAACTGTGCCTGTAACTGCAATAAGTGCAAGCACATTCTCAACCTGCTGCCCACCATAATCTGTGGACATAAGAACATCACCAACTACTGCTATAGGAAAGTGAAATGTGCCTACAGATGGTGATAATTGTGCCAAGCTCAACTCACGTGAGCGATCAGCATCAACCTCAAAGAGCGGATTGTCATATGACAATGTGGTATCCATCTTGAACATAGAATGGTCCACAAAGTGAATCTCAACGGGTGGCTCAACTGGTAAGGTAGAAAAAACTAAAAACATTTAGCAAACACACACACAGATATATATATATATATATATATATATATATATATATATATATATATATATATATATATATATATATATATATATATATATATATATAATTGTTCATATTCTCCATTACATAGTTCAATTGCAAGAATTACATAAAGTGTGAGAAATTAAAGTAATTGCTCTGATATTCCAAAACATCCAAAAAGGGAACATCAATTTAGAGAAATCGGTGATTTGGGAGTTTAAGGAGATGGTAAACTTAGAACTCAAGAACTCAGCTTGGGAGCTACGGTTTTGCAAAAATTTTAAGGCAGCTTGAAGGATTTATGCCCAGCGTATGGTCTGTTTTAAAGGAAAATCTTATGGAGAATAGTGTATTCATGGTTCATGGTGTCTTTAGTTTGTGAAGTTTTGTTTTCAGTGATGTAAGTTGTAAGGAGTGCTATTAGAATAATATTGAAATTCTTATAGGATAAGACTTATGGATGTAATAAAATCACGTTGCTGGAAAAAAAATTAAATTCTTTTAGAGTTTTCCTTTTAGCTTTGAGTGAGTCATGTAATGTTTATCCATTTGGATAGTTTCATTGTCCAATTTCTGTATAAGGAGAGGAACCTCATTGTAATTGTATCCTTTTAATAGTAGAATATTAAAATATTGTGTTCTCCTTAATTTTTTGCAATAATTTAATAGATAAGGTTCTATGATGCAAAGGGAAGTTGTGAAGGTTTTGATTGTCAGTCAATTTCAGCGAAGGCAACAAAAAACACCATTTTCAGGAAGAAAATTGTGGGCCACAAGTTGTACAGAGTCTAAACAACGTGTTGTAGAGAAAAAATGCTTGTTTCAATTATTCTCGAGTTGCACAAGACAATATCATAGGCTAAAAAGCTAAAAGAATAGAAAATTTTCGGCTTATTCTTGTGTGAATTTTTAGAAACTCTAGGATACCATTCAACTACTTCAAGTGATAGGTAACTATGCTGATTCGACAACATTGCTAAAAGACATAAGTAATTGTAATGTCTCTGATACAATAATACCCAAGTTTCCCCCTTTCCTTGACTTGGAAAGTAGCAATATTATCCAAGATTGTTCATTCAAAGCTCAATCTATTTAATAATTCTTTGTCTACCAATACACACGAGTATGGAAGTACAAATGATCTGACCATCCTTTTCTTATCCAACCACATTTCACAAATTAGACTTAGCTAATATGGTGTTGCAAAACATGAATCAAACAATTCATGATGATATAATTCACACTATGAATAGCTATGAGGGATTCTTGTCATTTTTGGAAATCATATATTTTCCCATCACCTTTAGTCTTACAAGTGTTGAATGCGATCGAATAAAGAAAATGTATTCTCCAATGGATTCGTTATTCATGATCTAGTTAATGAATAGCTATAGCAATAAGGTGATCTAATGTGTCAAATTTGTCTTTAGAAGAATGCAAAGGGAGTGTTCTTGATTACTTTCCTTAAGTATATGCATCCTAATTTTTTGCCAAAGCTGAGTGCTCACTCATAATCTAATAGGCTAAATAGATAGTAAAGAGTCATTTTTGTTCAGTGGAATGAAAATGATCCTATTATGTAAATATAAGATTGTATGATGGTATTTCTTGTGGGAATGGACTCCTCATTATCATTTCCTAATTGCACTTCCCATTTTTAATTGTTATTCAAGTCGCATATGTATGAGAGTCGTCTCATGATAATCGTTGATTGTCATATACTCGTTACTGATCTAGATTTGGGTTATGTTTTACAATGATTTCTCGATGTCGATTTCCTTTTCAAATCTTCATCTTGGCAAAGTTCCATGATAGGCTGGCTCGGTACCATTGTGACTTGAAATGGTTTGTAGCCATTAATTGGTATGTAGTATGTATATATGTATATATATATATACACACACTTGCCTTTTGTCTGGCTATTAATACATCGATTCCTTGTGATAGTTTGTCATTGTATAATTCTTCTGCTCATTGTCGTGTATCTAAGTCTTGTATCTTTATCCATAATGTCATGCCCCCTACCACGATTTCTCTCGTAAATTCTTATTTTATTTCTTCATGAGGCGAACTCTACGGAACAATGCCTCCAATCATCATTGTTAATAATCTATTAAAGAATTAAGTTATATTATGTATTGCAATATAATTACAACATTAGATTATATATATATAATTTTATATATATATATATACAATTTTATATATATATATATACAATTTTATATATATATTTTTTTTAAATTAATATCTCCATTATATATTATTATTGCGTTTTTTATTTATTTATTATGATATTATTATATTGAGATTATATTATATTATTCTATTATCAAATTGTTATTTTCTATTAAGAATTTATTATTTAACTATTTAGTTTTTTTTTTTATCGATAAGAGGTCGAAGCCAAGATTAATTATTATTATTTATTAAACACAAGGGAATTCGAACCCAAGACCTCTTCGATAAGAGGCTCATAATTTACCATTATGTTGTAGGCTCTTACCTATTATTTAATTATTTAATTATTATATTTATTTATAATATATATTATTATTTATAGGCAACAACCTACAACACAATGGTAGATTGTGAGCCTCTTATCTAGGAGGTCTTTGGTTCGAGTCTACTAGAACTTAAAAATAATAACAGTAATTAATTTTAACAAATAATAACAATTAATCTTGGCTTCAGCCTATTACCCGTCAAATGTATATGTATATTTTTATTTTTTATTTAGAGAACATTACCTCCATAAGTTAGGTTATCTTCGGGTTAGCCAAGGAGACCTCACAAAGCCCAAGAGCGAAATCCTAGCCCCTTTGTCTACTAACTTCCTCCAAGGTGTCTTCAATTGGTTCTTGCCTTCCCCAACCATGCCTACCTCTTAAGTATTTTTTTCTCATCACAAAGGAATGTCAGAGAGACCTAATGGGATCCTCAGCTTGTATGGCCTAAGTCCAAATGGAAACTCCTCCCTCCTAGCTTCGCTTAGGGATCAATCTTATAACCTCTTACCTACTTTCCCTCCCTCCAACTATGATGAGGTATATGGTTTCTTCAAATTTGATCTTTTCATTGTGATTTAAAGTAATAAAATCTTATTACCATTATTAATATTGACCATTCATATACATATGTGTATTGATTTAGCAAGAGATAGATTAATAAGAAACCATATCTAATTGATTGCCATTATATTCATCACTAATTACTATATTAACTATATATTTACTTATTTGCAAGCCTATAATTGACAGTTTATTTATTGCTGTATTCACAAAGTAGATGTCATACCTATTCCTTTGCTTACTATCTACATCTCAGGCCCCTTCCTTATACACTGCTCCTGTCACTGCTAGCTGTCCTTGACTGATCTAATTTACTGAACGTAAATGTCTCACTGTACCTCCCTTTCACTCCTACTTGGAATTCTATTCATCCAATGCTCTTTATTCCATCTTTACACTGTAGGATGGAAGGATCATGCTTTGTTACCAGTGTAATGTCCCCAATACAAGAATGCCCAAATTTCAATCTTTCCTTGAGTCAAATAGTAGCAATATTATCCATGCTTGTTCTTCCAAAGCTCAATCTAGTTAATGATTCTTTGTCTACCAATTACGCACAAGTATGAAAGTAAAAAAAATTAAGCCTTCCTTTACTTATCCAACCACATTTCACAATTTGGAGTTACCTATTATGGTGCCATTGCAAAACACGATTCGGACTCTTTAAATCCACAATAATATAATTCACAGTTCACATTATGAATAGTTACAGGGGATTCTTCTCATTTCTGGAAATTGTGACCTTTTCCCACTGCCTTTAGTCTTACAACTTCTGAATGCGATCAAACAAAGGAAATGTATTCTTCAATGCATTTGCTATTCATGATCTGGTTAATGAATAGCTACAGCAATAAGGTGATCTGATGCGTTAAAAGCATGCAGAGAGTAATGCTATTCTTCATTACTTTCCTTCAGAATATGCATCCTAATTTTTTGCCAAACATGAGTGCTCACTCATAATCTGTAAGGCTAAATAGATACTAAGAAATAGTCATTTATATTTAGTAGAATGAGAACGATCCTATTATGTAAATATGAGACTGTATGATAACATTTCTTGTGGGAATGGACTCATCATTATCATTTCCCAATTACACCTTCCTGCAATTAACTGTTATTCCATTAAAGTTGTTAATGGTTGGTAGCTTCTATCAAATAAACCTTCAAACAATACTATTGTGTGTGTGTGTGTGTATTTATTTATTTATTATATGTGAGATATATTTTATATACGTATAGATATGAGATTCAAGTTTATATATATATCTAAGTTTTATTATGTGAGAGAATTTAATATAATAAAAATTCATGGAAATTATATATAAATTATTAAATACACACAAAACTATAATAAAAAATTTATTATTATATACTTAACAAATAGACATGTCCCATGAAGGAACATGCCTCTTCTTGGATTATTCTCCATTTATAAATATAATAAATGGAAATCCAACAGCTTGCATGACTTAGTGAAATGACAACGTCCAATCCACCAACATGGATTACACCTTGTCAGGCGTGAAATAGACGAGAAATAAGATCTAAAGTCATGTTTAAGAACAAGGGGATATAAGGAATGTACACGGATCATTGGGAAGCCAACTAAAATAAATGAAATGTGAAATGGGCAAAGGCCATTGCTTCGACCCCTCATAACATGCAAAATAAGATATGTTTAGTCTGCCACCTACGATGCCAGTGGTGTCGAGAATGAAATAGCGGGCGATTTGAAAAGGGGTAGTATATACGTGCATGAGACCCACTTCCAACTCTAGGAGTAATACAGGTCACATGTGAGGGACCCACGACCAAGGTAAAGGAGAAATGTTTACCCTCCATGCTAGACAAGGGTTTGATGGTGAGCAATAAACCACATGGGAGGACCATCCATGACATTTCTAACATGATAGTAAGAACAGTAGGAGGAATAAATAAAGAGACACATCAACTATATATATGTTGCCCTTTTGGTTCATCATCATTGTCTTAGTTTTGTTTGTGCATTTGTTATTCTCTATAGTTTCAAATTATTATCTCTGCAAACCTATCTATGCTAGTTTCATCTCTGATATTTTTTAAAAATTCCATTGGCCTGCTTCTATATTATTTGCTAGTGATCCTAATTTTGTTTGGCTCTTGCCCTTCTTATCAACATATTCTTTTGTTGTTGTCTATGATCTATGTCGTCAAGCATCCAACGTACTCTGCATATGACTTGGCTATCCTATCATCTTCTGTTCATGTTCTTCCTATGTCTTATTGTGGCATCTTTTGTTCATAATAACCTTTATCGCAAGTTCATTTTAATTTATCTTTTCTCATTGCTAGCTATTTTCATGTTGTCGTGGCCTCTATCTTGCATAACGTCTTATATTACTGGAAAAATATTTCTCTTGCGTGGCAATACTATCAGTGTGTTTCTTTATTTTATAAAGGCAATAAACTGTGGATGCGGTTCTTTTTATTTTGGTCTTTGGTAGAGTGCGTAGTAGTCAGGTGTTTATCGATTCTTAGATTGAAAAAATTTCATAGACCTTCAACTATTGGACTCTACGTGAATGATGATATGGAATCATCCCTGTATGAGTAATCTTGTAACGCCTCTTAAGAGACTTCACCATTTGGAAAATGGAATGTCATGTGCATGTATGGCTACTGGGCACCAAAGAGACCCTTCTTGTGTGGTTGTTTGGAAATCAAGAGTTTCATCTTTGTGTAATTGATGGAGATCAAAGAGTCATCGCGTTGTATCTGGAAATATATTGCGTGACTATTTGAGTTATTCATTCAATGTAATGTCACTGTGTTTGTATCTTGAGGGTGTTCGTTGTAACATTTGTTTTTCTGTCGGATGCATGTCTGATGTTATGATTTGTGAAAGAACATGTTGCTATTGAAAAGGCGGGAGTTTATATTTTGTGAACTGTATTAGGAGAGTGTTCTTGAGGGCATGATTATTCAGAGCATTCTCTAGTCATTATTAGGTGCTATTATTACAGATTTTGCAAGCTATATTGGCTTTCGAGTGTTTCTCACAGAAGCAAAAGATTGTAAAGAAATACTAAGATAAATGTGTACAAACAAGTTGGCTTCTCACCACATTGTTTTGAAAGGGTCCCAATCATGTCAAGGAAATTTTCTAAAAAATATCCCTTGGCCTGATGGGATTCGTACCCATCCCACCAAGATGCATATTCATCGGCTATGGATGGTTTCAGGATTTCTCAACCTTATAATGAATTCTCACAGGAAATTCTCCTAATGGTGAAAAGAGCATTTGATCTTTTGATTGATTTAAAAATGCCTTGAGAAGACTTCATGAGTAACCTTGAGATAAGTTTAAACTTTTGCATAATTTTGCAGAATTTTGAGATTCAATATTACTCTAGGCTTTTGGATGTCACTCTTATGATAAAGAAAACTATACTACAAAGATGTATTAATTTAATTTTAAGTATAGATTATAGTGTATGGTTATAACATTGATTTCTTTTATAGTTGATCTTATCATCCTTTAATGTCTCTCTTTGTTTCAGAAAAATGATGCAACAAATTATGAGATGTCAATGTTGCTTTGATGTTCAGAAGGAGGATACTATCACGATTATACTGCATTGATCAAAGTAGTTCTCAATTATATGATTACTTGTTACTAATTTAATCTCTATTGGTTGCACGATGCAACAAAAATGATCTTTAGAGAGATATGTTCAACTTTAGAGGGAGCTGTTTTTTGGTTGAGAGGGAGTTTTTATAGTATCCCTGCTTTTCTTATACATGCTTTTGATGCTTGTGAAAATTTGACTCTTGTAGGAAAAGAGTTTCACTTGTGATTTTAGGAGTTATTATTCATATGGAATTAATAATATGTTGTAAGGATCACCTGATAACTCTTTCACTTATGAGAGATTCATAATGAACATCATGAAAGAGAGTCCATGATCTCATCACACTGAGAGCTTTTGTGATGGGAGTTGGAAGTCATGTTGAGAGAGTCCATGACTGTATCACGTTAACAGAGCCCATGATAAAATGTTGGTTGTAAACCTTACTAACTTGCAATGTTGAGAGATTCCATGACAACATCACATTGAGCGAGTCTGTGATGAAAGTTGATTGTGATTCTTGCAAGTTTGTCATATTCCATGACAACGTCACATTGAGTGAGTCTATGATGAAATTGATTGTAATTGTTGCAGGTCTATCATGTCGGGTAATTCCATGATTATTAACAATGAGTAAATTGTTCTCTTAGTGTCATGTTGAGAGATTCCATGACAACATCATGTTAAGAGAGACTGTAATAAAAGCTGGTTGTGTTTCTTGCAAGGTTTTCATGTTGAGTGATTCCATGAATTTTATAGGATCTATGTGATTAGATTTTATCATTGACATTTTGGCTGCAACTTTGTGTGACTATTTAGCTAAAGATCTCTCTCTTGCTAAGAGAGGTATTGGAGATTGTAGCTGCGGTAGAGATCTTTGTCTCTAGGTGTTAATACCATTATGGTCACCTTCATTTAAAAAGGACATTTATGATAAATTGTAACATTATATATTAAGACATGTGTCATACAACATATACTGAATCATGAAATACGAAGAGTTGTATTTGACAATAAAGACTCATGTTTTGGGAAACTGAAGAGATTTTCGGTTGTAATGTGAAGAGTCTCTCTATATGTTATAAGGCATTGTACACTTGAACATTTAATTATCAATAAAATGAATTTTTTTGTGTGGCTAGGTTTTTTACCTTCATTTTGGAAGGGTTTTCCCAAGATATCTTCTTCTGTTTTTGTATCTCCTTTATTGTTTCCATCATTGTTGTTTATCATTGATTTGTGGCTTAAATTCCTAACAAAGCCAAGATTAATTATATATTATTATTTGTTAGAATTAATTATTATAATTTGTTAAGATGGAGTAGATTCAAAGCCCAAGGCCTCCCAGATGAGAAGCTTACAATTTACCGTTCTGTTGGAGGCTCTTGCCTATTTATTTATTATTATTACTGTGCATAATATTTTCTATTAATAATAGACTATATTATAGATATTATTATAATTATATTGGGATTATATTATGTTATTATATTTATTTATGATATATATTATTGTTTATATTTTATTATTATCTATTTTGATCATCATTACTATTTTTATTCTTTACACTCTATATCAATTATTATTTATTATTAATGTTAATTTCCAGTATCTTCAGTTGAATTAACTCATGAGACTAAACTGAAGTTATATATTTATATATATTTGCATGTGGTTAAATAATTAATTTTTATATTAATTAATTAATTAATTTGAAGGGACGTGTCTCTCTGTATATCATCCACAATAGAAAGAGAGAGAGATCGCTGCCCTTGAAACACACATACGAAAAACATTTTAGTGCAATTATATTTGCACTGATCCTCAGAAAACCAACATGGTATCAGAGCCAACTGCAAATGTAAAAGTGAATAATAGAACAATGAATTTCATAACTCCATACCGTGCCACAATGCGGGTCAAACCATTTAAAGGATGTTTCAAAATTAGGGTGCCCATGAATTATTACAAATACAAATGACGTAGACCAGACATAGTAAGCATCTAACAGAACAGCTCAAAGATATGTCGCCTCATGAAGATGTTATGGTAGAAAATGCATGCAAAATGTGTAATCATAAACAAAGTTCAAGAACTGAATACATGGACCTTCTCATTTTGATTATATTAAGCCTAATTACAAACATCGCAACATTAAAGCAGCATTCAATTTGCAAGTGCAATTATGTCTCGAGCATTTTCAACCCGAGCCTGATCTGTGTAGTCTAAGTCAACAAGCATCACAAGATCTGCACAATCAACATCTTGACCTAGATCCAACTTATTTGGCAAGGATAGACGCTCATAACCCGTCTTGTCTAACATTGCACATTTCCCCTGTGCTAAATCAAGCAACGAAAAGCCCAAGGCACTGAGTTTTTAGATTCTCTTGATCACATTTGACATTAGATAGTTTTGGTAGCAACATCATGATCTAATTCAGCTCCAAGCCCTGCGAATGCAGTTTTTGAGCGATCTACACGCAGGTTTTAGCATCAACATTGAACCAAAAATATATATTATATATGATCCCAGACATAAGCACTCGATATCTATCTCTCATAAACGATGGCAAGGGATATCATATTCATTAGTGCTAAAGTCTAGTAGTGGACGAAATAAGTTGGAGCAATATACATCAAGGAAGAAAGAGACATCCCCGACCAACCCAATAAGTGTAAGACTCTATCGAACATTACGGGATTAAAATAATTACCCCCTTTGTTACCAAACGCACGGGAAAGTGACATGGAATGTGAGTCACCTAAGACCAGACTATTGTACGAACAATGATAAATAAAAGGGAGTTTTTTGAGAAGGCATGAAAGCATCCTCTATTTCGGAGGATCAGCAGGAAGAAATAATGGCGACACATCATGCATCGTAAGTGAAGGATAATCCTGGTTCGTCAGCCAAAATTAAAGTCCTAGCACATTGATCGTACACATTTGTCACATCAAGTAACACATATATGGTTGTGCATGTCAATCGACCACTAAGTTGGTAAGTAATTGTTGTTTACCTCTTTCACTATTAGACTTCTACAACAATATAATGAATGTGTATGGAAGTCGTCTTAAATCATTTATATGTATTTAAAATTGATAAAGAATAATATATTACATATTTATGGGTCATTACTTGAATTGAATATAAATTTCATAATCACAGTTAGTTATTTGATAAGGAAATAACATGGTTATAAAGTTATGATAATATTCATGATAATGTTATTATGGGAAAAATGCCTAATATTATTATTATGAATATAAAATGGAATAAAATTCATAATAATATTGAACATAATTAAGAATGTTATTTTTTTAAGTATGAAAAGGATAATAATATTGTTTTGAAAATAGAGATGATACTATTCGGTAATATCATTATCATTATTAGAAAAACTTAATATTATTATTATCCTTAAGTATTATAGTATTCTCTCCCTTATTTTTGCATTCTATAAGAGCTATGTGCCTTGATCTTTTCCTTCAAGGATGTTATTGTAGGAAAAGGGAGATTGAGAGGGACTCTAACAATTATGGATGAAGAGCTTAGATGATTTATATTTAGAGGGAGTCTGACACTTCTTCAAAGGTAAAGGAGCTCAGAAGATTGATATTCAGAGGGAGTCTGACACATCCATCTGAAGGAGCGAACAGAGGATATGTTTCAGTTTATCTTTGAAGATCTTGATCATATTAGATTTAGAGAGATTTTGAAAGTCTGTGTGTGTGACAGCATGATTTTGATGGGCCTACCCCCTCTGTACATCATGAGGAAGTGACGACTTCCAACCGATTATCACTTGTATTTGTAGAAGTTATTGGAAGGGGATGATCTTAAAATAACTCAATTTTCTATTATGATGGATATCTTACGATGTCCATGCAGATCATGATAGATTATACTTTGCATGGTGGATGTTTATATGGTGCACATTATGAGAATGTGTGTGCACATACCATATAAACATTTTGAGTACATTGTATATGTTATGCAAATTGATGTTTTGGAGGCCATTACATAGAGTACTTGGTGAATATCATGCGACTTGGTGTTCGGGACTCCATTATCACAATACTTGGTGAATATCTTGCATCTTGACATTCTGGAAGGCCATTACTCAAAGAGTAATTGGTGAATATCATGTGTTGATATTCTGGAAGACCAATACGAATGGTATCAAATATGATTTCAAACCTAATTTGAGTACTTGCTGAATATCATGCATTGGTATTTGGAAAGACCAATACTCATGATAAGATAAGATAATGTTATTAATGTCCAACAAAAGACTACAAAAAGGTCTATGGGACTAAAGCATTACAACAAGAAAGTTGGCAACAGCAGGAGCACCAAACGATGTCCGAAAGAAAAGCGCAAAACAAACAAAGAAGAACAAAAGGAACCAAGAGAGGCCAAGACAAAAACTAAGAGTCCTTTCTAGGCAGAAAGAGATCAGCCACAGAAGGATACCCCTGTTGATGGATAGAAGCTTTTCTTTCTCTGTAAACTCGTAGATGAGTGTCGTTGATGCAAGAGGCCGGTACGGGATCTGACAAATCTAGAGTGCCCCAAAGAACTGGTACAACTAGACGACTTTTTCACACCCCGTAGAGGAGACAAGGGTGTGAAAAAGGCAGTAATGAGCCAAGTAGAAGTATGCCGGTGAGGAAGTAGTGACTGTAACTAACTATCACGGAGTATAGTGGCCTCTTGAAGATAAAGTGCAAGGCACCGCTGGTCATAGTAACTGAAAAAACCAAGAAGAGAGAAACAACCTCGGAACAGGCAGAAAAACCTCCTTCTAATCTCATAATAGATAGGGCACCGGAAAATAAAGTGAGCCTTTGTCTCAATCTCATCTAAAGTACACATCTTACAGATTTGTTCCCCGCTATCAAACTAATGGTCAGTTTGAGCCTGAAGATGATGAGAACCAACTCTGAAGGACTCCTGAGAGATACGCAGGGTGTGAGACCACCGCCGAGAGAGGTAGCTAGGACGAACAATAATCCCATCAGAAATCTCCAAAAAGTGCTCCGCATAGAAGAACATCCTCGGACACAGGCCATTGGGTGGGTTGACCCAGGTAGTGGTAATGTACTGTCTATAAATGTCCAGTCTGACGTGCTCGTTTAACTCCTGCCGTTAGGGAAGGAGATGAGCAAGGGAATTCAACGAGAACTGGTAATGAGGGAAGCGGTCAATATCAATCTCAATCGATCCCAGCAGAGAAGAAGCCTATGCATACCAGCAACAAGCCCAAGAACATGAGTTAGAACTCGCAATAGTGACAGAAGAACAATAAGCCAAGGAGGAGAACCGATCTCATTCACCAGCAAAATCCGCAAAACCACGCAGACGATGGAGGAACCAAATCAGATCAAAAATGACTGCGAGACGGAAAGGATGAGCACCAAACTCAACAAGAATGATACTATGGAGAGGAAGCAAGAAGAACCACACCATCTGCAAATAGAAGAATGGAGATCAAAACCTAATGTAAGTAGCCGCCATCACCTGGGAGCGAAGACTTCAAAAGAAAGTCCTTGAGATCATCGATATATAAACTGAACAAAGTAGGGGAGAGAGGGCAGCCCTGTTTGACCCCAATGGTGTTGTGGATTGGATCTAAGAAACCCTTGAGGGTCCTGTATCTGCCAATAATCTCCTACAATCTCATAATAGCGGTAACTAGAATTTGAGAAATCCCAATCTCCCGAAGCCTCTCAAACAGTGTCATCCTAGGAACAGAATCAAAAGCCTTGCGAAAATTAACAAAGCAGCACTAAATTTTCGTCAATCTGTGCCTAGCCTCCTCAATAATAGCCCGCAAAGTGAAAATGTGATCCATGGTTTGATAGTCTGCACGGAAGCCTACCTACCCTATAGCCCTACAACCTTTCCTGTCAGGTTCAGCAGATAACATAGCATTAAGGGTTGTCACATAAAGTTTGGTAAACGTGTGCCCAATCATGATGGTTCTGTAGTTCACTGGATCAGAGGAATATTATAGGTAGTGTCTTTAATTTTAGAATTTGTCTATAACTTAGTGTCTAAGGTTGATATTAGTTTTTAGGGAGCTCCCCTTGACAATTTGAAGGGAGATTTTGATTTGCAAATTCTTCTATTAGAGCTGTCGTGCAAAAGAAAAACCAAAATGCTAAAATTAATTTTTGTTGTCTACTTCAACTATAATATAATTTCTTTTGAGAAGTGCCAAAATATTCTAATATATCTGTAGTTGGATAGTGTTGCAATAGAACATATAAAGCTGTTCTGTGAATATATTTGTGATGGCCTCATTTTCATCTAGGGCATTTCAAAGCTCTGTGAAATCAACTTTATGATTAATATCAGTTTTCTTAATTTTACAGATACCTAAAAAGCTTTTGTAAACAGAAGCTTAAAGACAAAAGCATGAAGCAAATGATGATAGATTATGTGCACATAAAGAAAATTAATGGCAAAAGGAATTACTAGAATTTCAATAATGAAAAATTCAACAGAACAACTTACATTTTCATCAAGAAGAGTGAAAGCTGTTTCCAATGTTCTATTTCGCATTTTGTCCATCTCTGCAACTTGTTTTGCAAGCTGTAACAGTTACACATCAGGCTTTTTTCAAATCAGAACATTAGCACAGATTGAATCAACTTGGAGAATTGATTCCAACATAATTCTGGCAATCATCTGTTTCCAGTATCATGTATCAGAAAGAAAAAAATACATCCAATGCAGCATCAAACAAATGCACTTGTTTGTAAGGGATACAATTTTGATTTAAGCATGCTCACAAGCTTATTACAGTATTACCTGCTTTTTGAAACTGTCATAAACAACGGCAAGAATAAGATTCGTCACAAAATACACACCAAATAGTATGTATAGCATGAAGAAGAGGCAAGATATACGAGATGACCTGCATTATGCATTTGACATCATAGATTTCAATATCAATAAGAAGGCACTGTTTGTTGACACATTAAATTTTAATGATCCTAAGTCCACAATATAACAATTTTCTCGAAAAAGAAATACTGCACATTATCTAATAGAGCAATGACTTTGCAAGTGACATTAGTCCTGGTTGTTCCGAGCATGACAGATGTTCATTGAATATGGCAGAAGCAATTAAATAGATTTTTTTTTCCTTCTTTACTTAATGAAAATTCCTAGAGTAATAGGGTTTGTTTTTCAAATAATATCTATCCAATCGGCATTACTTAACCGGTCTGTGCTTGATAATGTTGTCTAAATTAATAGCTAAAAATGCAGCTATATGGAGATAACAATAGTTCATAAAATACTGATTGTATGAGGAAAACACAATAGATGCTTCAGTGAGGGTTGTAAGAACCCCTGCAGGTTCCAACTCCAAACACCCTGGTGACAGATAGATTACTTTGGGTCTTTGCAATGATAAATCTTTTATTTTATGTTTATTGGAATGTATGCTTTTTAAGTCTTGATAACAATGAAAAATAAATGAACTGAAATCTGAATTCCAAAGAAACCATAAGCTGAGATTTCTTATTCCATTCAGAGCAATTTACAAAGAGAAATATTTTGCATTAACAACACTAAGAAACTATTTAGCAAATTATAGATAAATCTGGTATTCCAATGCAGCAGTTCTATATATCAGCATTCATCAAAGATTGTCTCCACACAATGACATGATAGCAGACAATGCTGAAAATGAATAAAATGCAATCCCAATGCCAAACAATACCTCCTAGTTATCAAATGATGCTTCCATGAGACTCACATGAAAGTTGAAACACAACAATGAACCACAGCTGGCATAAATCAGGTACGGCTTCTGTTATTACAGCTCAATTCTGTTCCTTGAACCACATCTACAAGCTAGGCACTTATTATTGCAATCCGCAGTTATTCATCTCAGAAACAGAACCAACCATCTATCAAAATCCATCAATTCAAGCACAATAATAACTCCTGGATGACATACATTTCACCGATGCAAAATATCATTGGGTATTTCTGTTTCAACAGCTCAGAGTGCCCAATTCTCCAGCAATACTGAAACCCTTTGCAAAAATCAGAGACTTCTCAAAGAAAACAGGCAATTCATCAACCCATCGTGATGTTTGATATTCTTTCATTTTCTTTTATGATTTCCCACAAGAAGGTTTGGACCATCAAGCTTATTCAAGAAGGCAAGTTAATGTATTTAATACATGTTTTTGTGCCATTTGACTTAGCAAACTCTAAGTCTTGTGTGCCAATAATTAAATGAGCACTTAATAGCATTAAATGATGACTTTGGCCCCATTAACATTATAAACTTTATAATACCCCTTGAAACACTAGGTGCCAAATCCACTTGCTTGAGTTGACTTTAAAAACATTAATGTCTTTGCTTTCCAATGTCCCAGGTTGACTTAGCATAATGAATAAATATGCCCCCCACATTATGATGTTCATTTAATGAACTTGTAAAGTCAATTGGCCCCATTTAAATAAAAAAATTAGGTTATCACTTTTAATAATTAATTATTAATAAAGACAATTGTTCCCCACGAGGCATAGCAACTCCACAACATTAACATACTATATGTAGTAAGCCTCTGAAACACTAGTCCAGTCAATGGTAACCAATCTCAACACTGCCACCAAGTTGTTCAGGCGCCCTGCTAAATATAGAAACCCTAATTTTCTTGAAATAGACACTTACCATAAATAGTGAGTGCGCCAAACACATCTAAATGAAGAGCATCTGAACATCCCTTGCCTTTGGAATCGAAATTGGTGGCTTCCAAGTCTGCCAACTGTATGCTCTGAACAACTCCATTAGCTTATGAGGGTCTGGAAATAGGCTAATCCTCTGAAAGTTTACACTCGCAAAAATGGGAACATTAGGGTATTGATTGATTGTAATGAATATAGAACATAATGCAATGTCCGCAAATCAGCATTCTTCTGTTATTACAGAAATTAGAGTTGGAGGTCTGAATTGTTGTTGGTTGGATTAAATCTTTTTGTGACCACTTATGACTATTAGCTCACATGCTACCCAAAGACAACAATAAGCCTTAAAAGAACTAACAAAATATAACAATTCTAATTACAATACCTTCATCATCTCCTCAAAACAAGATGGAAGTCCATTCAATAAGCATACAAAACTATCCTGGAAGCTTTGGGGTTATAGATGTTTTTAGAGGTAAATCCACAACAATGGAAGCTGAAGAGACTTCTCTAGTAGTTTGTACTTGTTTTAGTAATTCATAAATTCTTGACAAGAAATACTGGTAACCAAAGCAACTTGTCTTAATGCTTAAAATGCCTTCCATCAACCAAAATCTCCCAGCAATGAGTTTCCATGGAAGAAAAACATTTTTCCTCCAAAATCTAAACCATCAAAGTGCTTAATGAAATTGAACAACTACCTACAAGACATTGTTCATTACAACACACTCTCTAGGACAATATGGAAAAATTAAAGATGTAAGGCCACACAACTATCAATGTAATTTCCCCATTTTCATGAGCATCAGAGTTTGTTTAGATTAGCCTATCATTGGCCCTAGTAGGCTAAGTCATATGATTAGAGGGTTCCCCGTTGGTAGAAGGGGATTTTGTACATTAGCATTCAAGATTTGCTCTATGCTCTTCGTTTGGTTTTGTTTGGTACACTTACTATTTATGGTAAGTAATCTATCCAACATTTCTATATTTGGCAAAGCATCTCGACTGGCCATAGTTGCAGTTATGACCATTGGCACCTCCGTTGATAAGGTATTCAGGGTTTACTAATTATAGTAAATCAAGGGTTGATAGAGATGGACCCTTACTATTTTTAGTAAGTCAACCTGGTTAGCATTTAATGTTATGGGCTAACTCCTGGTGAAGTCGGAATTAATTTGCGATGATTAATGATGAAGTAAAAATATTATAATTATTATTAAAGTTATACTTTAATAACAATTAATTATTAAGTGCATATCATTGATTAAATTATGAAGTGACTGTAATAAAGTTATAATATAAAGTCACTTTAAGTTCTTCCAGCTTGTTCGAGAATCTACTCCGTAAGGAGGAATTAAAGTAAAGAATGTTTTATCCCACATTGTTAAAAGTACAAGCATTTACCAACTACAAGGCTATATAAGAAGACCGTCCTTTCATTTGAGATATGTTATGAGAATTGGATACTGAAATTTGAAACTATTTCTCCATTGTTGTTAAAAATCAGAGACTGGATTTTCTAAGGACAAAAACTTTCATTAGGAAGATTGGACGAGAACCCTATTAATGATTTGAACCAAAATATATAACTTGACATAACTGAAATGCAAAATACAAATAATAGATAACACAAACATTTATCCTGGGAAAACCGAGCCCCATAAAAGCTACATCCTTTATTGAATGATCAAAACCAATACAATCATCTCTTTGCTTATGATTGAATAACTCTTACCATTCAATCAACAAATGCCTTCTTCACAGTTCTAATACACCTGCTGTGATCACAGTTTAAATACAAAACACATAATGGTCTAAGCATTTCACAGATACTCTACCCACAAGATTAATGTTTCTTCAATAATATATACATCACCCTCAGATTGAATACAAGAGATAAATCTCTGGCATACAATGTTCACACTGAAGATATTGCATACTCTACTTTCACTAAAGTTTCAAAAACACGTTCTCAAGAATGAATATCATACACAGTATCATGTGTCTTTCTCAGACTTCGCACAGCAAAAATGAACAACCAGCATCACACACTGATTGATCAATGCAATAAATAATACCAAAAATATGATTGACTGTAGCGAAAACTCCCGAGCAGTAAAGGGACGAAAGTTACAGGGACCCAACGAGTTTCATTGAATTGAGCAACACACTCCATGCCATTACAAGGCTTAACTGACAACCTTTGAACATGAACAGCCATGAGACAGCATCATACAAAGGAGACACAAAATTTCACGAGGGCCCACTTTTGATGCAAGGCCAAGTGCACATACTGAAGATCCCAAAAAAATCTATTTATAATTTCCAGAGCTATTTTCCAAGAAAGGTACTATGGTTTTAATAGAAGGCCAAATGCCTAGGAGCAGTTGGGTCCAAAAAATACTCACAACAATGCTCTAAAATTGTTTGACATTTTAAAAGCACACCTTTAACTGCTTTTGAAATATCTGTCAGGCTTTCAAGTGGTTGTTGTGTCTACTTTAATGTCAGTGAAAGTTTTTAAAGCCACCTAATGAATCGATGGCTTTGAAAACCTTTCAATTAATAAATTGTGAACCTGATATAACTAGAATGAAAAGACCTGATGACAGGGTAAAACAAGAAAGTCCTAGTTGGGGACATTACAAGTGGTATCAGAGCATAATCTTTCCATCCTATGAGAGTATTTAGTGAGCAAATACCCAATGAAATGAGAATAATTCTTCAAATGAAAGAGACATAAGTTTCAGCAACTCAGAGAATAATAATGGGGCATCAATATCTATAGTACCCAAACCGTCTCTCCTACCTAGGGAAGATATACCAGGGGAGGAAGAAGGTATAGATCAATATTCGAATAGCACTGAAGACATTGCTAGAGCATATGTAAATCTTGAGCTGAATATTAGGGAATTAACAAAATTTAGAGAGTTCTATGAAGCGAAAAGGTATGAGACACCAAAGAAAGAAAAAAAACACACAAATAAGGACCTAAGGTAAATAAAGTAACTCTTTCAAATTTTGATGCATCGGGGTAAACTACATCCCGTGCTTGGTTGCAAGAATTAAACACTTACTTCACCCTCATCCCAATGACTAAACACGATGCACTACAATTCGCTATCCTTCATTTGGAAGGACTGGTGCATAAATGGTGGTTCCATGGAATCCACACCCAAGGACACCAAAACGTAAACTTCTATGACTAATTCTCACAAAATAGGTTGCATAATAAATACCCCCAAGAAGATTTTAAAAGGTTAACTCCAAATAAAAGCAAGAGACTTTGGATGATTACATAACAAAATTCCAAAGATTGCAGTTCGAGTTTCACAGATTGATGAAGATAGGTCAGCTTACCTATCTGTTTAAGGAATGAAAGATGAACTCAAGGGTATGGTGAGCACCCTTAAATCAGTAACCCTAGATGGTGCCATTGAAACAGCTTTGAGATTAGACACATGATCCATTACTATCAAAGCTGCAAACCAACATACGAAAGCCTTCCACAAGAAAGATTGACACCCAAAGGACTTCCTAGTACCTACCAATAAGCTCATCAGCTTAAGAAAAAAAAATTATGGTTCAAATACCAAGAATCATGGGAACAAGGGCACATTTTCCATGAGGAGAATATGAACGAAAAATGATGCTGCAGATGCAAGGAGAAATGGGAACCAGAGCACAGATAAGAAAGGAGAGAGAAAATAAAGATTAAAGATGAGAATTTAAAGATAAAATATTAAAGATGAGAACTTAACTCATATAAATCATTTTAATAAAATTAATGATCATCATAATCATTATTGTCATCCATTTTTTTTATCCTTGAAATACACTTGAGCTATATATATATATATAGTATAAACTCACCCTTGCATATAGTATTTTGTATAATATGAAACCTGAATATAATATTAAAATGTTACCTAATATTTATTATATCCAATCTCGCCCTTACTTTGTATTTCATATAATTTAACCCCCAAATGGCACAACCGGTCAATGTAAGCTTTATGTCGTATATATGGCAGATGAATAGGAGAGAAGGCACGGCGGAGACAGGGGAAGACTGATCGGACCAGATAGACATCAAGATAAGGAAATCGTGGGAAACAAAAATCATCCCAACTCTAACGTAGTAGTCCACATCCAACTCGGCCTCACATCATCTCAGGAAGAAGGGGCCCCACAAAATTCCAAAGCTGACTCCATCTTCAGACCAGGCAGATTGTTCGAGTATTCCCTAAGTAGGAAGATCAAGTGCAGACAATCCAAGATAGCATCAAATCAATAATCTACTGCTGCATCATGAGGAATCCGGGAAGGGGAGAATAAGAGTCTCTTACCATGGGAGAGGAGTAAGGGGAAGTCAATCTCTGCACCAGTAAACCGCAACAGAACAAACATTAAATTCCACACCGACAACTAGTAAGGACAAGAGCTAACCATCGGGTTAAACATCTAAAGGGAGAAGGAAGTTGTGATCATCCCTTAAAGTCACCTTAAATGATTTGACACTAAAGAACCATCAAAAGCAAATAAATAACACTTACCAAAGAAATTAACTATCATAGCAAGGATAAACTAGCTGGTGCACGACTCTTGTGAGAAAGCAAGAACACATCCTAGTTGGAAGAGTAGTTCCTATTAAAGGCAGGTATCAAGCATCTCTAAAGGTCAGTAACTCCGGAAAGAACTATTTATAAGAATGAATAAACCTATATGGTTATTCACAATGCTTAGGATGAGCAAGTTCTCTCCTAAGAAGGATGGGTATATCAATATGATTATCCATAAGGCCTTAATGAGAGGAAATACAGTGAAAAGATGGTGTTTAGTGGAGTTGTTGTTCTAAGTCATGCATGACGAATAAAGCCCCAGGAGGCACTCCCTCGGGAACTAAACATCTGATCATTATCTCTCCTTAAGGAACTAGTTAGAAATTTTCCCACACACACACACACACACACACACACACACACACACACACACACATATATATATATATATATATCTTTGTAAGAATACTAACATGTTTAGAGTTTCATAGACCAAACAACTCGGAAGTAACGAGGGAAATTACAGTGGTATCAAAGCATCAGTCTTGCCATCCTGTGAACAATATTCCATGCAAACATACAAGAGAACTAAGAAGACAACCATGAATGAAATGGCCAATGAACTTAGAACTTTTATGGAACAAACTAATCAAACTCTCATGAGTCAAAACGAAAGATTAGATAAATCCAATCAGGCCCTTCTAAAAGCCTTTGAAAATATGGGAAATTCCAATAATGGCCTCAAGAGTTATCCTTCCCATGGAAGAAATATAAGCTCAAATGAACCCAAGGTGAATGAATCATCATCTTCACGAATCTCGAGATCATGCTTCTTGCCAAGGGAAGAAATACCTATGGAAGAGGAAGGAATAGATCAACCTACCAAAAGCACAATGGATAATGCAAGAGCCTATGCAAGCCTTGAACCCAAAATTAGGGAGCTTATAACATTTGCAGAATTTTGTGGGGATAAAAAACATGAGGCCCCCAAAAGAACAAGAAGACATATGAATAGTAAACTTAAACACAAAGTGATACTACCAAATTTTGATGGATCAAGAAAAATGACCACCCATGCATGGTTCCCGAAACTAAACACCTATTTCACTCTTAGTCTGATGATTTGTCATATCCCCAAATTTTAATGTTTTTTTTTTTTTTTTAATTAATTAATTAACTGGTACTAGAATTTAAATAATATAAGGACCTTTAATTAGTTACTTTAATTAATTAATATGGGGCCCAAGTTAATATTTGGATTTGTGGTTCCAATTGATTTAATATATCTCGGACCTATTTTTCTTTTAGTTACCGTTGGTAAGTGTTGCCATCGGCTATCTTTGTACACCCTCGGAAAGGTTTTCCCCGACAAGTATTTAAGCACAGCTTGTAGATAGTCATAGATATGTATTTTGGATTATTTCTTTATACTACAAATTCCAGTTGGGATTCTCTGTTGTTCGCCATTTCGGAAGTGAAAGATCTTCACTACTTGGCTTATTCGATTTCAGTGGGATTCAACCCTCACCCTATTCTGTTGCATGTAATACTTCGCTTGGATCTAGCAAGTCGGAGCACCATCTTTTGGCAGTTATTAATTGAAGATTTCAAATCATTCTTTTCTGTACCTCCTCTGTTTCTCACGACACTATGCGCAATTACCGTACGGCCTCCAAGCTAAGTTGAACCTCCTCCCAACCAACTGTACGGCCCCCATATACCCAACTGTACAACCTCCACCTACTCATCGTACGGACCCCATAGTCCCTATCATACGACTACACTGCTAAGCACTGACCGAAGCAATAACCTGAAGCACTGACTTGAAGCACTGACTCGAAGCACTGACTTGAAGCATTGGCCACCTGAAGCACTAACTCGAAGCACTGACCTGAAGCACTAGCCGAAGCACTGGCCACCCGAAGCACTAAGAGAGAACTACCTGAAGCACTCACTTGAAGCACTGGCCACCCAAAGCACTGAGGCATACTACTTGGAGCACACAACCAGACTACCTGAAGCACACGACAAGACTACCTAGACCATACTACGAGACTTCATAAGGAACTCTAGAACAGAACATTACCATGGTATCAAAGCACAAACCTTTTAGGAACATCTCTGAAACTTTCAAGAACATTACCAAAACCATTCAGGAGCATCTCTAAAACTTTCAGGAACATTACCAAAACCATTCGAGAGCATCTCTAGAACTTTTTGGAATATTACCGAAATCGTTCGAAACATTACAATGGTATCAAAGTCGGTGATCTTGCCAGCCTACTGGGAGGATTGAGAGATTTTGGTACTTTGGATCACACTATGGCCCCGAACAACGATGGAGAGTGGTGGTTGAAGGCACTACAAAGGATTGGCAAAGAGCTCAGTGAGGGTGTTGATCTTCCATTAGATATATTGGAAGTTTGTTTGTGTCAGGAGAACCAATTACCTTCAAGATTTATACAGAGAATCCTCTCGCCGATTAAGGAGGCTTTAAGTCAACCTAGGCTTTTGAGACACCGTGACAAGGATAAAAGATTGGCAGTTGTAGCATGTCTCAGTGAGGTTTTGAGAATTTCGGCTCCTAAAGCATCGTATGATGATAACACCATGATAGAGATATTGCAATTGATAATTGACAGCTTTCAGAGTCTTAATGACTTTAGTAGTGACCCTTTTGGTAGGAGATCTACAATATTGGAGAATTGTGCAAATGTCAAAGTAACCTTCTCTTAGATCTTGAATTGCAAAATTTGGTCCATGATATGTTTCATCACTTCTTGGTCACCATCAAGGAAGATCATAATACTAAGATTTCAATTGCTATGGAGAGTCTTATGATTTCATGCATTGAAGAGATGGATGAAATATCCCAACCCATCACATCTATGTTATAGGCTGTTCGTAATCTAGAATGTATTCCCTCTATAGCAGCATATAGATTGGTCAATAATGTTTTCAAGCATTGTGAATAAAAACTAATATCTCATTTACACAAGTGGGAGAAAATGGATGACAATGATAAAGGTGATGCTTTACATGAGGAGAATGAGGACATGATTACAGGGCCGCTCCAGCAGGATTTGCTAAATCTTTCGACTACACCAACATGCGGAGAACACCAAAAAAATGAAGTTGCTTGCATGGATCTTGTGAAGACATGGACGGATCAAGTTGTGCCCATTACCAAAGTTGTGCCCAAGGCTGTGTCTGTCACAGAGGTTGTGTTTGTTGTCCAGGCTGTGTGTCTGTCACCAAACCAATGTCCATCATCGTGGTCTTGCCCGTCGCTGAGGTTGTGTGTTCCTCTACTATCATCGTGTCTATCACTGTTGTGCTCGTCACCGATGCCAAGTTTGTATCCATCACTATCGTCATGTTTGTCACCGTCGTGTTCATCACGGTTGTGTCTATCACCATTGTGTTCGTCACCATAGTGTCTGTCACCATCATGTCCATCACTATTATGTCCGTCATTGACACCAAGTTCATATCCAACAATGTCGTGTCCGTCACCGATGTCGAGTCTGTGTCCATCGTCGAGTTTGTGTCTTCCACCGTTGTGTTCGTCACCATTGTGTTTGTCACCATCGTGTCCATCACCGTCATGTCCATCACCAACACCGAGTTCGTGTCTATCACTATCATGTCAGTCACTGACAGCGAGTTCGTGTCAGTCACCGTCATGTCTGTCACCAACGTCAGTCTATGTCCGTCGTCAAGTTCGTGTTCATCACCGTCGTGTTTGTCACCATCATGTTCGTCACTGTTGTGTCTACCACCATCGTGTTTGTCACCGTCGTGTTCATCACCCTTGTGTCTGTCACCATCGTCTCCATCATCGTCATGTCCGTCACCGACACCAAATTCGTGTCTGACACCGTCGTGTCCATCACCAACGCCAAGTCCATGTTTGTTGTCAAGTTCGTGTCCGTCACTGTCGTCATGTTTCTCACTGTTGTGTTCGTCACCGAAACCAAGTCTATGTCCGTCATCGAGTTCATGTTCGTCACCGTCGTGTTCATCACCGATGTCAAGTTCGTGTCCATCATCAAGTTCGTATATGTCACTGACGCGAAGTCTATGTCCATCATTGAGTTCATATCCATCACCGATGTCAAGTCCATATTCATCGTCGTAGTTGTGTCTGTCAACAGCATCATGGCTGCCTCCATTATCATTGTGTGCCTGTCATTGTGGCTACATTAGTCGCAAAAGCTACGTTTGTCAGCATTGAGACATTGCTCGTTGTCAAGACTCTATCCATCATCGAGGCTTCAACCGAGATTTTGTGTGCCATTAAGGTATTATTTGCAGCTAAAATTTTATTTGTTGCCGAGGTACTCTCTGTTGAGGTTTTTTCTACCAAGGTTCCCTTTACTGAGGTACTCTTTGCTGAGGCTCCCATCATCACGACACCTTTCATTGAAGCTCCTATCACCAAGGAACTCACAGTCGAGGCCCCCTTCGTTGATATTCTCACAACTGAAGCTCTCTTCGTCAAGCTTTCATCTGTCAGGAATATAATAGTGATCGTTGTGGTTGTGTCAAGGGGTAAGTTTGTGCCAGCATCAACGTTTGTGTGCATGACCATACCCAAAGAGATTTTTGAACATAATGACATGAAAGATTTCATCAATTTGTGTCATTGGGATCCTAGTGAAGGCTACAACAATGTTTATATCAGAGTGGCACAACGGATGCTTAATGACAGTGGGGTGCAAGGGAGGTTTGATGACAATTCACTCATTTCACCTGCGTGTTTGGTTTGGGATCCTGGTGACTCAGGATATGATAATATTTATATCAAAGTGGCGCAACGAAAGTTTGATAGGAATGTGGTGCTACAGAGGATTGATGTCATTTCACTTGTCTTGCCTGCACATTTGATTTGGGACTCTAGAGCTGTTGGTATTTCATCAGATGACGGATTGCTTGAGGGCAAGTAATCTTTGGGCAGCAAGGATTTGTCATGTCCCCAAATTTTAATGTAATTTTTTTTAATTAATTAATTAACTGGTCCCAGAATTTAAATAATATAAGGACCTTTAATTAGTTATTTTAATTAATTAATATGGGGCCCAATTTAATATTTGGATTTGTGGTTCCGATTGATTTAATATATCTCAGACCTATTTTTATTTTAGTTTTCATTAGTAAGTGTTGTCGTCAAATATCTTTGTACACCCTCAGAACGGTTTTCCTCGACAGGTATTTAAGCACAGCTTCTAGGTAGTCGTAGAATGCATTTTGGATTATTTCTTTGTACTACGAATTCTAGTTGGGATTCTCTGTTGTCCACCATTTCGGAAGTGAAAGATCTTCCTTACTTGGCTTATTCGATTTTGGTGGGATTCAACCCTCACCCTATTCCGTTGCACGTAATACTTCGCTCGGATCTGGCAAGTCAGAGCACCATCTTTTGGCAATTATTAATTGAAGATTTGAAATCATTCTTTTTCATACCTCCTCCATTTCTCACAACACTGTGCAATTACCGTACGGCCTCCAAGCTAAGTTGTACCTCCTCCCAACCAACCGTACGACCCCCATATACCCAATTGTATGACCTCCACCTGCTCACCATACAGACCCCATAGTCCCTACCGTATGGCTACACTGCTAAGCACTGACCCGAAGCAGTGGCCACCCGAAGCACTAACTCGAAGCACTAACCTGAAGCACTGATCGAGCACTGACCAAAGCACTAATCAAAGCACTGAACAAAGCACTGACCGAAAGCACTGACTTGAACCACTGGCCACCCAAAGCACTGACCTGAAGCATTGGCCCAAAGCATTGACCCGAAGCACTGACCTGAAGCACTGACCCGAAGCACTGACCTGAATCACTGGCCACCCAAAGCACTAAGGGAGTATTACCTGAAGCACTGGCCACCCAAAGCACTGAGAGATACTGCTTGGAGCACACAACTAGACTACCTGAAGCACACGACAGGACTACCTAGAGCATACCACAGGACTTCATAAGGAAACTCTAGAACAGAACATTACAGTGGTATCTGAACAAAAACCTTTCTAGAACATCTCCGAAACTTTCGGGAACATTACCGAAACCATTCAAGAGCATCTCCAAAACTTTCAAGAACATTACCGAAACCATTCAAGATCATCCTTGGAACTTTCGGGAATATTATTGAAACCGTTCGGAACATTACATGATTGAAGAAGATGCCCTTCAATTCACCATACTCCACTTAGAGGTAATAGCACATGAATGGTGGCACAATGGGCTCCTCTCTTTAGGCCATAAAAACATAACTTCTTACCAAGAATTCTCTCAAAAACTCATCAAATGTTTTGATCAAATCGAGCCTGAACGGTACTTCAAAGAGCTAACCCATTTAAAGTAGTATGGAACTGTAGAAGAATTTGCAAACGATTTCCAAAAGCTTTCAATCATGATTCCTGACTTATCCCAAAGGAGGCTTACATACTTATTTGTTGAAGGCCTAAAAGATACCATTAAAAACATAGTCAATCCCTTAGAACTGCAAACAATAGGAGAAGCCATCCAAAAGGCCAAAAAGGTGGAGACTATTGTATCCAAAGAAAGATTTAGAACTTACCAATCTAAAAACCCCAAGAAGCAAGAAGGACCAAGAAGGGAAAATAAAGATAAAACATGTCACTTTTGCAAAGAACTTTGGAATCCAAGATACCAATGTAAAGGTAAAGAAGCAATTAAGAATAAGGATGAATTATCTAAGAAAGGGTTGCGTTTCAAATGTAAAGAACCCTAGGCATGAGACCATCAATGTAAAAGAGGTCAAATACATAGAACAGAAGAAACAAGAGAGGATGTAGCACCACACAAAAGAGTAAAGGCGGATGAGAAGGGAATTGGGACACTAGCAATAATTACACAAGGAAGGGGAATGAGACCTTTTGTTGGAAGCATGAATGTTGATGATATTCATATGGGGGAGTATTGTAGAAACATGATTAGATCATTATCATGATGATATGTTACATTCATGACAGTGTTTGTCATTGATGTCAACATAGCAGTTTTTTGTGGTATCTGACAGAAGAACAGTGGTAAAGATCAAGTTGGTATCAATAGATCGTTGAGTATTTTCACTAGCGAGGTTAATGGGAGATACTACTAAGTGTCTAGTATATGCAGCTAACCTTGAGAGCAAAAGATAGTAAGTTTGGAAGAAGTTATGTAAGTTTTGGTGAAGATTGTTCTAAAATAGAATTACAGAAGCATGTTCTAGTAAACTTGTTATATCTCTTAGCAGAATTGTTATTCTAAGAAGCAAGGTTAAAGGCATGTAGAAGACATGTTGGATATTACGTGTTTAAGCTTGCTTGTCATAATATTACACGTACGGAAAGTTATTCAAGTTACAAGGCGACAGATTAATGTTATCGATAAGTATAACGTGTTCTTAATGAGGTCCTATAATAATTAATTGAGGTGCATTAGCCGACTCAAAGAATTGTTTTATGGATTCGGTATAAAGGAAGGACATTTTCCTTTGTTATGTATGAACAATTGCATGAAGCATGAAGAGCGGAATAGAAGAGAAACAAGTTAATATGCAAGGATAAGCAAAGCAGAGTGAAGTTGGAGAAGACTTTGTTTCCAAGGTTTTATTTTAAGATCCGAGGTTTGACATTTGGATCTGAGGTTCATGACCTGGTCTACAAGGTCTGACAGTGATTGGTCTAGTTGACAAGACAGAGGAAAGAGGCTAAAGCACTATACGAATAATTATTCTGCAAGGAATAGTTGAGAGATCAGTTGGAGAGTGAAGTTCAGTGGTCTTGCCCCAGAAGTTGTTTGGACAGTAGGTCCTTTAGCCTTCTACAACTCCTAACAGGGTTGGAATCTCCTAACAGGGATTCAAAATCTCCTAACAGGGACTCTTATGTACTAAATGTGTTTATAGACTCCTAACAAGGTCCATCCTCTAGCAAGGAATATATATAATTGTATATCTTTGTGGGCATCATTCCCACCGAGGTTTTCCCTCGAATCAACAATTTTCGTCGTTAAAAAATCTGGTGTAATTGTGTATGTACATCTTGTTATAGTTGTTGTTTACTTTGATTGAATGGTTAAGATTAATTAAGGTTGATTAATGTTTTAATTTGATAACTGATTCACCACCCCCCGCCCCTCCCCCCCCCGGTATCTTGGTGGACTATTATTTCTAACACCTTTTCGGGTCAAAGGAACATTAAAAGACCTAGTGACAAAGAGAAGGTTTAAAACTCAAGCATTCAAGGGCTTCAAAGTGATAATGGGCAATGGGATCACTGATCAATGCATGGAGATTATTCCCCAATTAGAAATTACTCTAAGTAATCACACAATAAAGGCAGATTTTTTTGTTCTAAAACTGCAAAATGCTATCATTCTTGGAATGCCTTGGATTGACTCCTTAGTGTGTTTCACTATAGATAACCCTAATCTAGAAGTATGTTTTAAACACAAAGGAAAAGATATAACATTAAAAGGACTACTTGTAGTATCTTGCAATACAATAGAACATATTATTAGGCATGATCAAGGAGCATGGGTAGCTGAATGTATAGTTCTAGATAAGTCTCCCCCTGATGAACTTATAGTACATGTAGATATACGTCCCATCCTGAAGAAGCACCAAAAGATCTTTGATGATATCCCCGCGGGTTTACCGCCCAAAAGAGATTTTGAACATTCCATATAATTAGATGAAGGAGCCAAACCAGTCATAAGCACCCCTTACAAACACCCCCATAGACACAAAGAGGAAATTGAAAGAACTATTAAAGAATTACTAGAAATTGGACACATTCAACCCAGCAGCAGTCCATTTGCCTCCTTGGTAGTTCTTGTCAAGAAAAAAGATGAAACCATGAAAATGTGCATTGATTATAGGCCTTTAAACAAGAAAACTATAAAAAATGGGTACCCCATTCTAAGGATAGACGAGTTGAATGATAAATTACATGGTGCACGATATTTTTAAAAAACTGATCTATGATTTGGGTATCACCAAATTGAAATGAGGTAGATGTTCCGAAAACAGCTTTCAGGTGTCATTATGGCATTTTGAATTTCTTGTACTTCTCTTCGACCTCACAATTGCTCCAGCAACTATCCAATCCTATATGAGCCATACTTTTAGACAGCAATTAAGATGGTTCCTCGTATTTTTTGATGATATCCTCATCTACAATAAGACATGGAAAGAACATTTGCAATATATCGAAGAAGTTCTAAATATTTTAGAAATAGAATCATTATATGCAAAAAATTCCAAGTGTGAGTTTGGACTAAATGAGATTCTTTACTTTGGACATAAGATTAATGTAGAATGGGTGAGTGTAGATGAAGAAAAGATCAAAGCCATCAAGGAATAGCCGAAGCCGAAAACCCTACCTCAACTTCGGGGATTTGTTGGATTATGCAATTATTATAGATGATTTGTTAAAGGGTTCTCGAAGATTGCCGCCCCCCTCATGGACATAACCAAGAAGTGTGCTTTTTCATGGAATGAGAAGGCCCAACAAGCATTTGAGCAGCTGAAAGAAACTATGAGCTCTTGTCCTGTCTTAGCCATACCCAATTTCACAATGCCCTTCGAGTTACAATGTGATGCATCAAGAGAAGGAATTGGAGCATTTCTCATGGAAAGGAAGCATCCCATAGCATTTGAAAGTCGCAAACTCACCGAGGTGGATAAACATTATTCCATATATGATAAAGAAATGCTAGCCATAACGCATGCCTTCGCAAAATTTTGACAGCATTTGGTTTGTGGGAAGTTTATTGATAAGACAGATCATAACAGCCTACATTTCTTCCTGAACCAGAAAGATCTAAATGATCATCAACATAAGTGGGTGAGCAGGATTCAAGCATATGATTTTGACATAGAATATGTTAAAAGAGTATATAATGGAGTTGCAGATGCTCTATCCCAACGTCCCCACCTCAATATGATTACCAGTATTTCAAGAGATTGAAAAAGAGACATCATTGAAAGATATGAAATGGTGATATATAACTGTAGTAGACTTATAGTGAAGACATTTTATCTCAAGCCAATAAGAGAAACATCCTTAGATCCAATTAAAGTAACCAAGATATATCATCTATTGTGATAAGAATCTATTTATCAAGCAAGGTATAGGCAATAGAAGATATTATTAATGTTTGTAGCCTTTATGGCAAAGATCAACAATAAATGATTAAATATGCAAAAGTAAGCCAAGAGTGGCTACATATTTAATGGCAATATAATAATAATACTATGAAATATATTACTTTATTATATGATAATTAAATTAAGTGGGAAAGCTTAATTGGTCCCATTTGAAGTGTCATGTCTTTTGGAAGATGCACCTTTTCATCTCATATATATATATATATATATATATATATATATTATATGTGTTGGGTGGTGAATAAGGAACACACAAAAGCGTAATGTGCAAGTAATTATTCACCACTGTTGCATTATACCTTTTCCCTGCCCTAAAATCTGAAAACTTAATATGATATCAGAGCTTAGTTCCTTCTATAAAGCCTAAACAGCTTGAAGGTAGATCCTAGACCAAGATCATAAAGGAGTAACTGAGACAAACTAAAAAAATTCAGAGACCTCATGAGCACTATACAAAGACCTTTAAGTAAACAGATCTAGAGATTAAGTCTCGGGATTTGCATGAAGGGCAGAGGCATGACAATGGAAAATACGTGTTGACACTCTTGGCTGAATTGATATATACCCTAGTCAATTTTATGTACCCTTACTAATGCTACCGACAATTTGGGGATGAGAAGTTGATAGCGGAGATAAACAAGTAATAAAATATAGATTGGTCAAGTTACATATGGCAGATCAGAAACGTCAGGAAAATATATATTGCCTACACTCGAGGAGAACTTAGATATTTCCAGGAAGAATCGCATATGTCAACGAACCGTAAATATTGTTGCAAGTTAATATATCCAAATTAGAAACCACTACCATATGGTTATTGGAAATAATACAAGTCAAGACATTTAAATTATTGGGCACTCACCCAGGCACAATGATTACAGATCTTTGAAATCAAAAGGGTGACGAGTGTTGAGTGTGGAAGTATTAATCAGAAAAGACGGCTGTAGCAAGTATTGTGGGAGATAGAAATAAGCACCGTGATATATTGCTTTTGTCTCATTCTAACAGCGTCGAGCTGAGATTAAATATTCATTTGACGGAAAAGATAAATTTGTCTTCTAATTTGAAACGATGCAAGATTTTTTTATTTTTATTTTGATGAACATTCAATGGATCATGTCACTTGTGGGGGCCCAAGTCACATATTTATTTGCGCCTAAAATATAAGTAATGGCATTGGAATATGTTTGAGGAGTCAAATATTGATTTAGATCGTAGAAGCTGAATGGTGTATCCAAGTCATAAAGGTCATGCCCCACTACTCAAAGTTGTGTCAGAAGGTATGAACAATTATTTATTGATATCTTATTAAGATTGGGGAACATACTCAAAGTAAGACATAATGAGGTTAGTTCATAATTATTATTTTGATTTATTATATTTATGTATATAAGATGGAAAATTATTGAATACATGTAAAATGAAGAGTTCTCTTATGATGTTATATACATAAAGAAAAATTCATATATTTGTTCTTAAATTAATAACGTTAACATTCTAAGTATTGTATTCCTAATGTAATAAAACTTTTTTGTATTTATTGTATTTCTGTACATAAGAGCTATGTTCCTCGATCTTTTCCTCTGAGAATGTTCTTGCAGGAAAAGGAGGATTGATATCGAAGTGCACAAAGGAAGCTGCCAAATGTCAAAGGGAAGCATTTCCAAGAGCATTCAAACATTTCAAGGTGCATTCTAAACATAGTAGAACATTTTTCTGTTTAAGGTTGAATGTCAATAGGGATATTACATTATATTCATTTCTGAGTATGAGTTAAAGAATTAAAATTGGTTAAACAGTTAATTCTCACATAAATCTGGACTAAGTGACATAAACAGAAAATTCTTATGGTTTGATAATGACTCGTAACCCCTTGAGAAGTTATCCGTAAACTTTGGCTAGATAACGGGAGGGGACCTTTCAGTGTACACATTGAGAGGGAGTCCTACCAAAAGTAGTTAAACCTAAACTTAAGAGGGAGCAGATAGGAAACTTGTAAACTCTTCACTAAGGGAGTAGATCACATTAAGTGTCATGGACCCCAGTTACTTCAATTTGGTTTGACTTAAAACAGTCATGGATAAATTGAGAACTTGCATACGTGGATTGAATCCACCTTAGAGATATGCAAACTTAAGAGGGAGTTTATATATGGGCCTACTTTCACCTAGTTTTGCATTATAAACTCCTCCTTTGGGGATTCATTTGTGTAAGCATTTCTTTTATATATATTTTTATGGGTTATGTATTTAGCCAAGACCATATTTAGCCTAGGCTACATTATTGGTTGTGTTTGTTATGATCATCGGCTATGTTATAGCAAAGACTAACTTCTTTTATATAGTTGAGTCTATAATTGAGATATTTGGATATTTTGCATGATCATTTCTTTGATATATAAATATAGCATAGACTATATTGTTTGTATGCATATGTGACTAAATTCATCTATGTGATTATATTTTTTATGATTTGTGGATAGTGGCAATCCACAGTTTGAGTCTCCTCGACTCAAGGATTAAGTACTTGGTGGACTTAATGTTTGAATACTAGTACTTGAAGCACTTGGTGAATATCATGAATTTAATGTGCAGATACCAGTACGGGTGACATTATAAATTTGATGTCGGATTTAGTACTCGGTGGACTTAATGTCTAGATACTAGTACGGGTGACATCATGGATATGATGTCGGATTTAGTACTTGATGGACTTAATGTCTGGATACCCATATGGGTGACATCATGGATTTGATGTCGGATTTAGTAATTGGCGGACTTAATGTCTGAATACCAGTACATGTGACATCATGGATTTGATGTCGAGAAGCCATTAATCGAAGCATTTAGTGAATATTATGGACTTGATATTTGGCCAATGCTTTTGATATCATGGATTTGATATCGATTGAGTAAGTTAGACTCGAGAGACTATTACTTAAAAGCATTGGATGATGACTTTGAGATCCTTTGAGATCTATATGAGTTTTACATCATGAGATGATGTATGGGATATATAATAGATTTGAGATCTATTCAAGTTATGTTTTTGGTACCTCTACCAATTGTGAAGATAGAGAAGTTGAGGTCTTTTATAGACTTGAGATTTATTGGTTGATCTTCTTCTCAAGTCCAAGAGGGAGTGTTAATATTTGTGGCCTTTACTGCAAAGATCAACAATAAATAATTTAATATGCAAAAGTAAACCAAGAGTGGCTACATATTTAATGGCAATGTAATAATAATAATATGAAATATATTATTTCATTATATGATAATTAAATTAAGTGGGAAAGCTTAATTGGTCCCATTTGAAGTGTCATGTCTTTTGGAAGACGCACCTCTTCATCTCATATATGTGTGTGCATGTGTCTATGTGTTGGGTGGTGAATAAGGAACACACCAAAACATAATGTGCAAGAAATTATTCACCACTGTTGCATTATATCTTTTCTCTGCCCTAAAATCTGAAAACTTAACAAATATTATATGCTGCAAAAATGTATTCGGCTTCTGTGGAACTTTGTGCTACTGAAGACTGCTCTCTGCATATTCATGATATCATCGCTCAGCCTAAATTGAAACAACATCCTAAAGTGCTTTTCCTGTCAATAACACTTCCAGCCCAATCTGAGTCTGTGTATCCATGTAGATCCAATTCAACTTTCTCATACTTGAGCCCAAGGTTAAGAGTGTCTTGTAAGTATCTCATGATGTGTTTGACTGCAACTAGGTGAATCTCCTTTGGCTCACACATAAATCGACTCAAGGCATTAATAGCATAGCAAATATCAGGTCTTATATTTACCAAATACATAAGGGACCCAATCATTTGTTTGTAAAGAGTAGAATCTATGGAAGGTGATTCTGTTGTTGCTTCCTTAAGTTTATGTAGATTAGTCTCCATGGGAGAAGACATAGGCCTACAGTTCCACATTTCAAATCTCTTCAAGATATCTAATGTATACTTCACTTGATTGAGTATGATGCTGTTAGAATTCTGCCATACTTCCAGTCCGAGGAATTTAATGACGGAGTCCTAAATCTTTCATCTCAAATTCTCTGATTAGATCTTTCTTGCATTGATCTATGAGATGATCATCACCTGTTATTAGTAAATCATCAACATACAGTATCAAAATTACCATATCATCTTTATCCCTTTTATAATATAGATTTGGAGTAGCTTCATTCTTAGAGAATCCTAAGCCAGTGAGACACTTATCAATTCATTCATGCCATGCCCTTGGAGCTTGTTTAAGCCCATGGAGAGCTTTCTTGAGCTTGCAAACAAAATTTTTAGGGTTATGAGTTTCAAATCTTTCAAGTTGCTCCAAATATACCTCTTCTGTAATCATGAGGAGACATGCCTCTCCATGTCTTATTCTTAACATATATGAGAGGAGATTGATGCATTTGAAAAGGGTATAGCAAACTAGTGACACAATTACATTTGCAAATGATACTCATAAATTAACACTAATCCCTGATTGAAGTGCATCATTGAACTTTCTTATTTAGTTTATTGATTGGTTTTATTGAATCCATGTGTCTATTTCTGGTTTCTATTTACTGTGTTGGTCTCCTCTTTTCTTTTATTTTTACAGATATCTATTCCTGTTGATTGAATGAATGAATGAAGGATTTTAATAACGTCCACGAGGCCAAATCAGCCTATGGGACCCGCCTGCTAACAACTAGCCTAATCTAGTTGTAGTCTTTTAATTCTTCTCTTCTTCGGTGTATTTTGATGATCAGGTTTGCAGTCTTATTTAGCTACTTTTCCTCGAAGAGGTGGCCCATACTGTTGTTTTCTAGCATCTCTGAGTATTCAGATCTGATGTCACTGTATGTCGAGAAGTCCATGACAAAGTGATGTTTTGTCTCAATTGCCCCCATGTCATAGAATAGGCATATCCTATCTTCCCATTCTTCTTTTGGCACTTTCCATCTATCCGTCTTGCATCTCAGTTGATGGGAGCTAGTTCTAAGCTAGGCTATAAGCATTTTGGCCTTCCACTTAGTGGTCGCGCCTAGATACCCCTTTTCCTTGTGACATGAGTTGGGGTTAAGTTCTGTAACATAGTGAAATTTTTTCCTCCCCATGCGCCTTATCCACATGATATTACAAAATCTTTCACGAACAAACTTCTTGATGTCTTCTATACCATCCAAGCAACTGTGAATGTTGATGCCCCATTTTTGCATCCATTTATTGTTTTGCTTCATCCATGTGTTTTTTCTGCTTTCTAACTTTTCTTCAGTGACTAGCTTAGGCCAGCGATGATTTCCCATGCTCTATGTTTTCTTTAAGTAACATAACAATCGAACCATTACAACAACTTCCAAAGGGAAGGCACCCGCTTCAACTAATAATATCTTGTAAGTCGCCGAGGTTTTGATTTTAAGGCTGCTGATGATAAGGTGCTTTTGTATTTTTTCTACTTGTCTCCATTTCTGATCCGACAGGTTGCTGCCCCAAATTTCGCATCCATACAAGATCAACGGTGTGACAAGCAACCCAAATAATATTTTCTCTGTCTTCCAATCCCAGAGTTTCACATTCCTACACTTACTTTGTAAAGAATAGAATGCCTTCCAACCTCCTTGAATCCTTTTGGATCTGCACATTTCCCAACTGAGTTTGTTCTAGAAGTCTATTCCCAAGTACTTGTATTCACTCACAATCTCTAAAGGGTTACCCTTAAAGAGAAAAGTGTCTAGGCGTCTTTTGTTTCTTTTCAGCGAGAAGATCATACCTTTGGTTTTGTTGGTGTTAACTTCCATACCCACCTCTTGGCAAAATCTTTCTAACGCCTTTAAGTGTTGTCTCAAACCATTGGCTGTCTTGGCGATAATGATGAGGTCATTTGCATATAACAGTAGTTTTATTACATAACTAGCTAGCTGAACCCCTCACCACTGGTTCCCTATGTCGTTGCCAAAGCATTCCGATAGTCCATCCGTAGTTCTGATTTTGGCCTTAACCAACTCATATAATCTGTGTACTGATGCCCTTAGCACCATAGGTATTCCCAGCTCTTCCATTCTTTTCGAAAGTTTGTGACAAGGTATTGTGTTGAAGGCTTTTTTGAAGTCCACAAAACAACAAAAAGCCTCATCCCTTGGGGTGTCCCATATTTTCTCAACTAAGTATCTAAGAGTCGCCCTGTGATCAATAGTGGAGTGTTTTGGTCTAAAGCCTGCTTGTCCCTTTGCTCTTTTTTCCTTTGTTTCAACCCATTTGCTGATTTTTCATTCTATCATGCTTCCAAATAGCTTGTCGAGAAGAGGGTTAATCATGATGGTTCGATAGTTAGAGGGGTTGTTTGTGTCCCTGCTTTTGTAGATTGGGACCACTATACTGGTCGTCCAGTTTTGGGGGAAGCCCTCCTCATTGACGTTATTAAAGATGCGGTTGATATGAGGTGCAAGCAAATCAGCCCCCCATTTTAAATATTCAGCTTGAAGCGCATCAATGCCCATCGCTGTACCTGTTGCTAACCTCCTTATGCCTTGGATGATATCATCAATGCTGAATAGATCTTCTTTGTGCATAGTTACTAGGGTAGCATGTTCCTCTTGCTTGCATTCATAGAGCGCTTTGGCATATTCCAATCATTGTGTTCCGGTTATGTTATTCTCGGTTTGCTTCTTTTTCTATCTGAGCTCATTCCAAAACTTTTTGGGGTAGTTTTTCTTGAGCTTAATCAGCTCAAGTCTTCTTAAGATCACATATTGTTCCTTCTTCCGTCTTAGCAACTTGATATACTCATTTTTTTCATTATCCTTTTGTCCTCTCATTTTGCCTTTTGCTCTCTTGCATTCATCATCAAACCACGGGTTAGCTGGATATGTATTCTTAGTGCCTCTTTTGGGTTTAGATCTTCTACATTCCTCGAGAGCCTTGTTGATGATTAGAATGAGGTTATCTTTGTCCACATGATGTTATGTGGTAGTATTTGAGTTCTTTTGCTGATTGGTAGATATCCTACTGAGAGAGTTTCTGAAAATTTTCTGATTTTCTCGTGTCATTAAGATCCCACCAGCCAAAGGATCTTTTCTTTCCTTGTACACTTGTCAGACAGTTTGTTGATCTTTTATTTGAGTGGCCAGCTTGAGAGAAATTGGATTGTCGTCCGACTTTGGGCTGAGTGGGCATTCCCCTATCTCAAACTCCAATATCCTTGAGGTGTAATTCTGAGAGCAAATGATGCAATCCTCTTTACTTTGTCCGTTGTAGGTTTTGCAAGTGAAATGTCCTAAATTAGGCCATTTCCTCACCCCATTGCAAATGACCATATTGTGAAGGCAGTAGACCCCCAATAATTTTGCCCCAAAGTGATTGACCTTGCCTTTGTCATCCTACGATGACCTCTCCCAATGTTGGGCCCCCTCTTCTTCTAGCCATATCGGATCACTATTTTCTCTGTACATTCAACGTTTGCCAGGCATTGTGAACTCTTCTTTGCTGACACAATTATATATGCGACTGCCACATAAGAGGGTCTTTCTGTTCTCCCCGATCATATAAGATTTGCTGACTATATTAGTTCTATTAATCGTTGTATATGCTTCCTTCTTTTTTTGTTTGTTTGGAAAGAAGGTCGATTTCTCTCCGATCATCCCTTAAGAATAATTTTGAGCTCCCTTATGTATCATATACAATGGGAAAGGTTACATTTCAAGGGATGTGATTCTTCTTATTAATACCTCCTTAATAAATCACATACGTCCGGAATAGTTGGTTTGTGTAATTGTTGTTATCATAATCACTCTCATACTAATACTAATAGTTATGAGAAATGACTTTATTTAAATCGATATTTTGTATTATGCTTTATTTATTGCTATTGTGATTCTTATATTATGAATTGTATTTACTAATGGAACTAATATTCAAAATTGTCTATCTTTGAATAATTTGCTATTTTAATATTATGATCTATTTAATGATATTATTATTTGTTTGAATATTTTACATTTAAATTTATTATCATTTATAATCGTTTATTTTTAATGTTAGTAAATATATTTATTATTTATCAACTAATTATTTAGTATAGAGGATATTATAATATACAATTATATTGTTATTATATTATTTACATATTACTACTATATCAATTGATATAATATAATATCATGTAAATTTGATATCTTGTTGATAATAGTTTATATTATAATTTATAATTATTATTTATTTATTACTATATAATATTACTTATATTATTTTATTAATTTATTTATCAAATTCTACTATAAGAAATTAGGGGACATGACAATCCACCCTTCCTCAGATTGCTTGTCCTCAAGCAATTCAATATTCTCTCCTTATAATTTGATCGACGGCCCTGCAACAACAATTTTAGTTTGGGATTAGATAGTTAAAAATATAAATTTAAATATCGCAAGATTAAATTTAAATTACTAAGGATGATTTTAAAGAAGGAACTTATCTTAATGTCTCACGGTTCTTCCATTGTTCTTGCTATGCATTGCCTTGTCCACTGATGTATCCTAATGAGTAAGTCTTAATATCTCGGAGAGACTTGATCTCTTCCAAGACCTTATGGTTATTCTCTTACCATGCATTTGTAAACTCTAAGGGGAGACTTCATCCCACTCTAGCCTTCTTTGGATACCTTTAGGACTATCCATCTTATAATCTTTGGGAGAGGCTATAACTCGTCCCAAACCTTAATGGATATGCCCTAAGTCACAAGGTTCACCGAATTTTTGGCTCCAAGTTCGAAATTCGGCGAACCTATAAAAAAATTTAAAAATTCATAAAAGTTCGCCATAAATTCGTATGGCGTCGTATCTAGAAATTTTTTTATTACGTCGTTTAAAGGGTTTTCGATAGGAAAAAATAATAAATCTTGCCCTTGTTTAATGAAATGGCATCGTTCTAGTGAATACTGTCATTGATGGAAAACTAGGGCAAATAAATTAGCTCTGTTTGCTTGCAATGTTCAGTTGCGACAGCCCTTGCCTAGTCCAACGTTCTATATTCATATGTTCCCAGCCTCCGTTGCTTCTTGTTCGTAGGTTTTTAACGGTGTTTGGTGGCTCTTTAGCAGTTTTTCTTCAACGTTTTTGGTGTTTCGTCAGCTGCAGGCTATTTTGCTGCTCGTGGCTCCGTGGCGTTGTTCAACACTTCACAAAATTCTCCCATCCATGACAATTATAATTATAATGTTTGAATCAATTATAATGTATTGAGTTTTTTTTAGGTTTTGAAGATTTATTTAAAAGTTTAAGTTTATTTAATGTGATTTATTTAAAGATGTAACTTAATTTTTAAAGATATAAGTTTATTTGTAATATTTATTAAATTAATGTTGTGTTTATTTATTAATAATAATTATATTACTTTATTTGTAATATTTTCCTTTTATTTATCAAAAGAAAAATAGAATGACATATTAATAATTTTTATGTTTATTTATTATTAAAGTTGAAATATAAATATTTTGTATATTTATAACTTATTTATTATTATATTAATTTATTAATATTTGGAATATTAATAAACATAAGGCGAATTTTATGGTCGAATTTTATTCATTTTTTTTTGACATGTCGAACTTCGTCCGAACTTCATAGTTGTCGAATTCGAACTCGAACTTGAACCTTGTGACTTAGGATATGCCTATAGGATAATTTCTCTTGTAAGCCTTATGAAGAGTTCATAATTGGGTTCCAAGCTCTCCGAGGAGGACTTTCTGGTGCTCCAATTGTCCTTTAGCTCTTCTGTAAGGGACCTTAAACTATTGATGTGAGAGGCTTCTGTTGAGTGATCTTTATATTGATTAATAGACTCATAACCTGGGTTCCTTTCCTTACATTGGTGTATAAAGACATGAGGCAAACATGAAGTATACACATTAATGCATGAAGACACGATGCAGACACAGAGCATACACATGTTAAAAATCTTTGGTAGTTTCCTTCCTCTAATCACAATTTAAAATAAGCCAAGATCAAGGAGATGTTTAACTAAATTCATCTATCTATGATATTCTTAACCCTACACTTGAAGTTTAGATTGTTGTCTTTGCTACTCGAGTTGGTGGTGACTAGCTTCTTGTTGGACAAACCGGCATCATATATTAGTACTCCAAAGACATGTATAAGAATATTAATCAATCTTGTAAGTCATCAAAATATAAGATCCTAATTCCCAATTTAATCCCTTTCTTAAGGAGAGGTTGTAATCAGATGCTTAGCTCTTGGGAGAGTGCTTCCTGTGGCTTTAATTAATAGAACAACTCTCCACTAAGCACCATCTTCTCACAATACTTCTCTCTTTAAGACCTTATGGATAATGAATCTTGATGTATCCATCCTTCCTAAGAGAGTTCTTTCTCATCCTAGGCCTTAGGGATACCCGCTCTGGGTGTATCCATCCTTGCATATGCATTTTTTTTTTTCTTAATAATATATACTAGTTCCTTCAAAGAATACTTGATTCCTTGCCTTAATAATATTCAATTATAGAATATCTTGTGAAGTCCTTTAGAGAGGTTACCTTTCTGCCTTAATTCAATACCAGGAATTATAACATTAAATTTAGAATGCCGTTGCTTTAACCTTTATTTCCTGTTTGATAAAAATGAGGAGTCCTTTACTTAGATATTCATAACAAAGAGAGATGATGATCTCTTTGATAATGTGCTGAACAGTAGAGAACTACTGTCAGATCTAGATGAGTTCAATATCATTTGTGACATAGACATTTCTATGACTATGAGTCACAACTTGGATAAAGGAAGAATTTATTCTTCAGACTTCATCCTGTGCTCTGGTAAATCTTAACTCAGGATCATATTGTGATATAGGATTGCCAGTACCAATGAGTCACAACCTGGATAAATGAAGAATTCAATCATTCTTCGGATTTTATCCTATGTGTTGCATTCCACGCAATACTATCATCACTAATATAAGTGATAAGTCATATCACAAGATGGTAATATGACATAGTATCATGTGTTGAATGATACCACATGCTCAGAAGATTCAAATAGATATAGAGTATCAATATATGCTTAATCATCGTAATTGATGATGCTAGATATGTTATCTCTCAGTATGATTATTAAGTTAAGAGGAAGTGTTAAATTCGTAACTCTAATCACCATACTGATCTAACTGTGCAGATTGCACAGAGCTTATCATTCTGAAATGCCTTATAAAGGCCTATTACTCCTTGTCTAAACATGATCGGCAGGGTTCTTAAGACAACTATGTGCAAGTATTATCTTAACTAAATCTTAGTTAAGTATTCTCAAACCATTACCTTCTTAAAGATCACCGATTATGAGAAGGCATGTATGGGCCGACCTAGATAGGGTCATCTCCCTTCAAGGGACATGCCCTTTGGATTCGATATTTATGTAGGGTGTGGTTGAAGTTTAAGGACACACAAAAATTATAAATCTGCTCCTTGATCAATACTGCCCCAAAGACATTTGCAGAAAACAAAAAAACATTTCCAGAATTATATTTATTAATTCACTAAAGTCTGCATATTGAAGATCATCCTCAGCAAGTATAAAACTAGAAGGTATAATCTAAGTCTGATTTATAACAGAATTTGTAGAAACTTTACATAATGATGTATCTTAATTGTTGGGAATTGACGGCTTCCTAATAGGGAACATTACAAAGACTAAGTAAATTAACATTTCCAAATACAATCCAAACCCTAGTTAGAAATTTTAGAGTAAATCAAGAAATGTCCTAGCTGGGGGCATTACAACAACACATCACAGATGTTAAGTAAACACAAACGCGAAAAAAGCATATGTTTACTACCTATTTACTACACTACCAAAACAATAATGTGCAAATAAAGAACAGTACATACCAGATGATAGTGCAAGAATAATACAACAGGTTCTTTATTGAGAGAATTTATTTATTACAATGAATGTAGATAAAGGACTGTCCACAAATCAGTGCCCTTCCCTGACAGTGGAAGTTCTATTTACAGGATCCTAAACATTGGTAACCACTTATTATTGGTTATAAGCATACTGCCCAAAACCAATTAATTAAATAAGTCAACCTCACGAGTTTTAGCAAAATATAACAAGTTCTATTTTTTACTACAAAAGTAAAATTATTGACAATGTAATGGAAAGTCCACATGAAAACAGTTCGCGGTATACTGATTTCCCAAACTACAAGCATATATAAGATTATCCAACTTCACGAAACTCATAAGATGAAAATGAAACAACAAAGTTACCATTCAATGTTGCACTGGACAGGCTTTACTTGTACACTTAACTTATCTTCTCAATGTGCATTCATTCAGTTTCAAGAATAACACAATTTTTACAAATTGAGTATCACTACTCTCATATATATCATCTTGATAACAACAAAATGAGGATCTTCATTAAACTTGTAGCTAGTTACATGTTCCTGATAAAAGCAAAAACAATTAAGAGCTTATTGAGGAACAGAATCATACTTATATGCAGGTATCCAGACATCTGGATTATTTGATGTTGTAAAAAGCACAAACATTTGACACAATGTTTCGCCATAAGATGTGAAGATAAGTTTTCCTTGCTTTGTATCTTCAAACATTATATACGCTAACCAGCTTGAAAACAAAAGGAACAAAACCATAAGGGCCTGAAAAATAAGGAAACACTTGTGTCAGGGAAAACAACTGATGCTATAACATAATCATAATTTTCATGTTTTTTAAATCTACTCAATACATCTTTAAGCTATTTCTATTCTTGGAATCACAAAAATGTAGCAACGACAAGCTGGATGCTTAAAACCATCATATTAATTGGAATTAGATGCTTTCTTAACTACATTAACTCACCAAGACATCAAGATAGACTGCCACCATGCCAGTTAAGGACCAAATGCAGTCCCGCAGTTCTCTGAATACAACAGACATATTCGCTATTCAAATTTAGCTTGAAGAAAAACAACAAACTAATGCACAGACAGAGTACATAATACATATACATATTACTAAAGTAAATTAATGTCTAGGCAGCATAGACCACTTATAGAACTTCTGGCATTGCAAGACTTTCTAAATATTACAGCTACAGTTAAAAACGTAGCAAAAACTGTGTCACAAAAAAGAAAAATCTCAAGATGTCATTTATGATACTTTAAATTGCTGAACAGAAACATAATCTTTCTTTTTTGGATCTGACTTACAAGACCCTATTTGCCCTCACTATCACTGTTGCCTTCATTTTTTATTCATTATGTCGGTCCGCTAAACAACCAATGTTTGTTGTGTGTTTTCATTTGATCACCTTTCACTAATACTTAAGTCAAATGAAAGAAACTATGGAAGGTTTCTCTTGCAGTGTCTCTCATAGTGAAGATGTCTGGAAATATCAAGAATGCATGGTAGGATATGTCTCTCAAGTGACATATTGCTTGGCTTTCTTATCTCTCAACAATCATATCAATGGTGCTATTCAACGACCAAATCATTAAAAATATTCCATGAGCATTGATCAACCCAACGAACCTTGTGAATTTTTGCAGACTAAGGAAAAATCATTGATATCTAATTATATATATTTTCTTGGTTTACTAAAAACCCTAAAATTATATGGCCAAACACTTTCCCTTAATGTAAGACCAATAGCTGTTTGTGTCTTTCTCTTCATCATGTTTTGGAGTATTGGAGTTACATGATACTATGATGTATCATTTTATAATGTGAATTGGTGATGTCTTGGATATAGCATTGTTCTACTTTTGTAATGTTCCCATTTACACGAGCATCGGTGTTTAAGGGAATAGTCTATTATTTGACCGTTGCTGACTAATGGAGTTGTTCAGAGGATCCTGTTAGCAGAGCTAGAGGCCAATTTCCACTTTAGTAGTTAGGGATGTTTCAAATATGCATGCTTACTATTATAGTAATTTACTATTTCGAGATAGTCAAGGTTCCAATTCTTAGCAAGGCACCTGAAAAGGTTGATGGGCAGGGCACCTTGGCATCAGGCAAATGCAAAGTGCACTTGGACTTTGAAGGAGTCAATTGAACGAGATAACAAGCTAACAAGTTAATTATTTGACTTATAATCATTAATTAAGTTTCACCTAATTAATGGTTAAATTAAAAGTTTATATTATAGAGTTGGCAAGTGTATTTAATGATTACATTATAAGTTTAATGAAGCGCCAAGGGGTGGAGTGAAATATAATCAGTTATTATATTTAATTCTTTGCAAACAGTATTACCCGAAGTCCCCACGACAGGTACGACGGGATGGGGGGACAAATTTCTGGAACAACTACTTTTTTGGCCAATTTTGGGGACGGGTACATCAAACGGGATGACAAAATAGTAAATAGTAAATAACAATAGGGAAAGTTTAAATATGTAGAAAAAATTATAATATTCATATGAAAACAAGGATAAAGCATGCACTTATACATAATAGAACCTTAAAATATAATAATTAGCAGAATTCAAATGCCAAATTTCTGTTACTTTGAGAGTCAAAGTCAAATTTTCTATAGAAGTCAAGATCAAAGTGCCATAGGCATCCCTTGTCTTCGGGACATTTCCAGGACGAGGATGGCTAAAAACATTACCCGGGACACGTCCCTGGGTAACACTGTTTGCAATGAAAGTAAAAATAATTTAAATGCCTAAGTTGCGATTCATGTTATGAGAAGTGTATGGCTAAAGGTTCTGGTCAATTTGGGTTTGGGAATCATAAATGCATTCAATGAAGAGATTAATTCATTCTAGATTCTTTATTTCTTCCTCATTGTCTTGCTTCAGGCTGAGAGCCAAGGGTTTAAGAAGTTGGATCTGAAGAATTGGAAATTTTTCCAGGTTTTAAAGCACTTTGAGCCTGTAAAACGCCAGGTATAATGTATTAACAATAATCTCATTCAGAGACTATGTCTGAGCTCAACTGGAATTGAATTTCATGGGTTTAAATTGCATTACATCAGATTTAGTTTGCAGGGGTTGCAATTGGAAGATATCAGATCGGAATTGCAGTATTCAGAGCCATTATTTGCTACAGTTTATTATCGAACTGCTTAGATAAGACATCGTTTTCTTATTAGAGATTACATTCGAGGACCTGGGTGGTAGTGCTCTGCAGTTTGCAGCAATGAATCAAGAGCTGCCATAACTCGTTGGTTAGTCAGCATTAAACAAGTGGCACAGCTGCCTTGTGTTTTTGGGAACCCACTTTGCCAATGGACTTTTCTGTTCAAACCTAGGAGTGCTAACGGTCCGTGTATTGATCTTCTCGTCAAGAAAAGCTATATCAGATGCCTGCAATATTTCAAGACTTTGGCAGCAATGACCATGGACAGTTCCAGGTTCTTTGTTTATTTCATTTAAAATGCTGAAGTATATATTACATTGTAATTGTTTGCCATAAGAATTAGCAAACACAATTCAGTGAAATAGTGGTTGTATGTTTTCCCTTCTTTCAATTTCATGCACAGAAATTTCTTATATACATATCTTTCTATTGTTGAAATTCCAAAATAATAAGCACATTTCAGAACACGCATTGAATTTCAAAAAATACAGAACATAAACATTGCATTCCTACTGTTTGACGAAATGTCAAAAGGGCAAAACTGAGTCCTCAGGAGTTAAAAGTCACAAGGGATCTTACAACTTTCATATATTTAATATGTGGATATTTTAATATAAAACTTTTACATGTGTGTGTGTTTATGTTAATTGCTGTTTCGGCTTCACTGGGTGGGTAGACCCAGTTTCTTCATTATTATTCATTAACTGGTTAACTGCATGTGATCATTGCTGTTCCAAGGAATGATTTATTTGAATTATTGCCTGTTAAAAGTTTCTAATCTAGTGGTGTAATTTTATCATTCAATTTGATTTATTTTTCATATTAGACAGATGCACATAACATTTGATTGATTGTGCAGGAAGTTCCAGGTGTTTGACCAATGGCTAGTATTTGGAGAACACTAATATGGATATTCCTATCCATTTCACGTTACTGGTCTTTGTGCTGTAAAGATACATGATAAATATTTTTGAATTGACTATGATTACGGATCCTCATGAGTCAGACCTGTGAATGTGTCTTCTTGGTAGATTTTGATTATTGTTTATGCCTTTGTTTGGTATGGAGGGAAGATTTAATTCTGTGCAAAACAAAAAGGTGAATTGTTAGATGGTTGATGAGTTAATTTAAATGGAATTAGGAACATCTCATATTCTGTGAAATGCATTCATAATTTAATTGATAGTAAATTGGAAAATAGAATTATTCAATAAGGAATATTTATTTTGAAATATTAGCTTTGAGTGAAAATTGAATGCTGAAGTCGGAAAAGGGCATGTTATTTTGGTTATTAATAATACTATATCATGTTAGAAAAAGATAAGCAAAAAGAGAGTTATTTTCAAGCCCTTCCCTGAAAAATATCGAAGTACTTACTTGGAGATTGCTTGGATGTATTGTCAAAGTTGTAGGAAATTAATTTTGAAAATATGATTTTTCCTGCCAAAACTCTGCCAAAAAATTTAGAATCGAAATGTGAGTGGAAAAATGTGTTGGTAGGTAGATTTAGGTCAACGCAGTATTTTTGTGATTTTTTTTTATGTATTTTTCAATTTGGGTGGAAAATAAATGATTTTTTTCTCTAAGCTTGTAAAACCCCCTGTATACTAGACCTTAATAAAAATAAAGATGAGATAAATTTATTAATGTCCAACAAGAGACCACAAAAGGGTCTAAGGGACTGATAAGTGATTAAAAGTAAGTTATTGAAAAAAAACAAATTTAAAAAAGGAGTAGTTTTAATTAAGTAAAAATGTCAGAGAAATAAATTATAATGAATTGACTAAATTTCAAATAGTCCTAACCTTCTCACTTGAGATTATTTATATGCAAAAAACTAAAATGTTGAACCCTGGTCATTTACTTTAAGTAGCTTTATATTATGTCAATGGAGTATTTATACAGTTGATCACTTCATGGGAGGGAATATTTATGAGAAAAAACATATTACTATTTAAACTAAAAGTTAATTACTAATGGATATTCAAGGAAACAAGACAGCTTTATATGGAGGTTGTGAAAAAGCATTTGATCATTCTTGACTTGTTACTTTTCCTGGGGAGCTTGGAGAGCTTCTGCTTTTGGTTCCACAAGCCCTAGGATGAAAACCCTTGGGTCTATTCTTAGTCAATAGGATGAAAATCCTATTCATATGTTCATATTTTTGACTTCTCAAAATAACCTTTAAAAATGACTCCTCAAACCCATGATGAAAAACAAATAGAGCTAACAGTTGGATAGATCTACATTGAATGGATGATCTTCCTCTAAATTTTAGAGCTTCAGCTCTATTATATGATTTAATTGATTTTTTGGGTGTACTTTTGACCAAAAAGCTGTAAACGCTAAACTAACACCTGCACATTGCTATGACACATATAATAATAAAGACTTGTAAACAAAGAGGACACAAAGACAAAAGACACAAAGTTCATTTCACTGCATGATATATTAAGAAAGAACAAGGGAAGAACCCTTTTTCAACATAGAACGCAAAGTTTCCAACGTGAAAGTATTGCTAACCAGTTTAAGTAGACAAGTATCATAAAGTATTGTCAAAACACAGTTTAATTTACAGTTAGGAAAAATATAGCAAATACACAACTTTAAACATATACATTTCCAATTAATGATACTTGAGGAGAAATTCATGACACAAAGTTCGATTTATTTCACTACCCAAAAATTGCCACTTCCCAAAGCTTCTCTATTACAATCTCTTTTCCATTTCAAACATCTACGTACCTTGTAGTTTAAAGTTTAATTTACAGTTAGGAAAAATATAGCAAATACACAACTTTAAACATATACATTTCCAATTAATGATACTTGAGGAGAAATTCATGACACAAAGTTCGATTTATTTCACTACCCAAAAATGGCCACTTCCCAAAGCTTCTCTATTACAATCTCTTTTCCATTTCAAACATCTACGTACCTTGTAGTCATTGATTTCGTTTTAGCAAAATTAATTCGTTTTAGCAAAATTAACAATAACCCCACGCAAAAATTTAATCAAATTTTCGAATAATTAAGCATGGATTTACTTTAAGTATATTTTATAAATACTTTTTAGAATAAAATTTGTTTATTTTCATAATATCTTAGTTTTGGGTCTTTTTTGTTGATGTTTTGGTAGCTTTAGTAGGATAAACCTGTAAGATCATATATATATATATATAAAAGTTTTGTTGGGTGGATATTTTGCAACCGACAATTTTGGGTAAAAATCTAGTAGCAAAATAGGATGACCAGCCACAGCATGTGAGACAGAGTCTCTCCTATTTTAAAGGCAAGCCTCCCCCTTCTCACCGTTCCTTGGATCAACTCAAGGCAAGCAAGAAGTCAAGAGATTTTATAAAATGGGTGTTACCAATATCCTTTCTTCTTATCTTTCAAGAAGGAATCCACTTACTCGTGGAGCAAGTAATGGGCATGGTGAATCTCTAACTACACTTCTATTAAGAGCTGGAAACAATGATACCAATAAACCTTCACTAACTCAAAGGCTAGCTGAACATATACCGGTTGGCTCTAAGTCCAGTCATACTTCTATATGAAAAGTTTTACAATTAAGGCAAAAAGACTCCTAAAAGTAAGAATAATTTAACTATTTTGCAAATTAAGAAAGATATATAAGCTACGGACAAAGCCTCTAGCTATATATTTCCACAATTGCTCCTAGTCAAAGCTCTGGCTCCAATTGCTTCTAAACTCTTCTATATTCAATTCACGAGATGCAATTACCCAGAACACAAGATAACATGAATCAAAGATAACTTGAATGAATTATGAACAAAGTTTACAACTCATACAAGTAACAATCTCACTTAATCAAAGTTAAGTCTCAAATGCTCCTTTGTATTCACTTTCTCTCAAAATAGTGCTTACAAATACAAAGTTCTGCTAGCACAATTTCTCCAGAGCTCTCTTGCATAAAGATACAAATGATTTTTACAATGAGGGGGCACTCCTTTATATAGGCACAAGAGTTGAGAAAAAAGTGGAGGAAAAAGTGGGAGCAACTCAACCAACTTTGACCTAGTCTAACTAGAAGAGAAATTATAGGGTTACATGAAACTTGCATTACATCCTTTTACATACATGTAACTCGCATTACATGTAATTACACTTTTTCATGTAATGCATTCTTTTAAAACTACTCACATGAAATAAAACCAAAATCAACAATCTCAAATATTGTTTCTCAGTGCCTTGAATTTGACAATGATGTCATGTACTGTGGGAAGATCAGCAATTTCCATGGTCTTTGATATGGCTTCTACTCTCACTGCATTTGCATACGTTGATTGTACAACTTTAGAATTTGTTGCCAGAGAATCCAACAAATGTTTCATCGAGGATTTATACAAGACAAACTTGTTCATTATGTGCGAACTAAAGTCTTCAGAATCTACATCAACATTGATCTTGATTGTATATTCTGAATTTACTCTTTCTACTGCAATGAGTTTACCAGATTCATCAATAAAATGGCATCCCATCTATTCCAAATCACAAGTAACACTTGTTTCAACTACTTGACAATCTTCGAAGGCCGCCTGCAACTTTGTGATCAGCTTCCTCAATGTTTCCCCTTTGTAACCAATGAGCCCTTGAAATTTGAAGAACATTTCACATGACAGAAGAATGTCACATGAGACCAAGCCATCCAGATCAAATCTTACCATTTCATCCTAATCATCAAGGATTTCCTTCAAATTATCCGCTTCTTGAGTCAAAGAAGAAATTAAGTTTTGCTCGATTTCATTCATCTCTTTCACGCGCCTAAGATCTGCAAATGTCTCCGTGATGACTCGAACTCCTTCAGAAATGTTTTCCTATATCCAACACTTGGCAGCTTCAATCAGCTTTCTCTCCTTAGATGTTTGAGACATAACAACAACACTCTGAGAAGATTGTTGCCAAATGACCTCATTTAGGCGAGAGACCTCTTGTTTTAGTTGATTTTTCTTCTCTTATAGCTTGTGATTGCTCTTTGATACATTAGCCAATGCATCTTGAGCATCTTGCAAACAACTCAAAGGTGACTGCTTCCCGATTTCAACCTTAGTAAACTTGTAATCAGAACGAGTAAGTTCTTCAATAGGTTTGTCCACCAAGGGCTCAACAACTTTAACAAATTTGGTTTTCTCTGAATTAACCAAAATCCTTGAAACAATCTTATCTTTCAAAGATTTGGATTTGGTCTTCTTAACAGGGAGATTATCTGGAGGAACAACCACTTTTCTCCTCTTCTTTGTTATTTTACTCAACTATGCAGGCAGGCTAAAACCTTCATCCGTAGAAGTAGATATAGTGGAAACCATTGGCATTGATCCAAATTGTATTTCTATCATAGCTCAACAAGATTCAATCTGCACAACTGAAGGCATAGGAGCATTCTAAGAAGACTCCATCATGAAAAGCTCAGAACTTGACAAGGATGTATCAAGGTGGGAAACTTGACTACTTATAAGAGTTGGAAAATCCTCAAACACATTTGTTAAATGTTCATATTGTTTATTTGCAGGAATGCGAGGAGTAGCAGAAGAAACAGGAAGAGCCATTGTATTGACTTCTGAGACTAGAATAGGAGTGAAAATAGTGGAGAATGAATCCACATTGTCATCTACTTCATGCAGAAAAGACTCTTCATGTATGGACAGTGCACAAGCTTGTGCAGGATTTGGGGGAGATATGATCATGGCTTCCCCTTCTTCGTCTGAATCTTCTTTATCAAATTTTGTCTCCAATTCTTTTCTAATTCTTCCTTTGATTCTTGAATTGGTTCAGAGATTTGAGATGATTTGGCTCCTTTTCCACCCTTCAATTTGAATTTGAGGGAAACCTTAGGATCAGAAGATGAGGCACCATCTTTCCCTATGATTTCCAGCTGTGACTTCTTGCCAGGAGGACCAAAACTTCCATAATCCAAGCCTATCTTAGGATTTACTCTTTTAAGGCCTTTATTTTTCAACTATTTATTGGTGTTCACTAAAATGGATTGAAATCTATCCATGATAGATGTACCTTCCTTTTGTTGTCACTAAATACGACAAGGGCACTTCTTATGAAAGCTAGCTTGATGAAACTCCGGATCAAGGATGTTGCCATCATTTTTAACTTAGAAATCTGAAGGGATCTCCAACTTTATTTGTTGCAAGGTTAATCTGCAGTAGTCCATCTTCATGATGTCAAGCTCTGTCCTCATATCAATCCAAATGTCCTCGATGTGATGAACATGAGTGTAAGATCTTTTCATTTGAGAATTCATCTCTCGGTAATCAAAATCAAATCTGGCTTTGAACTTCTTCAAGGCGATCAACTACAACTATGCTTCCATGTTCTTTGTTTTAGGTACAGAATTGATCGAATAGTTGCCAATAGCCAAAGGTTTAGCTGAGGTAATGCCGAAACCATGCCTATGCATAGCATGCTGATCACTTTGCACATCCATGAGTTGTCTAGCTAGCTCCATCAAGATAATTCGATTTGTAGCATACCTAGGTAAGGTATACGGCTCGCCTTTGAAATACCCAACTCTTAAGTATGTGAAAGTTGGAAACTAAATGAAAATGCAGCCGTATTGGTTCACCTTTTTCCATATTGCATCAAATACTCTTTTCACAGATACCTGTTTATTGAACAAGCACCAGAAATGCCCAAAGGAGGCATCTTGGACTCTTCTATAATGAAATTATTTGTCCAAGTGATTTGGTCATAGTAATCCCAAATAGAAACCTGAAGACAATATCCCTTGGTTGAGAGACCAAAGAAAGATCCCATGGCAATAGCAATGTAGACAAGATAAGAGTTCATGTAGAAAGGCACTATAGTTCCCACATTGAGTATCTATTGGTAAAGTGCAGTGCTGATTAGTTCTCCCCAAAAGATATGTTATCCATTCTCCATGATTTGAAAAATGAACTTATACATCCATGACTCAAAATCAATAGAATCTTTGAGACCGCAAATTCCTTATATTCTTGTTTGAAGTTGGACCAATAAACAATCTTTGGCCATTTTGAGAAGTTGTTTCTTTTATTGTCTAACCAGTATTGGTTGACATATTTCTAATAATCACCTTTCTTCTCATTCCAGCATGACAAATATGATTCCTTGTTTAGATCTGCACATTTAGCTTTATGTAGTACCTTGAAGATTTGTTCAATGACTTCAGGATCAAGGGTAATGACAACCTTACCGTCAATGTCCTTGATAGTCTCTGCCTTTGGAGTAAAACACCACGCACATCCGAGAACGAAATTAGGTTCTATGGCCGCCATAGGAAATGTAGAAACCAAGTGTATGTTACTTCTTTTGATATGCTTCATTTCGTGGCCAACTAGAGTTTCAACTCTCTGAAGAAAATCAACCACGTCCACATGACCAATCTTCGTGTTCATCATGTTATCAAGAATAGATATGACTGATGAGGGAGCTGCTGACCCAACTCTTTATCATATTGATATTTCATTTTGCCTTTGGATTTTGATGGTGAGGACATTTCTTGTGCTTGTACTGCAACACAAAAATCCCAAAACATAAATACACTATCAGATGGAGTCGTCATACAAGTTGATCTATGATCAGCAACAAAGATTTGGAAACAAATTGGAGCCTTTGTAGATCCAATGAAATGATCTCAAAAAGAAATCATATGCATATGCAGTGAATGGAAATGAAATGAACGGAATGCGGAATGAAGTGTTATGAAGGTGGAAAATGGAAGATGGAATGAAACGGAATGAAATGAGAATGTGTGAAGGTGGAACGCATGGGAATGTGTGCAAATATAGATTGCTGATTTTCAAACGTGACTTTGGATTTTCAAGGCAATATTGCATGAAAAATGAGTACATGTAAGTGCAACATGTATCGGGAGATGAAAGGTGAGATGAGAAGCGAATGTGGATGATGGAAGCACTTTACATGCAAGTGTGAATGGAGGATGAGATGGAAAGCATGGAAAAATGCGGAAACATGTATTTTCTCATGAAGGCGTAAATGCATATGGAGAGATGGAAATGGAAAATAGAAGAGGGATAATGAGCTTTATAGTCCCCTTTGGTGAAAAGATGAAGTCAAAGTACATGAAAAATGAAAATGACATTTTTTTGACTTTTCAAATAGTGACTTTTAATTAAAACGGGACCTTTTGAATACAATTACACGTAGGGCTTTTCGTGTAACCGTGTCCTGCGAATGGATGCGAAAAGTGAGATGAGTGAAAATGGAATCGGAAAATGGAATTACATGCATGTGTGGATGGTGAATGAGATGGAAAACATGTAATTGCACTTGTTAAATGAGATGTGAGATGTTGTGGCATGGAAACGGAATGTGGAACATGATGATGCTTTCGCATGAAGTGAAGCAACAACAAGTTCTTGGAAAAGAACTTGTGACTTCTCCAAAGTGGAGAAAACCAGCAAGCAAGCACAAAACACAAAAACACAAAAGAAAAATGTACCTTTGGAAAGTGACTCAAACATGCCAAGATGCAAAGCACTTCAACACACAAATTCGAAATTGGAACTTGGGAAAGAACCAAAAACATGAAAATGAACAAATTCTTCATTTTTAAAGGAAAAATGCACTTTCAATGGCGTAGATTTCAACAAGTGGCAATCATCAATAAATTATGTGCATAAAATCAACAAGATAAGCACAAATTAAATAGCAAGAAAGAAGAAGTCCACTTACATGAAGATTAAGTGTCAAAAATGAAGGAAAAAGATGCTCCAATGTTGAAAAATTCTCCACAAATGCTAAGACATTTTCCAACTTTGCAAATTCAAATAGGAAAGGGCAGCAAACAAGGCGTTTTGTGTGCTAGATGCCAAAACATGCCCTAAAAATGCTCCAAGATCCAATGTTTTTGAATGCACATGCTATGAGACATTTTTAGCGAAAAACATTTTTCACTAAGGAGAAAGATCAAATTGATTTGGAGTTTAAAGGTGGAGATTTATATCACAATGCAATGCAATCCCCATAATGTTAAAACAAGCCATAAACAACATAAAAACCAAAGTAATAACTGTTGTAATGTAGAACGCAGGGCAAAATTGAGATATATAACTAATAAACAACAATTTATTAATCTAGCTTGCTCACATACATCAGACCTTCAAATGTCTTCTAATAATGCAAAGCTTGTATGTGCACATCACATATTTATACATATAATACCAAAATCTAGGAACTCCTTTTCTAGAGTATTCTATATCCTAGAATGTTCTACACCTAATCTGGACTGTACAATGGAAGGCTCTAGGAAGCCTCTTCTCTGAATTCTTCTAAACAATCTTAACCCTTAACATCCCCCCTTAAGATTGGCTACAAAAGAATACAAAAAAGAGGGGAAGAAGGGAACATTATATGACTATCCCCCCTTAATGTTCACCTCAATCATACTGAGCATACTCCGTAGCTTGAGTAATTTAGCCTCAAGCATACTCTTAGTAAATATATCTGTTGTTTGATCTTCACTTGGACAAAATTGAAGATTAACAATATTTTCGTGAACAAGATCCCTGATATAGTGAACATCAATTTCAATGTGCTTTTTTTTAGTATGAAAAACATGATTGCTTGCAACTTGTATAGCACTTTGATTATCACAATACAAAGTAGTAGCTGAACTTTGTTCAAAGCCAAGCTCAAATAAAAGATGTCGAAGCCAAACTACTTCTTTTCCCGCTTCTTTTGCTGCTCTATATTCTGCTAGATAGTGATGTAGTTGCTTGTTTTTTTCTGCTCCATGTGATTAGATTTGAACCAAGCTGAAAAATATAGCCTCCAGTAGATTTTCTATCATCAATATCACTGCCCCAATCTGAATTTGTAAAGCCAAGCAAAGAAACTGGGGACTTATAATTGTAATGTATGCCATAGTACATTGTTCCATGGACATATCACAAAATTCTCTTAGTAGCCATCCAATGTCTTTCTTTAGGTTCTTGCATAAATTGAGATACCAAATTGACTGCAAAACAAATGTTTGGTCTAGAATGAGTTAGATAAACCTAAGCTATCAACAAGTTGTCGATATAGAGTAGGATCTACTTTCTTGGAAGTGCATTCCTTAGTAAGCTTGACTCCAAATTGGAAAGGAGTAGGGGCTCGCTTGCAATCAAGCATTTTAAATCTCTCTAAAAGATCCAAGACATATTTTGTTTGAGAGATGAACAACCTATCATGAATCCTACTAATTTGCAAGCCAAGAAAATCAGTCATATAGAATGCCCCTTTGAGAGTTGATTTCAAATCATTGATTAAACTAATATTTGGTCCAACAATGAGTAAATCATCTACATAAACTGCAACAATGATGATGTCATCTTTCATCTTCTTCACATAAAGATTTGGATCTTATTTACATTTTTAAAACCCATGAAGCTGAAAATACCTATCAATCTTCTCATTCCATGCTCTTGGTGCTTGCTTAAGTCCATAGAGTGACTTCTTTAATTTGCAAACATGATTAGGATGTTGCTGATCTATAAAACCTGGAGGTTGATCCATATAGATTTCTTCATATAAATCTCAATTTAAGAAAGCGTTTTTTAAATCCATTTGATGAACATGCCACCCAAGACTTGCAGCCAAAGATAAAATAACTCATATTGTATTCATTTTAATGACAGGAGCAAATGTTTCTTCATAATCAACACCCTCTTTTTCATTAAATCCTTTAGCAACCAATCTAGCCTTGAATTTCTCTATATCACCATTTGATCTAAATTTTGTTTGGTAAACCCATATGCAACCAATAACATTCTTACCTTGGGGTTGAGGTACAAGTTCCCAAGTTTTACTTTCCATTAATGCATTATATCTTCTTTCATGGCTTGCTCCCATTCTTCCTTCCCTCGAGCTTTCTCATAGGATTTTGGATCATTTGCTTGTAATGCTTTGGCCATGAGAGCACAACCATTCCTTCCTTGGATTTTTGAGCCTAGCCCATAGATTTCTTCAACACTTCTTGTCTTTTGCCTAGCTGGAGAAACATCTTCATTATCACTACCTGCAGATAATGGCTGATCAAAAGCATTAGTAGTTTCATTTGTATCAGCAATGCATACGTCATCCTGATCAATACAGTCTTCACCTTTTTCTAGAATAGGAGAAGTGGTTGTTGTTGTAAGTTGTGAATGTTCATCAAACTTTACATCTCTACTAACAAATACCTTATTTGTTGTCAAATCATATAGCCTATAAGCCTTTGATTCTTCGCTATAACCCATAAACAAACACTTGTGACTCTTTGGTTCTAACTTTTTCCACTTTTCATCAGGGATATGTGCCCAAGCAATAGACCCAAATACTTAAACCAATGTGGGGTTTTCTACTGCTCCAAGCTTCTTAAAGGGTGATATTTGTAAGTGCTTTAGTTGGAACTCTATTCACAATATATGCAGCACAAGAAACAGCCAAACCCCAAAATTTATTATGTAAACTTTTAAAATGCAACATACAACGAGCCATTTCTAGAATAGTTCTATTCATTTGTTCAGCCATCCCATTTTGTTGAGGGGTATATGGTAATTTTTTTGCTTAATTCAACAATTCTCACAAAATAACTCAAATACATAGTTACAAATTACAATACTCACCCCCATTATCTATTCTTAAGCATTTAATTCTTTTCCCACACTGATTCTCAACTAAAGCCTTAAATTTTTGGAAAACTTCAAGTACCTCATTCTTTAATTCAATGAAATAAACCCATACTCTCCTACTATAATCATCAATAAAAGTGAGGAGATACCTGGCACTTGAAAGTGAGGGATAGCCTGGTTCACATAAATCACTATGAATGAGTTGTAATGGATAATTGGCTCTCCATGCTTTACTTGAATCAAAGGGATCTCGGTGATGTTTCACTAGCACACATCCTTCACAAACTCCTTCAAATGGTGAGATTTTTGTTAACCCTCTAACCATATCCATTCTAACCATATCTTACAATTTCCTATAATTGATATGTCCAAGTCTAGCATGCCAAAGTTTTGACATATAATCAGCTTGAGCAATATAAGCATGAGAGTGTTTAAAATCTTCATCAGCAAATCCCACAAATTTAAAAAGACTTTCTTCATGATCAACTCTAGCAATGGCAATTATATTGGTTGGGTCTTTTCTATCGCGAACAATGACTTGATCAACAGTAACAACAAACTCATATCCAACTTGAACTATTTAGTATACTGAAATTAGATTCACCCCTAATCCTTCAACTAATAAAACATTTTTCAAAGACCCATTTGTTACATTAACAGTTCTTGTACCTATAACCGATAGTTTCATTTTATTGCCAATAGTAATTTCTTGATCTAAATTCTTTCCTTCATAAAAATCAATAAGAAAAGATCTATCTCCGATCATGTGAAATGGCCATTGATGTTACATTTAGACTAGACACGCCTCCTATTCCTTATCAGGCAGATCAAAAACCTTTTAGGCATTCTCGGCCTCCCCAAAAGGCCAACACTTCCCAAGATAGAAGGGGACCACCTTCTAGACCATCCAGGATGGACCAAGAGACGAGGAATGAGTTGAGGAGGAAGAAACTATGCCTCTCCTATAAGGAGCCATGGGAGCTTGGACATCATTGCCTTGGTAAAGGCAAGGTTCATTTGATAGAGGTGACATCTAAGATAGGCGATGAGGAGATACCTAATACTGACATTGAGGATAGTCCGAAGGAGGTTGAGCAGGAACACCCACAGTTAGAGCTAGACATTCCAAAGCCTTTGGCATCAGCTAAAGTGTCTATGGCTACTCTCTTGAGTTATCCCAAAGTTCATGCCTTTCATTTGAAAGGTACATTGAGAGGCCAGCGAGTTATGAGCTTAGTAGACACAGGTGCCACGCACAACTTTATTGACCAGAAGCTAGTTGACAGGCATGGGTTCCAGTCCGAGGAGTTTGTTGGTTTTGGAGTGAAGGTTGCAGATGGTGTCGTTATGAGTTGTACTCGGAGGATTCCTCAACTTAGCATCCAAATGGAGGACTATACTCTGACAAATGATTTTTATGTGCTACCGCTAGAGGGTTATGATGTAGTTTTGGGCATGCAATGGTTATATGGTATTGGGCGATACATCATTGACCACCACCGAATGCAGATGGAGTTTCTTTCTGGAAGGAATAAGACTATCTTTAGGGCAGTTTCAGATGGTGGTCCTAAGGAGGTAACTTCCCGCGGGATGGAGACTATCATTTGTCATGATGACATACTTTGGGCTACATGTTTTGTGAAGTCCAAAATACATACACCTCAAGATGGCAGGGCCTTTCATGTAGACATACGTCAGTGATGGGCCTTTCATGTAGGTATGTCTTTGGTGACATACCTTCTGATAGAGGTTTTGAGCATGGGATAGAGATGGAGGATGGGGCTAAGCCCATGATTACTACCCCATATCGTCATCTTAGAGCATACAAGGATGAGATTGAAAGGACCATCCATGAGTTACGAAATATGGGATTCATTCGCCCTAGCTCTAGCCCTTTTGCTTATTCTATGGTGCTTGTTAAGAAGAAGAATGGGACTTTGTGGATGTGTATTGATTATAGAGCCTTGAACAAAAAGACAATCAAGAATAGATACCCCATTCAACGCATTGATGAGCAGTTAGATGAGCTACATGGAGCTATCTACTTCTCAAAGATTGACTTCGTTCAGGCTATCATCAAGTTAGTGTGCGGGATGAGGACGTGCACAAGACCGCTTTCCGTTGTCACTATGGGCACTATGAGTTTCTGGCGATGCCTTTTGGCCTCACTAATACACCTGTCAACTTCTAGTCCTGTATGAATCACATCTTCAACAAGCAGTTAAGGAAATCGGTTCTAGTATTTTTTGATGACATATCAATTTAAAGCCAGACATGGGAGGATAATCTCAAAGACTCAAACACATTGAGGAGGTGCTTAGCATGATGGAGAGTCGGTCTCTATTTGCTAAGTTGTCCAAATGTGAATTTCTACTTGGAGAGATTTTATACTTGGGTCAAGTGATTGGTGCAGAGAGAGTGAAAGTGCATGAGGAGAAGATTCAGGCGATTCGCAATTGGCCCTCTCCCAGGAACATTACTGAGTTGCGTGGGTTCCTTGGTTTATGTGCCTATTATAGGAGGTTCGTAAGGGGATTCTCTCAATTAGCAGCACCTTCAATAGATCTCACAAAGAAGGGAGCCTTCAGATGGATAGAGTCGACACAGGGAGCCTTCGAGAGACTCAAGGAGGTTATGAGCACTTGTCCAATTTTGGCACTCCCTGATTTCTCATAGCTATTTGTACTTGAGTGTGATGCTTCAAGTGAAGGCATAGGGGCGGTGTTGATGCAAAACAAACACCCCATTGCCTACGAGAGTAGGAAGCTACGAGATAATGAGAGGTTGTATTCCACATTTGACAAGGAAATGTTGGCTATCATGCATGCATTAGCCAAATCCAAATAGTATCTTGTTGGCAGCAAATTTGTGGTGAGGACGGACCATGATAATCTAAAATGTTTCCTTGATCAGACAAAGCTTAATGATAGGCAACAAAAGTGGGTTAGCAAGGTGTAGGCATATGATTTTGACATAGAGTTCATCAATGGGAAGAACAATACTATTGTTGATGCGCTTTTCAAGAAGCCATCACTTGCTACCCAATGTTCATTGAGCAAGATTTCGGCAGATTGGAAGGCTCAACTTTTAGTTGAGTATTCCAAAAATCAGCATGCTTGTGAGATCATGGATGGGTTGACATAGGATGACGGATATCATGTAGTGGATGATGTTATCTACTACAAGGGCAAGGTCTACCTTGTTCCTGAATCACAGTTGAAGGAGCACATTTTGCATGCTTACCATGATACTCCTACAACAGGACATCCAAGTTATGGTAAGACCTATAAGGCGGCACAGGAGAGGTTCTCTTGGAAGGGTCTCAGGGAAGGTGTCTTATGCCATGTTCGTGAATGCACGACTTGTCAGCAAAACAAGTCAGAGCATACTTTTCCAGCTGGATTGTTGCAGCCTCTGCCTATACCAAAGTAGTAGTCAACTATGTTCTCTGAGGACGCGTACCCAGCCTAAAACCCCCCGTTTCGGGGACGAGGACATCCCAGGGACGGGGGGACGGGTATGGGACGTCCCGCAGCCGTCCCCAAATTCCCTTTTTTTGCAGGGGACGTCCTCGAAACTTGGGGACGTGGGGGGGACAAAAGGGGGACGGCTGTACAAAAAGGGAACGTCTAGCCATCCCCCGACCGTACGCCGTCCCCCTTTTTTGCAAGCTCAAAACATTAAAAAAACATTTGTTGTGTCTTTTTTGGTCGGCTAGTGGGCCCCACTCCTCCAAAAACCCTAAAATGTATATAACTCAACACATTTAAATTGTTTTAACTATTCTTTGGTTTTCATTTTATGTTGCAGTCGGCTGAAGTTTTCATTTTGCAAGTAGAGGAGGTAATAGTTTTGCTTCCAAGAGCTTGACCAAGGGTTTGATCTTCTATTTTGTCCACCAAGTAAGTATAAAACTCTTTGTGCTTTCATCTATCATTTTTTTAATAAATTTGAAGCTTGCAAAGTCTGATTTTTTTTTTATTTTTTCATTGTTTCAGCTCATATATATATTCAATTGCATATTTAAACACAATGAGCAGCAGTGGGAGTACAAGTAGTAGTAGTGAAAAAGAAAATGTAGAGGTTGATGTTGTTAGTAGTGACACTAGGCAAAAACCCAATCCTAAAGCTGATTTGTTTAAATGCCCTTCCGACATTATGAAGAATTTTGCAAAGGGTCCTTTCAATAGGAAAAAACCTCTTCTCCAATATGTCACACCTACGCCAAAAGATAAAAAGAATTCGGGAGGAACTAGGGTGTGGGATTGTCATGTTTGTCTTGATAATTTTAGGGGCAGCTATACAAGAGTGAAGTCACATTTTTTAGGTGTTACATGCCAAGGAGTTAAAGCTTGTCCTAATCTAACCGATAAACAAAAATTAGAATGTCAAAGATTGCACTTAGAGGCTGAAATGGAGGGGCAAAATTTGACAGTGACATCACCATCCATTCCCTCACAATCATCTAGGCATATTTCATCCGCCATTGGTACTAGTAGCAGCCCTAGTGGGTCTAGAGGGAAGAGAAAGATAAGTAGTAGTGAGAAGGGCTCAATGGAAAGTATGTTTAATGCACAGGCAAAGGAGAAGTGTGAGGCATCCATTGGTAGATTCTTTGTTGCTAATGGTATCCCATATAATGCAGCCCATTCCACTTATTATAAACAAATGGTGAAAGATATTATGAGCATGAATTCCTCATTTGTGCCCCCCGGTGAGCATAAGCTACGAACCACTATCCTAGATGAAGAGTACTCAAAGGTTGCTTTATAATTTGAGGATATGAGATGCACTTGGGTTAGGACAAGCTGAGATGCACTTGGGTTGGGATAGGATATGTGATGGATGGGTGGACCGATGTTAGACATCGGCCACTCATCAATATCATTGTCACATCCCCTGCTAGCTCTTATTTTTTGAGAGCCATAGATTGCTCAGGAAAGAAGAAGGATGCAGATTTTCAGTTCACCATTTTGCGAGATGCCATAGAGGAGATTGGGCCCTCTAATGTTGTACAGGTTATCACAGATTCTGCACCTGTGTGCAAATCAGCAGGTTTGATGATAGAGGGTGCTTATAGGCACATATTTTGGACCGCTTGTTGTGTTCATTCCTTAAACAATGCATTGAAGGACATAGGGAAGATTGAATGGGTGAAGCAAGCGCTGCTAGAAGCTAGAGAAGTGCAAATGTTTATTTGCAACCACCACACTTCACTTGCTCTATTCAGGTCCTTCTCTAAGGAGTTCCTCAAACCAGCCGAGACAAAGTATGTCAATTATAATTATAGTTTACTTTTAGTTTGTTTTAACTTTAAGTTATTTTAAAAAATTATTTATAAGTTTACTTACATGTGATGCTTTTTGTTTTAAATTTTAATCATTAATATTTAAGTTTAAATTTTTAATTTTTAATTGTTGCTATAGGTATTGCACATATTTCATCTTGATGGAGAAGATGATTGAGGTGTATGAGGCCCTTCAATTAATGGTGGTGAATCCAGAGTGGGGACGATGGTCTCATTCTAAGTCCACTGAAGGAAAAGCGGTGAGGCAAAGGATCCTTGATGAGAGTTGGTGGTCCACAATGAAATAAGTTGTTGGTTTTTAAATTTACTATTAGTCTTTTGCTTGCTGATTTTCCTACTAATAATCTTAAAATTCTTAAAATTCTAATTCTGATTTTTTTTTTTTTTGGCATTTTGATCTTGCAAATACATTTGCTCTGTCATAGCACCCATTGTTGATGTCATTAGATATGCTGATACTGATGCTCCTAGTTTAAGAGAGATCTATGAGACTATTGACAGCATGTTGGGTAAGATGAAGAGAATTGTTGCGGCAAAAGATCCTACATTGGGCTTTTATGAGGAGCATATTAGGCCTATTGTGACGCGGAGGTGGAACATAATGAATACCCCGCTTCATATGGCAACATTTGCTCTAAATCCCAAATGGTATGCACAATTGGGTGGAAGGGACCTCCCATGTGATGATCCTGAGGTTTTGGATGGCTTCACAAAAGCAATTGATAAGATGTATTCAGCTCAAGATGCCTCTACTCTTCGTGCACAGTTCCTTGACTTCACCAACCTTCGTGGCCCAAACTTGGGTAAGCCACAAGCAAGGTTGGATAGAGTTGTTTTGGCACAGAAGGATCCTATTGGATGGTGGACTTGGCATGGGAGAGATACACCTGAGTTAAAGATACTTGTCGGTCGCCTCCTTTGAGAGGTTGCTAGTTCTTCAGCTGCAGAGAGGAACTAGTCCACATATTCATATATCCACTCTATCAAGAGGAATAGACTTACCTCTAAAAGAGCGAAGAAGCTAGTGACAGTGCATCATGCTCTTCGACTTGCCGATCGCCAGACTCCAGAGTATAGGCAGACACCAGCTTTGCGATGGGATGTTGAGCCTGAGGATGTGGCCCAGATAGATGAGGATGAAATAGCACCAAGACTGGTTGGGGTTCCATTAGATGAGACTATGCTTCCTGTGGAGGATGACAGTGAGGAGGATTCTGATTTTGATGCCATGGATTAGTAGAGGCAGAATAGGAGCAGCAGTCTACTTAATTTTCTATGTTTTGCTTTTTATGTTGAACATGAACATGATTATGATACATTGATTATATGATACTTATTACTTTATGGCAGCCTATAGCTTTGGGCATATTTTGATTTTGATTTTCAGATTTATGATTTATCATGCTTATCATTATGAGTCTTATGATATTGACAATGGTTAATAACTTAATGTTCATTGTTCAGTGTTCTCTGATACTGTATTGATATGCATTTTGAGAATTGGATACTAAAATACTAAATAGTAAAATACTAAAATCGGATATTATTTCATAGATGGCATTCAAATGTTGTATATTATGGTTCTATAATGTTTAAATGACATGCTTTGTGCTTAGTTTCATATGAATGACATGTATATTTACAAATTTCAATGTATATACTATATTTTAAAATTTTCCTATATATATAGCCGTCCCCGTCCCCCCCTGTCCCCAAAATCGCCAAAAAAATTTGCCGTCCCGCCGTCCCCGTACCAGAAACTTGGGGGAACATAGGTAGTCAACAAGGATATCTATGGACTTCACTATAGGTCTTCCTCGAGTTCAAGGGAAGGACTGTATTTATGTTGTGGTGGACAGGTTGACTAAGTATGCCCACTTCTTTCCCATTGCAGGAGACTTCATAGCTTCATAGGTAGCCGAGTTGTTTTTCAGAGAGATATTTAGACTCCATGGTCTCCCGAATACCATAATGAGTGACAAGGACAGCAGGTTCATGAGTTCCTTCTGGCAGGAACTTCTCAAATTAGCAGGCACAAAGTTGACCACAAGCACTAGCTACCATCCTCGGATGGATGGACAGACTAAGGTAGTTAATAAGTGTGTGGAGGGGTATCTGCGTAACTATGTGTCAGAGCAACAGAAGGCATGGGTGTGTTGGTTGTATTTGGGTGAATATTGTTATAATACTACACACCACATGTCCATTAACATGACTCCCTTCAAAGCTCTTTATGGCTACGAGGCATTATCTTTTGTTGATTTGGCTTTCAATGACAACAGAGTTCCCTTGGCACAAGATTAGTTGCAGAACAACCAAGATATCATGAGATCTCTCAAGGAGAACTTGCAACATGCTCAGTGTTACATCCCAAATTTTGCCCTAATTTTTTTTGAACACAACTGTTAACGAATTATTTCTTTTCATAATCATGTGAAACGAGTTAGTTAATTATATATGTTGTACCACTGTTAACGAATTATTTCTTTCATAATCATGTGAAACGAGTTAGTTAATTATATACATTGTAACAATTGTTAACGAATTATTTCTTTTCATGATCATGTGAAATGAGTTAGTTATTTATAGACGTTGATGAAATGACCAGTAATTTGTAACTGTTAATAGATGATTAGCAGTTGTTGATTTGAATTAACGATCAATATATTTTGTATTGAATTACTATGGAATTAATGTCTTGGAGAGAATGTTTTGCTTAGGTGATTGCAAGAGAAGACTGAAGAGAGGGGAAGCATTGCTAAACGGGATCATCAGAATGGGATGGTCATTTGGTTCAGTCATCAGGATCGGCAGGTATGACCTAAGACTCCCTTGGAAAGGATACAAAGACTTGTCCACAGGTTACATTATGGGACCGGATGAGCTATTAGGGAAACAATATAATAAAAAACATAAAATAATCTAAATTAAAATATAATACATACCTTAAGAGATTGATTATTAAATTTTCTTATCTTATCATTATAAGATAAGATAAGATAAGATAAGATAAAATTATTAATGTCCACGAAAAACCAAAACAGTTTATGGGACTGAGCATACAAACAGAAGAGCCGGCCAAAGCAGAGGCACCAAACAATGACTTAAAAGAAACAAAGCAAGAAAAAAAAAAGGAAGAAAAGGTAAGGACTAAAGGTCCTTTGACACAAAGAAATCAATAATAGAGAGGTACATCCATGGACGATCCATAGTCTTTGGATGCCGTGAAGAACCACTATAGGACTGTTGCTGCCTGGAGAGACTAGTACAATGTCTAACTGATCTGGAATGAGAAGTAGTGGAAGGCCTTTTCAAATCCCATGAAGGAGACAAGGGAGAGAAAAAGGTGGTAATGAGCTGATCAAGAGTCCGTCCCTGAGGAAAGGACTGCAGGGTATTCTCTCAAAGATGGGTGGCCTCCTGAAGATAAAGTGCAAGACACCGCTGACTAATATAGTTGAAGAACATCAAGAGAGAAGAACAGTCTCTGAAAAGGCAATAAAATCTCCCTTTGATCTCATAGTAAAGAGGACAACGAAATATGAAGTGAATCTCAGTCTCAACCTCCATCAGAGTACATAAGTGGCATAACTGATTAGCCCAATCAATATGGTGGTCGGTCCCAGCCCTAAGGCGATGAGAACCAACTCTTAAAAAGCTCAAAGAGAACCATAATGCATGATTCCAGCACCAGTAGAGATAAGCAGAGCGAACAACAATACCATCCTGAATATCAATAAAATGCTCAACATAGAAGGCCATCTTAGGTCGCAGACCACCCGAGGGATGACACCAAGTAGTAGTAATGTACTGTTTATAAATATCATGCCTAACATGCTCATTCAACTCCTGACGTGAGGGGAGAAGATGAGTAGGAGCATCCAGCGAAAACTAATAAGGAGGAAGACAATCAATCTCAATCCCGATCGAACCCAACAAAGAGGTGGCCTGAGCATACCAACATCAAGACCTAGCAGAAGTGTCAGATCTCATAATCTCCACCGAAGAACAGTATGCCAGATGAGAGTATCTATGCCGGTCAACACATGTCTCCATAAAACCACGAAGCCGATGAAGAAACCAAATCAAGTCAAAAATGACAGCAAGTTTGAGAGGATGAGCACCAAACTCCGCCAAAACAATGCTGTGAGGGGTAAGTCTGTGACACCTAATGATACGTCGCAACAATAGCGTCTGAACCCGCTCAATCAAAGCCCAATCAGAAGCAATAAGAGAAGGTCCCCAAACCACGGAATCATAAAGGACTGTCAAACGAACCAAGGAGTCAAAAAGGGACAACTTGGACAAAATATCTTGAAAATGATGCCTGAAGCATTGTCTCTCCAGCAAAGCCAGGGAACCCATACCCTTACTGACTCTAGACTAAATAGCAGGTCTCAAACTGAAACACAGTCCCGAGAACTTCACACCAAGATACATATAAGCGGGAGTAATCTCAACCTCCTTCCCTTGGAAGAAGAAATGAAGATAAGAGGTCTTTAAACAGTTCAAGACCATAACCCGTGTCTTAGACAAATTGACCACAAGCTTCCATTGAGCACAAAAAGAAGCCAGACCATCAAGAAGTCTTTGTAAGCTATCAGGAGAAAAGGCCAAGAGAATGACATCATCAACAAAGAGGAGAATAGAGATCAAGACCTGATGTAAATAACACCCATCTCCCGATTGAGAGGATTTCCTAAATCCTCCAACTCATCAATATGCAAACCAAACAGTGTAGGAGAAAGAGGACAACCCTGCTTCACTCCAATGGTGCTCTGAATCAGATCAGAAAAGCCCTCCGGAGTGTTGAGCCTACCAATTACCTTCTCATAAAGCCTCATAATAGCAATCTGTAACATATTTGAGATCCCAATCTCCTGAAGTCGTTGAAATAAAGCCAACCTAGGAACAGAATCAAAAGCCTTATGGAAGTCCACAAAACAACAATAGACCTTCTGAGAGCGATGTCTAGCCTCCTCAATGATAGCCCGCAATGTAAAAACATGATCCATAATGAACATTTAAATGCAAACACATAGATATAAAAATGAAATGGCACCAATAAATTATAATAATATAATCTAATGATGTCACCTCATCAATATACTTATATGAACGTATATAACAGCATATTATTATAGTAAAATAAGTTTATAACTCTTCAACTCCTTATTTCTTTTCCTTCTTTATTTCTCTCCTTTTCAAGTTCGAATTTATGTTGTATTCGAATGGTCATCTTGAAAACTAATGGTAGCCGAGGAGTCTCGACCAACCATTAAAGAAGACATGAATCGATTTAAAGGTCATTCCTCTCTCCATTCTGCTATCCTCTCCTTTTCTTTGTCTGCGGCGAATCATTCTAGACCAGGTTTGGACATTCACAGCCGGATACCTTCAGTATTTCTCTCACCGCCAACTTCCTAACTTTTCTTTAGTTCTACAGGCGACTGTATTATCAATCAATGGGTGAACAGGAGTTCCGGCCAAAGGCAAGAAAGCCATACTAAAATCACAGGTCACATGACTCATTCCATTTTTTGTTTCTACTAAGTACAAGCCCGACTATAGTCAGATTTCTCTTCCAATGTTGAGCGAAATACCATAGAATCACTGAATTTCTTAGTTCATTTTCCATTGAATATAATGTCTATTGACAGCCAGTATAAAATGATAGGCTGAGATTAAAATAAATATGTTTTCAAGGGCATAACTCCTTTTTAATCCGATTTGAGTATCCAACCTTAGTCAGCTATACATGTACACTGAGATAAGTTCATGGTACTTTGATGTTGGTCCCCTGCATTATATTTAGGACCTTGAAGATCTTTATCAAATATCCTTGTGATTACAGCATTTATGATTTCAATAGTAGTTGTAGGAAACTCTATTGATTGTGTGAATCAACAACAATGCACATGCTATCACAATTTTTCAAAACAAATTCAAAATACTTGAAACACCGAGGAATTCACCGGCAAGATGCCATAGAATTGGTGAAGAGGTGTAGATAATATCAGAATGCTCATAATCTTACAAACACCAAGAAATTAACCGGCAAAGAAGCCATGGAATGGTGAAGAGGTGTATATAATAACAAGGTGAACATAATCTTCCAGACACCTAGGATTCACCTGGGCATAGAAGCCACAGAATGGTGAAGAAGTGAAACTAACCTACAAGAATCAATAATGAAATCAGATTTGAATATTAAATAATTAATAGCTCATGCATGTCCCAGTAATGGAATTTGTTGTCAAGTTGAGTGGTGCAGATCGGGTTCACAAACCCAACTGAGATCCTTGGCCAAGGTAGTTTTAGGCATATGTGCCAATCTTAAGATCATTTTGTTTGTCCACAGATGTCAGTTATATAGGTATAATTGATTGGACACTCAAACCACCTAGTAGCTCGGATGGCTGGACTGAAGAACATCCCAAGCCTAATCTCACGGTAGGGAGGGTCATTCTAATAAGTTAGGATGTGTGAGGATAAATATGGTCGAAGGTTGGGAGATTAAGCCTATGTCAATGCTTCTCCTCTCACCAATGCCAAAGCTTGAACAACAAGATAAAGGGATTCTTCCGTTATTATTGTATGATTCTTTCACACTTTTGCTTTAACCCTTAGAAGAATAATTAGACAGTTTTGTTTTCTAGATAGAGTAAATATTGACATGTACGTTGAATAAATATTTCAGTTGATATAATTCAGTTAAGGAAAGTTAGTCATTACTTTATTTTCAGCTGAATATGTTATCAGTTAGAAATGGTTAAATTGTTAGCAATGCATATACATTTTCTTTTGTTCTCGTTATATCAGTTGAACATGAAAAACAATTAGATTAGAAACAATTATTTTTATCATAACTATAATGAATTGGTAGAAGTCATTGTCATGTAAAATGGAATCAGTTACTTATTAAATCAGATTATTAGGTTATGAAAATTCGTTTGTTACACTCAGAATCAGCAGAAGATGTACGCTGATCAGGGCAGGAGGGAGAGAGATTTTGCGGTGGATGACATGATTTTCCTTCGTCTACAGCCTTACAGACAGAGCACCCTTAAACGGGGAGGAGCTGAAAAGCTCAAGCCTCATTTTTATGGACCTTACAGAGTACTCAGGTGAGTTGAAGAGGTGGCCTATGAGATCGACTTACCACCAGATAGTAGGGGTCATAATGTGTTCCACATATCGTGCCTGAAGAAGACAATGGGGCAGCATATTATAGCATCACACGATTTACCTCCTTTGTATGAAGAGGGTAAATTGACTTTGGTCCCTAAGGAGATTTAGGAGGTCAGGGAGAGATAATTGAGGAGTAGGATGATTCGGGAGTACCTGGTGAGCTGGAAAGGTCTACCCATACAAGACGCCACCTGGGAGGGTGAATCCATTTTGTAGCATCCAGCATTGCCATTGCTTGTGGGCAAGCATCTCCTAGAGGGGAGGACTCTCATGTCCTCTCTCTAGTCTGACTAGCAGAGTCATGAGGGTTGGCCTATTATTGGAGTCTCATAGGCTAGCAGTGGTGGATAGAGACTCATACTGGATACTTAGTGACCAGAGTTGGTTCTACAATCAGTTTGAGAGCCTAGTTGAGGTGATTCCTTAATTTTAGGGATTTTCCTAAAATTTATGAGGTTGTGGTAGTGATCAGATTTGAGGCTCCTCAATCCTCAGGACCAGTATACGGTTTTTGTTTCAAGGTGATAGGGTATATTCCTTAGTTTCTAGAAGCATCCCTAGTTTTTAGGGATAGGACTGCCAATTGGCCCACATTGCCCACCATCAATCATAGGCACGTGACAGGACCCATTTGCTGATTATTTGGTTGGTTTGGCTTTCCAATTGAATTTGGTTTTCCAATTGAATAAAAGAAAATATTTTTAATATTTCCTAAGTTTGTGTTTAAATAAATTAAAATAAAGCTATTTGTATAGCTAATTGGAGTAATAAGGGGATTTTGGCTTCATCTAGTTAGGCAAGCATGTATGTTATAGCTCATTGAAAAGGTCTTGAATTATTATAACTTTTTTCCATCATTCGAAGACCTTCGGGGACCTAGAGTTAAGTTATTTGAGGAAAGGGGTGTTTTTCCTATACATAAAGGTCTTTTAATTGAGAAGATGTCATTTTATAATAAAAGGAAAGGCATATTCTCCCTTTAGGGTTCGATTGGCTTTGAAAGGGAGATAAAAGGAGATGTTGGCTCATTCTTTGATTATCTTTTACATTTTCATTCTTGGTATTTGCGATTTTTCTCTGAGGAGCAATTCTAGAGGACTGGGATGCAAATCCTACAGTCTGACTATTGGGACGCAAACCCCAATAGATGGTTTCAGCAGCATTCTACAACATTGTTTCAGTAGTTGACAAAGATTGTTAAGTTCAGCATTTGGGGGTGCTTGTGCATTGCACGATTGAGGATCTTGTTTGGCACATTGGGATCCTCTTGTTGCCTTGGCATGACTATAGCAATCATACAGTTGCCTTTCAGCTGGCACATGATTTGTTGGTTGGCTTACGTCAGCCATCTCTACCCTTTTGGTGTGTGGCTGAAATATTTCTTGCAGTTGGCATCTTCATTCCTTGTTTGTAAACACCTTTGCTAGAATACTGATTACATATCTTACCTGGTACGATTTGTAGCTATTCTAGTTGACTGAATATTATATTATTTGTTGTTGTTAATTATTGTTTTACTTATATCTAGAAAATACAAAAATGAATAAACAATCATTCTGCAACTTCTACCTAATTCTCTAAGACCACAAGGAAAGCACAGGAAAATCTATTATTTTAATTAAACTTTACAGAAGTTCAATGAAAGGATCCTTTTGAGATCTTTCAGCTCCATAAGAATAGAATCATATGGAAGGAACACGTGCGGGAGCACCAAAAGCCACACAAAAATGCAAAAACCAAAAAGTCACCAAGAAACGTATAAAAGTTGTCTTGGGCATGCCTTCAAAATTCAAAAGAATGAAAAGAGACCCACATTCTAAAAAGACAATGAAATTCATTCAACAAGGACCAAAACTAAAACAGAGTAGCAAAATAAAAATTATAATGAACTAGCAAAAACTGTAATGACTAATTTACATTCTAAATTGTACTAAAGACATTGATGAGGAGTGGGACATGAATGTCACATCAGAAAATAGGCAAACCAAAATGACCTCACAATTTTATTGCAAGCTATATCCTCTCAAATTGAACTCCAAATGACCTTTCAAACCTTTGTTAAACAAGGAAATAACAACAATAAGAGAGAAATATCAAAAAGCCAGGGAAACAAGATACGTTATTGCTAAGAAGGAAAAATGTTGTTTCATCCATTAATTACATCAAACAAAAATATATTGGGTACCTACAACTGTTAAAGACTCAACTTCGAATCATAAAATGAAAACTAACAAACATACACAAGATGACCTAAGGGATTTATGCTTGAGAAATTTGTCAGATATAGATTCAGAAACCTAACTCTTCCACATTATAGAGGATTTTAAGTATTATATGGACACCTCCTAAGTTGCTGAAAAATTCACCATTTGATTGTTTCTGAATTCTAACACCATAATAGTTAATTATTAAATAACCAATCAAAAAAAATAGTGATTTATTAAATAATTAAATAAAACAACAAAAATTCATAACAACTAAAGAGATAGAGAGAAAAAAGGCACTATACCTAATGTTCGCCAAAAGAAACAACACACGGATATATGGAGCAATTCTTAAAGGCAAATAAGAAATAGGCCCTGAAGTGATGTAGAGGATATCAAATATTAAGTCAATCACCAAAAGCCCCAATAATATAACCTGCAAATGTTGTCATTTGGTTACCAACAAGTGAAAACTTTCCTATGAGTGATCCAAATTGAAATTCGCAAGCTATAACAGACTTGAACTTACATATAATATTTAAGAAAAAATGACTAAACATTTTATACTGACAATGCAACATGCTAAGAAACAATACCATGAAAGGAAAACTTTTTTTTACAAGATGATCAATCATCAAGCACACAGAAGTGCTCTAAAAAAATCCACAAGCACAAATTATTTGTATTTTCAACAATAAACTTGTTCTCTAACATATGCATAGATGTATTCATGATAGCGAGAACTTGTTTAATCTTTAGATGATGACATTCAATCTTTTCTGTTGACTGAAACACTTTGTTAAATATCAGGTTAAATGAAGCTGCACAAATGGAATATAATATAGTCTAAATATTTTACAATATTATTTATCTATTTAGGAATTCATAATATTACCTATCGTAAAAGGGCATAGTTAGATAACTTGTAAGAAACCTGCAAAGGTAAGTGCATTTCCCCTTTTCGTGGAATGTTTGTCTAACTAAATGCAAGGAAAAGAACATGCCTTACTCTGTAATGCAACTTTCCAAGGTCATCTCAGGACACCCAAAACTGCAGGTTGGAATGGACTGAACAATTCTCCTGATTGGCTTCATTGACTTGATTTCAACTCCCAACTCTAAAGTATGAGAGGCTGTCCCTCTCAGCCTGTAAGCAATTTTGTCTAGCCAGTTTGACTTTCCATGTTGGTCTATAGGTTGGTAATGTTTTTTCAATGTTGGTCTCTTAGATATGTGTTTCTCTTTTCTGCAAGGTGTGTTCTTTCATCCTTTTTGTTTAGGTAAGGTTAGATTGACATTATTGCCCCCAGATAAAACACTAATTAGAATGTTTAACAATCTCCATAATTAACCCAGTTAGACAGACATGAAATGCAATGCTCCTATTGACCTCAAATCTGTTTGTCATCATAAAAGATTATCAATGTGTTAATTCACTTGTATTTGTGGTTTCTCTATCAATTTGCAAGGTCATTGTATCATACCCTTTCATTTCAACTAACAATTTTCATGGATTCATGGAGGTTGCAATTATTCTGAAAACTTGGAAAGAAATAATGATGAATTTCAAAGGATTGCTGCATTATTTAAGGCACATTTTTGCAATGGTTTAGCCCTTTACTTTCTCTGTTTAGCTACAGAAAATGGCTTAAGAGACAAACAAGTGGTGTGAGTTAAAATCTCTCTGCCTAGCTTGATGGTCTAAAAGTTCTACCGACTTTTGAGTGCAGAAGGTGGATCATGGCTTAAGTATTCCTCCTTGATTCTCCCTTCATATTCACTATTTCTTCAATGTGGACAATGACACAAAATGCCTTCCAGCCCATCTTCTCCACATCAGCATAAAGAAGAACGGAATGCTAAATGACAAACAACTTTGAAAGTTATCATCAGATATCACCTACATTCTTTTTAGAATACTTATTTTGAACAAAAAAAAAGCAATGATTATGCTTGTGGGCTTCACCAATCTTCATTACTTTGGTTGAAATCCAACTAACATTCAGCCTTAAATGCAAAACAAATTCTTTTCTTCTTCGCATATGTTTAATGAGCATAGCGTGGCAATTCAAGCTTTGAATCCTTTGGCACATTCTTGGTACAATTACGACCCTGTTAAAACATTAATTTTAATTATTTATAATAATCTAATGATGAAAGATCTGCTGGATATTTAGATGTTAGATTGCAAGGTAAATGGCCCAAATCTATTACATGTTGCCAATAGTAAGTGCAGTTTCCAGTTAGTATGGGTAAGGATCCAGGTCCATGAACATGCGAAGATCAGCACTTCAAGGGTTCATTTAGAATCACTGGAGAGTGACATTGTCAATACTGTCTACTGTGGGGGTCTGCATTAGCAAATGAGATTGAACCTTGTCTTGTTACTCCCATCAAAACAATCCACAACGATTTTTGTTCTACGAGTGTCCTTCAAATTAATGATTTTTGTCAATTCCTACAAAATAGATTGCTTTAGTAGGTAATAAACAACACTGGCAAATTGGAAACTCTTTTTCTTTGACATACGAATCTCCTATCAGTGAACATAAGAAACAGTAGCAACCTGCCTCCAGAGCTATAAAGGCCACCTAAAACAACATATATGCAAGCATCTTTATATTTCTTTTATTCCTAGTTGCATGTCTCAATTTGCACAATTTTTTTATGTCAGATAAAAACTAAGTCATCCTAACACTCTCACATTAGTGTCTCAATGTGTATATCAAGCTTCAAAAAAAGAGGATGAGAATTACTTGAGATCTGCTGCATGAAAAGAGTGATTAGTGCAGCATATTAGCTGAAACAATACTGCTTCAAAATTATCCCTTGAAAAAAGGTACAGACTACAAAATAGTTTTTATCAAACGATGAACATTTATTTAGCACTTTGAAAAAAGCTTCAATAATACACTCCAATGGGTACATAGTTTTAAAAATAACATTCAGTGTAAAAAATGATTATCTAATTTTGACTATACTTAAAGTAATAGGAGAGCTTTACATCTGAAATTTACCTTTAAAATATTAAGTGAATTTTTCCGAAAGAGTTTGAATCCCGTGTAGCTGATGGGAAAAAACGTGTGTACAGAAAGAATGCACAAAGTGACGAGCTGCAATTAAAAAATAAAAGGATTTAATACACCAAAATGCAAGAATTATTATTCAGTTAAACAGGTAATGTACTTGCAGTATTTGAATTCACTAGGGCTAAATGCTGGGATCAGACTGCAACCAATGAAGCAAAAACAAATTCTAAGTAATCAAGAATTTTCTTCGGTCAAATTATCTTACTGTGTAACCTACAGTAGCACTCTCTATAGACATCATGGCAAAAAGTATAGATATAATTCAATTACCTGGGTTTACAACAAAGATAAAGATAAGATAAATTTATTCATGTCCAACAAGAGAATACAAAAGGATCCAAGAGACTGAGAACATACAACAAAGGAATAGCCAATAGCAGGAACACCAAACGGTGCCCAAGGAAAGAGAAAACAAAACAACAGCAAAGAAAGAACCCAACAAAGGACAGGAACTAGAAGCAAAAAACAAACTGAACACTCATCGTCATAGAGTAGTCCAAAATGAAGTGATATGGTTTGTGGCAAGAGGAAGCCCCGGGCCATCTCTGGGGGCCGCTGGAAGTGGAGGGTTTCTGCCATGTGTATCCTCTACAAGGTCTAAGGGTAGGTCCCCATGCAGTTGCTAAGCTTATTTTGGCTAACAGCCGCTACTCAACATTTTTAGCAGCAATTCGTGGAGCTGGTGGCCCTAGGATTAATGAATTTTGCTGCTTATTTCTTTTCAAACAGCTAAAATAGATTATTTAAATAAAATCCTAATAAAATAAATTGTAGATAAATGAATTGAGAAAAAATAAAACACAACAAAACAGAGGGAAAATATCTTGTGGAGCCATATGTCATTTTTCTCAATAAGCAGCAGTTGCTACCCACCCCCCCTTTTCATAGCTTATTTTAAATTTAAGCACAAATTGCATTTAAGAAGCTGCATGGGGACATAGGGTAACAGATCTGGTATGTCCTGAAGATAGGGGGCAAAGCAACCGCTTGGTGCAACTAGACGGAGCGATAGTCATCAAGGAAGAGGTGATGAGCTGATCCATAGTCCTATCTTGACAAGACCTAAAGTTGTAAGGTGTGATCCCGAAGCTGCGTGGCCTCCTAAAGATAGAGCGCAAGACGCCATTGGTTAGTGTATCTGAAGAAGGATGAAAGGGACTGGCACCCCCTGAACAAGCAGTAAAATCTCTCTCATTTCATAGTATATGGAGCAGCGAAAAATAGTGTATCTCTGTCTCCACCTTCCCCATGTCACAAAGGTGACAGATGTGGTCCTTTCTATCAATTTGGTGGTCTATTTGAATACGAAGGACACACACCCCATCCTAAGTATCCATGTAGTGCTCTACATAGAAGGCCATCCTCAAACAGACCCCCCCCCCCACCAAAGGGGTTAATCTGTGTCATGACAATATACCATTTGTAGATGTCCATCATGACATGCCCATTTAACTCCTATAGTAGAGGGAGGAAATGAGCGGAACCATCCAAAGAGAAATAAAAGGGGTACGGCGGTCAATCCCAATCCCCACTGAACTCACTAGAGTAGAGGCCTGAGCATACTACCAATGTGCCTCACCAAAGGAGTCAGCACATGCAATCACCTCCAAGGAGCGACATGCCAGGTAAGTTGTAATGTCCCCATTAGTTGCCAACATCAAAATTTCAGGGATTAGCCTAATATTGGACCCTTGTAGGCTAAGAAGGATGGTTAGAGGGTCTTCTAAGGATTGATTCATATCCAACTTTCAGCGATTTATGGATCTGGCCTTCGTTTGATGTCATTTGGACTCCATTTGCCATACTTGCAACCGGCAATTTGGGAAAAATCCAGTCACAAAATAGATAGACCGACCACAACATGTGAGACAGAATCTATCCTACCTTAAAGCGAAGGCTCCCCCTTCTCATCGTTCCTTGGATCAACTCAAGGTAAGCAAGAAAATGAGAGATTTTGAAAGGGTATTACCAATATTCTTTCCTCGACTTTTAGAAAGGAATCCACTTATCTGCGAAGCGAGTAATGGGCAAGATGAAACCTTTATCTACACTTCTATCTATGTAAACGGTGATACCGATAAACCAATACTAACACAAAGGCTAGCTGAAGGGTACCGGTTTGTCTCTAAGTCCAATCTTAATCTATGCTATAAGAACAACCTTTACTATTGCGGCACAAAGACTTCCAGAAGTAAAGAATTCTAACTATTTTTGTGAATTAAGAAGGTGACACATGCTACAGTCAAAGATCCTAGTCTATGTATCACCACAATCTTTGGCTCCAATTGCTTCTTAATCCTTTATGCTCAATTATTAAAGACACAAAAACACATCAATCAAAGAAAAAAAATGCAAATCAGAGTCAAAGCTTCCAACTTGCACGAATCACAATTACACTCAATCAAAGTTCAGCTCCAATTGTTTCTTTCTATTCACTTTTTTTTCAAAATAGTACTACACAATCAAAGTTATGCTTGCACAATTTCTCCAGAGCTTTCTTGCATACAATAAAAGATGATTTTTACAATGAGAAAACACTCATTTATATAGGCAAAGGAGTTGAGAGAAAAGTGGAGGAAAAAGTGAGAGCAACTCAACCAACTTTGACTTTTTTTAACTAAACGAGAGAAGTTATTGGATTACATGTCATAAGGACATGTAAATCGAATTACATGTAATTACACAATTTAATGCAATACATCCTCTCCAATCTAAAAACATGAAAAAGGAAAGAAAGCATAAAACGGAAAAGGTTGAAACAACCCTAAGGATTGTTCTTAAGTGCCTTGAACTTGATCATAACATCAGACATTGGAGGAAGCTCTCAAATTTCCATTGTCTTTGATATAGCTTCTATTCAAATTGTATCAACATATGTTGATTTTACAACTTTGCAAGTTGCCACGAGAGAATATTTTAGGTGCTTTGCTAATGATTTGTACAAAGCGAACCTATTCATTGTGTTTGATCCAAACTCTTCAGGTTCTAGATCGGCATTAACTCTGACTGTATATTCAGAAGTCATCTCCTCCATTGAGACCAAGTTGTCATGTTCAATGAGAACTTGACATCGCATTTGTTCCAGAATACACATGGTCTCTATTTTAATCGATTGACACTCTTCTAAAGCTGCTTGCAACTTTGTTATAAGTTTCCTTATTGTCTCCTCCTTGTGACTTGTGAGCCCTTGACATTTGTAGAACATCTCACAAGATGGAACAACTCCACATGCAACCATGCCATCCAAATCAGAACTGACAATTACATTCCAATCACACAGAATTTCTTTCAAGGTGTCAACTTCTTGATTCAAAGATGCAATCAGGTCATGCAACATCTCTTCAATACCTTTGATAAATTCAAGAACTTTGACCACATCTTTGATGGCCGGAACTCCTTCACAAACAACTTCTCCAAACCAAGTCTTTGCTGCTTCAATTATCCGTTTCTCCTAGGGTGTCTGAGATGTAGGGACTACATGTTGTGAAGACTGTTGTTTCAGCTGATTCTTCTTCTCCCATAACTCATGATTACTCTTTGATACATTAGCAAGTGCATCTTGAGCATCCTGTAAACAACCCAACCGTGATTTATTACCAAGTTCAATTTTGGTGAACTTGTAATCCGAATGGTTAAGTTCTTCAGTTGGTCTGTCCACCAATGGTTCAGCAACCTCTACAAATAGTCTATTCAGAATCCAGTACAATTCTTGAAACAATCTTGACTTTCAAAGATTTAGACTTAGTTTTCTTGATAGGAAGATTATTAAGAGGTAGCACAACCTACCTTCTTTTCATAGTGATCTTGCCCAACCATGCATGTAAACTAAAACCTTCATCTAATGAAACAGGAACAGTGGCAACCATAGACATTGATCGTGATTGTATTTCCATTGTGACCGAATATGCTTCAATTTGCACAGCTGAATTCATGGGTTGTTGGTGAGAAGATTTTGTCATGAACAATTGGAAACCAGTCATTGAAGTATCAAGTTGGGAAACTTGACCTTTCGTGAGAGTTGGGAAATCTTCATTATCGTATTCATACTACTGTGGTAATTTTATATTCATTATTGTATTGGGGTAACTTTTCTTTTCTTTTCTTTTTTTCTTTTTTTTAAATTGAGGGGGTGGGAACCACCACCTCCCCAACCCCATCTCCTTACATGGCTGCTAATGCATGCCACACAGCAGACTTGTTGTCGTAGCAGCAAGTGTTAAATGCAAGATCTCTAATAGAGATAAACTATAATTGCAGACTAAACAAATTTAGATTTACTTACTTGTATATCGGTTTGACTATCTTGTTCTAATAATGCAGATCTTCAAACCTTGTATAACAGTCTATGCAAGATAATCTTCAAACTTGAATTGTAATGGAGGACTGATGAACTTGTCTTGAATAATGTCTCTTGTTTTCTTGCAAGGAGAGTGATCGCTAGGACAGTATATGCCTTGTTCTTGATATATGTCCTCAAAGATTGCTTTGCACTATTTATATATGAAAAGGAGTTACGTCCCCGTAGAGATGACTCTATGCGGCCAAAGGCCACGTAGGGTCATGTCCTTACGTGGGCATTACTGACAATAGTTCTATGCATAACAAATGTAATTTCTTTACTTTACAATCGGCGGCAGTAATAGATATATACAAGAGCCCCGATAACAATAGTCTCTTCAGGGATAAGAGCTCGATTTGTCATTTATGAACAATTAATCATATATGTGTGTGTAGGTATATATGCATATTATTCTTATTAGTAAAACAAGGTTCATGTAAATCATTAATTGAAGTGCTCAATATCACTTTGACTATTGCTATACATCAACACTCCCTCTTAGCAAGGGAGAAGTGACAAACACTTTAAGAGATATCAGAATTTAGGATATCTATACACAATACATAATCTAACTTTAACACTCTAAAATAGTGACTTGTCAGATAATTATAATCACCATGTTATGAGCACTATCATAACATATATTATGATCTCTAATTGTCCAAAACAATATATCGAGTAATCATAATGCATTCGTTATCAATGACTTCGAGCGTATCCAGAACAAAACTGTCATAATAACAGGCCTATCATTTGCAAGATCGTCACCTTACAAAGATTACTTCTAAATATATATGTCCATAAAAGATCATCACCTTTCATTACATGTCTAATGCAACTAAACAACCATAGAAGCATAAACACATAAATTTAAATTTAAATTCAATATTCAACATTACAATTTAATCATACCAAGTTTTCCTCTGAAGTATTCCAATTTCACTTTGGCAAGAGACTTGGTAAAAATATCCGTTGTTTGCTCATTTGTACTTATATACTCCAATTTGTTAACACCTCGATCTACCATATCTCTAATGTAATGATAAGGTATTTCAATATGCTTAGATCAATTGTGAAAACCTGGATTAGCTGAAAGCTTGATACAACTCTGATTATCGGAGTGAATGATAGTTGGCTTAAACATATCAACTAGTAACTTTCGTAACCATATAGTTGCTCTGGCTCCCATCGAGGAGGCTATATATTTTGCTTCAATAGAGCTTAATGCAACTGAGGAATGGTTTCTGTTGAACCAAAAAATAATCCCGGATCCAAGACTTGAGCAACATCCAATAGTACTTTTATGTTCACTAGAGTTGCCTGCCCAATTAGAATCTGAATATCCATGAAGATTGATTTCGACTTGATCATATCTAAGTCCCATACCAATTGTACCTCTTAGATATCTTAAGATATATTTGGCTGTCATTAGATGTATCTTCTTTGGGGAGCACATGAACTAACATAAGGTATTAGTAGCATAACATATATCAAGTCAAGTATTCACCAAATACATTAAAGATCCAATAATCTGTTTGTAATAAGTAGGATCAGTAGATTCAAATTTGATCACATCATCCTTCAGCTTATGTAGGTTGACTTCCGTAGGAGTAGTAACTAGTTTACAATCCATCATTCCAAATTTCGTCAAAATATCAATAATATATTTTCCCTAATTCAGGAAAATGTAGTTCCCCTTTTGTCAGACTTCTAGTCCTAGAAAGTAGTGGAGAAGACCTAGATCTTTCATATCAAACTCTGTTGTTAGTTCTTGTTTGCACTTGTTTATAAAATGTTCTTCACTTGTTATCAACAAATCATCAACATATAACACAAGAAAAATCATGCCATCACCATCTATTTTGAAGTATAAATTAGGATCAGCTTCATTCTTAGAATACCCTAACTTTGTTAGATAGTTGTCTATTCTTTCATACCATGCTCTGGGAGCTTGTTTAAGACCATATAGTGTTTTCTTTAACTTACACGTGAGAATTTCTGTCATGAGTGATGAACCCTTATGGTTGCTCAATATAAACTTCTTCTTCAATTTCACCATTTAAGAATGTTGTTTTAGCATCCATTTGATGAACTTTCCATCCTTTGGATGTTGCAATTGCCAAGATAGTCCTAACAAATGTGTATCTAGCAACTGGAGCAAAGGTTTCTTCATAATCGATACCTTCCTTCTCTGAGAACCCGCATCCTACAAATCTGGCTTTGTATTTTTCAATGCTGTCGTCAGGTGCACGTTTGATTTTGTAAAGCCACTTAGAAGAAACAATTGATTTGTTTTTAGGTTTGGGTACAACATCCCATATATCACTTTTTAGTATTGAATTATATTCTTCAATCATTGCTTCTTTCCAAGGTTTACTTGATAAGGCTTCTTCAACATTTGAAGATTTTGTTTTGATAAGTTCGATAAATAGTGCCAAATAATATGACTGATTTCTTGTTCTCTTGCTTTCTCCAATTACTTCATCAAGTTCAACATGATTCTCTTCTATCATTTTCCTAACCCAAAGTGGTCTCTTTTTATTGTTACCATTTTCAATATTCTCAGGATTTGAGATAGTAGGTGAAGGAGGTTCAGTATCATTCTCCCTCTCATTCTCTATTGGGTGATCTTCATCTAATTTAGGGGTAGGTTCTGTATATGATTCATCACTGTTCTTAGAAAGATTAAAGGCAATATCTTATCCAAATTTAACATCTCTACTAATCTCAATTGTTCTTTGACCCGAAACATAGATCCTGTAACCTTTGTTTTTTTAACTATATCCAATGAGTATTCCCTTCTTTCCAAATGGTTCTGGTTTTGTTCTTTTCTCTTTACGAATATGAATATAAACAGGACACCCAAATATTCTTAGGTGACTTAAATATGGTTTGATACTCGAAAATACTTCCTCAAGAGTGGTGTTTTCTAATACTAAGTGAGGACATCTATTTTGAATGTAAAGTGCATTGTTAGATGCTTCGGCCCAAAAAGAAGTATGAAGATTTTGGTCATGCATCATTGCTCTAGTTGATTCAATAATTGATCTATTTTAACGCATTGCAACTCCATTTTGTTAAGGATTATATGGTACAGAAAATTCCCTCTTAATCCCAACAATAATAAAAAAATCTTTGAAAATTTCAAAGATGCATTCACCTCCATTGTCTGATCTTAGTATTTTTATTTTCTGTCCTGACTACTTTTCAACTAGAACCTTAAATTCTTTGAATTTTGATAATACTTCAATCAATTCCTTTTGTTTGAGGAAATAGATCCAAATTCTTCTAGAATAGTCATCAATAAAAATTACATAATAGAGACACCCATTTAGGGAAGGTACAGACATAGGACCACATACATCTATGTGAATAAGTTCAAGTACAGATTTTGATTTGTGAATGCTTGTAGGAAAGGATTGCTTGGTGTTTTTGCCTAGGGCACATCCTTTGCAAATGCCTAAGTGATTAGTTTTGAGACTAAGTAATCCTTTTACAATTTTCCCTATTGATGACAATGCACAGAAATGAAGGTGGCCTAGTCTCCTATGCCAAATTTCGGTGGAATTTGATGTTTCATGACTTAGGGCTCAATTTTGATGATAACAAAGTTTATATAAACTTCCATCTCTAAATCCGATAGATATAGCTTTCATGATGTTAGAGTTCTTTGGCCAAGATACAACTCTATCCTCTTGAAAGGTGATTCTAAATCCTTGATCAGCAAGACCGGAGATAGAGACCAAATTTCTTTTTAAACCAGGTACGTATAAAACATTTTTAAGTTGGAGAGTAACACTTGAATTCAGATGAATTGAGCAAGACCCAATATCTTTAATTGGATGAGTAGATTTATCTCCAATGGTTACTTCTTCTGACAAGTTGCTCCAAAACCTGTAATATGACAAGTTGCTCCACTATCTATAATCCAAGTGTTTTTGTTTGAGTTTAATTCATTTGAGAGAGCTAGATAAAATGCAAGGTTTTCTTCTTTTTCCTCTTTCTCTTCTTGATTACTGCTAGGGCTGCTTGAATTTGTTTTCATTCAGGGCAAAAGTTGTAAGAGTGACCAATTTTGTCACATTTGAAGCATTTTACTTTTGACCAATCTCGTTTCTTATATGATTTGTTAAATCCCTTCTTATTACGTTTGAATTTTCCTTTCTTGTTAGAATTTGCATGAAAAGCTTAAATGTCTCCCTCTTGATTTATGCTTAATCCTCTTAAAACTAATCTTGATTCTTCCTAAGTGCATTCATTTTTGAGTAATTCAAATTTAGGAAGCTCAGGTCGAGAGCTTAGACCTTGAATAAAGATTTCCCAAGATAGTGGAAGTTCTCTTAAAGCTATCATGTTGAGTTCTTTGTCATCAATTTGACTTCCTATTGTTGCAAGTTGATCTTTTAACTCAGAGATTCTTAGAAAATAGGATGTAATTGACTCCCCCTTATTCATTTTTATGTATAGAAGATCTTGTTTTAAAGTTAGCAATCTACTAGTATTATTGATTTCAAAAGTGTTCTTAATAGTAGAGAACATCTCAAATGCAATTTTAAGATTGGATATAGATGGGAAAATATGATCCTTCACAAAGTCTATAATAATTTTCATGGCCTTGTTGTTGTGTCTTTTCCATCATGTTTTATCTGGATCATTTTCAGGAATAGATTTGTTTGATTCTATGTACTCTTCTAATTCCATTTCTCTTAGTACTATCATGACTCGAATTTTCCATGATGAAAAGTTTGTTGCTCCCTCAAGTCTATCCTCTAATCTTACGTGATTAACCATTTTGAATTTGAGGACAAAATTCTAATATTGATAAATCTGAGATTTTAGTTTTAATTCTGAATAACAGAATTTCCTATCAGGATGGCTCTGATACCATGTTAAATGCAGGATCTCTGATAGAGATAAACTATAATTGCAGACTGAACAAATTCAGATTTACTTACTTGTATATCGGTTTGACTGCCTTGTTCTAACAATGCAGATCTTTGAACTTGTATAACAGTCTGTGCAAGATAATCTTCAAACTTGAATCGTAATGGAGGACTAATGAACTTGTCTTGAGTAATGTCTTTTGTTTTTGTGCAGGGAAAGCGATCACTGGGACAGTATATGCCTTGTTATTGATATATGTCCTCAATGATTGCTTTGCATTATTTATATATAAAAAGGAGTTACGTCCCCATAGAGACATGACTCTACCTGGCTAAAGGCCATGTAGGGTAACGTCCCTACGTGGGCATAACTGACAATAGTTCTATGCATAACAAATGTAATTTGTTTACTTTACATTTGGCAGCAATAATAGATATATACAAGAGCCCCGATAACAATAGTCTCTTCAAGGATAAGAGCCTAATTTGATGAAGTCATTTATGGACAATTAATCGTGTGTGTGTGTGTGTGGGGGGGGGGGGGGGGTATATATATATGTATATTATTCTTATCAGTAAAACAAGGTTCATGTAAATCATTAATTCAAGTGCTTTATATCACTTCAACTAATGGTATACATCAACAGCAGGTATTGTCGTACGGCAGTATATTGCTGCTACGGCCAGCAAGGTTGTTGCAGCAGCGCCGGCCTACGGGCTTTAAAAAAATATGAGGGTAAGTTTTTTTATATAGTTTTTTTATGTTAATTTTTTTATATATAGATTTAATTATTATAAAATTATTTTAAAATTTGGGAATTATAGTATATGTTAGTATTTTTAAATAAATAAATTTATTAATTTTTATTAATATGAAGTTAGTTTTATTAATTGTAATTAAATTTTAAATGTGATTAAATTCAATTTAGTAGTAAATTAGATTTGATTCGTTAAATTTAGATATTAGTTAAATATTAGCATAGTTTAAAAAGTATGTATTAAATATTATTTTGAATATGGGATTTCTCTCTAACATCAAATTTTAATATCATCGTTATTATTATTTTTAAAGTAAATAATAATGACTATTATCGTTGATTAAATAAAAATGTAGTTTTATTAGAAATGGGTTTTTTTCTAAACTACGGAAACGCGAAATTGTATTATGGTGATCTAAACTTGGGAAACTATTAACTGAGAAAGAAAACTATGAAATTGAAAACTTGAACTCGACTCAAATTGATCTTTATGAAATCATAGCGAAAACTAAAATGGCTGAATAACTACACTTGATTTAAATGCATGCTAAGATGTTATGGTTATCTTGTGATGGGTTTTTGGGAAATCTAGTAGTTCGGCCAAATAGGTATGTTACCAGAGGCTTGGGAAATGATTGTTTTTATGATGCTTTTATGTGATGTTGTTTTGTCACAATTATTTCATTCCCTACCAATGTGTTATGTTCACGTGTTTCTATGATGAGATCCAATTCTTCTTTGTAAGCTCATGTATTGTGATTTCTTTGGATATAATCTATGCATTTTCGATCGCTTATCTATTGGTGTTGTCCAGTGGCTCGTATAGGACTAATGTGACTATTGTGATTTTATGAGATATACATTTATTAGCTTAGGGTGGGATTATTATGTGCATGTTGGGAAGTGGCTTACAATGGAGGTTGGAGCCCTAAAGAGGTTGCCTGGTTAAACCATTGTAAGTTGTATTAATAACTGATAACATTTCATTAATAGGGTTAAAATGAATTAACAGGAGTCAATGTGTTACCTCGCCCATGCCTCGAGTGCTAGTATAGGCTAGGACGGGAGTAGAGAGGGTGTTTGGTTACGACCTTCCCTTGTTAGTATACCTTGACTGTAAGAAAAGATATTGATGTCGCATAGAGTCACTAGGGGGCTTAGGTCTTGAGAGACTACCAAGAGAACCTTAGAGTTGACTCATGTGATGACACTTGCCCACATGCATGTTAGGTTTCCCATGTGTCTTTGTTTGCCTCTAGGATTAGATGTTACTTGTGTACTTGGTACCTTTGAGATAGATTGCTAGTAAGATTCCTTGACTTAGATTCTTGCTATGAGTTTTGGATTGTTATCCATTTAGGACTTAAGATTATCTCCTCAGCACGGTAGGTGTGGATCATTTAGGTTCCACGAGGTTGGGTGGTAGTGTTTCTTATACCATTGAGATTTGACAATTGGATGTTAATGTTGGATGAACCTTGTGCAATTGTTCTATTCTTCTTGTCTTGTGATTATGTTCTATGGTCATATTCAAGTCTATTGTACTTTGTTATTTGAGATCCCACAAGATGTTGTATCTTATCATGATGTATAGCCTTTTAGCATTTCAAACCCTACGACATGTGCAGAGGATGAGTATGTATTCAAGTTATGCTATGTGGCATCTTATGTACTTGTATATTCTTTTATGTGATTTTGTACATGTGAATTATTCTATGACATGGACTTTGTTTACTTACGAAACTCAATGAAACATATATATGTGATTCAATCTTAAGGAACTCTTGAGAGATGTAACTTCTATTGTATTGCTTATATATGTATGTTATTGCTTCCGCTTTGTTATCTCTTGATTGTTTTAATCTTTCAAAAAAAAAAGTTTAGCAAACTTAGTGACATTATAGGTTAATTTCTCTTCGGTTCCCTAGTGGGGCGTTACACAGCTCATAGTAATCCATTGTATAAGTCTGGTTGTCTAGTCGAGCGGTGGGTTGATACTCTAACACCGGGATGCTTAGTGGCTAGACAATGGTATCCCAAGCCTAATTTCGAATAGGGAGGGTCTTTCTCAGTAGAGATTGTGTGGGTATACTTAAGGGCCCGTGGTTGGGAGGTTAAGCCCTTGACAATGCTTCTCATGTCCACCGGATGCGAACGCTTGCACAAGACAGAGATGTGATCTGCATTCAAATATCTTCCAGTAATGGGTATTTTACTTTTATGAATTTGAAATTTTAAGTTGAAGATATGATCATTTAATTGATTGTTTATTTTCAATTATTTTGTTATAGCCGTTGGCTCTCTTCCATCTGAATATGTAAAATAGTTGTAAAACTGTATTCATTTGAAAAGTAAATGTATCTTTCTTAACAAAAAAAGATCTCTCTTTCCATGTCGTAGTTGTTAGTTATGCAGGTAGCTAAATATTGCATTTGTTGGTCAAATGCTCTTTCAATTGTTGGTTAAGGCAATTCAATGAATCCAGTATATTGTTGATCTCTTTCATATGAATATGCAAAATAGTTGTTATAACTGCCTTCTCATGCTAATGAATGGGAAAAGTAATTGTGCTCAATAACATGATAGTTATTATTTAAGGCTGGGAAAAAGGGGATGTTACATCGTATATTTGTTATAAGCTTCAAATAGAAGATCCTAATGGGAAAGCATGGGCCTTGGATGAGTGGGCTAGAAATGATCCAACAAAAAAGCCCCCACATGATATTATGATAATAGATAAGCTTCTATTATTAGTTAATGGTTATCTATTTGTAATCTATTGTAAATTTTAGAATGTTTCTAATATTAGTTAGTCTGTAATTATTTGTTAGCTTTCTTTAGCTTTCTTTTAGCTAGAATAGAATGTTTTTATTCTTTACAATCGTTTCCTAAGGAAACATTGTTTTATTCTTTTGTATTTATTGACCTCTCGGTCTCTGTTAATATCAAGCAAATATTTACCAATTACTTCGTAATCTGGTATCAAAGCCAATTCTTTGAATTTTTTTGAATAATATTATAATTTCTTGTTCGAAATTATGAGCACTATTTTTCGAAATTATTTTTTGTGTTATCTACTTCTTATGGCCATTTTCCTACAACCGTCGTCTATTTTTTCTACTCGTTTCCACCATTTCTTGTGTTTTTTTTGTAACAAGGTTATTTTTGTTCAAAACCCTAATTTTCTATACCAGATCAAAAACAATTTACAGATTCTTGGTGGGTTTTTTGAGATCTCAACTAGGTTGTCTGGTTTTTTTGTGCCTTGATTTTCATGCCTCAATTTTCAAGCCAGCGGATCCAAAAATCAACAACATATTCTTTCTAAGTTTTTCAAGCTCTCTCCTGGGTACCCCTTCAATTTTTCTGGGCCTTCCATTTTTTTCTCGAAGTACGTGCCTTCACATTTTTTCACATTTTTTAACTGAAAAGTGTGTTATGGCATCTCTGACTAATATCTTGCTCAAGAGCAATTCAAAATTCAATGGTTGGAATTATAGGACTTGGAAGTAGCGGTTAGTATCAATTTTTGAATATCAAAATACTAATTAGATTTTCCTAGGTGTTACACAGCATCTGATTGCCCCTGGTACTAATCAAGATACATGGGATTTGAATAATCGGGAAAGGGTTATGCTTCTCAAATTATCTGTAGCTAATGATCAGCTCTCTCAAATTCCATCTAGCAAGACAGTTGCCAAGATATGGGTACATCTCAAAAACCTTCATGAGACTTCTGACCCTGTTTTCTATTATCATGGATGAGCGAACATCTCTCCAGGCTCACTTAAATAGGATTCACGAAATCCGTGATCGATCACTTGCCATTGTTCACAAGATAGAGGAAGAGGACATTGTTGTCATCACTCTCAGGAGTTAACCCAAGTCCTATGAGCATTTTATCAAGACTCTCAACATCACTTCTTTTTGTGTTGATCTGAAGTTCACATATCTCTACACACTTCTGCTTCAACAAGATTGGTGGAAACAATAGTTCGGTAGCAGTTCCAACTCCAACTCCACAAAGCAAGCCTTTGCTCCTAAATCCTTTCAAAAGGATAAAGGCAAGCCTCAACAGCCTTCTCAGGAGAAATCCTCTGCTCCAGATTCAAAAGGCTCCCATAAGAAGAACATTCAATGCAACTATTGCCACAAGTTTGGTCAAATGAAGGTTGAATGTCAGAAACACTTAGCTACCCAATCTATGCAATCAAGTTTGCAACCCAAAGCGAACAATGCAGAGCACACTAAGCAGACAGAATTTGCTTTTTACGCCTTCATGGCTAAAAAACCCATAGATCATGTGAAGTCATTTGCCTAGTACATTGATTCAAGTGTCTCGTAATTTCACCCATCGCAGAAACTGGTTCACTGACAACCAACCTTATTCAAATTCTATTATTTCGATGGTGGAGTAGAGTACACTTTTGTCGGTAAAGGCAACATTCAGATTCAATCTGCCAGGATGAATCTAATTTTCCTTGACGTCTACAACATTCCAAGGATGGAACTAATTCTCCTCTCAATCAGTCAATTGTTGCGACATTCTCCACAATTGGATGTCACCTTCAGTTCACATCAATGTACCATCACTGCTAGGGCAACTCAGTCTATTGTTGCAATAGGTCTTGAGGATCATGGTCTTTTCCGACTTATTGATTCTCGGAGCTTAGCTATGGCTGCTCGGCAATCTTCTGTTAGCACACTTTGGCATCAGCAGTACGGGCATTTAAATGTGCATTTATCTCTCTCAACTGTTCAGGAAGAGCTTGACCTCGATTTGCCAGAGATTCAGAGTCCAGACATTCTCACCAAGCCTCTTGGTCCTAATAAGTTTGTCAAATATAGAGGACAGCTTGGTGTTGTGGATAGATTAACCATTAAGGACGGGTATTACGATAATAGATAAGCTTCTATCATTAGTTAATAGTTATCTATTTCTAATCTATTATAAATATTAGAATGTTTCTAATATTAGTTAGTTTGTAGTTATTTGTTAGCTTTCTTTAGCTTTCTTTTAGCTAGAATAGAATATTTCTATTCTTTACAATTGTTTCCTAAGGAAACATTGTTTTATTCTTTTGTATATATTGACCTCTCAATCTCTGTCAATATCAAGCAAATATTTACCAATTACTTTGTAATACGGGATACCAGGGGTTGAAATCCAGTGTCCTAGATAGCGTGCATAGTATCCTTGGGGGAGAATTTTAAGCACTTATGGACAACCCATTGGACCGCTCCCATGGAGACCAATTAGGGGATATGCAGCTTTACTTGAAAGAGGTCTGACTCAAGGATAATGATAATAGACTTAGAGACAACTTTGGCTTTCACAAAAACCATCAAGGTAGTAGACCCCAAATTGGGAAAGGATGGTCTATTGAGTCCTTATGGTTGCCAAACATTATTTGTATCTTGCACAATGGATTTCATTGATGAAGACTCAGGAGTACCTCATTCATGACAAAATTTCCCTACAAGCAGGATCAACCATTACAACTCTAATGGTATTTTCGTTGATCTACTTAGAGATGCAAGAGAGAAGGCTCTCCACTATAGGGGCATCTAGAAGGGTAAATGACATTTTGGTGTTATGCATCCTCTAGTTAGGGGGCAAGATAGGAGGGATGGTCACCATATTGCCAAGAATCAAGAAAGCCAACAAAAGCACCAAAAATGTCCAAGAGGGAGAAAATGAAGGCAAACTATGGAGTTAAACCATAGCTATCAGATTTTGTAACATCAATGGGCAGTGGAAAGAGGTGTTACACTACCAGAAAAAAACAAGTGTAATGTCTCAACAGACACTTACATTGCAGATCCAAGGGACAAACACACGCTACACGTACGTCTTTGCGGCATGCACACACACTTAGCCAAATAGGCCATGTGGTCAAAAGTTTGGTTAAGGAAGATGACAAGGCAGATGGGGTGATGTGGAAGCTTAGGTCGAGTTCTAGTTTTTGCGCACAATGGAGGCATTATGCAATGAAGAGCTACAAGGGGTGTAATTTACAACGATACAAGAGAATCAATTGCTTCTTGATATGCTCGATGAATATTTATTGATTTAGCTTTTTCTAGGGTTTTATGACTTCTTAAACTCCTTACACTTTCTCCCCTCGATGTAATGATCTTCAAGGCTTCTAATGATACTTGTTGTGATCGTTGGATTGATGAGTGTGCATGTGAAACTCTTGATGCAATTTTCGACTCACAATCAGTCAACCTCTGTTCATTTAAATGCTCATGCTTTCTACTCCTCCTTGGATCAAGGTGATGAGCTCTACCTCCTTTAGGCAAGTACTTTATCCTTAGTTTTGCATAATCGCTTAGGGGCATATCATTTTGTAATCCTTCCTTAATCCAATCATATCGAAATTGGTGTGTAGATCAATCATGGCTCCATTTCCTTCTTGGCATCCTTCTTTAATTGGGAAGGTTGTTACTATTGACCTTGAACTTCTTATAGAAGTGCATCCAGTTGGAGACTGAATGTTGATGGATTGATCTATATTGTCTCGTCTGTTGCCATTATTGCTTACTTGTATTAGCTTGCTCAACAATTGAGTTGGTCTCTCTTTAGTGTTCATATATTGTGTCATGGTTGGACTATTTATCATTGAATTTGTACCAACCCTAGATTGTCCTCATCTTTAATTCTTCTTAAAGGTCATCCCACAAACTAGCACGTTCATTGGCTATAATACCACTTGTAATGTCCCCTTTTTTTAGAACTTAGGAATTAAGGACAATTAACTTTCTAACTTCAATTGCACAAGACTTCTCTCTAAAAGGTCTCTAATAATATATAAAACGCTAGTGATTGAAGTCAATCAATTGCCAGAATAATAGTTTATGATATCACTTTCTAAATGATTATCCTTGAGTTATACAATTGATATCATTTATAATATGATGTTACAAGATATATGAGAACATATATCACTCATTAATATAGTGATTTGGTATATGCAAAAATGATCTTTGAACCAAATATCCAATCTGCACTTCTGCTAAATAGCATATATTATACAATCAGAATCATGCAATCTGATTCCCATAGAAACAACACTTGGACTTGGGGTGGACTTGGCAAGGCTGACCTGACGTGGGTCTCGGCAAAAAATCAGAAAGACTCGACAGGACTTCTACCAAAATTCTAGTGAGTTTTGCCTAGAGCTACTTCTTGGAGAGTCTCGGGCCACTAGGACTCAGCTAGGATCACTTGTTTCAGGACTATTTATGACTCAAAGACTCCTGGAGAATCCTCGAACTGTGAATCTAAATTATGCAACCAATCTGATTGGTAGCCATCTCTATTATGGCTATGAGAAGTATGCTAAAATACATTCTGATTGATAACAGTCTCTGCTATGATGATGAGATGTATGCTACAATATATTCCTATCACTTACAGAAATGAGGCAATTTTCTGTTCCTGATATATCTTGATGAATTTGCAGATGTATATGATTTAAAAGTTTCATTTTGGACTTTCTTCAAATGTTTTGATTTTCTGTTAACTACCTATATCATTCTGCTCATTAAATAAAACATATATTCCCAAATGGAAATTGACAACCAAATCAATGGTCTTCTATCTAACATATCATGCACTTAAAATGTTTTCAAAGTTCTTCAAATGTTTTAGATAAATGGTTAAACCAACCATATAACTCTGCTCGTGAAAAAATATATTGCCAAACAGAAATTGACAATCTAGACAGTGAAATCTATATCAAAGACTCATTTATATTGATATTCTATTAACAATAAAAAAAAGTGTTTATGAACTAACTTCATATATTAGAGATTGATTGGCTGTTAAGTATGGCAAATCCCCCAAGAAATAATATTTTCTGTCGCTGCAAGGATTTGAACTGCACCACAGGGGTACCTAAAAGCAATAACAATCCAAACAAATTAATCACACATAGAGAAGTCCAATAAAATAGCTACCTAAATTCAACAGTCTTAGCATGCAAGGAAAGAAACTTATTAGGCAGTAATAGTGTAGTCTCTAATGGAAGCACAAGATCCCATTCCTACCAGTCATCTTCCCACAAAACCAACGTACTTTTTCCTTTTAATATGGTGTGATTCATCGTTTCACATTCTCTTCCTTATCTATAAAACAATGTATCATCCTTTTTAAACTATTTGTTTAATTACTGACTTCATTTTTATTTTTAACTACGTTCAAATATATATAAAAGCCTCTCTACAACAACTACAAAAAACAAAATTGCATTTCTAACCTCAAAAAAGTTCAACAAAATCAATGCTAGAAGATTCAAGGACCATAATAGATCAAATTTAATAAAGATGAAATAAAACTTGGCAGCCTGTCCAAATTTTGTAGGGTCAATTAATTCCTCAGGCAATCCTATGCCATCTTCAGCCTGCAAGCAGTGACATATCATTAATTAAATTAGTGCAATTGTTTTAAGCTTGTGAGCCAATAGTCCAAAACTAATAAAATAAAATAAAAGCAAAACAGTTACTAAAAGTAAAAATAGATACTGTTTCCAACAAAAGACCTCAATATTGTCTGCAACTTTAACATTATTGTTATACATTTCATATTTCTGTATTTTTGATATTAGACACATTTTAAGAACAAGTTTTAAAAAGCTAAATAAGTGCCAATGGAAAAAAAATGGAAAATTGATTTAAAAACATGAAATCCGATCTGAACTGTCATTTAAAGTTTGTTATTTATTGTAAAACAATATCTAATCCACAAACACAGATTCTACTGATTCTAAAACTGAGAACTTTCATTATGCATCACAGAATTGTTCATTTCGCATATTTTAATGAAGGAAATATGAATATATGATGTGAAATATGGATACACAAAGCAACAATCACACAAATAAACAGCACAAGTTTATTTTTTGGTCAAACCTAATTTTGATAAGAACTCCAGAAAATAGTCATGTGCTTCCTCCCATTTTATGCTAAATTCTAGGTTACATGCTCACAAGGCAATTGCTGGAGATATCCAAAGTCTACAAAAACCTATTTCTTCTGTCCTACATTTAATTCCATATGCTCTCTGCAAATGACCAGTTCCTAGAACTTGCTAATGCTGAAAACCCAACTCGAGATGCCTTCCAAGCAAGTCAATTACATGCATATAACTCTCAAACATAATCTGTTTAACTTTACAGAGCTCTAGGTACCTGGAAATCCAACAAAATGTTTTTTTCTATCTTATCTGACAGTTTGATTTCTTTTTTCTGTTAAAATGAACACATATGGCACAGGGAAAACCCATCACTATCATTACAAAAAAATGAGAAATTTGGTAGAGGTCCACACGATCAGCCTGAAACACAAACATCCAAGATGAATAAATAATATATCTGGTCAGGGTTTCCCAAAAAATTTGGCAAACTTGTTGATGCCGTCACTTCATAATATACAAGCTTCATTTTTGTCCCAATTTATTCACTGAAAGCTATTGGAGAGCTCTATTCTTTGATCGAGATTGAATCAATATTTTGATCAGAATTACGATTTCCCAAGAGCATTGAGCACGGGTCCTCAATTTGGTACACAAAAAATTCATTGAGCGGGTTACAATTCATATAGTTAAGCAGTTACAAATGTTGATGTTTTGTAGCTTCAGTCTGATAAATACCATGAGACTAAACTGAATATACATACATACATACATATCTATATAGATACACAATCAATTGTAATTATACTAATCACATAATAATGAATAGACATGTCCCATGAAGGGACATGTCTTTCCTTGCCTCATCCTCAAAATAAATGCAAGAGGGATCATTGCATTTGGAAAACAAAAAGATCACAGGCAATGCTATTACATTTGCAGCAATACCAAAATTAACATGGTATCAGAGTAGTGTTGCTTTCCCATGGCTTGTGAAGTTTGGAGACATTGAAAACAACATGTTGGCATTAGAATTCATATTGACTGGGAAATATTGAAGATGAGATAAACAATGTTGTATAAAGAATATACTTACGCACATACAATAGTCTGTGGAGTCTGGACTATGCTAATTCTGAAACAAATATAACAGATATGAAGGTGACTTATAGTTCAACGACCCAAAGACAGTCCAAACACAAATGATGGTATATGAGGATTCAAAACATTAAAAATTAATATGCAGCAGTGTTCACAACAGCATTCATCATAAATCATTGAGCAGCGATTGCACCAGCAATTACATTAAAATGAGGTGTATGAGCCTATGTCAAACCCACTATGTCAATGTTCGAATGGATATCAATCTTGTGTACTACAGTGTATTCAGAAATTTATATGGATGGCAGAAGTATGAAGAAACGACATATACAGACAAATGCATTGAATGTAATTGAAGGATTCATTAGAAAATATACAAACAGCGACTCCATGTATTTAGAAGACAATACTCAGCAAAAGCAACCAGTGTCAAATAACAATTAATTCGAAAATGAGCCATGAAAGTTTGATTGTGTTTTTCAAATACAAATAGAGTGCCAGTGAGATGTCGGGCGGAGTTTCCTGCACATATGCAAGTCGATGATGTACATAGGAAAATCGAAGCTGTAGTTGACGAGGTTATGGAAACAGTAAATGTCAGAAGTCATGCACTCTACATTCGCAGCGCTTATTGTTTTCAGTAACATTGGTGGCCCGATTGAGATGAGCAGCAATTAAGCAAGACAAAGACCATGGCAACCAAATTGTAACTTATCCATCATGCATTGAAGGGTTACCCCGTGGATGGGCAGGTGGAGAAATAAGGTGGACAACATCCACAATTATTACGAGACAATGAAAGCAAGAACTGGTCACAACAATTGAGATCTGAGGAGGATGCACGATTTAAAAGGAATATAAACAGTGAATATAACACGGAGCATGGACTGGTCACAACAATGGAGATCTAAGTCACCGAGGATGATGACGGGGTTGAACACTTTGGTTATATAAAAGATAGAAGTTCAATAATTTGTTTTGTTATCATTTGAATTGGATGAGGAAAATAATAATACCATGAAGATTATAAGAATTGTAAGAAGTCAAGTGTAAGGAGAAAAAGCACATTCGTAGATGGATAAATATGGTAGTAATCACTAGGAAATAGAAGGATGAAAATATGATTTTTATGACCAAAAGTACATTTATATAAAGAAGTTGAAATAAAGTCTCTATGAGAAGCCAAAGTATGAGTAATCTAAGTGCCCCATGAAGAGGAGCCATTTCTAGGAGTCATTTCTGGAGATACTACCTCTAAATGATATTAAGAAAAGGAAGATTGATATCAAATTCAGAGGGAGTCTGACACTTCATTAGAGGCAACATTGGATGAGGAACTCAAAAGATTGATATTCAAAGGGAGTTTGACGATCCATGTGTGTGACTGTGTGATTTTTAATGGGCCTGCCCCCTAAGTACATTGTTGGGTGGATATTTTGCAACCGACAATTTGGGTAAAATCCAGTCATAAAATAGGTAGACCAGCCACCGCATGTGAGACAGAGTCTCTCCTACCTTAAAGGAAAGGCTCCCCCTTCTCAAGTTTCCTTATATCAACTCAAGGTAAGCATGAAATTAAGAGTTTTTGTAAAGGGTGTTACCAATATTCTTTCCTCTTTGCTTTCAGGAAAGAATCCACTTATCCGCAGAGCGAGTATTAGGCAAGATGAAATCGTTAACTACACTTCTATCTAATAGTTGGAAACAGTGATACCGATAAACCAACACCAACTCAAAGGTTGATTGAAAGCATACCAGATTGGCTCTAGGTCATGTTTTAATCTATTCTATAAGAAAAGCCTCTATCATTGGGGTGCAAAGGCTTCCAAAAGTAGGGGAATACTAACTATTTTTCATGAATTTGAGATGGTAATACAAGCTACAATCAAAGCTTCTAGTCTATGCATCACCACAATCGCTCTCAATCAAAGCTTCGACTTTGATTGCTTCTTAACTCACTATGCTCTATTATTGAACACACAATAATAACATGAATCAAAGACAATAGACACAAATTACAATCAAAGTTTTTAATTTGCTCTATCACAATTGCTTCCAGTAAAAGCTTCAAATTCAATTGCTTCTTTTATTCACTTCTCTCCCAAATTTGTACTACATAATCAAAGTTATGCTTGCACAAATTTGGCAAAGCTTTCTTGTATACAACAAAAGATGATTTTTACAATGAGGGGGCATTCCTTTATTTATAAGCAAAGGAGTTGAGAAAAAGGAGGAAAATTTGGGGGCAACTCAACCAACTTTGACCCAGTCTAACTAACAAGAGAAATTATTGGATTACATGTCATAATGGCATGCAATTCCTATTACATGTAATTATACAATTTCATGTAATACATCATCTCCAATCTACAAACATGAAAACTAAAGAAGGAAGAAGACGGAAGAGAATTGAAACAATCCTAGGGATTGTTCTGAAGGGCCTTGTACTTAGTGATGCTATCCCGGATGATCACAGGATCAGGAGTTCCTGCATTTCGTGCCATTGCATTCACCTCAATAATCATGGTGTTGCGTCTTTTGATAGCCTTTGACTCTCTTTGATGAATTGTCAATTGTCATTAGAAAACTTAATGTGGTCAAGCTTTTTCTCGTTCAAGTTGTCGTAGATTCTCCTTTGCAGATTAGCACATTTTGGAGTCTTATACTTTGAAAACCTTCTCAATGGTGTCCGAATGTAAACTCAAAACTACTCATGAAACATGGGTCAATGAGTTTGACTCAAAAATCACACAGTTAAATCCTAATAGCAATATCACAATTTGACTTGCTGTGGAAATTATCTCCTACTTATCAATTGATGAGCTTAAGGGGCTTTCTAATGAATGGTTCATAAGGCACAACACTCGGTGAAGGTTTTGCAAATGGGGTGCAAGCTTTGGGTTTGACCATGGAGGAAACTTTGTAGTTAAGCGCGCTCAGGCTGGAGTAGTACTGGGATGGGTGACCTCTCGAAAAGTATCGGTGCTTCACCCCTGTGAGCATCACCTAGATCCAATGAGCGCTAAGTGTTCCATTTATTCTCATGAGAGATGGATTCATGTTGAATCACTACTCATGAAACATGGGTCAATGAGTTTGACTAAAAAATCACACAATTGAATCTTGATAGCAATATCACAATTTGACTTGCTGTGGAAATTATCTCCTACTTATCAATTGATGAGCTTAAGGGGCTTTCTAATGAATGGTTCATAAGGCACAACACTTGGTGAAGGTTTTGCAAATGAGGTTGCAAGCTTTGGGTTTGACCGTGGAGGAAACTCCTTAGTTAAGCGCACTCAAGCTGGAGTAGTACTGGAATGGGTGACCTTAGTTAAGCGCGCTCAAGCTGGAGTAGTACTGGGACGGGTGACCTCCTGGGAAGTCTCGGTGCTTCACCCCTGTGAGCATCACCTAGATCCAATGAGTGCTAAGTGTTCCATTTATTCTCATGAGAGATGGATTCATGTCGAATCACTACTCATGAAACATGGGTCAATGAGTTTGACTCAAAAATCACACAGTTAAATACTGATAGCAATATCACAATTTGACGTGCTGTGGAAATTATCTCCTACTTATCAAGTTTAATGTATGCAATGTTATGTACAAAACCAGATAATTCACATGCAATCGGTGTTGTCAGTAAATACATGGAAAATCAAAGCAAAGAGCATTTGGCAGCAGTGAAATGGGTTCTACAGTATCCTAGAGGCCCAAGTGATTATTGTATCACCAATAATGGTTGCAATGGTTCAATGTGTGGTTATGTTGATTCTAATTTTGTAGGTGATTTGGACGAAAGGAGATCTACATCAGGTTATGTTTTTACTCTCGCAAGTGGAGCTGTTTGTTGGATGCCAAAGCTTCAAGAAACAATTGTTTTATACACAACTGATGCAGAGTATATGGCTGTCTTACATACATGTAAAAGAGGTAGTTTGGTTGAAAGGATTTTTAGGTGAGCTTGGCAAAGTGTAAGGCAGAGTGATTGTATTCTGTGATAGTCAAAGCACTATCCATTTGGCTAAAAATCCGCCTTATCACAATACAATCAGGCATATTGAAATTAAGTACCATTTTGTTAGAAAAGTTGTTGATGGAGGTGCAGTATTCCTGAAGAAAGTTCATACACCTATTAATTGTGCAGACATGTTTAAGAAAAATCCGCTCAATAATTCCTAGTTTCTTTTCATCTTCAGGACGCAATTCTCCTTTTGTAAGAAAGTTTCTATTTTCTTTTAAGGAGTTCAGCGGATTTTTCCTACGTTGGTGGCAGTTGCATTTAGAAGATTTTTTGTATATATATCTATGAAGGCAAAGGATTATCGTTGGTGTTGTGTTTTGTAAATTCAGACAGAAAGAGAGCAGCAGTTGTGAAACTTGTAATTATTCTGCTTGTATTATTAAAAAAGCCCCAAACCTGGTACCTGTTCGGGGACCTTACAAGTTCTGTTTATTTTTCTATTTATTTTTCAATAGAAAGGACATACTCCGGGATATGAAATCAGGTCACAGGGAAAGATATACTGCGGTCGAATTAGCGGAACAACACACTGTGGTTAGCTCGAGGAAAATCTAAATTGATGCAAGTATGTATCTCTCCAAAATGTAAATTCAGACAGAAAGAGAGCAGCAGTTGTGAAACTTGTAATTATTCTGCTTTTATTATTAAAAAAGCCCCAAACCTGGTACCTGTTCGGGGACCTTACAAGTTCTGTTCATTTTTCTATTTCTTTTCAATAGAAAGGACATACTCCGGGATATGAAATCAGGTCACAGGGAAAGATATACTGCGGTCGTATTAGCGGAACAACACACTGTGGTTAGCTCGAGGAAAATCTAAATTGATGCAAGTACGTATCTCTGCAAAACGTCGACTGAAACATACTAATCGCACCTCCTGCATGAAATAAACGAAAGGAGAAAGGAAAAAAATGACGTCTCCGAAGAAGGACACTGTTGAAACGAGGCCATAGTGAGCAATATAAGACCGAAATACAGAATTCAGACAGGAAATGGCCAAACATAGCTCCATCTCAACAGAATTCCGGTCTTTGTTTGCTATATGTAAAATATTTACTATATAACGAAACAAGCAAATTCTGAACATTAAACAAATCAAACTTATTAGACCGGAATACAGAATTCAACCGTAAGATGACCTAATATAGCCGGCTCTTAAAAGCCTCTCTTTACAATTCTACAAACAATTTACAATTTTAAAAAACGGAAAGAGCAAGATAACCAGATCAACAAGCGCAGCAGCCCTCTGATATCGATTTCCATAGGCTATGGCATCAGCTCTTCCATATATGACCTTGCTGGAGCTACTACCGCCAGCATTCATGATCAGCGGATCCTCCATTACTTTTTTCCTTCAAGCTTAAAACTGTCAGCTGTTCTTTTCAACCTGTGTTCGCTTTTGTTCCATCAGGTAAATTGGCTCCAGACGACATTTTTGTTATCACAACCAGATCTAACCAGTGCTTTTTGGTGCGCTACGGACTTCTGCAGTGTAAACTCAACTGTGTACTGCCGTAATATTAAATAGAACTGAACGTAATTTGAAATTCAACTCGCCTAACCCGATATGTATCAAACTGTTCAAGTTGACTGTGCAGTCTTCTCAATTGTATAAGCCTAAGGGTGTGAAATCTTGGCATTATATAATAGGCTCCAGCTAATTTCCGTAAAAAGAAGTATTTGGAGCTTGCTGCCTTGATCGGAATAAAAGAATTTTCGGTGTCAACAAATAACTCGATCAAGAAAATGTAACATGATCTTTTGATCTTTTTCTGTATTTAATAAGTTGTGGTGTTGTCATGCTGACGATGCGGCACAAGAATACAGGCAAAAATACACCGCGTCTAATCCTGCGTCAATCAAGTTCCTTTGTTTATTTTTTTGTCGCCCATGGCATGATATGATATGATATGATAGATTTTAATGACGTCCACGAGACTAAAGAACCCATGCAATCACCCTCCCGAGTCAGGAGTAGAACTAGTCAGTTGTAAAGTTTTGGTTAACTTGTCTCTCCTTCTCTAAAATTTGGTAATCAAATCTGCTGCTCTCTTCACTTGATCTTCACTTGCATACCCCTGAGTTTTATTAGAAGCATCAGAAGACGTGGATACCTTGCAACGTTGCTCGATAAAAAAATTAAAACCTTCGAGAACAATATTCCAGAACATGCCTTCGCATTTACATCCCAAGAAAAAAGCAGTAGTCATTGGATGAAAAAACAAAAAAAGACATAAATAGAAAATGGGTGGGAGAATATCAATCTGTATTGTGTATATAAGTGTTAAAAAATTAAAACCTTCTAGAACAAAATTCCACAACATGCCTTCGCATTTACATCCCAAGAAAAAAGCAGTAGCAGGTGAAAAAAAAAAAGACGTAAATAGAAAATGGGTAGGAGAATATTAATCTGTATTTTGTACATAAGTGTTTTAAAAAAGGTTGTTAATAGAAATAAATGTAAAATATAATAAAGCAATGAAAGTAGTTTTATCACGTTTAGCCAATCTTCTTCCTTCTCCTTCATATGTTGTTTAGGATGGAAAAATGTTGTTGGTAGTTGAAGTTTAGTAAGATGTGTGGATATGTTAGATGATAAACTAATGATATTATAGTAGGGGCCTTTGAATCGGCAATAGCCATAGAAAACTATAGCAAGGGCACCCTACATCTACATGAACCAGAAGAATAGATTAGAATAGTAGGGCTTGTTAGTAAATATGAGACACGTGTTACTATAGAGATAGATGGCAAATATAGATATTTGTTAACACGAGATACTTGTTAATCGTTTGTCACTAAAAGGAAAAGGAAATGTCTTTCCCGATTAAGAACACCAAATTTTATTCAAGAGGTAATCAGTGAGGAAGAAGATGAGGTTGGAAAAGAGCATGGTTATCTTCGAAGGTCCATTAGGTTGGCAGCTTGGTAGGTATGTAAAGGTAAAAAAGACAACTTGGCAACTATAGCTTTGAGGGGGCGACCAAGGGAATGGAAAGATAATGGGGAAAGAAGAGTAGGGGAAAAAGGTTAATGGAGATGGCAATGAAATTGAAACTATTCACAACTAGAAGAAATCAACAATTAACTACTCCATTTTTATCTATAACAACATAAAAGAGGAGTTGATTGATCTAACTGAGGATATGATGCCCAAAGAGGAGAACATTAATTATATTGCTAATAAATCAATTTGCACCAACTATCAAAACATAGTCTTGAAGCAGGACCAAAGTAAAGATTGAGCCTAGTGAACTAAATTCTTAAATTCTAGATATGGAAAGAAAAACAGTGAATATCTCAAGTTTAGTCTTTGAGTCATGTCGATTTTCTTACATCGTTGTGCTTGATACAGTACATGATGCTCGATGAGGGTGGGGAAGACGAAAGTAATTACAAAGAACTATGGAGGTTCATCATAGATGATGAGAGCTATATGTTTAAAGGAATAGTTGTAAGTGTTAAATTACTTTTTAGAGAAGTTAAGAGGCAAGTCAATACTAATACAACAAAGATTTTGAGCATCTTGAACAAAAAAAATAAAGAACATACAAGATTTATATTTAATGGGCACCCACATGAGGTGGTGATAGAATACTAATATCGAGGGCTTGATTTCACTTACAAGCTTAGTTAGGAAGATCACTCGAGAAACAAAATTCAAAAACATGAAGAGTGTTATGCTTTTTACAAAATAGGTGGAAAGATGTTGATATGTCTTGTAAAACCACTAAGGTGTTGTATGGAATGCTCGTAATAATAGTGGTGCTCTACATATGTGAAGTTTGGGCTAGTAGAAATTCAAGTATGAAGTAAAGGTGAATTGGAAGAATTCAAAAACACTTAATCACAAACAACTTTAAGATTAAAGCATTAGTTTTGTACAAAATAATTATAACAAAATAGATTTTAACAAAATTATAGGAACAATGGCCAAATATGTCTTGTATGCTACATAAAGAAAATAGGGAACATGAAAGAGGATAAGTGACAAAAAATAATAAGAGAAAAATGTTAAATAGAAGTAAGAGGACATAGATGAAAGAAAACAAATAGTAGACAACTAAGTAGGGTATCAACTTACAACAAGCATCTAGAAATTAAAATGTAAGGGGAAAAATTAGAACATGTGGATAAAGTAATAAAATGGGACAGAGAAAAAATACTATATGTCCAAGTTTTATCCCACATCTAAACAAGATAATAATAATAATAATAACTTATGTAGATGTCAAATTCAACTGGAAGATGAAGGTGTTCACATTAAATTGTGATGAGTAAGTTTTAAAATATAAAAATTTGAGAAGAAACAATATGTATGTATACACATATAATAGAATAAATAAATAAGGGAAGTGAATGACTAGCCATTGTAGCTAATCATGTGCATTCGTAAAGCCTAAAGTATACCAGGATAATAGATAAAATGTGTTTAGAAATCCATACATAGACACATACAACATTTTAAAAAGAAACCAGAAAAAAATAGGACAATAAAATGTTGAGCCACTTTAAATTCATTGAATGTTGTGATTTCAAGAAGAATCGAAAACACTTGAGATTTCAACATCATTTCGTAATGCATTTCCCTCTTAGGTTGGGTCCTATAGAGGGGCTTAAGTTTTTATTTTTAAGGAAGATGTCCTATGCAGCAAAAAAACAAATTGCCACAAGATTTTGGAATCTTCTCCCACAAAATAGAAACCCTTAAATTATAAGATTGAAAAATAATAGTAAAACTAAAATTATCTCTGACAATTTTTTAAAAAAATCTAAAATTTTAATTTACTCTCCTATAAAATTGTAGAAGAAATATTTATAAGCCCTAAAATTCCTTCAATTTTAGAGCTTAAATTTTTAAGGTGATTGAATTAGAAACTCTCAAGACCGGCATGCTTAAAATATTCCTAAAAACTTTCATACAGCACCCGCTCACAAATTTAAGAAACCCCTATTGACAAATTATGTAGACTGTCGACAAAAGAAAAATCAAAAAGCGCAAATATGCATACTGCCACATCAACAAGCGCTGCGACCCTCTCATAGAGATTTCCATGGGGAATAGCATCAGCTCTTTACAGATCCACTTCGGGCCCTTGTTTGTGCGGTTACTACTACTGGCCCCGTTAGGTGTGATTAGACTCTCCTCCATTTTCCCCCACTCTCCGACTTTGACTCTACAAGCTAACCGTAGTTTGTTAACTCTGCACTTTTTGTTTTCATGGGCGCAATTAGCATAAATTATTCATTCTTTCAACCGGAATGGATGGTAGGCTCCAGATGCTTTCGCACTTGTAAGCATACTCCGTACACTTTTAGCTGTGGTCTAAGTCCTTCCACAGTAATCGCGACGCCTGGCTTTGAGAAAACTTTAGTTTCGGTGATCTTGACGTGATGTCGATCCAGTAATGCCAAATATCTAAAGACGAGGTCAGTAAACAGATGCAAGTGGATATGAAGGCAAGAAAATGACAATTATAGTATGAAATGAAAGATTTAGTGGATTAAAAGTTGTGTTAAAGACCAAAATTCATTTGGGATTAAAATGTTTGAATCTATTTGATTTGCTTATTGATGAGGAATGGTAGGTAGTTGGTTCTTTAGATTTTTTTTGTTTTTAAAAGATATTTAACTACTTTTATATTTGATGAGATATTTATTTGTATATTAGATATATTTTTTTAAATATATATAATAGAAGATTAGGGAATAGAAGAACATGTAAGAATGTAAGTTGGAGATTTAGTTAGAATCAAGGTTGAATTTGCGTAGATAAAGAAGAAAAGGATTCGTGAAGTCAAAAGAATAAAAAGATAATAAAATTGATCAGTGGTTTTTAAAAGATAATTTAAAATAACAAAATAAATATCTCTACCTAAATATTAGTTTGATCAATGTTAAACGAAGACTTATAATTAATTAAGAAATCTTTGTGTGAATATTTAAATTTAAAACATTATTTTTATTGAATTATAAAATGTTGTAAAATTCTCATAAAGTTATTAAACTCCATCTAATAGAATTGAAATGAATTTATAAAGGATGGTGGGGATCTTTATCTTTTTCAAAGATAAAAATTAACTTATAAATTAGATGTTTTTTTGCTAATATTTTTTCAACACTAATTTATTTGTTATAAACGAATATTTCTTTATGATGTAGATATTACTCTAGTTGTATTATAAGGTATGTCAAGGATGATGTGTTTTTATAGGGGTATGTGTATTAAATTAACATTGACACGACTTGATATAAATATAGATTTTAATTTATAATTTTGATTAATTAAAATAATATGTTAACTTATTTCTGAATTTAATAAGAAACGTTTGACATAGATATTGGCCACTTAAATTGCATATGAACACATGTTAAATAAATTTGTTTTAAAGTATAAATTGTATTACTTTTGTTGCAAAGCTTTTTTTGAAATTCTCCTTAGATATAGAGTAGAAAATGTTAGAGTAAAAAGGAGGTTATAATTTATGACAAAAATATTACAATGGCTCGCAACCAAAAATCTACTCGACAAAAACCTACTCCTCGCGAACAATTTCGAAGGGCTTCTGCCACGAAGGTTGCCTCTTTGGCTCCTCCATCTAGTCATCTTCCATCTTGGGCTTCAACTTTAAATTTTGGCCCTCGGGTCATTTTTGAATCCAAAAACATGTTTTCTGCATTGATGGAGAATCGTTCGACTTCAACGAAGAGGCAAGCTCTCACTACTCTTCCGTCGAATTTATAGGCCACAGACTCTCTGGTACCTAATTCCAAATGGAGAAGAATTGAGCAGTTGGACGACCATATGGAAAGCCCTAGAAGATCTCCTGCCAATTCATGAATTTAGGTTATCCCAATAAGTTCATCAAATTGCACTTCAAGAGCCAATGCAATCATGCTTGGTCCTTTTACAGTTCATAGGCGTCCTCCCCCAATTTCCTCCCAACAACAAAAGGCCAAGAATTTTCATAATCCAATACGAGTTAGGGATCGATTATACCCAACAAAGGTTTCAAGTAGGGCACCTGATGAACCTGAAACCCTTATTATTAGTGACAAATACACCAATGGGCTCTAGAATTAATGCAAGTCCAAAAGTCTTTTTGTCAAATAGAGTGATCATGACCCCTTGGTAACCCTAGTTTGAGAACATGGCTTGAATCTTCCTATGGGAGTAGGTAAAAATCTCTATTCTTAAGAATACTATCATTTTCTTATATTGTTCTTCATTAAAATGAAGGAAAACATTATTACATGGTGATCCCATTTTTTTGAAAGGTCATCACTTCAAATTTATTAGATGGGTGCCAAATTTTGATCCATATACCTTTGATATTATTAAAGTTATGAAATGGGTAATGATTAAAGATGTTTTGATGGAATTACTCCAAAGCTCGATTCTTAGTTAAATAGGCAACTCTTTGGGTGATTTTTGAGGGTTTGAGGATAATTTTGTATCACCCAACAATGTGAAACTCTTAGTTGAAATGGAATTTTTGAAAGTCAATTTTAAAAAGATAAGAATTATCTCAAATATTTCTTTATATTATTTAGAACCAGAAATCTTTTCTGGTGAGATCTCTAACAATATTACTTGGAAACCCCTTTCTTGCTCAGAGTGCAACATTTAGGAAAATTTGAAATCTCTTAAATCTCAAGGGCTTACTAGCCCCATTCTAAATTTGGACATCTCCTTTAACCCTTTCGGAGGAGGTTTTATTATTTTGAATAGCTCATCCCCTCCTGTAGAAGATTTGGTTGGCGCTCCTTTAGAGCCCATTATAGAGGAAGGGGAAATTGTGGAACATATGGAGGAAGAGGAAGTTACTCCTCATGTAATAAATGGTGAAGACTTAAGATATGCCCTGACTATCCTCACTACTCGAGGGGGAACCCTTTGATAGAAAATGAACTTGGTAGGAGCTCCTCTCCTATCACTTCATGCTTTCTCTCTGCTAAGATGCCTCCCCCTTCAACCCCATTGGCTCCTTCTGTAGAAGAGGATGAGTGATCTCAAAATAGTAAGGGTTCCTTTAGCTCAGGTATGAGTAAGGAAGAGAAAGAGGCCTTTTGAGCCCTAACTTACTGAGGAACTTATCAATATATGCACATAGGAATTAGTAAAAGAGGACCTTACTGTGGAGAAAGTAAAAGTAATCAACAAACTTTTAAAACTTGGGGGAAATGGTTACACTGATGAGGATCTAAGGAATGATTTAAGAAGGTTGGAAAATGAGGACATTTTAAGAGGCCTGGAATAATCTCAGGAACCTTGTGGGCCTATCCTAACCTAAGTAAGATCCCTCAGAAAAGAGGGAGAAATTTTCTAAACGAGCCTAGATCTCAAGATGTTGAGGCTAAAGGCCAAATGAAACTTTAGGAACTAATTGATGTAGGGAAGGAGAAGTTCCTTCCCACAAAGAAATGAAGGTCATTACCTACAATATTAGGGGCTTAAATTGTTCGAGAAAAAGGGTAATTTAATTTCATTAATTAAATTACATTTTCTCCCTTCTTAAGATTTCACTTTATGCACCTTTTGCATTCTTATTTAATAATTCATTAGTAATTATTAAATAGAATTTACCTTTTAGGTTACCCCTTTTGAGTTTCGATCTCCTTCTATAAGGATAGATCGTTTGTAATTATCTTGCATCTTTTTCATTTTTGAGAATACAATTTGCATATTTTTAGAGCAAACCCTCGCCTCTTCTTGTCTTTTTATTCTCTGTGACAAGTTTTTACATGCAGGTATTTGAGGGTTTTATAGATTTGTATTGTGTATTACACAAATACTTCATGGAATTTTAGCCAAATTTGTTGTAGCTTGTTTGATATTTGGAGAAAAAGGAGAACGAGGGTTTGACAATTCAAATCTAGTGTTTTTTAGGCATTTTTTGTGAAAACAGGGGGTCTCTAATTTTCAAATCACTTTGAGGCCAAACAGAATCCACAGATGAATTCAAAAGGCGTCGAAACCCCCATTTTCATATAAAGTTTGTTGATTTTGGACAATGTTGATCCAACAAAAAAATTGCACAAGAGGGTCGTACAGCCTCTACACGCAATCTAAGAAGCAGAAAAATAAAAAAATTCACAAAAAATACCTTTTTTGGCTACTGCAATTTAAAAATCTAGCTAGTGGTCACCAAAACCACTAGTAGTCCTGATAACCACCAGTAGTTTTACAGACCGTTGTGGCTCCGGCAACCGTCAGTCGTTGGCTGGCCTTCTTTGCCAACAGAGACACCTTTTTCTCCACCTCTGCACTGCTCTTCTCGACCATGCTCTACCTTCACTGCCCTTCCCTACTTGGACGCTACTTCACCACTGTGCACCAACAATGATATTTTTTTAAGTTTTATTTTTATTTTTAAATAATAATAATAATTTTGTATTGCTTCTAGGGTGCTTGTTGGTTTTTCTAAGATATCTTGAGCATACGGGGGTCTTTTTTCAATTTGAAAGAAGTGCCACAAAGCTGGTTTCAAGACGAAGACGATGGAGTAGGATTTTTTTGGATTTTTTTCTAGTTTGGTACCTATTTAGGTGCTTGAAGTCTTTTGATCACTTCTATCTTCTAGGGGGCATAACTTCTTCATTATAGCTCCATTTTTCATTCTAAAAAAAGCATTAGAAAGCTCTTCTCAAGAACTTTCTGGATTCTTTATCATTTCACTAGTATTTTCTACCAAGTATTTGTGATTCATTTCTGAAGCTTTTTTGCTCTTCACTCATTTACACATTCTTTTTGTAAGTCGGGGTTCAATTATTGACATTGTGAGGGGTGTTTTTATATTACTTTCTGTTATTATATTACCATATTAGAAAACATCAAAAATCCCTTCTAAAACAGTGACTGAGACCTCTTCTTGTCTAAAACTTCTGACCCCTTACAACTACCACACTTAAAAGACCTCGATGGCCCGACTTCTCTAGTCAAAAGGGTTGTGGACATGTTTAGATGTTTTGCAACCTATTTTTTAGAGGCCTTATGAGATCATATACGGAACCAAAACAAGATGGATGAGGCAATCAGATTGATTGCATTAAGGGTATCAAATAGTCTACAATTTCATCTAGACAGGTGCAATACTCTTCTAGCAATGTGGACCGAACTTCATGGCTCGTTTGGTATTGTGAATGAGTTTAGGGCACTTCAAATAGAGGCAAAGCTTACCTCTCTTATACCAGATTCCTTTCCTTCCATTGAGGACTTCTTGATGAAGTTCAATCAACAAAGATCCTTGTTGTAGGATTGTGGAAAGGCAAAGACTGATGCTAAGTGTATCTACCTGATTCTTTCTAAGCTTCGTGGAAACTTTAAGAATTTTTTTCTAGCTTCTATTCCACCAAAGATGCTTTGGGTAATAGATTTACCATGCCATCCTTTTAGGTTTTTTATGATCGGTTGACTCGAGAGCAAGCTAATTTCTCTCAGTTGGATTCTCTCACAGGCTCACAAAGTCATGCATTGGTAGCTCTACCATCTTTAGGGACAAAGGAGAAGACTTTGAAATCTCATTCTACAGAGTCTCAGGTTAATTCTAGTACTCATAGTTCATCAGGGCCACCTCCTCCTAAAGGAGGTAAATCAAAGCCAGGAAGACTGAAATGTGCTTATTATAATAAGCCTAATCATGATGAGCCACATTTCTATGAGAAGAAGTTAGATGGCTATGCCAAACATTTTTCATATTTGACAGCTCTCCTTCAGAAGAGCAACATTGATATTCCTTCTACTTCTCGCAGACCTTATTCATCATCATCATTTTAGTCAGATGGTAAAGATCTAGGAAAGGGTCATGCATTAAGTGTAAGTATTATTCCTCATTCTTTTAGATGTTTACTAGATTCAGGTGCTTCACACCATATGACACCTTCTTAGGATTTGTTCTCTTCTTTTGAGGCTTCTCCTACTCCACACATTTTGATGGGGAACAACACTGTTATTATTGTACATGGGAAAGGTTCTACTGACATTGATGATGGTACATTTCATGATTTACATTGTATTCCATCTTTGTCCTCTAACCTTCTCTCTATTTATCAGATTACACACAGTGGGATAGGGAAGACATTTGAGTTTGCACATGATTTAGTGCACATCACAGATAGTGAGACATGCAATATTATTGCTACAAGGACTATTGACTTCTTGTCTATATTCCTTATCACATTTTGGTCCACCATTTTCACTATCAGAGACTCACTCTCTTTTTTCACGAGACTCTACTGAGTTGAAGTTAGGTCACTTGAACTTATGTGTTATTTGTGAGACCAATGTTGCAACTTCTACACCTTCACTTCTTATTCAGATTTAATCTCTTGCACAAGATTACTCTTCAACATTTCCTACTATTGCAACTCTAGTCATTGAGCCACCTATTGCAGTTGTTGAAAATATATCAGAAGACACACATCTCCTCTCAGATGATAGATTCAACACACCTATTATTCCACCTCCATTAGAGATTCCATTTCAAGATTCTCATGCTTTCTCCTTTAAGCATTAGCTAGGACTTATAGGTCAGCTTACATACATGGGTTTTATCATCCTTGTCCACTTCCTCTATTTCCTTTAGATTGGAGCCACATTGGTATGTTCATCAACGCAGGAGTTTTGCCATTTTGGGGGGCTATGGAGTCTCAAGCTTTTATCATGGAGACTTTCATTGTACTTATGGTCTTGAGAGATTCTCTTGAGATGTTTCATTTGTGCATTATTTTCTAACTCTTTTTGGAAGAGAGTTTTTCCCACTGGGTTGTCTCTATTTTTTTGTTTCATAGAGATTTGATTGTGATTGGGTAACTCATTAGGCCTTGTTGTTAGGACCCAAGTTTGCTTTCCACATTGTATTGTAGTTTTCTTTCTCTTTCTGCATTGTTTGTAGCCGCATTGTTGCTCATCTTAAGGGGGGTATAAGGAAACTTGGCAACAAAGAATATAACCGTTTCCACATAACTCATAATAGATCTAAAATAAATACGTAATTAAAATCCACATGCAAGAGAATAGACAACATACCCACAAAATGTGACACAAGATATACCCTGGTAAACCCTCATTGAGGGAAAAACCCAGCCTCCAAAAGCATCCATCACCATGTATTATTCAGCAAAAATACCATTGCCATACAACCATGGAAGCCTTCATGGCCATAGCCACAACCGAGCAAACTATGTGAACAAGCATGAATCCACACATCCCATGCCATGCTTTCAACCTTCACAAATGCTCCCTTGGCTAACCTGTCAAGCCTTGTCCCGCTTGACTCTTGCCTTTTATCTTCTCCTTGTCACTCTTTCTCTCTATACAACAACTACCCTTGTGGCTGCTTATATAGTAGCAAGTCCCACAAAACCACTAAGTGGTATTACATAAACCATGTGCTAAAACCATGTGCTACCTAACCCACTGACCCCACATTTAATATTGGGCATTTAATTCTTTTCCCCAATATTAAATAATTACATCAAATATTATCACAATGTTACAATACAACTCATCAAGAATATTCCATAGGAATCTTTACATGTTGCACGTCCATCTAGGTACAACATTACATAATAAAACTAAAATAATAAAATAACAATATTATGCAATGTGTGCAACACCCATTATCTCAACAATCTCCCACTTGTTGTATACATTGCATAGGGTCAATCTATAGCCACATAAATGAACAAGGGAACAATCCCTCCCAGCACATCCACCATCATGGATCAAAATACCCCAAGTGCTCCATCCTGGTACCCGCAACAAAATCAAAGTATCTAGCATCTCAAACATGAATGATCTCACCTCCTATTATGCCACTGCCACTGGACATACATAGAAGCCATCCAAAGAGAAAAACCACCCAACCTGTCGCATTAGAAGATCATAAAATCCTGTACCAACTGAAATTCAAGCACAAAAACCTGATCCAAAGGTAATCACATGTATCCGTAGTTGTCAAAATATCCATAGCTGAAATAGCACCCACAACAAAGTGCCAAGCCCATCCAACTATCCATACCTCAAAGGTATAACAAGTGAATCTCATATCACCGACATATCCAATCTATAACTTGCAATCACAAGCTTCAAGAGCAATACCTGCCACATATATACCAAGAAGCTTCCACTGCAAAAGATAATGTCAAATCTATAACCAATCCACTCATAACATCTCAAAGAAGTGAATCCATGTAGTATCAAGGACATCCATAATACATAAACTGATATCCTGCAAGAAAAACTCTCATAACAAGTCTCCAATGCTCTCCCAAGTTCACCACAACCAACAGAGGAATGAGATAAAGGAATAACCATGTCATCTCTCACATGACATACATGAGTACAAACCAGTGATCACAATCTCTAACCAATCTCAAATCCAATGTAGTCAAAACTGAACATCCAAGAAGATAACCAAGACCGGAGAAACCATGCAAATCATAACCTGTATCATGTTCTTCTACACACACCTCTAGATGTAAACTGTGCAAGTATGATCTCCTCCATAAAACCCCAACAAGAAGCCTCAACAACACCCAAACCATATCATATAACTCATCATGGATGTAAGCCTCTCACAAGAAGACCGAACTCAATAAAACCATTCCTAAACCAAGGAATAACCATTCCTAATCCAAGGAAAATGTCCAATATAAAACCATCTCCCAAACTCAACCAACATAACAACATATGCAAATGGAGATAACCAATGCTAAACCATCTCTCAAATGAACCCTCCAGAACTAACTCATGTACCATAGCTCAAGATCCATATCCATGAAAGACAAGCATAAATATAATGCAACTGAGAGAAACAATGGGCTATACCTCTCAAGTAGTAAACCGCCGAGTAGACCAAGAGTGGGGAATGAGAATGCTCATCAAGATACCCAAGTCTCCAACCAAGACTCATCTAAGAACAATCTCCTCTCAAGTCCATATCAGGTGACTGCCCCTCGAACTTCCTGATGAAACCATCAACCGTCCCAACAAATACTTCTCTAATCCAAGAGAAATCAGCGTCACCACCATCTCTAAGTATCCATGAGCACCTGTAACCAATCAATCCATGCCAACTCCAAATGCAACATAGCAATAACATGAAGTATCCAGCTTATGATCAGTGTACTCAATACCAAGAAACTAAACCAAGATCAATGTCAAAGTTCCAACCATGGCCTCAAGAACATAAACATGACAACATGATCTTACCATCTCAACCAAAGAGATAACATGCTCCACATGAACATACTATAACATATCACAACTCTAAATGCGTACCAAGAGTATACCATGACATAATAATGAAACCATCCTCACACCAAGGATAACATGCCAAATAAAAGCATAAACCACACCTTTGCCAAGAACCCTGTGAGTCCTCAAGATGCAACCATCTCCACACACCATGAAGAAAAACATCTCCACATACTAGGAAGAACCATCTCCACACACCATGAAGATAACCAAGAACTCCATGAGTCCTCAAGATCTAACCATCTTCATACACCATGAAGATAACAAGTGCACCATGCAAATGTCAAAGACGCTTCTGCAGCAACAGGATCTAAGACAAACCTCCAACATCTGCAAACACTCAATAAATATATCAATGCCAACAACTCCCACTCAACCGTGGTACCAAGTCACCTATGGCATCATAAAATCCATCACTGTCACAAGCTCTCACTAAAATGTGTATCCAAGCTATCCATGACATAATGATGAAAAACCATCTTCTAACCATGAGAATCAACCAAGGCATCAAACTATCAAAGAACTCAAAGTGCACATCATGAGCTCCTCAAAAGAAAACCAAATAACCATGATCCTCAACCAAGAAGATATACCACCATAACCAAATAAAAAATCCAAGCTAATGAACATCAATGATGTACTTATATAACCAATCATGTCATGCCAAAATCCATGACACCGTGATCACATCCATGAATCGAGCATCTGGCTCTCAATATGTCCAACCTGTCAGCATAGTCAACCACAATCCTCCACCATTACTGTACCTGGTAACAACATCTCATCCCTTCTACATGAAGATAAAATCATGTGACTTAGGGCATAGACAACCCAAATCCAAGCCACCAATCTGAATATGCATCAATAATGAAAGATCAATGGGCAAAGACAACCCATAACCAAGCTATAAATGCAACCTGTAAGTATAGACCGCTTACAACACTGCACAACTTGTAGACCCAACAAGTCATCATGCATATCCAAATCCAAACATTGATAACCATATCATCATGAGACCAATCTGAAATATGAACTGAGTATACAATGACATCAAATCTTAAATTTCCAATGCCATAAACTCACAATGTTACCATAGTCAAAATATATCTATAAACTGTTCAGATAAATATATCAACAAATAAATCATGCCAAACCTGCACCAAATCTGAACCAATGTGTAGAGCTCTCCAAGAGCTTTCCGCTAACTACTCGAAGTCCAAAATTCGACTCCGTATGCCCAAGTTATGCCCTAATCTGTGCTCAAAATAAATAATATCTGACTTTAAGGCTCTTAAAACCTGAAAAAATCTCAAAATCATAGAACCAAACCTACACCATCTTGTAGTGCTCTGAATTAGCTTTCCAACGCCTATAAGAACTCTGAAATCCGATATTCGGAGAGAAAGTTATGGCCGTTTTACTAAGACAATCTTTTTACCATTTTCAGTACGATTTTTCATTTTTTATTTTTTCAGTGACGTAAATTTCGACGGGATTAAATTTGACGGCCATCATGGGCTGAAACCAAAAAACTCTTTCATTTCCTCTGAACATGGCCAAACTAGGGCATATTATATATCAAAATTTATGGAAATGTTGACCCGGATCCAATGGTGAGGTCTGTTTTTTACCCAGGAGGTCATTTCTGCATGCTACCCCCCAAAACCCTCATTTAAATGAAACATCCAAAAAATCTTTTTGTCCAACAATTTCACATGCTCAAATCTTTTAATATCCCATCATAACAGCAAACTCAAAACCCTTAGATCTGCAATAAATCATTCATATATCTTGCCCTTTTCTTTTATCCTCTCATGCATTCCCATGGATTCAATCTAGGGTTACAATAATAAAACCATAGCTCTGATACCACTTGTAAGGAAACTTGGCAACAAAGAATATAACCATTTCCACATAACCCATAATAGATCTAAAATAAATATGGAATTAAAATCCACATGCAAGAGAATAGACAACATACCCACAAAATGTGACACAAGATATACCCTGGGAAACCCTCATTGAGGGAAAAACCCAGCCTCCAAAAGCATCCATTACCATGTATTATTCAGTAAAAATACCATTGACATACAACCATGGAAGCCTTCATGGCCATAGCCACAACCGAGCAAACTATGTGAACAAGCATGAATCCACACATCCCATGCCATGCTTTCAACCTTCACAAATGCTCCCTTGGCTAACCTGTCAAGCCTTGTCCCGCTTGACTCTTGCCTTTTATCTTCTCCTTGTTACTCTTTCTCTCTATACAACAACTACCCTTGTGGCTGCTTATATAGTAGCAAGTCCCACAAAACCACTAAGTGGTATTACATAAACCATGTGCTAAAACCATGTGCTACCTAACCCACTGACCCCACATTTAATATTGGGCATTTAATTCTTTTCTCCAATATTAAATAATTACATCAAATATTATCACAATGTTACAATACAACTCATCAAGAATATTCCATAGGAATCTTTACATGTTGCACGTCCATCTAGGTACAACATTACATAATAAAACTAAAATAATAAAATAGCAATATTATGCAATGTGTGCAACACCCATTATCTCAACAAGGGGGGGTGTCAGAGAATAAGGTCAATTTCATTTTATTATTTAAATTACCTTTTCTTCATTCTTAATATTCGACTTTATGCACCTTTTGCATTCTTATTTAATAATTAATTAGTAATTTTTAAATAGCATTTACCTTTTAGGTTACCCTTTGTACCTTTTAGGTTACACTTTTTGGGTTCCAATCTCCTTCTATAAGGATAGATTGTTTGTAATTATCTTGCATCTTTTTCATTTTTGAGAATAAAATTTGCATATTTCTAGAGAAAACCCTCATCTCTTCTTGTCTTATTCTTCTCTGTGATAGGTTTTTACATGCAGGTATTTGAGGGCTTTGTGGATTTGTATTGTGTATTGCTCAAATCCTTCATAAATGCCCCTAACAAACAATGTTTACTCGAGTGTTGTCTCACTTAATATAAACCTAATATAATTATGTTACAAGAGACTAAAATGAATTAGGAGGAGTTATCCTCCTTTGGAAAGAAATTGGGCTTTAGAAATATCTATGGAAGTCTAGCAATTAGGGCTTCTGGTGGCTTGGAAATGATCTAGAATCCTCGATCTATATTTCTAACCCCCTTGAATGGGGAAAGACATTGGATGTCTTCTCATGTTAAAACTATAAACTGTAATCTTCCATTTAACTTGTCCAATATATATGGACCAACTCCATCTGTAGACAAAAGAGCACTTTGTATGGAACTAGATATTGTCATGCATCTTGTGGCTCCCCCCTAAATTTTGGAGTGGGGGAAGGTGGGTCGGGGGTTGGGGGTGGCATGGATTTCAATGCAATTTCTACCTCCTTGAAAAAGAGAGGAGGTCTATTGGAATCAACTTTCTTGAGCTTCATTGGATTTCAATAACTAGATCCACCGCTCTTCTTACTAGAGATTAAATCTACAGACAACTCTTTCACATGGAATAATAGGAGATAGGGTTTCTATCAAATAGTAGAAAAAATAGATGGATTTCTTATTTCAAGTAAGATTCCTAATGAGGTATCTCTACTTCTTTTTGAGACTCTTCCCTTCTCTAGGTCCGATCACTACTCGATCCTTTTAAACATTGAATTAGAAGGTACCCCGACTAAGAACCCATCCAAATTTGAAATGATATGGTTTTAAGATGAAGCCTTGATTAATTTACTCAAAAACTGGTGGATAAACTAGAAAGTGGAGGGGTATAGGTTGTACAAAGTAGTGCAAAAGTTAAAGATAATCAATCAAAACCTTATCTTGTGGAATAAAACTAAATTTGGAAACATTTTTGAGATTAAAGAAAATATTGAATCTAACCTAGCTAATATAAACTAAGATATTTTTAAGAATGATATGGATTATACATTATGCCCTAAGGAAAAAGATCTCAAACTTAAACTGGAAGATATCCTAGCCAAGGAGGAAATCTTGTGGAAGCAAAAATATAGAGAAACTTGCAGGTTAAGGGAAGGTGATAAAAATACTAAATTCTTCCACAACAATACCAAAGTAAAAAGAGCCACCAATCGAGTCGCTAGAATAAAAAAGAAAGATGACATCATAACTCAAAATCCTTCTAAAATTGCCTAGGAGGCACTCTCTTACTTTGAAAATATGTTAAATAATATGAAAGGATCCTCTCTTACTTCTCAAAATTGGTTCCTAGACAATATTCCTAAAGTTATTTTAGAGGATAAAAAAAAATCTTTACTTCAAAAAATATCTAAGGAAGAGGTGACAAAGGCACTCTTCTACACGGTCTCAAATAAATATCCTAGGCCAGATGGCTTCCCTGCATATTTTTTTCCAAAAATACTGGCATTTTATAGGAGAAGAAATAACTGAATCACTTGAAAGCTTTAGAAATTTAGGGGGCCTCCTTTAAGACATCAATCACACTTTTCTTGCTCTTATCCCAAAACTAGATTCTGTTGAGAGCTTTAAAGATTTCCAACCAATAGGTTTATGTAACACTCTTTAAAAGTTTCTCTCTAAACACTGGCTAACTAAATGATTAATCTTCTACCAACTCTTATTAGTTAAGAACAACTGGGTTTTGTCCCAAATAAATCTATTTATGATGGGTTTGTTATAGCCCAAGAAGCAATCCACAACCTTAACTAAAGCAAATACCCAAGTATGATGATCAAATTAGATATAAGCAAGGCTTATGACAAGATTTATTAGAGGTTTCTATGTATATGTCTAAAGGCCTTTGGATTTTCAAAGCATTATATTAATCTAATCTTTGAATGTATCTCAACCCCAAAATATTTTGTTCTAGTTAATTAGACTCCACAAGACTTCTTTTCACCTTCTAGAGGTCTAAGACAGGGATATCCAATCTCCCCTTTCTTGTTCATTATTATGTTTGAGGCTCTAGGAAGAGCTTTGGGTAATTTTAAAACCAACAAATCTCTTGGAGGTATCTATCTTTCCCAAAAAGAGGATGCCACTACCCATCAATAATTTATAGATGACATTACATTATTTGGGGAAGCCAGTATCAGGGAGGCAAAACTTTTGAACAACATCCTTCAATCTTACATGATGGCCTCTAGTTAAGAAATCGATTTATCTAAATCCAAAATCTTCTCTCTCAACACCAAGGTTTCTTTGGAACATGATATTTGTCATATCATGAACATTAAGAAAGGTTCCCTCCCTTGTAAATATTTGGGTATACAATTGGAACATGGAAAGATGAACTCTATTAGTTGGGATCTACTTATTGGTAAAATCAAAGCGAGGATCCAATCCTAGAAAGGAAAGTGGTTGTCCTTAGCTGGAAGGATAACCATGCTCAAGTTAGTTTTATCCAGTATCCCTATTTATCAACTATTAGTTCTTGATCTTCCTGCCCAAAAAAGGGACAACGTGAATAAATTCTTAAAAAAACTATCTTTGGCAAGGTTCAGAAGATAAAAGGAAAATATTCCTTCTTGCTTGGGATAAAGTTTTTAGACCAAGGAAAGAAGGAGGTTTTGGTATTAAAAGCCTGAAGGATCAAGCAATGGATCTTGGTGCCAAGCTCATTTGGAGAATGATTAGGTTACCTCATCTAAAGTGGGCTAGGTCATTGTTTAACAAATATTTGGAATCTAATGACCCTCTCAACATCCTTAGAATCACTAACCCTCCAAAAGGTTCCAACTAATGGAATTTTATGTTAAATTATATATCCATTTGTTAGTATGAATGTTGATGGTATTCCTTTGGGGGAGTATCCTAAGCATTAGAGAGCATTGGCATATTGCATTCATGACTATGTTTTTCATTGATGTCAACATAGCATTATTTCTATCAAGACTAGCATAATAGAAGATAGAGAATGAGGTTGTATGGACTGTGTATTGATGATGAGGCAAGCATAGTTAAGGATGTATTCTACACAGTATCATGATGACATGGTTAAGTGCACATGGATAAAGTCAATGACATGTAGAAGATATTCAAGATTTATAGAAGATAGTCAGAAGACAAAGTACCTAATAAATGGTTTCTAATGATTGATTTGTATCTCTTTATTGAGATAGATTTTGTGGTACACACAATTAGACAGTGATAGTAGACAACCTAATAATGATGTTAATGAGTGTTCGAGGTTTGAGGTCGCACATGTGAGAAGTTGTAAAGACTGTGAGATGAGAATGTTGTGTAATTATAAAATAATTGTTTATCTTAATGAGGTCCTATTATAATTAATTGGGAATGCCTCAAGGCCGACTGAAGGAATTATTTTGAGGATATGATATAAAGGAAGGTTATTTTCCTTGTGAAGAGATGTGTGATTGATGTATTCAAGTGTGTGATATGTGAAGTATTTGAGAAATGTGAGTAAGTGATCCAAGGGATTATTGGATGTGAAGTTGGTGATCTGGTATCAAGATCTGAAGAAGATAAGTCTAGATAGAGGACAAAGAAGGAGCTATACATTTCTACTATTTTGTAAGGAATAATACAAAGATTAGTTGGATAGTGAGTTCAGTGGTCTTTCCTCATATGCCCTATCTAACTCCTAATAGGGATTTAAAGTCTCTTAAAAGGGACTGATATGTATTGAATGTATTTCATTAGCTCCTAACATAGTCTATCCTTCAACAAAGAACATTTATATTAGTACATCATTTTGTGGATACCATCCCTACTAGGGTTTTCCCTCTGATCAAGGGTTTCCCTAGTTAACATATCTAGTGTTATTGTGTACGAGTATCTTCTTATGGTTTTTTATTATATTGTTTGCATGCTTAAGGATTAATAAGGTTGATAAATGTTTTATAAGTTGGATAAATGATTCACCCCCATCTTAGTTATCTTGGTGGACTTTACTTTCTAACAAATGGTATCAGAGCCTCAGGTCCTTGAAGAAAGAGCTTAACATCTTTGGGAGATCAATGGAGGATCCCTTCATAAAAGAAAGTCCTAAATGTGATAGAGCTAATTTGGATATTTAGAAGATGGATTTCCTTGGTGAGATATTAGAATTATGTTTAGAACAAAACATTGAGTTTTCAAATCCAAAGTCTATTTGTTGCATACAAAAGGATAAACCTACTAATGCAAGCACAAGTGAAGAGAGATCTAGATTCGAAGAAGACAAGAAGATTGAGGAAGGAATTTAACTACTTATGAAAAGAGAGTTAGAAGGTATGAAAATATTCATTTGTTGGACATGTAAAGAATTTGGTCATTTTTTGTCCAAATTTCCTAAGAGAGTAATGAAGACTAGAAATGATCCTCTTTTTGATGATGATGAAAAATTCAAAGCAAGTATGTAAAGATTCTTGAGTGATAGTGATGATAAAGATAATGAGCTTGAATTGGCTGAGAAGGAGGAAGTATTAGAAGAAACAACTTTACTAACTATTATTGATGACCATAATTCTGATGAAGAAGAAGATAATCCTAAACCTGTTAGAGAAAATATTGAAGTTTTCTTTGAGAATAAAAATGATTTGCAGAATGATGTTCAAATTATTGAAAAACAAATATCTGAACCAATAGAAGAAGTGAGAGTTGAAATAGAAACTCCCACATCAAATGAAAATTTGACAAAGAACCACCTCGAGAACCAAATTATTGGAAGTAAAGACAAAGAAGTAATGACAAGAAATATAGTACATGAGGAATTATGTTTGATTTATCAAGTTGAACCAAAGAGTATAGATGAGGCATTCAAGGATGACCATTGGATTCAAGAAATGAAGGAAGAACTAGATCATATTGTGAAGAATGAGACATGGGAATTGATTCCTAGACCTAAAGACAAGAATGTTATAGGAACTAAATGGGTTTTCAAAAACAAGATGAATAAACAAGGTGAAGTTGTGAGGAATAAAGCAAGATTGGTATGCAAAGGATATTCATAGCAAGAAGGTATAGATCATGAAGGGACATGTGCCCCTATTGCCAAAATGGAAGCAATAAATTGTTCCTGGCTTATGCAATAGATAAGAAGTTTAAAGTGTATCAGATGGATGTAAATTCAACATTTTTGAATTAAGAACTTAAAGAATAAGTTTACATTGAATAGCCTGAAGGATTTTCTTTGACAAAAAAAAAGGACATGGTATGCAAATTAAAGAAAGCATTGTATGGTCTAAAGCAAGCACCTAGAACCTGGTATGCAAGATTGGACAAATATATGGAAAAATTAGGATTTGCTAAAAGGTACGACAAGTAGTAACTTATATTTGAAAGAAATTGAGAATGGGTTGTTGATCGTTGTAATATTTGTTGATGACATAATCTTTGGAGGTAATGATGAAGCATGTTATAAGTTTGCTAATGAAATGAAGAATGAGTTTAAGATAAGTATGATTGGCAAGATGAAATTTTTCTTGGGTCTATAGATTATACAGAATAGTGATGGTATTTTCTTATCAAAAGCAAAGAATTTGAAAGACTTGTTGAAAATATTTGGCTTAGAAAGTTGTAAGATTATTGGTACACCTATGATAACTGGTCACAAGTTATATCCTAGCAAAGATGAGCCACCTACAATTGAGAAAAAGAAGTATATATATATATATATATATATATATATATATATATATATATATATATATATATATATATATATATATATATATATATATATATATATATATATATATATATATATATATATATATATATATGTTTGGAGGTTTGCAATATCTAGCTCACGCTAGACCAGATATAGAAAATGGATTTGGGAAAGTAGAAATATTTTAAGATGATCCTAAGGAATCACATTATGTAACAATAAAGAGGATAGTCAAATATCTAAAGGGTACACCTGATTTTGGACTATGGTATGACAGATCAAGTGATTTTGTTTTGTGTGCTTATACTAGTGCGAATTGGATAGACAATATGGATGATAAAAAGAGCACCAATGGTGGAACATTTTTCGTTGGAGGAAGATTGGTTTCTTGGTTGAGCAAGAAACAAGATTGTATTTTACAGAGTATAGTAGAAGCATAGTATGTAGCAACAACAAACAACTGTAATCAACTAATGTGGATGAAGCAAATGCTAAAGGATACTGGGATAGAATTTTTAGAACCTACTACCATACATTGTGATAACACAAGTACAGTGAGTATGTCTAAGAATCTTGTATTGCATTCTAAGACTAAGTATATATCCATTAAGTATCATATTCTGAGAGAGAAAGTTGTAGAGAAAGAAATCAAATTAGAGTATGTAAGTACAAAAGATCAGATTGAATATATCTTTACAAAGCCTTTTCCTAAAGATACATTTGAGTATTTGTGAGGTATGCTTGGGGTTATGTCCCTACCTACTTTTGAGTAGATGATGCAAAGAGTGTATCAATCTAGTGGTACATAGAACTATTGTTTATCTAGACTAAATGTTGATGCTTCTTATATGGGGGAGTTTTTGAGATGAGAAGATTCATCAAGGACTCTTGGTAGTTAGATTAGAATATTATCTCTAGACACTAGAGCTGATTCAAGACTTGGAGCGAATAATTAACATAATGAATCCTTTGTCATTGATGTCAATGGGGGAGAAGTATACATGAAAAACATATCCTATGTATGGGGGAGAAGTGTTATAATGGGGAAATAAATTATAATAATAGGAAAGATTTACCAATGAGAGTGATTGATGTCAATGGGGAGAAACATTGAATGCAAGAGAAGTGTGAAAATTGATAACTATCCATGAAATAATATAAGTTGTTCTTGTGAGTTAGATTTTGAACAACTAATGCTGATCTAAAAGAGTGAGAAAGCACATATAGAGTAGCATTCTTGTGGATTTTAGATTTGATTGATGAAGATGATTTGAAAAGAAGAGACCAACAACAACAATAGAGTTTGACTTGGTATTCTTGGAACTTAGATGTTCTTCATCTATGTTGTCATCAATGCCAAAGGGGGAGACTGTTAGCATGAATGCTGATGGTATTCCTTTGGGGGATTATCCTAAGCATTATAAAGTATTGGCATATTGCATTCATGAGTACTTTTGTCATTGATGCCAGCATAACATTATTTTTGTGAAGACTTGTAGAGTAGAAAATAGAGAATGGGGTTGTATAGACTGTGTATTGATGATGAGGTCAAGCATAGTTAAGGATGTATTCTACATTGTATCTTGATGATGTGGTTAAGTGCACACAATGAAAGTCGAAGACATGCATAAGATATTCATAATTTATAGAAGATAATAAGCAGATAGAGTACCTGATAAGTGGTTTTTGATGATTGATTTGTATCTCTTTACTAAGTTAGAATCATGATACATGTAGTTAGACTATGATAGTAGACAACTTGATAATGAAATCAACGAGTGCACAAGGTCTAAGGTCTCATGTGTGAGAAGTTTTAAAGAATGTGAGCCAATAGTGTTGTGTAATTGTAAAATAATTGTTTATCATAATGATCTCCTATTATAATTGTTTGGGAAAGCCTCAAGGCTTACTCAAGGAATTATTTTGAGGATATGGTATAAAGGAAGGTTATTTTCCTTGTGAAGAGATGTGTTATTTATGTGTTCAAGTGTACAATATGTGAAGTATTTGATAAATGCAAGTAAGCGATCCAAGGGATTATTGGATGCGAAGTTGGTGATCTGGTATCAAGATTTGAAGAGGATATGTCTAGTTAGAGGATAGAGAAGGAGCTATACATTTCTATTATTCTACAAGGAATAATATAGAGATCAGTTGGATAGTGAGTCCAGTGGTCTTTCCTCTAAAGCTATTTGGATAGTGGGTCCATCTTCCTTCTACAACTCCTAATAGGGTTGGCACAACTCCTAACAAGATTGGAATCTCCTATTAGCGATTTAAAGCCTCCTAACAAGGACTGATATGTATTGAGTGTATCTCATTGGCTCCTAACAGAGTCCATCCTCTAATAAAGAACATTTATATTAGTACATCATTTTGTGGGTACCATCCCCATTAGGGTTTTTCCCTTTGGTCAAGGGTTTCCCTATCTAATGTTATTGTGTATGACTGTCTTCTTATGGTTTTTGATTATATTGTTCATATGCTTAAGGATGAATAAGGTTGATACATGTTTTATTATTTGGATAAGTGATTCACCCCCCCACCCCCCATCTCAGTTATCTTGGTAGACTTTACTTTCTAACGCCATCATCCTGAACAAAGTAATGTAGAAATTTTGTAAAGGAGACAAGGCAAGATTCTGGTCTAATTCTTGGGGAGGCTACCAAATTATCATTAAAATATTTATCCTTCACTCAACCCAGCCCATTATCGAAGCAAAACTAGGCATATTCCTCATTAACTATGTTGAAGATGACAAGGAATCCTCAACTAGCTGGAGATGGAAATATTTTTGTCATTAACATCCCCCCTCATGAGGAAATCCTTACACACATAAATATCACCTTTACAGGACAAGAAGACATTCTTATATGGGATGGATCTAAGAATGGGTAGTACAATACAAAATATGGATATAACTATATCTCTAACTTAAGGTTCTATCCTAATGTAGATACCATATTCTCGATGATGGGATTCCCTTCATTTACCTACATTTGGAGCCTTCTCTTAGATTTCTCTACAAAAAAAGGATTTTAATGGATGATAAAATGAGGAGAATTGGTATCAAAGGCTCTCCCCATTTCCTTCTATGTGAAACATCCTAGAGGAAGGTGTAGATCACATCTTATCAAACTGTTCCTATGCCTCTAAGGTGTGGTATTAGTTCCTAGTAAAAATTTAACTTCAGAATGACTCTTCCTATGTCTTTATTATCCCATTTACTTTATTGGCCTAAGTTTAATTATGGTAGCATACACTTCGGTTTATGGATAATATCTCCCTCCATAATTTTTTGGGATTTATGGAAGGAGAGAAATAAATTATTCTTAAAAAATTCTAGCATGACTTGGGGTCAACTAATTACAAAGATTGAAGTCTCCATAATTGAGACCCTCAACTATATAATTTGAAGAATGAATGGGACAGCCAGAATATTGACCCCATGCAATGAAAAATAAGAAACAAATGGCTAGGGCTCAAATTACCTACTTTTTATGGCTAAAGTGGGATGGGTAGTAAGGCAAAAAGAGCCCTTTACATTTGGTCTCCTCCTTCTGACAATTGGGTAAAACTCAATTTTGATGGTGCCTCAAGGGGAAAGATGAAAATTGTTGGCATTGGTTATTGTATTAGAAATCATTAGGGTGACCTTATTGCCAAATGCATGAAGCTAATTGACAAGTTCACTAACAATGAAGTTGAATTAAAAGCCCTAATTGAGGGGTTATGAATATGTGTGAAACTAAAACTAAATCAAGTAACAATAGAAGGAGATTATGCTATTGTGATTAATGCCTTTAGGAATGCATCTCTTCCTAATGAGAGATTAAACTCTCTCCTATCTAAGGCTCTAGAATTAGATAAAAATGTCAAGAAATTGACTACCAATCACATCTATAGAGAGGGTAATAACCTAGCAGAAAAATTGTCTAACAAAGGAGCAGATGGGAAGAATGAAACTATTGTGTTTCCCTACCCTTATCCACCATGATTCTAAGTCTTCAAGGTTAAACATAGTTAACATTTCTAAATATTTTATTGATTAAAAGTATATAATCTTGTGTTATCATATATAATCCTAACCAATTATTTAAATGATATCTCCAATGTGGTTGGGATTAATGACTCAATCTCTCATAATTATGATCTAGCTTGTCATTTATTAACTTTGACTTTCTACGACTCCTCATTAGAAATAGATAATGGGTGTCTATAAGTTTTTCTTGGTCACCCTCGTTTAACCCTTTCTATCTTTTACTGTTGATCCTTATTAACCTTTTTATTTATGAAATTTTAATTTTGGATGCACTTTTTAAAAATGTTGATTAATTGCTTGGATAGGGTGACAAGCACCTTCCATGCATGTAACACTCCACCCTATGTGTGAGCCTTAATTGCACTTATGTGCCCAAGAAGCATTGACATTCAAGATAATTACTTTGTTCTATTTATTGAGGAATTTTGGCTTCTTTTTGCAATCAATAAACATGGATACACCAATTAAGCTTACTTCTCCTACTCATCTCGTGGCCTTTAACAAGCCCATGAAGAAAGACAAAATCCCACAGTTTCTCTGTTAGGAACAAAGTAATATGAAGAGTTGTTCTCCAATGCTTGGGAACCCAACATATTAATTTTTCCAACAAGTTTCTCTCTAATGTGGACATTGTCGATATGTTTATAGCAATTGTCCACTATTGATACGTTGATAATGAGCTCATAGCCAGTATTTGCCACAAATTATTTGATGAAAATTGTTGAGAGATATTGATAGTTTTCTCATGAATATTAGAGGGGACCTTACAATTCCCCTAGTGGCCAATTGAAATTTTCTCTACATTAGAGGGGAACCAGTCCCCACCTATCTGATAATCTTTAGTGAAGACTTGATGGGCATCTGGGAGGATAGGGAGATTTACCAAAGGAGAATAAGGTTCCTCATTTTTTTCTTTTCTATTTTGGACCCCATTGATATAGATTGGATGGAGCATTACTTTGAGGAGGGGATTTTGCATGAAAGATCCTTGAAGGTGTCCATTGAAGACCTTCAAGAGGATTTTAAGGATAAGTAGTGGCTATGATCATGTCTTTTTGAAAAAAATTCTATCTCTCTTAGATATGGGCTCATGGTTTACTATCTTTAAAAAATTGTTTTATTTATTTATTTTTGAATGTCAAAAGAAGTTAAATATAGTTTATGTTCATAAATGGACATTAGATAGTTCAGACTAACTAATCTCTACCTTTTAATATTTTCCTCGATAGTCTGAAATTTCGTCTAGTTAATTATAATTTTCTCTGATAAATTATGGAAAGGTAAGGCACTCTTTAAGATGTGCCCATCTAGCCTAGTGTTTAAGACTTCTTTATTTTAAGTTAATACTGTCTGGGACTTTTTCTCTCTCTTGCTTTAATTGAGAGGTTGGCTTGATTTTTGGTTTCTGAGGCTATTAATACCTCGCTAGCCTTTTATTTTAAAAAATATTATTTTTTCTAAATCATCTAGCTATGATGAGGTGTGATTAGTCTTAGTAAGTATCTAAACTAGATACATATTGTAGTTGTCAAGAGGCTATTTCAAGAGATGGCAGAGTACTCTGGGCTTTTTAAGATCTGTATTTCATAATTTTGGTTACTATAATGTTAGATTTTTTTCTGATCGATGCTGCAAGTTTTTAATAGGAGTTGTTATTTGAGGCATCATTTCCTTTGTTATCTCTCTATATACCCATATTTTGGTTTTGCGTAATTTTATTCAGCAATTTGGATTTTTCTTGAGCATCTTTTTGTTCAGGTATTGACACTAATTTCCTTCTAATAATATTCTATTTTGGATGTTTTGTGGAAAATATTTTGGCACATGATCATATCTACAGTCAATGCCTTCCTAAAGAAAGCTCCCCATCCACCCTCTTCTCATTTGGGCTCTTATCATTTTTCATTGTAATTGGCAATAAGTAATTAATATGTTAAAGTCTATCAATTTGTAACATTTCATATTTTATAAAATATATATTTTTTAAATTGTAATTGAGGGTATGCCCTTTCCAAGTCCCAAATTAGGCATTTGTACGTATACGAGACTTTGGCCCCAAGCTACACCAGGGGTTTCTTAACTCCATTCTTTTTCCCCAAGTGCATGCACTTGGAAAAGGTGTTGTAAATAATTTGAAAATTAATAAAATGGGCATTTTATCGTTATTGATTAAAAAAAAGGTTATTTAATTGTGGGGCAAATGTGGTTGGGCCTGGTGTTGATGACACAATCTCAAATTTCACTTGCGAGGAGGAAACCAAATAGTTCTAACATTGATACAACATGGATGTTTTTTGTATTTTTGGATCTAAGTTTTCACAATGGATTTGCACAGTTATGTGATTTGTAGTAGCTTGAGATATAAGGATTTTTTTAATTTTAAAGGGATGTATTGTATGGGTGCTAGCTATATACCTTTTTGGTGGCAATTTTGAAATGTAAACTTTATCCTTATTAGTAATACAAATAAAAAGTATCATTACGGATTTTAAAAATGGTTATTTAATTACTTTAATTTAATTAATTTAATCATATTGATTAATTAATTAAGTCACCATTTTCTATTTTTACTTAAGCTAAACTTAGGAAGTCTATTTTAGACATTTAACAATTCTTTTATTTTATGTATGAATCCTTTAAGGTTTACATTAGGGTTTTTGATCTCCTTTATTTATGATTGATCTCTTTTTGATAACCCATTCTGATTAATTCAAATTTTGATTCGGTACTTTGATGCTAACTATTCATGCACTTTCCTGTTTGAGGATTTTCTCTTATATGTGGCAAGTTATTTGTGTAGGTGATTATTTGGCTCATGGGAATTTACTAATCTTAAATTGTAACATGGTATCAAAGCTCCATACCTAACATGTCTTGTTAACCAATTTTGAGATTTTCTTAAAGATGTTTCTTGTGTATCTTGGGTCAATTTGGATCTCATAATCAAATCGTCAAGGTTCAATACAGTCAAGATCACCTTTTGTTTCACTGAAATTGAAAATGTGTGGTCAATTTTATAGGGGTTTGATGTTTTAGGGTTTTTTTTTGTTCTACAGGGGACCCAAAATTTAGGAGCACTTTGGGCCCAAATGAACTTTGTCTTTAGTTTAGAAGGTTGATTCGATGAATCTTGATAAAATTTGACATATTTTGATCACTAGAGAATATGGGATAAAAATGCCCTTCTAGCCATATTGTCATATGGGTATGAAGACATAATTTTTGAAAAAAATGCAAAAAAATCAAAATTTGTGAGGTGGATATCGAAACCACTAGTGGTTTTCCTCTAATGATCAGCAGTTGGTATAACCACCAACTATTGACCACTAGTAGTTAGTCTAACCACCAACTATGTAACCACTACCGATCAGTGCATATGTTAGCCATTAGTCATAAATCACATAATCACTACCCATTAGTGCTTGTTTTGCATGCCTTTTTAACCTATTGATGGTGTGATCATATCTTAAGAAAACAAACACACTTTTGGGAAAATAAAATATCACTAGAAAGGTGATTCCAAGATGTGTTTTTTTGTGGAGCCTAATTCGAATCAAAGGTTAATTTCCCCCACTTCTTTTAGTGAAATCCCCCCCTAGAATTTTCTATAGGGGTTTGGGGGCAGTGCCCCCATGATGGGGTCAATGGGTAGTGCAATCACTTGCTACTTAATCTAGGGATTGGGTGAACCAAATTAAATATTTGTGTCTTATGTTTGTTTATGTGTACTTCACCCCTTTGTGTTATTGGTTATATTTGAATGTAAAAATTATTTCTATCTCTCTCATCCTAACAAGATGAAGATTTTTGTACAATTATTTTATTTTATTTTGTTGATTTTCAGGGTTTTTTGCCAACCGAAGTAAGCTTTTTTTTTTCTTTTTTTTTGTCTTTGCTAATGTCTTATAGCTTCATTCAAATAAAAAAAAAGATCAATTCATTGATTAAATAAATAAATAAATTATATATATATATATATATATATATATATATATATATATATATATATATATATATATATATATATATATATATATATATATATATATATATATATATATATATATATATATATATATATATATATATATATATATATATATATATATATATATATATATATATATATATATATATATATATATATAATTGTGTATGTTAATATTTATATATATTATGGTATGATTATAAATCAAAGGTTGTGTACATACTCTCATTAAAGTCCATCAATTTCATCAAGCACGTTGCATGTGTTTATAAGATAACATGTGCAAAAAGACATAGGCAAGATTTGTACTTGTGAGTTAGTGTGACTACATCGGGTATACTATCACCCTTTCCTTTCCCACCCGCATGCGATTAGATGCTCCTCCCAATGCATGCCTTATCATATGCATGTCATAACATGCATTTTTTTTCACATTGACTCAAGCATATTTGATATTAACCCTTCGCCTAAACCTTATAACATGTCGATGTAATGTTTGAATGAAGGGGTTTACAAAGGGTCACATCCCTTAGCACTTGCCCCTCCTTACACACACACACACATGACCATGTCATTTCCATCATCATTTAAGACATTAAATAAGAATCTTGTTTAAATTAGATATTGGAGCTACCATAATTTAAGGCTATATAAGAGTTCTTGTTAAGGCTAATATTTACACCCTGTTAAACTAAACAAGTTTAACAATCTTGCCTAACATGAGATTCATTTCTGCACGTGGGAAATGTGTAACTGGCAATGAAACCCTCAAATTATAGGCCGGTTCCTATTGAATAATCATTGATATCTCTAAAGATTAACTTGCATTAATGGGAAAAGGGATAGAAGTTACTAAAATAAACCTACGATCTTAAACTCTAGACTTTAATTTTGGAATATTTTCTCTATGACTAAAACACTTCTACTTTGTAAAGGTTTGCATAAATATTCCACAACGAGGTTTTTCGAAGAGAAAGGCTAAGGAAATGGTAATATTTCACTTAATAGTCCTAAGAAATGACACACAATGTAACCTGCAAATAGACTTACACTCCTACAATTTGGTAGGGGTTGAGAGTAAAAATTAAGGAGTTCCAAAACTCATAGATTTATCTTATCAATTAGACTTTTACAAAAAACTACAGAGAAAAAAAGAAGGCTTGAGATCAATTCAGAAGAAAATTGCTCCAAAATGCTCTAATTCATATATCTTTTCAAAATATTGAGTTACAAAAGACAAAAATATCTTAAGGACACTAGAAGACTGTCACAAAATCTCTTTTTTTGCATAATCTGAACTGCCCCCAAAAACAGAGCTCAAAATACTAAATACAAACCCCTTAAGGTTGAATTCAAGAAACAAGGCTACAAAAAGGGAGTCAAATCTTATCCAAAATGATGACTCACTACCTCATAACCCTACTAAGTCAAAACAAAACCTATGACTCACTAAAACTACCCTCAAAAGACTCAAAAAGTCAACAAATGACCTCAAACTGCCAAGATAAAGTCAAAATTTGACCCACAGTCCTGATATGACTCAAAATCCCTCAAATATTCTCTCCATGACCTTAAATGGTAGTACTAAGTCTTTGAAAACAATAACTCCTAAGACTTAGTATTTTAAAAAACATGTCATATTGACTTATTAGTCTTAAGACCAATTCAATTTTTTCCCTCTTATTTGCATTTAATAAATAACAAAAATATTAGAATGACTTAAAAATGTCATTTAATACTTATGTTTTACAATATTAACCGATGCAAATAAAAAAAAACAATAATAACACCTAACACTTAATATTACTTACACCCCCCCATTGGCACATGTATTTCATTTATACTTTGAAAAAATGAAATTAAGAAACTCTCTCACTTGCGGATTCCAAAGTCTATCTAATATAACAAAGGGCACTATATTCATATTTGCAACCCTAAAAGTTGCTCATTTCTTTTTTTCATTGTATGAAAAACTTGGAAGAGGAACTCATAGGAAAATCTACAGCTAGGGTTTGTAGAGTTCTGATTTTACTTGATGCCACCATTTTGCTTCTCTGTTATTGCTCTATTGTTGATGCAAGCTAGAACCATATTATCTCACTTTTTGTACTAGAGTTTCCATGAGAAATTTTGTTGGGCTAAAACTTTGAAAAGTTTATTGAGTTGCTGGAGCTAGCACTTTTGAGGGTTTTTCTGATTATTTGAAGCCGTGGCTGGAGCCATGGTTGCTTTTGTTGCATTCCATCAAACCTGTGTCTGGAAGTCACCTTTGCTAAAGGTAACATTGATGTTGAAACTCTCTTGTTATTGGTATTTGAAGAGGATTTCTATGCTTTTATTTAAAGTCAACATAATAAGGATTTGTTGTTTTTATATGCAAGTCAGGTATACTTGTTTGTCGTTTATTAAGAGATTAAAACGTGGGCTTTCTCTTTCAAAGCCGCCATGCTTGTGGTGCCTGTGCATTTCTATGAGGCCGCCATGTTTTTGGTTCCTTTTATTGTTTCTTCATGCATATTGGACATATTTATTTACTATTTATTTGATGCCATGATACAGGTTATTAAATTTTCCCTATATGCTACACCAAAATGTATTTCAATAATCAAAACTTTCCTTTTATGAATATTATCAAATGTTGATAAATACTTCTGCCAGCCATATGTCACAAGTATTTCATCAAACTCATGTCTTGAAAACTCATTGATAGCTTGAGTCTTGGTTAAGAGGAGACACTTCTCTTCTACAACACATTCCAAATCTGTAGTTACTTGGTGAAGAAAGCTAGCCACCAGTTCTAGTGTTGGTTGTTTCTATCTACCAAATGTATAATTGCCAAAAAAAATCTCCATCAATAATGTTTGGAATGGAAATGCATAATCTTAAGTTCTTCCTTGCTGATTTCTGCATATATGAGGGTTTTTCTCATTAGAAGTTGAATCCATGACTGGTGACTTTGCAAGTTATGAAGTGTTCTGTGAAAACACGGTGTCCATGTTCTTGTTCCAGGATTACCATTAGCTGGTAGCTTTCCTGTGACCTCTAAAAACATGCAATGGTTCAGTAATTTTTCTTAAGTCATAATGATGAATGCTAGAGCTTAGTATTTTGATTTTCTCTCTTCTGTTGTTTAGAGGCAATCTCTGATAATACCTTTTTTAATGAGAAAATGTGTATATCTGCTGTTGAAAACACAAATCCCATTTATTTGTTTGCCGTGTTCTGAAAGATACATATTAGTGCTTTTATAATATGTGAATGGTAGCGATAAAATGTCTGGGTATTACTCCTCCTTTCCCTTTTCAAATGTTGTCACTTTCTTTCCATGCATTTTATTTCTTGTAACTCACAACTAAAAGTAGTTAACAATCATATTTCTGAATGTACAAAGTTGCCAAAGCTGAAATAAATATTTCACCTGAAGTTGTCATAGTCTTATTGTTGTTTTATGATATTCTATAATCTGATGCAATGTTGTTTAGAGGTTGATAATGCTTTGTTGAATTGCATATGTGAAAATCTTTATAATTCCATCAGGTTGAAACTCATGAATTATATAGAATAATAATGATCTCTTTCTTGTATCATGTAGCATATCATTAATGAGGTTCGACGATGGGATCGTGACACCCATAAATGACTTCTATTTTCTTTGAAAGGCTTACTACAAAAAATCTTTCAGCTTGATATTTAATGTAGTTTACTTTCTTTTGTAATGAAATGCATCAGCAAATAGAATATGTGTGGTGGTAAGTTAGTTAGGATATTTAGTCATTGCTTAGATCCTTTGAGATCTAATATCATTTTTCTTTGAATTTTGCAGTTGCTAAAGAACTCAGAGCTTAGAGCTGGATGAAGAACAATGCCATGGAATCCATAACTAGTCAAAGAAAAAAAGGCAATGACTGGTTATCTCTAACCTCATTTCTTTCTTTAAAACATATTTTATCTATTTATGTATTCCTTTGTGCAAATGAAAGTTTGTAAGCTATACTCATGGCTTGTGTGAGATCTTTTCCTTCCAGCATTTCAATTCATTTCACTCTTTTGTAAATATCAGTTGTATATTCGAAAATGAATAATACAAGGACATTTCTATTTCTTTGTAAATATAAAATGAAAAGTGTTTTTCAGAAAAATGCAAAAAAAAATCTGAATTTTTTTAGAACTAAATTTTAACATGTGTTAAAATTAAGTAACAATTCTTAAATATCAAATTATAATTTTGTTGAAAGGATTGAGAACCCTATATATATATATATATATATATATATATATATATATATATATATATATATATATATATATATATACATACATACATACATACATACATACATACATACATACATACATACATACATACATACATACATACATACATATAAATTAGTGAACCTAAAATAAATCTAATTGACAAATTTAACATGGTATCAGAGCAAGTCTAAGAGACAATTCTGGTTAGATTTATTTTATTCAGTGCACTAAAATATTCTCAATTCCCTTATCTATCAAAATGGTGAGTGGTATGAAGGTAGAGGATAGACTTGAGAGTGACTCAAATTATATAGGATGGAGAGTACAAATGAAGTAACCTTACAAGAGAATGATCTAAAACAATTGTTTGAAAAATTTGATCAACCACGAAAGGCGAGTGAAGAATTGAACAAATTGGAAAAAGATAACACTAGAGCCATGGAATTAATTGTGGATGGCATTAAGGATCATCTACTTCCCACTATCACATAATTAGACACAACACATGAAGCCCTTTAAGAACTTGAACGAATATTTGATATAAACAATACCACTAGAATTATGACTATGAAAGACAATCTCTCCAACACTAAAATGAAAAAAGAGAGAATCCATTGCTTCATACTTCATAAGGATCACAAAAATAAGGAACCAACTCTCTAAAATTGGTCACATCTATGATGAGAAAGAATTAGCCATGATAGCTCTAAAGGGACTTCCACCATAATTGGAAAACTCTAGACAAGTGGTATGTGCTTGATCCAAGCTTCCTAAACTTTCTTGACTAAAGGTTCATTGCATACAAGAGGAGTGCATGTTAATGTCTAAAGCTAATACTTCTAATGGGGGTGATATTCAATCTCTCACAAACCTACTTGATAAAAAGAAGAAACCTAAATTCAAAATGAAAAGAAGACATATGGATTACTCTAAATGAAATGTTTTAGATGTGATAACTATGGTCACTCAACATTCCAATACCGTGATAAACTAAAACATCAAGCAACCTTTGCCAAAGTTTGTAATAATGATGTAGATCCTAAGAAATGTCCATTCTAAAAGAACTTTAGAATATTTATAACATGTGTGAAATGTTGGATTAAGAGGGAGATCTCTATTATATTGTTTAAAGTGTAAAATAAATATGAAACACTTTCAAAGTAAATTTAGCTTGTTACAATTTCTAAGATGGAGTCTCAGAATATCAAATTATTGTATTATATATAATTTATTTGTTTGTATTTTCAAATCATAAGAGCTATGTACTTTGACCTTCCTTTGAGAATGTTACTGTAGGAAGAGGGAGTTAAATAAGGAGCTTGGATGATTAATATTCATAGGGAGTTTAAAAGTCCTTGTGTGATTATGATGGCCCTACCCCTTGTTTACATCATGAGGAAGTGACAGATTCCAAATGATGTCACTTGTATTTTTAGAAGTTACAGAAAGGCGACAATCTTACAATAACTTGTCTTATGAGATCAAACAAATTGAGTATATGGTGATGTCTTACATCTCAACATTATGGAAGGTGATTACTCAAAGAGTACTTGTTGAATATCATTGATATTCTAGGAGGTCGATACTCTTGGTATCAGATGTGATATCAAACCTTTTGAGTACTTGGTGAATATCATTAATATTATGGGAGACAAAAACTCTTGATATTAGATGTGATATCAAAATCTTTTGAGTACTTGGTGAATATCATTGATATTCTAGGAGACCAATACTCTTGATATCATATGTGATATCAAAACCTTTTGAGCACTTGGTGAGTATCATTGATATTCTAGGAGACCAATACTCTTGATATCAGATGTGATATCAAATCTTTTTGAGTACTTGGTGAATATCATGTGTTGATATTCAGGAAGACCAATGCTCTAGTATCAAATGTGATATCAAATGGTGGAAATATTTTGAGATATCAAATATAATATTCTTAAAATTATTATTGTTAATATTACATTGAAGTAATATTTTTTCTTGTGTTTATCCTCCCTAGCTAAGAGGGAGTGTTAATGTCTTATAGCTTCAGTCAGATAAAACATAAGAACAATTTGTTAATTAAATATTATATATATATATATATATATATATATTAAAAAATAAAAATAAAAATAAATAAATAAATAAATAAATAAATATATATATATATATATATATATACATTTTTTATGTTAATATTTATATATCTACTATGGTATGATTATAAATCAAATATTTTGTATATACTCTCATTAATGTGCATCAGTTTCATTGGGCATGTTGCATGTGTTTATAAACACATGTGTGCAAATAGACATAGGTAGGCTTTGTACCCATGAGTTAGTGTGACTGCATCAGGTATACTATCACCATGTCTTTTCCTACCCACATGTGATTAGATACTCCTCCCAATGTTTGTCTTATAATTGAGAACCTTCTATATATATACATATACATTAATGAATTTAAATTAAAGACGATTTTAATAATCTTCTCAAGGGCATAACTTTTGCATCTAGACTCTATTTTCAAAAAATGAATAAGCATTGGAAAGGTGTTTCAGTGCTCTTTCCTTATTTGTAGTCAATTTTATCATATTTTTCACTAGGTACATAGAGATAAGTTATTAGTGCTTTTTAATTTTATGGACTTTCCAACATTCAAATTTATTCTTTGGGTTCTAGTATTTTTGGTGGGGGGTTGTTTCCTCTACCACATGAAAGAGCCTTCCTATATCAAGTGGCTTACTCTATACAATTATCATACCTAGAAGGTACAAATGAAAAATGTTCTCATGTGAAGGGATTATGGTTTATTTATATGAAGTTCAATCCAGTTGAATCATTTATTTCAAGTCATGAAACACCAAAATATAATAGATGAGGCCACAGAGATGATTTTCCTAAAAAAATTAGGTAGTATTTTTTTACCTCAAGGATTTCACTATACCCTAGGAAAATTGGACCAAGTTTAGGATTCTATTTGACACCATCCAAAGGTTCAGAGATGCATAGATTGAGGAAAAGTTGAATTATTTAGCACCTAATTTTTTTTGACCATAATGATTTCTTGATGAAGCTCAAATAAATGCAATGAATTTTATAGGGTGTTGGTATTGCAAAGACAAATATACAAAGTGCATCTATCTTATCGTTATGAAGTTTCATAGTCCTCATGAAATCTTCTCTTCTTTCTTTTCCCCCATCATTAATGATTTGGGGTCATGACATACCATGTCTTCTTTTTAGGTGTTATGTGATCTTATGGCTCATGAGTAGGCCAATCTATCTCATATGCACTCTAACACTTGATCAAAGAACCCTCCCTTGGTAGCTCAAGCATATTTAGGGAAGTAAGAGTAGGAACAAAAGACACAAACCAAAAAGCCTAAGAAGTATTCTAGTTCTTATTACAACTCTAACTCACCTTCTTCTAAGGGAGAAAAATAAAATATTTAAAGATCTAAGTGTTCTCATTTTAAAAATCCAAGTCATGACGAGTCTCATGGCTACGAGAAGAAGATACATGGATATGCAAAACAAGTATCAAATTTGATATATTTTCTTATGAAGAGAAAAAGTGATATATATTCTTTTGATACTTCTCATAGGTCTTGTTATTTGATGTTATTCCAAAAAAATGGACAAGATAGAGAAAAGGGTCATGCATTGTGTGCAACCAACAATCCAAACTCCTCTAGATGCATTGTATGCAACCAATTATGTTTAATATATATTTGGTCAAGATTGGTTTCATCAAAACAAGTGATATGAAAAATTTAGATCTAAAGATAGAGAAGGATGAACCTTTGTATAGATTCATAATTAGGATGTTGCAATATGTTGTGCATGGTAAACTAGACATAACACATGTTAGATTAGTTGCTAGGTTCTTTGCAAATCTTAACGAACCACATATAGTGGAAGTCAAAAGGGTATTTAGGTATTTGAAAGGGACTAAAGACTATGGTCACTTGTATGCTCACAAGGTTAATTGTTGGAAAGAGTTAATGGAAAACAAGATACTGAGGGTAGGGGGGTTAATCAGGATCTTAAACTTTTAACTTCAAAACCAAGTTACTAAATTCACATGCAACTCATCTCAAACAATAGATCCACCATCAAAACTGTAATGTTGAAACATAAATGAAATACATCACATCCATGAAAGATTCAACACATAACACATTGATTTGGTAACCCAAAAACACTTCAATGTGAAGGTAAAATTGAGGTGGGGATGAAATGCACAAATATTCAATATTGCAATAATAAAGTTAACATGTCAGGGTTACAATGTTTGATCATAAGATATGATCTACCTTGTGAGAGGTCTGCCTTGTTAAAAGATTTAGAGATTGTTAGGTCTCACCTTGTTTCTTTCAAAATGAGTACTCCCCCTAAGACCATATTGATCATTTGATGTCTTCTAATGCTTCTCTATACTATTCTGGTGCCTATATTAACACTTCACAAATATTTCCCCTTGATATTCCGTTTTTATGTATTTTCCCCCTTATTTTTGCCATGAATGGCTTGGGACTGTTAGGGCTAACTTGTACTTATCAGAGAATTGCTGATGACTTGCCACAATATTAGCATAGCCTCTATTCCATCTCTTCTTAACTTGATCCAAAATTTGAAATTGAATTTCTAGCTCGATAGCTAGATCAATAAATCTTGCAATATTGGAAAAATGTGTGTCTTTCTTTGAAATGTTCTTGGCAACAAATATCTCATCTGAATAATCTCTATATGTGGAAGTAATTGAAGTTGAATTAGTGTTGACTTATTCTTGATCTTGGTGTTTTTAGTGATAAGCTTGGCTAACCTCTTTTGACTAAGTGTTAAGTCATTATATGAGGATGAGCTTGAATGTGCATTCTTGCCTAATGTATTTACACTTGCTCTTATGTCTGCATGTAACAACTCTAATGAACATGTAGTATCAACTATAAAGAAATCAATATCACATAATTTTAAATACAATAAATTAATGGTTTGCAAAATTGTGTCTAGTTGTGTGATTGATGTAGAAAGCTTAGCTTGTCTATGTACAAGCTCCTATGAGACTTTCACTAGCACTTTATGCTCAACTCTACTTGTAGATCATTGCAACGGTTTGTCATTGGTCTCTATATCTTCTATCTGAATCTTATCAACTAAATATAGTAGTTGATCCAAAATTGTATGTTGATCATTAAAATATGTGATTTTAAATGCATCTACAAAAATGTCTTTGACAATATGTAATACCTTCCTCCTCTTATGCTCTCTCCTTAGTTGTTCTTTCTTTTCCTTACAACTCAACAAAGTTTGTAGTTCTTTCATTTTATTAAGTGTTAGATTGTTCAAATCAAACATAGGTAATGCAATTACCTCATCAAGGCTCCTTGACTAATCATCCTCACCTGATTGAGTCACATCTTGAGATTGTGAGGGTGTATCACTCGATAATGATAATTGCAGTTGTTTCCCCTCATCACTTAATCTTGATCTGGGTTGCTGCACTCGTGTAGGAATCACCTATTGTATAAGTGTCTTAGTTGTGTGTTTGACAACCTTTGTACTTAGCAATTGAATGAGATCTTGAGCAGCCTCGTTCTCTATTTGTGTTACTTCTTCTACTACTGATTTAGTACATGTGTCCTTTACAAAATTTGCCTATATTTGCAAAATAGACATAAAAGTAAATGGTGTAAACATAATTAAAGATTTACCAAGTTTCTCAACACTTGTATCCTCTTTGACTGACATCACATCAATATCATAAATCTTCTTATTGTCAAGCTTTGGATAATCTACAATTTGTAACAAAATTGGGTTAGTGCAGAGCTTTCTTGACTCTATCATTAAACTTTGATTGTCCTCTTCAATGAGTATATTCAAATTCGGTGAAGGGATGCTAGTGTCATCTTCTATTGTGAAAATTGTTTCTTATTTAAACTGATTGACTAGTTGCTAAATTTCCTTAGCCAACTTGGTAACTTCTTGCTTGTAGTCATCTTCAAATTCTACTACATCTCTACCTTCCTTCACATCCATAGATGGAGTAAGAAATCCAAATACTTAGTTCCATATCTGAATGCTATCTTTCTCAACTTCATGAGCTTTATTTTTCAAAATCTCATATGCCCTATCTCTCACCATAAACTTCTTTACAAAATCCTTAAGGGGTATAAACATATGTGTCTTCCCCAAATTTTGCATAGCCTGTGCCAGTGTTGTCTCTCTTATTTGTTTCTCCATGGCCAGTGCCCACTTCCACTTTGCATCCACTCATTGGTACAATCTCGTTGGGAACCCATCTCCTAATTCTAAGGGTGTATGATTAAACTTGATCATCATGTAAATCAGCTCCTTCAAGCTTATCTTGATCAAAATTATTCAAAGAATCATAATGAATATCTTTGAATCCCATGAAGCTTCCTGATTTTCTTAACTTTTGACATACTTGATCCATAGTCATTGGAGGGAGTCTCTTCACTATTTGATGTTTGTTGGGTTCGTCAGACTCAATATTTTTATCATCTTCCTCCTCCTCTTGTGCTATGATTAGTTTTCTCCTCCACTTCTCTTGAGTTAGATGCTTTTGTACTTCAACCAATTTCCTCTTCTTTGATGAACTTCGTATGACTTTTTTGGCTAGGGGATGAGATGTCTTTCAGCTGGTTATAATCACCTTGCCCTTTGGCTTTTGAGGTGTCAACATGCCTTGCGCATCCTTCTTCAACTGATCCTTTACCTTAGGCTCAATACCAACAACCTTTCTTTTCTTAGTGTCCTTAGGCTTTGCAGCAACAAATTGTTTTCCTTTTCCTTCCTCAGCCTCTATAGGTTGTCCAGACCCCTGTCCTTCTCTATTTCCACTCTAGGCATTCTTCCTTTTTCTTTTTATCTTGCTTTGGGTGTGCCAAATTTAATAGTTAGCTCAACAATTATTGTTTCATATGTGTCAAATTTCTCATCACCTTCATCTATTTCTTTAGCCAAAAGTGCAGTGACTATTGCAGTAACCTCATCTACATTCATTTGTAAGTTAATGGCCTTAGCCATGTTATCCTTGGCAAAAATACTTATTTGTTAGTCACTTATTTGTTCCATAGCTGATCAATTTCTATCCCAAGCGACTATTCCAATAGTAGGAAAAGAGTTTTGTACATGGAAAAATATACATACTAATAAAGATCCAAATGTACAAGAGGTATATTGCACTTTCCTCACTACTGAGCTAGATTCTTTGTAAGTTGGTAAAGTTGCAGCTTGGAAAGGTCATATGAATGATCCTTCTTCACAATTTTGTAGCCTAAATCCACTGCTACACATGGTACACTGTTCAACTTACTAGATTGATAAAATTTGTGTGCAATCACATGAAAAAAAAATTCAACTAATGGGTCCTCAATTCCATCAATTGAAATTCCTTGACCATTCCACTTATTCTTGGTTAGATTTTCAATTTCATTTTGTTGTGCTTCTTATACTTTTCAATCGATCTAGGGTAGGGTACCCAGTTACCCTACGAATGATAGCCTTGTTTATCTTGATCAAACCACCTTCCAACCATACTTTCATGTTATGAATGTAGCTAAGAAAAATATTTATCCCTTCAACTTTAAAAACCTTTGGAAAACCTAGGGCATGGGTAAGCCATTTCTTGACAATGATCTTGTGTTCATCCTTCAAAATTCCATCAACATATAGCTTATCATAAGCTTCTCTACTATCAAAATATCTTATTTCTCCTACTATGCATAGATAACAAGATCTTACATCCTAAACAATCAAGACTTTGGGTGGAATTGACAATAAAGCTCTAATATCATCAACAATATTTTCAAGGCTTACTAAATTTTTGAAACTAGGTGGAGGACATTGGTAAGTTCTTACAATTTGTGCATTGTTGTCCTTCAAAATTTTTCTTCTAGATGCCATCATGAACTAGGGTTTCACAGTAATTGAGAGAAATACTTACTTTGTTTGTCAAATTTGCTGATATTCTACTATGACTCTCTCACACTTAGTCATTGAAATCACCTTGATCGTCTTGAAATCTCTCATGAACCCTTTGATCACTTGGTGAGTAAAAATGAATGTTTAAATTTGATAAATACCTTCAAATTTTCATTTTAGGTCTGCATTTAATACCTTTGTACTAGGTTGGTGCATGCCAACTAACTCAGTCTCCATTTGTTGCTTTGTCAAGATTAACTCATTTAGTCAATACATCAACTTCCTTGATTACTTGGTCTATACTACAAAGCTTGGCCAATATAGACTGTACCATTGATTCTCTATACTCTATGATTTTATTTTTCTTTTAATTCTTAATGCATCTTTACTTATGTAGATATGAACCTTTAGCATTTCTATGCTAGGAATGATGTAAAATCTAATATTGAATATACAATTCCTACATACCTTCTTCATTTAGTGAGATGTGGTGTGATCACTTGATCCATTGGATTGGGTGATCTCACCTTTGTCTTCTCCACTACTTCCATCTCTTACTATCTCTATCCATGTTTCTTCCTTTTAAGTTTGTCATTTCCATTATTTGGTGTTGGTGCTAGATTTATGGTTCTGCAGTTTCTATTGATATGTCCAACTTTGAGACAAATTTAAAATACTATTTCTCCATTTATCCAGTTCTTATAATTTCCTCTGAAATGTGCTTTGATGCAATTTTATTTAATGTGTCCATATTCTCCGCAATAGTGAAAAGTGTGCCATGTATTGTAATCCCAATTGTAGGAATTACATTTCATTGATGTATGTGTTTGTTTCTTAGGTATCCAGTTTGAATTTTTCTTAAATTTGCACTCATGAGCTCTATGTCCATACTTTTGACAGTTGTAAAAATGACCTTGGAATTTAGATACATTATTAGTTGTGTCATTGTTCCTTGATCTTCACTCATGTGTTTGGTGTCCTTCTTTCTTGCAATTAAAACAATTACCACTAAATTTAAGTTTAGGAGTTCGCATACCATTTTTTCTTTTGTAAATGTTGGCTATGTGACCAAATTTACCATAGTGATGACATGTAGGTTTGCCTTTGGATTTGGAATTCCTTTGTTCTCTACTCTTGGATGATTCTCCTTCTTTAGTAGATGAAAGGTGCTTGTTGTATCCAAGTCCAGAGGTGTCTTTTGTTCAAGGTGACCTCAACAGTTCTTCAATGTGTTTGACAACTCCATTTGGTTTGTTCATTCTCTCCAAAAGTTCCTTTTCATGCCTTAACTCACTTTTCAAATGCTCATTATGTAACCTCAGGTTTGTGATCTCCAAATCCCTTATGTTTTCTTCTTGCTTTACAACTACTAATTGATTTATCATATCCAACAAATTGTTTGTAAGGTTTTATACTTCAAATGATCTCTCTTAAAGTTTGATAGCCATTTATCTTTTGTCTTCTTCAGCCATGGGCTTGTCTTCCATTGCTTTCTTCTTTTGTTCTATTTCTTCACATAGTGTAATTGATTGGATTTCTTGTTCTCTCTTGAGATCTTTTGCTTGTTTGGTTAGGGGACTATTATTTTCGAGTAATTCTATCAATGCTTCATCATTACTACTCATCTTTCTACTATTAAGTAGTCCTTTTGTGTCAACTTCTTTGTGGCGTGTGTCATTTTTTTGAATAGCTATCTCTTTCCTTCTTTTCAGGGTTTCTCTTAACTCTTCTTTTGCTGCTTCTAATTGTTGCAATATGATATGGATTTCAATCATATGGTTCTCAATGATTTTTCCCATCTTATACACTTCTATCTGCATGATCTGATCCTCTTAAGCTGTTAGGCTTCTTGATCAGAGAAGTGAGCTCTGATACCAATTGTTGGAAAGGGTTAATGGGAAAAAAATACTAAGATGAGGTGGTGGGGGGCGGCAGGGAGAAGGTGAATTAGGATCTTAAAATTTGAACTTCAAAACCAAGTTACTGAATTCACATCTAACTCATCTCAATCAATAGATCTACCATTAAAACTATAATGTTGAATGATAAATGAAATAAATCACATCCATGAAAGATTAAACACATGACATAATGATTTAGTAACTAGAGATAGTTCAGTGTGAAGGTAATAATTGGGGTGGGGATGAAACCCACAAATCTTCACTGTTGCAATAATAAAGTTAACCTACTAGGGTTACAATGTTTGATCATAAGATATGATCTACCCTATGAGGGGTCTATCCCATTAAAAGCTTTAGAGACTTTTAAGTCTCCCTTTATTAAAGGATTTTACACTCACAATAAAGTAAGGTCTCTATTAGGAGTTTTACATAGGTCTGTTAAAACCACTATGTTAAGAGATTTAACCTGACTCAATTAATAGTAACTAATTCAGTACTTGACCCTTGGTTTACTCTATAATATGGTCTTGGGTCTCCTCTTTGCTATATCTCTAATATTATCTCCTAATCTAATATCTCTATGCAGTCCTTCACTTCTCTAATTGCCCTCTTTATGACATGCTTTCAAAATTAGTCTTCACACTACTTCGCTCGCATATACTTAGTTATTCCTTTATTCATTCATGTTGATTCTAGGGTTAGAATCCTCCTTAAATAGATGTTTGGTGAAGGTTCTAGATCTTGATCGACAATTTACAATTCATCATCTTTTGTCATTTCTATCTAATTTTCTGATTCGTTGAATTGCATATGTTGGGATCATTACCTTCTGCAATGACATGTGGTCACCTTCTTAGTTGGCTCTTCAAATATTAAATGTTATACAAAAGTTAGCCAAAATGATTTACATATGTGTTTGTGCCATTATAAAATCATATGACAAAAATGAACTTCTCAACACTTGAATGCTTTGACACTCTGTCATGTAGACTCCTTTATGCTATCACTTGACTTCTATATACTTGTTTTCTTGGCAATCATTAACTTGTCAATGTGCTTGGTTCCAACTATATTTCTTGGTGTGTACATGTGCTTGGTGTCTACTGAGTACTCAACAATCACTATCCTACTCAATGTTAGCTTTGTATGCTCAACCTTTACTAGATAACTCAGTCACAGTGATGACCATGTAATCTTGCCTAGTAAATGACTAAGTGTTTGGACACCAATAGACAACATAGGCTTAGAGATCAACAATGACTTCTCTTTAATTTTTTTTTACTGATGTTGATTGGGCAAGAAATTGTTGGAAATATAGATGGAGTAATTGCGGGGGGGGGGGGGGGGGGGGGGGTGTGAATCAGATCCCTTAGATGTCTTAAAAACTAGTTACTGTTGTCACTCGATAACCACACAGAAAAATGATGTAACTCGGTAGATGTATTGTGTGTTAACTTTAATAGAACTTTAAACATGCATGCATAAAGAAATAACATGAACACAAGAGACACTAGATTTAACGTGGAAACCCAATATGGAAAAAACCACCAAGTAACTAGCTACTAATTTTCACTCTTTTGAAGTGAGCCCTGCTAGGAGCCAACCCTATTTAAGGTTAAAACACACACTATTAGGTGTGACCTTATTAGAGGATTTAATCACCCTACTAAGAGTGGCCTTGCTAGAGGAATTTAGAACAATTCAATAGAACTGTCACCTTGTTAGAGGATTTACAAAATGGCTGTTAAACTAACTCTGTTAAGAGATTTGGAAATCACTGCTACAATTGTGAGAAAGTAACAATGAGTTGACCTGAATGAGATGCAATTGAATTGCTAATACAGATCTCTGTTTTGCTTCACTAGGTCCTCTCTAATCGAATAAAACTTTGCTACTCCTCAAGGATATTTGATCCTTCTTCAAAATTTGCTCACACTTTCCTCTTCACACAATCAATACACTTGCATGTTCACTCATTACACTTTTGAATTCACAAGTTGACCTTTTATTTATACCATACAAATTTTCAAGCTTGATTACAATTTACAATTATCAATAATCATTACATCATTCGGCTACAATCATTACATAAAATAATTTAACTTTATTTCACAAAAAAATGAAATCCTTCATTGGCCAACCCTGCTTGGTAGACACTGCTCCAAAAATGATTTCCAGTGTTAACCAACTAAAGCTCGGTGAACATTGCAAACTCTGCAAAATCCTTTGGAGACCGAGCGAACTCGATAAACATTGACTTTCCTTCGCTAACCTTGTGAGCTTGGTAGAAGCTGACTTCTGCCATAGAAACCTTTGATGCTCGAGTGAGCTTGATAGAAACTATTTCCACAGAGTATTTTTCAAGAACGCTTAGTAGACTTTGGAATTTGCTTTGCTAACCAACTGATCTCAGTAGACTCTGTTTGATAACTGATATGACATTTGTGTAACATCAAAGACAACACACAATTGAACAATTGTATCCAACATATATATGGATTATAGGAAGTGCAAAAGTGGCAGTGCATTATTTATTGGTGCTAGGCTAGTGTCTTGGACAAGAAAAAAGAAAAATTGTATATCTCAATCCAATTGAAGCCAATTTTTTTTGTTGCTACTATCATTTATATACAAATGGCATGGTTCAAGAAGATATTAGAAGGAATTTAGGAAAATGTAACTGAAGTGGTAGTTATTTATTGTGATAATACAAGTTTTATTGACATATCCAAGAACTCGATGATCTACTCTAAGATAAACCACATTTCTATCAAGTATCAATTTCTTAGAGAATATGTACAAGAAAAAGAGGCACAATTGGAATATGTGCCAACTAAGGAACATGTAGTAAATATTTTCACATAACCATTACCAAGGATACATTTGAGTATCTAAGAAGTATGTTAGGGGTCATTTCCCTACCTAGATTCAACTAGAAGAGATTTTTTGCATTGATCTAGTACATTCATTAAACATATTATGTTTGGATTGATGTTGTGGGACTACTCCTTAGGGGGGATAGTTGGTGTAGTGATGTAGTTTAGGGAAGTGAAGAGTTAGAGGATTTTTGGTACATGGGTAGTCAGATAGTTGACACCTTTGGTATTGTTGTCAAAGGGGGGGGAGAGTAAAGAACACATAATGAAAGAGGAATACAAAAAGGAGTAGAGAATGTGAAGAAGAACCTTTGAGGTGAGAAAGTGGAGAACATAGAATGCATAATGTAGAAGACAAAAGATAGAAGATCACTGAAAGGGAAGAAACCTTCTAGATGTCAAAAATAAAGATTTGGATAAAGGAAAATATAAGTGTTTTAACTAATTAAGAAGGTAATCATATGTTTTATTGGGTATCTATCAATGTAAAGGGGAAGTTTGATGGATAAAATGATGTTATGATGGTAGGTGATGTATGGTATTGTCATGATGCAAATCTGATTACATAATGATAAGTTATTGTGTTGTCATTAATGTCAAGTATTAAATTAGTGTTCTTAGTATGTTACTAGATATAAATATTATGAACAAGGTGTTGCTATGAGAATTAATAGTAAAAATACTTATGAGAGACTTGGGTATGACTTTGAATGTAAAGTGTATGACCAATGCTCTTAAAGTAATGATATGAGAAAATTATGATTAGATGAAGGTTGAAAGTGTAACTCCTAGAGTATTTAGTGACAAGCAATAGATGATTTGATTTACTTATCAAATATATAATGAAATAAGTGAAGTAGTCATGAGATAAGATGGTAAATAGTCCTTAGATGCTATGGTTGTGAGTGCAACTAAATTGGTTGACTAGTGAGCAGGTATTACAGTTACAAAGAAAGTTTCAGATAAAGTGTTTATGTTTTTGAGTTATCGATGGTAGATCTTGGACTAATGACTACTATGGATGTTGTGGTGAGTATAGTTAAGTTAGTTACGATTTGGTGACTTGTCTTAATTTTTGGAGGTGATGATCTATCATTTAATTGATTTATGTAAGCATGCCATGTCGATTCTAGAAGAAAGGTTTGGTTGGTCAAAACATGTTTGACTATTCTTCATGAATGCAAATGAAAAATTAATTGTGGATGATAGAGTATAGGAAATTTATTGTATGCATCATGATGTGTGTTTAGGAACATGGTATGTAAGTTCTATTCTTAGACTTGAAACTAAATTTTTTTAGGGAAATTTTAAGGTAGTGGTAGGGTTTAGAGTTTGATGAAAAATATATATTTGATGAAGGTTAAATAGTTATGTGTTGATCACGTATAGTTCATGAATGTGAAGGTGTGATCAAGCCAGGGTGTAGCTCAGTATGAAGTCAAGTGAATGTTGCATTATGATGGATTTGATTAGGAAAAGGAGTTATATCTTTACCATATCACTCTACTTATTGTTCCCTAATAGTTGCAACAATTTAAATCCCTTAACCAAGTGGACCCTAATAGGTCCTTTATTGTAAATCCTCTAATAGGGTGGAACTTTAACTAGTTTTCTAAACCCTTTAACAAGGCTACTCAAAATAGGGTTAAGTTCCTAACAAAGCTAGAGATAAATCCCTTGATTGAGTGACACATAATAATGTCTTTGTAAACTCCTAATAGGGTTAATCTCCTAATAGGGTATACTTCATAAGAGTGCACATTTTGTGGTACTAATTTCCACCATGGTTTTTACCCAAATTGGGTTTCCACAAGACCAAATCTTTGTGTCAAATATTGCATTGTCTTGTGGATGGACTCACATGTTTGAAGTTTTTATTTAATACTATTAAGTTAATCTCATGACAAGGGTTTAAAGGTTGAAAATTTGTTTAACTGATAAATTACTGATTCACCCCTCCCCCTCTTAGAAATTTGATCCCTTAGAACTAAATGAAATGCCTTACAATACCTCTTGATGCTTGGGGATGTATAAGGTTGAGCTTATAAATATATCTACACAAATCCATGCTTTGATAAACTATAATACTAATACAAAATAGTACAAATCTAATAAGAAAAATACAATGAAAAGAGTATGCATAAGAGATTAAGTGTGCAAAACTCAAGAACATATAGCTTACATACATACATATATACATACATATGCACACATGACCTGTTTATGTCTACATATATGCATATATATGCATGCATGTATGTATACATATATGCACATATACATACATATATATATATATATATATATATATATATATATATGTATGCATGTACATATACATATATACATATATGTATGTGTGTATACATATATGTATGTATACACACATATATTTGTGTGTATGTACATATATGCACACCCACACACACACATATATACACATGTCTATGTATACACACACACACACACACACACACACACATAGATACATACATAGATATACATATGTATACACACAGATAAGTATATACATATATAGAAGGTTTGCAGTATGAATGTGAATGTACAAGATATATATATGCGCGCACGTGCGAACACACACACACATACACACACACATCTCTCTCTCTCTCTCTCTCTCTCTCTCTCTCTCTCTCTCTCTCTCTCTCTCTACACACACACACACACATAGATGTGTGTGTGTGTGTGTGTGTGTATTTATTTGTGATATATATATATATATATATATATATATATATATATATATAAGGTTTACAGTATGAATGTACAAGATATATAGTATAAGTAAGATATGAATAGTGTTATCTCATATGATGTGATGTGAATGAGTGATTATTTTCTTTTATTTTAGTTTTGTTCTTGTTTTTCAACATTGGGGCTGACTTTCTTGCATAAATAATCTAGACTAGGTTTCTCCCTATTTGTTATAGAGTAAACAATTATGGAGTGCAAACATGTACATAATTATTGAGTGATAATATTTGTTAATAAGGGATTTCTTTTTGGTGGTATGCAAGTTATATATTTTCTTTGACTTGAGTTGAAACAAATGTACATCTTAATCAATAGCCTATACATATTTTAAATGTTGATAAGAAAACATGTCACACGTGTTAGCCACCCAACTCGTATATAAATACATGTCAAGAAAACTCACTCTAAAGTAGAACCTTGTTCCTCCTAGTTCAAAAACTCAATAATGATACATAAAATGACATCACCAAATCATTTTCTTTTTTTATGTTGAGATTATGTTGGAAGCTAGAATAGTGATTTTTTTTATCAAGTCATGTTTTCAAAGTCCAAAATGTCACATTGTCACGTGTTTGTAGTTTGTCATTTATTTTTAATATTGCTGAAAAATTAATAGATTATTATAGATTATTCATTAATAATTATAATTAATTTTCTAATTTTAAATGTTGTTTTTATAAATAATCCCATTAAAATAAATATTATTTAATATTCAGTCTTTTGCATATATTAAAGCAACAAAATCAAGGGTGTTGCCCATATAGAATAAGTTGAGAAGGCTTAAAATAGAGAGCAATAGCAGAATGTTAACACTACATTAAGAAACACCAAAAATATAAAAAACCATTAGTAGGAGCAAGTGCACCAAGATGGTGTGCAAAAAGGATATTACTTTGTTTCTCAAGTCAGGTAACCTCAAACTTTAAAGAGAAATTTGAGGGTTGTGCACTCAAAATTAAAAGTAGTCTAAAGAATAAGTTCTTGATTGTATTAATCCGAGTCTAGTTTCTAAAATAGTAAAGCTTTTCAATAATGGATAAGAATATTCCTATTTTTTAAAGAAAAACATAACATAATTATTTCTGTGTGTTTCACAAAAGAGTTGTTCAAATTTAGTATTTTACAAAACCCTTTGGTAGGATAATAGCTAAGAGTGAGGTATGGAAGTTTTGTATTTTTTTTTGTAATTTTTTATTAAATATTTTTTAATAATTTTTTTGAATTGACCTCATCTTGAAAATCTAATACATGTTTGTGTGACTTGGATCAAACTTATTAAAAATGCAAACTTCTTTTAAAGTGTATAGAATGTAGTATAGAATAGTAATATAAAATTTACTTTGAATTTGGTCAAGTAGTTCCAAAGCTAAGAAAATGGTAGACATATGTCTTTAAGGATTATGAAGATACTGGTAAAGAAAATCAAAGTTTACTATGCTAATGTTTTCTAAAAATAGAAAAATTATACGATTGGAAAGCTGAGAAGATGTGTGATATTATTCTAGTGGCAATTTTAGAGATACACACTTGACCATTTGTAAACTTGATGACGAAAAAGTTGAGAAATTATCTTGTAAGATGAAGAAATGTGTAAAGGGACAAAAATAGAGGAAAAATGGTTTTTTAAGCCCCAATGTCATTTTCAAACTATCTTATCTAGCCAAAATGTGTACAGGTTCCTATGTGCCAAATAACTTGCATATGAATATCTATAGTTCTATATATGTTTCTATGTATGTCTATATGCATATTTTCATATAGATGTATGTGTATATATGTGTGTGTATATATATACATATATACATAGATAGACATATATACACAAATACACACACACACACACACACATATACATATACACATATACATACACACACATATATAAATACCTATATGTGTGTGTGTGTGTGGATGAATCTCTTTATTTCTTCTCTCTATCATCTTCCTTTCTCTATCATTATGTATGTCTATTCTAAGCCATAACTATCCTCCTTCAAATTATTTCATCTCTCTCCAAAATATCTTCTCTTTGTGCCTCATGTATCTCACACTCCCCCCCTCCCCCCCTCTCTCTCTCCCCGCTCCCTCTTTAGATCTCTTTAGGTCATTATCCTATTCTTTGTCTCTAGCCTATTCTCCCCTCTTCCGCCCTCTCCCTCTTCCTATCTCCCCCCCTCCCCTCTCTTCCTCTCTCCCATCACCCCTTTCCTTTCCCCTCTCTCTACCTCTCTTTATTCTATTCTCCCTCTCTTTCCCTTCTCTATATTTCTTTCATCTTGTTGATGAAAATTATTCAATTGTATATTGTCATTGATGTTACATAAATGTTATACTCTTACCAAGCATTGCCAATTGGGACTAAGTCTAGAAGTCTCTAGTATTTTCCGAGAAAAATTGTAGAAGAAGAGAAGTTTAGGGATTCCTGTGTAAATTGAGTTAGTTCAGTTACCAAAGAATTTCAATGTAGACCGAGTCAGACTAGTTACCAAGGAACTCAGTGCTAACTGAGTGACCCAATTTTAGGCAACCTTCAACAGATTAGATTTAGCCATTTGTTGGTTTATGAAAACCCACTCAGTGGATGTTATATATTTATTTCAAATGAGATTCAAGATGACTTGACTTTTGGTTTCATATATATGAAAGATCAAGTTGTGAATTATCTAAGAGAAAGTGGAGAAGAAGGTAAGATGCAAAAAGAGAAGGATATCTGATCAAGATTAGAGTATTCAAGGAGTTGCAAAGAATATTCTGATCAAGGAGGATCTAGAGGATAAGCCAGAACAATGATCCAAATTTGCAATCTAGTTACTTTATAAATTAGGTCAATCATTTATACTCTATAACAATTGTAGCAATGAAGAAATCTCTTAACAGAGTTGACTTAACAATGATTTTGTGAATCCTCTAACAAGGTGGTATTTCTAGATTGAAGTATCTTAAAACCTCTAACAAGGCCACTCCTAACAGAGTGATTTAAATCCTTTAACAAGGTCACACCTAATAGTGTATTTTGTAACTTTTAACAAGGTTGGCTCCTAACATGCCTTACTTCAAAAAAGTGAAAAGTCTTAACTAGTTACATTGGTGGTTTTTCCAAATTGGATTTCCATGTTAAATCTTGGTGTCTCATGTGTTCATGTTATTTTCTTACTGCTTTATCTTTTTGAAAGTTACTAAAGGTTAATATACATTAATATATTAGATTTGATGATTTAAAAGAGGTAAATTAGACTACCTATAGATCTATGATTGGGAAAATTCAGTATGTTATTCATACAAGACCTAATATTGCATTAGAGGTTGGTATAGTTGCAAGATTATTTGCAAATCCCACAAAAAATTACATGATGACAATCAAAAGAATTATGAGATATCTAAAAGGAACACAAGACTATGGTCTATTGTACAAGAAATGAGGGAACTTTGAGATAAAATCCTTTACTGATGTTGATTGGGCTGGAAGCATTGATTATATGAAGAACACTAGTGGATGAGCATTCTTTCTTGGAAAGAGGTTAGTATCTTGGACAAGTAAAAAGTAGAATTATATCTTTGAGTCTACAATAGAGGCATAATATGTTTCTACAACAATTAATTGCTCCAACATAATGTGGTTCAAGAAATTGTTATCAGGAGTGAAGGAAGAAATCAAGGATCTAGTGGTTATCTATTGTGATAACACAAGTACAATCAATATATCTAAAAATCTAGTGATGCACACCAAGACAAACACATTGCAATCAAGTATCATTTTCTGAGAGAATTAGTTCAAGATAACAAGGTTAGATTGGAATATGTTAACACAAAGGAGTAGGTTGTTGACATATTTACCAAACCATTACCTAAGGATACATTTTTGCATCTAAGAGGAATGCTAGGAGTCATTCCCTTATCTGATGCTCACTAGTGTATAGATTAGTGATGTATCAACCAAACTGCATTGAAGATCTATCAAGTTGATGCAAAGAAGCAAGAGCTCATTGCATACAAATTAGTACATCAAGTACATTGTAAAATCAATTTATCAACTCTTTGGCATTTGATGTCAAAGAGGGAGAGAATCATGTCATATATTCATTGAGAGAGATTGGTATAATCATATAAGAAAGAAAGACAATAATCTGCAAGAGGGAGAACTAGATCAGATGGAGTCTGAAGATAAGATGGCAGAGGGAGAATATTAGAGGGATTTATCATGGATGGATAGATAATAAAAATGAAACTAAGGATATGAAAATACTAGAAATCATTTGATTTCTCTAAGTTTTATTTGTTTAATGACATGTTGTGTTGCCATCAATGCCAAAGAGGAATATTGTTGATAACAATTATTCAATTGTATATTGTCATTGATGTTATACAAATGTTATACTCTTACCAAGCATTGCTAGTTGGAACCAAGTTTAGAAGACTCTAATATTCTTCGAGCAAAAGTTTAGAAGAAAAGAAGTTCAGGGATTCCTATGTAAACCAAGTCAGGTCAGTTATCAAAGAAGTTTAGTGTAAACCAAGTCAAGTTGGTTACCAAGGAACTCAGTGGTAATCGAGTGACCCAGTTTTAAATGACCTTTAGCATATTAGTTTTATCTATTTGTTGGTTTATGCAAGACAACTTAGTGGATGCTATTTTTTTGTTTGAAAGGGTATTCAAGTTGACTTGACTTCGAGTTTCATATATATTAAAGGTCAAGTTGTAAATTATGTAAGTGTAATTGGTGAAGAAGATAAGATGCAAAAAGAGAAGGATATATGATCATGAGTACAATATCCAAGGAGCTACACAGAATATTTTAATCAAGGAGGATCCAAAGGATAAGCTAGAAGAATGATCTAAATCTGCAATCTAGTTGCTTCACAAATCAGGTCAATCATTGTTACTCTATAACAATTGTAGCAGTGAAGAAATCTCTTAACATAGTTGACTTAATAGTCATTTGTAAATCCTCTAACCAGGTGGCATTTCTAGATTGAATTGTCTTAAGACCTCTAACAAGGCCACTCCTAATAGGTTGATTTAAATCCTTTAATAGGGTCACACCTAATAATATGTTTTGTAACCTTTAATAGGGTTGGTTCCTAACAGGATTCACTTTAGAAGAGTGAAAAATTGTAACTAGTTGCATTGGTGGTTTTACCAAATTGGGCTTCCACATTAAATTTCGGTGTCTCATGTGTTCATGTTATTTTCTTATTGCTTTATCTTTCTGCAACTAAGTTACTAAAAGTTGATACACATTAATATATCTAATTTCTTTGTTAAATGAGTTACAATGTATATCTAGTTCTAACCAAGCTATGAGCTTAAAAGAAGTTTGTATTGATATCTAAGGGATTTGGAATTGTTTTAGTGGTAACTGATTCACCCCTCCCCTCTCAGTTACTCCTCCTATATTTCCAACACATACCCCCTGCTCGCTCTCCCCCTTCATCTCTCCCTTTCTCCTTCCCTCTACCCTCTTTCCCCACCCCTACCTCTATTTATTATATTATTTATCCCTATCTCAATTCTCTATCTTTATCTATCCCCTCGTCTCTCTCTCCTCCTCTCTCCTATTCAATCCCTCCTCCTCCTCCTCTCCTTCTGTCCCCCCCCTCTCTCTCCCTCTCTCTCCCACCCCTCCCTCCCTCCCTCCCTCCCTCTCTCTATCTCCTCACACTATCAAAGTGTATGTAAGTTATGTTTTGAAATGATTAAGAACGTAAAATTTAGAGAGACAATGAAATTTTTGGAGTTAACAACATATACAAATAGTAGTGAAAGAGCCATTGTGAGAAATCTATTTGTTGTATATGAATAGATTGGTTTGAAATCACACACTAATGATGTTAATGTTACTTGACATGTCCTCACATCAATGATAAAGTAAATATAAATAATTTTATTTTTGTTTAATAAGAAAAATAAACAAGTCATTAAGGATAACTAGAATAACTTTATGCAATGTCTTAGAGAGGTGAGAGTAATCGAGTCCACCCCAATAATAATTCTCTATGGGAATTCTCAGGTAGGATCTCATGTGAGGAAAAGTCTTTTGTTAATGCACTAAGAACATTATTTAATTTTTTTTGGCATGAAAACACAAGGGTTTTAGCCAACCAAAGAAATGTTGTTGTTAGTGGCCAAAATTTCACACTTTCTAAATTGAATAGATTTTAGCATTCCATGCTAACATGGGAACTTCCCTGGGTAGTGGGTCACCTCAATTTAGGAAGAACCACCATATTCTTGGTTGACTCCAATAAGATGCTTCACTTAAAGTCACAAACGTTCAGAGGGAAAGGAAAAGAAAGATAACAAAAAAAGAAAACTAAACTATGTTATGCCATACACATATGAAATATATCCGAGTGTACTTTCATTTAAATCAAATTTGAGGTATTTGCATGAGGAACTTGAAGAGTTATGTCCATTTTAGTGAAAATCGCTTGCCCAAAATTTATTTCTAGAACTTTCAAAAAAAAATTAAAAAAATTGGTACGACTACATATGGAATCATATGACTTTATAAATTGGTGAGGAGCAAGAAATTAATGTTATGATCAAACTTTTTTATTGTCAGAAAAAACTATTTTGATGTATAATGGGTCATATAATTCATTTTCTGAAAGTTGTCATGTTATTTTCTTGTGTGAATGTTTGCCACTATTGAAACAAGAAGATTGCAAATACTCTAAAATTGGATAAAATAGTGGATATGTAATGCATGGTTGGAAATATCAAAATCTATAGGAAAGTAAATGCTTCCACATGAATGAAGTTTTAATAGTCCTATTTGGAAATTTGTACCTAGGTCAGACCCATGAAGGAGATGCTAGAACAATATACAAGTCATTCTCACTAGAGGGAAAGTAGTAATGGAGAGTGAGAATACAAGCTATCTTACACAGGAAAAAATCCAAAGTCTTGATGCTTGAATGCAAAAAAAGGGACACACTCAGCACACAACTACCGTCAATAGTTCCATTTCTCTATTAGTTATAAACACCTAAAATTCATTGTCTTCAAATGTCCAAATTTTAAGAGTACTCATGCATCATTATTGTAATTTAATAATTATTAATTGGATGATATTATAAATCAGCAAATAAATTAATAAAGTTAAAAAAAAAGCAAGTTGTGACATTAATTAGAGTGGATATGCATTGATGAGCTAGAGAACTTCTTCTCAAGAAGTTAAGTTAGTTTGTAGACATGAGGAATTTATATAGGGGAGTAGCAAAAGACTTAGGGTCAAATTTGTATTTCTCCTAGAGTTTAGAAGGAGTTAAGACCAATTGGATCATTTTTATGGGCAATCTTGGTGAGTCATATGGTTGTGTATGACTTAGAGAGACTTTTCCAATCATGCAATTTCATTTATAGAGAGTGGAGTGGCCTATTTTCTTGTATTTGACCCTAGTTGGTTGAAGAGTTATATTCATTGAGTTTTTCAATCACTCTATAATTAGTTCATGCTTTTGGCAGAGAAGACACAATGCAAAGATAATGCATTTAGGACATGATTGATAGAAATGATTAGTTAAAGCTTATTTTTCCTTTCATTTTTGTCTCATAGAAGTACCTTCTCTTTGGTTTTTAAGTGTTCTATTATAGGTTACAGATAGTAGTAGAAGAACTCATTTTAATTTGTTGTAGTGACGAGTTTATTTCTTCCTCTCTTATTTCATGAATCCTCATACCTTTTTGTGACATATTTATGCATGAGCACAAAGTTGTGATTTGTGTCATTTCTATTGCATGTGAGGGTTATCTGAGTAATTGCTGATTTTTGCAACTTCAACTTTTGGTGGATCACCTCCTATAGTAATAGGTTGCAGTTCAAGTTATTTAAAGTTTTGAGTTTACCTCTTATCCTTTCCCTTCATAAATTTTTTAGTTTTAGGTGATACTCATGGAAGACAACCTTCTCTAGATGTTTATATCAACTATATGTTACCCATAACCTTGAAATAATCACATGTTTCTCCATATTATGTCTAGTTTTATGAAGATTAGCATAGGGTGAAAATTTGGGAAGAAATAGTTTCTGGCACACCTAATGGGACAAAGATTCAAATTTTTTTTAGTCTTTTCCAATATTTATGATACTTTTGTGTGGTGTATACAAAAATAGGTTTTTCCTTTGGAGGCAATAAATTTACACACCTAGCATTTCTAGAGAAGATATTCACTAGTTTCAAGTAGATTTAGTTGTTGGTACATACAAAATTAAAGTCTAGTTCATTTTAAAATGATATCATGATCCTATGGTTTATATGAGTGTTTCATGTCTTCATTTTTGTTAATGAGAAAATGGCCTATCATTCCCATTTCATGATAGTTATATTTTTATACCTCCTTACCAGCCTCATCAACAAGTTACATATGTTTATGACTCACCCACTCCATCTAAAATTTCATCACACCATGCTTATCAAAAACCACAAGAGCATGCACACAAATTTTCCTAGCATGTTTCAAACATGATCTTGGATGATATTCTAAAAAAATTCCTAGAGAAATTGAGAGCTACAGAAAACGAGAAAGAGTATAGCATACAAGAGGAGGATATTTCTTATGAAGCTCATGTTCATCAACAAGAGGTAGATCTCAATAGATATGCACATGAATTGCTTGCTAATCAAGTTGTAGTAAAGGAGGAGAAAATGAGGATATTGATAGCATGAGTACAAGAGCTTGAGGCTTAAGTAGCTACTTGTGTCCAAAGTCAACCTATAATTCAAGAAGTTTCCAAGCTCAAGATTCTAATTTTTTGAACTTTTAAACCTCCAACAAATTTGAAGTAGCCTTTACCAGAGCTCAAGATTCAACATGATCAATAGAGTTTTTGAGTAACTAAGATCATTTCTAAAAATGTAATTATATTTCCATTGTTATAGATATGTTCCAAATTCAGATTTGGATCTCACATAAGTATGAGAGAAGGAGACATGTCTCCAAGGTTTAAACATCAATATTTAGTATATTAATAATATAAATAACCATATATATATATATATATATATATATATATATATATATGTAAAATAAAATAAAATATATTTATATAAAGTAATCTTTATCTAATTATCATCAATAATGAAAATCATGATCATATCAAACTCCCTCTTAGTTAGGAAGGATTCATATAGAACATATTATGTTCTTGAGTATATGAAAAAATATCATCTCAGTATGATATTCCTAGAATGGCATATTTATGGATATCAACATAAATCTATCAACACATACATATATTATATATGGAATTTGCTATGATTCACAGTGAGGTTAAGTATCTCAACACTTCTTTTTTTTGAAAAGAGGAAAATTAAGAAATTTCTATAACATTAATATAAGTTTAAACACCACCTTAAGTGAGGTCTATAATAAATTTAAGCTATGGCGTCTGACAAGATCCAACCTAAAGAACCATAACAACTTTCATGGTGTTTGGCAAAATCCAGCCCAAAGAACCATGGTAAGTTGGTTATCAAGGTGTTTGAAAAAATCCAACCCAAAGAACCAAGATAACACTTGCTCCAACACATTTTGGTGTTAGGAGATATGTCTACTATTGATAAGATCTTCACCTTAAAATAGTTACCTTCTGTTTGTTATCATAACTTTTGGCACACCAGGACAACAACTTAATGTAGTCTGTTATGATAATAGGTTCAGTTATTGACAAGATCACCACCTTTCAATAACTCCCCTCTAAATACATACATCAATGAAATATCTTCATCTTTCATGAAATAATTAAAACATAATCATGTATTAACTTGAACATGATATCCACCATGAACCAAGTTAGAGTGTGGACCCACCATAACTGCTACTAGAGGGTGGAACAAAGGGTTTTCACCTCATACATCTCTCTCATAGAGAAAAGCCCATTAGAAAGGATTTATCTTAGAAATTCTCCTCATAGAGAAGATATCATCCAAAAAGGATTGCATCTCAAAATTTCTCCCTCTGAACATTGATCTTGGGAAGTCAGGTCCTCTAGTTACTTCCTCAAAAACTCTCTACACCCAAGGATGCCTATCAAAATCACTCTGAATCTAATATCAATTTTCTAATTTTTTGGTGATAAGTCATTACTTCCTCATGTTATACCTAGGTGTAGGCCCATAAACATCATGCAATCACCCATATATATTTCTAGACTCCCTCTCAGTATCAATCTTCTAAGCTCCTACATTGCCTTCAAAGAAGTGTCATACTCCCTCTTAATGTAGAAGAATCTCATAATATCAATCATCAAGGATACAAGCCTCATTTTATCTATCTTTATCATAAAGGTATTTTGAGATACTATCATTAGGTTGAGTCTACATAATATCTAGTAGCATGTGTAAAGTACCAACTTTTTTTTCCTATAAGAACATCCTCAACAATAAAGGAAAAGATCAAGGTAAATAACCTTTATAGTATGTATAGAAAATAAAAATAAGAGAGAGATAAATATCAAGAATAAGAATACTTATCTAGACATGAAGATTCAAAATTTTCTTCTTAAATTGTATGAGAATGGAACATCTCCCCTCTAAAAGTGGGAAATGAACATTGACTATTATTCTCCCCACAATGTAAAATTTCCACTTATTCTTATATTGTTGAACAATTTTTATTATCAAATATGATAACTCCTTTCTAAGTTATAACTTGTTTTTTTTATGCATTGAAAGTCCAAACATTCATTTAGCTTAATAGTAAAAGCGAACACAAACTCGTCCTTAATACACTAATATCTTGATTGAGTATGATTGTGCCACTTGAATGAGTCTACAACTCATATGTCAAGTTTCATTTATCAAAGAAAGACTCATAGATGGTTCAATTGAAGTCATCACTTTCTCATGATGTACACAAGGGTAGGCACATCAAAATCAAGAAGTAAATCAAAAATTACATTTATCTAAAATCATCCACCATATACCAATATCTTGATTTAGAGTGTTCATGCCACAAGGATCTATTACTCATACTTAGATCTTTGTTCATCAAAATGATAACCATAGGTGGTTCAAATGCTTTGGCAACCATAAATATACATTTTTTTGTAGTTTTCCCATTCTAATTTTAATTAATGTTATCTATCATATAAACACTTTGATGATACTAGATCTTTGGTTGACATTTACATAGACTTCTTGTCCTTGATCCTTGATAATAATCATAAAATCTTATTTGATTGTCTAAAAATGAATAATATAATGAAACAAAGAAGGTGATCTTTCATACCTCGATGTTCATAAAACTTTAGGCCATCTTTTAAGAATCTTCATTAGAGTTTCTAAAGAATGTTCAATAATTTAATTGTACACATATCCTTTAATTGATGCATGATATATATGTCACCAATACTGGCTCCTCCTTGCATACGATGGTGTGGCTAAAGAAAATCAATGCCTCTTAAGGTATATATCTCACCTCACCTCTTGAGGATATTAATACCACTTCTTTTATTTAATAATTTCCTTGTAAATTATCAAATCAATAGACAAATACAGACATTTGATCCAATAGAAAAATAGAAATAGAAATCTCCAACAATACATAATTCTTTGACTTCCAACTATGAACGTGTATCTCTTATTGTACTAACCTTTTATATATTCTTTGATTGTATTTGGATAGTATATTTCCTAGTTCCTCCTTCCATGGATATGGCATGTTGGATGGTTGATGGCTATGTTTCTAAATTCAAAGTATGACTTTCATATTAGGTCGTCCACCACATAAAACCTGGGACAAATGGGGTGAGTTTCCTCTATTATGTGATGTTTCCTTTTTAATATGTTTCTCCTTTTGGTTAGCCCATTGGTGGGATTTGATGTTTCGTGTGGACCATAATATCCACATAGGTGCATATTTAACTTAACTATTAAATTAACCTCACTATATTTGAGTGTAAAGCCACCTGAGCACTATTTGTATCATATAGGCAATTACAATAATTCTTGGGGTTCGAAACTTGGTTGTTCCTTTCTATTTTATATTATTTTCATGTTACTTTTCTCTGATGAATACTTGTAGGGTTTCACAAATAAGAAATTTGAGGTTTAATATGATTTTTTTTCTTATTTTACTTATTTGTGTTTGAGATTAGGATAGTCACGTATATATTAGGAAAAGTCACAAGCACTCTTATGGTCATGGCCATTAGTTAGAGTTTAATTTAGTTTATTTTATATTGTCTCTAATATTATCATTGGGCTAGCTTCGATCATTTATGAAACAAAAGGCCTAAGTTACACATTGAGTCACACACTCCATTCATAGTATAATCTCATACTTCTGAGTGGCAGTGATCTAGTAAAAATCCCTACAATTTTATACAATCTCTGTCCAACAGTTTCAGTAGTACAAATCATTCTTCCTCTCATACAACAAGGAGTGAGTCTCAAATCACAATTTGAGATCTTGAATTATCTTGGAGGTCCATATTGATCCATCTCACATGGTTACATACACAACTCTTAGATTTAAACAGTTAGGGGTCCAATGGTAGAGACTGAGAAGCTCATCTCAATGAAGACAACATCAATGAAGAAGACCCTACTAAATGTCTAATAAGTTCACATAATCCAATATATTCCCTTTCTAATGAATCTCTAATGAAGACTTTCATCATCCCAGCCTATGCTCCATTGGTCTGACCATCCATTTCACATATTATTGGCAATGATCAATGTTGTCACAAAAGCTTACACCCTTGTCCAAAGTCTTACCTAAGAACAACCTCATGAAACATGGAAACAACCTCCAAGTTGTGGTACTTGAACTATGAGGTTGAGTCTCCGGAGAAGGCTAGCTTCCTCTACTATTAGGATGCACTTAAACTATTCTTAAAGAGAAAAGGGATAAAGAATACATGAAAGCAACTACCTAATCTATTCTAAAGAGGTGATGCACCAGAATAAGGTGTTTAGACCAACCTCTGCCCATACATGCATAGTGCTATTATTATGACAGTCTATAGATATACGAATTTAAACTTTTCTTTAGTTTGTGAACTACACAAATATCAAAAAACCATATGAGTGGCACACTTAGAATACTTCACTTCTTATCATTCACAGGTCAAAGAGATATGAAGGATGTAGATTACAAATATTCATAGTACATCGAAGAAAGGCAAGCAAATTTACATAGTACGATAATAGTTTGAAAGAAATAAGGCAGAAAGTCATATAACTTAGAGGCAAAAGGGAATTTTATAGTAGTATGCCAAGGAAACAGTAGACAAACAAAGAAGATCCGACTCTAAGAAAAAGTACAAAAATTGCCTTTATAGTGCAGGCATAACTTAGATAACTTCTATTACAAGAAAAAATTCAACTACTACAATCAAATCTCTAGAGAACAGTTATTGTGAAGTTGAAAGATCTAGCCATTGAGTAAATCCACACATGAGAGGATCACTTCTGCACCAAATAGATCCCTGAGAGGTCAGGAGTGACGGTTATTTAATCTCTGACTGAATGAGTGTATTAATAAACAACGACAAAGTATTTCTTTGTACTTATCAGGCCTAGGGATCAATGAAAGTGGTTGTAGGAGATTAGAAAGATCAAGTTCTTTATTCAAGGAACTTCTTCTCCTGCCGTCAATCCACCAAATTGACTATGATTTTAGTCAACTGGGATTAACCATCGAGCCACACCATGTGGACCAAAATTTTTTCACCATTATGCCACCTTATCAGTAGTCTAATCTCGATGTTCTGCATTCAATCACCCATGATCACATCCTCGCCACCACCTTCCCTTAATAACTGTTACTACTTGAGAAATCATGATTCACTAGTCATCATTGCCTCGCCACCCGCACTTGGCATTCTTTACTAACTACCATGACTTGGTGAAAGCTAAAGTTAGACCATACCCATGCTATTGCCACCTTGACCTAGTATTACTTTCTGACCCTTGCGACCAAGTGAAACAAAGGGAATTGCTCGATCACAACACAAGGATTAGCCACCTCTTAATCTACGGTGATCATGCACTGGCTATAGATCTAAATTATCTAATGATTTAGGATATATCTTGGAAAATTGAGATCTACCTTACCACACTATCGAATCTTAAACCATAACATGTCAATATAACCAAGTGATTGGGTGAAATCAAAACAAAGCACACCTTTGCTGCCTTAACCTTAGTCAACACTCAACCACCTACGACCATGTAAATCACACAGTCGTGAATTAAAATATTATAAAGCATAACATGCAACAAAGAATATGGCCAATGTGAAACCATTTTAGGAGAGCCTTAGGTGACCGTTAAAATAGATCATTATTTGAATTTGATTTTTTGGTGTGAGGGCAACTTTGGGCTAAATTTTTTGGTGATTCAAGGGGGATGCAAGCCTACTTAGCACATGACTAGTGACCATCAAAGAGATCCATTGGGTTATAGAGTCTTTGAAACCATAAACTCATATATTTACCACTTTTGTTACATTTTGTGCCATAACAAGTCCTCTTTCTCTGCAACTTGTAAAACAACTTTAGAACAAACTCCTTTTCCAACAAAACAAAAATGTGCCCATGCACTTCTTGAAAATAGGAAAGAACAGGAAAGCAAAACTATTCTAACTATATACATGAAATAGTGATATTCATCAGAAATAAGACTTAAGATATATCCCATTAATAGGGATGGGTAAGATTTTTCCATTAGGCCTACTCAACTGTAAGGCAATAGATTGCTTACGAATAATGATCACATAGGGGTCACTCCATAAGGCATCAAATTTTGAGTGTCTCTATGCCTTTGCTCTATTTGCATCCCATTTAAGCACAAAATCACCTTCTCTAAAATTCTTGGCCTTAGCCTTCTTATCAAAATTCCTCTCCATCTATTGCTAATGCATTTCTAAGGTTTGGATTGCTTGACCTCTTTTCTCCTCTAACTCCATCAGGTCTACCATTCTTACAAGCATAGCATCATTTTCAACCAATTCTAGCTAATAAGCCAACTCAAGAGTAGGAAAATCTAGTGAGATAGGAGATCTAGCTTCCCTATCATACACTAACATGAAAGGGGAATTCCCTATAGCTCTCTTGGGTGTTATTCTATCAACCCAAAGGGCAATCTTAACTTTTGGTGCCAACACCTTTGGTTATCATCCACAATCCTCTTGACGATCTTGATCAAATTATTATTAGATGACTCATCCAAGCCATTACCCTAAGGGTAATAATTAGAGGATTTGCTCAAGTAAATACCATGGTCAAGTGCCCATGTACAAATCTGAGCTCCTACGAATGATTTAGCATTATCTAAAATAATAGTTGAGGGTGTACCAAACTTGGTTACAATCCCATCAAGGAATTTAATGACTGAAGGTTCTATGGCATCTTTTAGTGCTACTGTCTCTATCCACCTTGTAAAATAATCTATAACATCTAGGATCCATTTATGACCAGAGCTAGAAGAAGGATTGATGGGACCAATAAAATCTAATCCCCACTTGGAAAAAGGTTGATCTACTTGGATAGGGTGAAGTAGAAGAGCTGCAAGTCTTTACTTACCTGAGAAGAAAGCACACTTCTCACACCTCCTCACATGTTTTTGGAAATCATGGAATAGGGATGGCTAGTAGTAATCAACTCTCATAATTTTCATTGCAGTAGTCCTTTCTGAAAAATGACCACCATCAGGACCATCGTGAAGTTTTTTGACTATCCTTTCTACTTGATCTATATCAACACATCTTAGTAGGGCTCCATTGAAATCTTTCCTAAAAAGAACACCAATAATCATAGCATAAGGAATAGACTGCAGTCTAAACTATATTTTCTTAGCTTTATCTAGCCCTTGAGGATACCCATTCCCAGCCAAGAAAGTCTTCATATCATCCATCCAACTCTTAGTATTGTCATCTCTTGTCCCCTACTATTCTACCAACACCAAAATAACCTCTTCCTGAGTCTCATGAGATGAGATCATCTATTCACACAATCTTCTTCCCCTTATCAGCTTGGTGATTTGAATATCCACATCATATTCCATTACCTTGGTGTTCCAACCAACTCTTTTCTCATTAATGTCTTTGCTCAACAAGAAATCCTTTACACTAGCATGAGGAACCAACAAGTGGATTTTTTTATGAGACAAGTGTCTAAATTTATTCAAATATCTTATGATTGCATGTACCTTCTTTTCTACATAGTTGTATTTATTTTCATATTCCTTAAGTCCTTTATTGAAAAAAGAAATAGGCTACCCTTCATTTTTTCCATTTAGCTGGGTCAACACAATAAAAATACTTGGCTCACCCCCCAAGGTATAAAGGATGAAATCCTTATCAAAATTTGGATTGATGAGAGTAGGAGCCATAGCTATGGCTGCTTTGATCTCTTCAAAACTTTCTTTCTCTTCCTTGGTCCATGGGAAGGCCATATTCATTTTTAGCATAGTTGTAAGAGGTTTCACCATGGTAGCTAGGTTAGGAATAAATCTTCTTATGAAATTTATTTTACTAAGGAAACTTTGCAAACCCTTCTTATGGCTAGGGAGAGTAAGGGCAAGTGTTGCCTTTGTTCTTTTTGGATCAATGGTTAGACCCTTTTTAGATATAATATGTCCTAATAGCTTCCCTTGATTAGTGGCAAAGACACACTTTCTTGGATTCAGGGACACCCCGTACTCTCTACATCTTGCAAATTCCTGCCTGAGATGATCAAAATACTCTGCTACATCCTTTAAGTATACTATGATATCATCAAGATAGACTAACAAAAACCTCTCAATCATATTTTTGAAGGCCATTTCCATTAATTTTTGAAATGTGGCACCTGCATTTGTTAGTCCAAAAGGCATCTTACTATAGGCATAGGTACCCCATTTGGTAGTGAAAGCAATTTTATAGCAGTCAGTCTCCTTGACCAACACTTGATTATAACTAAAAAATCCATCCAAGAAGGAGAATCTCTCTAAACCACTGACTTTGGACAATATTTATTTGATAGAAGGGAGAGGATGATGATCTTTGAGTAAAGCTTGGTTAAGATCCCTAAAATCTATACAAAGTCTAATCTCTCCATTCTTTTTCCTAACTAGGATGAGGTTTTCCACCCAAGAGGAATGCTTGATAGGGAAACTGATATTGGCCTCAATTAATTTGGACAGCTCATTTCTCATTAGGGGGCTCAATCTGAGGATTTATTGGTCTCTATTTTTTCCTAATGGGCTTGACATTATCAACCATATCTATAGTATGTTGAAATAAACTAGGGTGAAATACCTTCAAATCATCATATGTCCAAGAAAATATATCATTAAACTCTTGACATAGATGGACACAACTTTCTTGCTCAGTTTTAGAACATACCTTCCTCAAGTTCAATGTCCTTCCATCAACAACTGTGATTGGCACATGGTCTTCTTTTTTTGCAGCAAGATTCATGTTTCTTTCCCTTACTTGCTTGTCAGGGTTAAAGATGCTCTCTAGAGTAATGAGACCTTTAGGTAATTTTTTGGATTTGAGGTTGATGATTTGATCACTATATTGGTCATGCAATCTTGACTACTTTCTATTTGAGAACATGACTTTATTTTGCAAAAAAACTCACAATTTGTGCATTAGATTCGAAGACTTGTTAATTGATATTATTATTAGGAACATCAAGCCTACCCACCATCTTAATTCTCTATCTCTTCTCATCTTCAAGGCTTCTTGGGACATCATTAGATGCATCCATTTCCACAAGTCTATCAACATGTCTATTTTCTTTTCCAGGAATGCTTTGAATATTAAATGCACTAAAATCTTCAAGCAAATCCCATACCCTATGTTTGTAAGACTTAAGAAAATTATTCTTAGTGACATTTTGGTTCCTCACCTAATTGACCACCAAATAAATATCCCCATACACACTCAATGCTTGGATTGAGCAATTAAGAGACCCTGAATCAAAGCCTCATATTCAGCTACATTATTAGTAAAATTGAACTATAGCCTAAATGATAAATAGTACTTTTCTAATGTAGGAGAAACCAACATTACACCAGCCCCTGACCCATTTTTATTTCTTGATCCATTAAAGTGCATGCTCTATATCCCACTTCTGTCTTCTTTGGCTTTTATCAAGTTAGGGACAAGAGCATCTTTTTCTGATATGCAATATGTGCCCAAGCTAGTCTCTAAGGTTTCTATCATAGGATCAAACTGATAAGTGTTAGCCCATTCATCCAAGAGGAAATAAGGTGTATCAGATAAGGAAGTGGTAGGCTCATTTTCTATATCACTTTCATCTATCTCTAGGATGGTACAATTCATATTGATGAGGTTAGGAGTATAGGGCTCAATATAATGGAGGGCTAATGGTTTTGTTTTGATTGAAGCCTTGGCTACATATCTAGTCCTAAAAAGCATATATGACCAATTAGAAGATATGTAACCACCTATTTGAGTAGTGAAGTCTCTTGATAGGAAAATGGAAAAATGTGGCTTAACTTCAACAATTGATATATCCTGAACTACAGTGCAACCTAGGCATGCATGTAAGGCCATTTCTACACTTCTAAGGATTCCAATAGTCTTGACAGTATTATCGTCTAATTGTAATACATCTTTCCCAATTGGTTCATATTTCATTTCTAAAGTACCAACAACACATTGAATCAATCATGCAGTTGTGAACTAGCTTATCTCCTATAAGCAAAGAAACATAAAATGGGGGAGGTCTAACCTTTTTTCTTGTTTCTACCTCCTTTGATGGTTTCACCAGACTCACAACATTCTCTATGCTAGGTGGCTGATCTCTGAGTTCAATTCTTTCCAACTCCTACTACATTAACCTCCTTTGTGATAGTACAATAGTTACAACATCCAACATAGAAATGTTCACATTAGTCTTCCTCATCTACTTTATCACACTAAAAGGAGCATTAGATGTTCTGGTAGGAACCCTGGAAGTAGAAGTCTAAGACGGGATAGTCTGTGGGTTGTTCACACTATCTCTACTTTCAACCTGTCTTTGCTATAAAGAAACATTGATAGGCTGATTCACATTGTGTTGTTGGGTGACTACTTGTACATGTGACACTGCACTTGATGTGGAAGGCTAATTAGGAGGTTGAGGTACCATCTCCTCCACAAATCTTTTCTTTCTCTTGGTATTGTAAGAATAGAAATCTTGGTTTACATTACCATATTCTTCCACTAGGTAGTTCATAAAAGAACAATCATCCTGCTGAAAGGTACCAACAGGCTGAGTAGCATTGTGTTGGTGGACAACTGCTCACTCAGGTACAATTAAGGCCAAGTAAGATTCTACCTTTTGACACATGCAATATCCATAGAAGTAGTTACAAGAAGGGCATAAATCTTGATCTTGGGCAAGGTTGTTTTGAGGGACTAAGGCCCTATTTAGGTTGGTGTTTGAAGACTGGGGGTGGTCGATAAGTCTATTTTGATTGTGAGGGTGGTTGATAGGTCTATTTTGATTGTATGGGGTATGACACTGGTTTGGAGTTCTACCATGAATTGGACCTTGAATTTGCAGTTGGAGAGGCTTATTATTTTGAGCTTGTTGCCTCTTCATAGTCACTAACTCATTTCCCATTTTCTGCACTACTGCACTGTTCTCCTCCATCTTCCTTTCCTGATCCAACATCCTTCTATCCATATTTTTTATTAATATTTGCATCATAGCTTCAATCCTATCAACCCCACTAGAGGATGTAGAGACTATTGGGACTACATCAAGAGGTTGACTTATAGAGGGAACATGAATAGGGGCTATAGTGGGTTGATGGTTAGGCATGTCAGGGAAGAAAGGCATTGGGGGCCTTGGAGCTAACTTCCCTCCCTTTATCAAAATATTTTCAGTCATTATGGCAACCTCATAAGCATTTGGTAAAGTGTCTCCCCCCATAGATTACAAGGTGGTAGCAATATCACTGTTGAAGGCTCTAAGATAATACAAGAATGCATTACCCAAAGAGGGCTTCACTGCAGTAGGTATTCTATCCCATGTTTTCTAAAATCTATAATTAAAATTAGTCATGCATTCATGGGGGCCCCTCTTGATAGTTTTCAGTAGCTCTAAAAGTGATAGGTGGTCACTTTTTTCCTCGAAATGCTTGCCCATCCCAATTAGTAATAGAGTTGTGAGGCAAACCTCTATACCATTACAATGCCTTTCCTTTCAAGGATGAGGCTAGAGGTTTGACTGCTACATCATCATCAGTGATACTATGAATGTTGCAGACATTAGACACCTCTTGAATATGTTCAATAGGGGATGTGGAGGTTTCACTAGTAAACTCAAGTATGCTTTTGAGAGCTGAGCTAATTGGAGGGGGCTCCCACCATTAAAGGTGGAAAAAGCATGAGCTCTAGCCATATAAGAAAGTATTCTATTGATATAAGCATATGGTATCCTAAGTTAAGACCTAACAATAGGAGGGGTGGAGATAGATCTTGCAGGGCTGTGCATTACTGTCCCACTCCTAACTAGTGATAAGGATACAACTTTTCTTCTTGGGTTAGAAAGAGAAAGTTCTTGATACTGGAACTTACCTTTGTAAGATTCCCTTGTGTGTCTCTTGGGCATGAATAATGACAACTTTTGTCTAGAACTAGATGCATTTTGAAGATCAGAATCAACAAATACTTTTGAACAATGAGCCTCTCTAAGACTTTATTCTAAAGGCATTACTATCTCTTTAACATGAGCAAGGAATCTTTCTTAACTCCCACCGAGTGTGCCAAAAAATATTGTCACAAAAGCTTGCACCCTTGTCCAAAGTCTTACCTAAGGACAACCTCGTGAAACATGGAAACAACCTCCAAGTTGTGGGACTTGAACTATGAGGTTGAGTCTCCAGAGAAGGGCGACTTCCTCTACTATTAGGATGCACTTAAACTATTCTTAAAGAGAAAAGGGAGAAGGAATACATGAAATCAACTACCTAATCTATTCTAAAGAGGTGATGCACCAAAATGGGGTGTTCAAACTAGCTTCTGCCCATACATGCATAGTGCTATTGTTATCATAGTCTAAATATATATGGATTCAAACTTTGCTTTAATATGTGAACTACATAAAGATTAGACAACCATATGAGTGACACAAGGAGAATACTTCACTTCTTATCATTCATGGGTCAAAGAGATACAAAGGATGCAAATTACATATATTCATAGCATGTCAAAGAAAGGAAAGAAAATTTTTCATAGTATGGTGATGGTTTGAAAGAGATAAGGAAGAAATTCATATAACTCAGATGCAAAAGGGAATTTTATAGTAGTATGCTAAGGTAGTACTAGAGAAATAGAGAAGATCCGACTCTAAGAAAAAGTACAACACTTACCTTTATGGTGTAGGCATAACTTAGATAACTTCTATTACAAGATAAAATTCAACTACTACAATAAAATCTCTAGAGAATAATTATTATGAAGCTAAAAGATCTGGCCATTGAGTAAATCCACACATGAGAGGATCACTTCTACACCAAATAGATCCTTGAGAGGTCAGGAGTAATGATTATTTAATCTCTAAATGAATGAATGGATTAATAAATGGTGGTGGAGAATTTTTTTGCACTTATCAAGCATAGGGATCAATGAAAGTGGTTGTAGGAGATCAGAAAGATCAGATTCTTCATTCAAGGAACTGCTTCTACTACCACCAATCCACCAAATCAATTATGATTTTAGTCAACTGGGATTAACCATCAAGCCTTGCCATGTAGACCAAGCATTTTTCACCATTATGCCACCCTGTCAATGGTCCAATCCTTATGTCCTGCATTCAATCACCCACGATCGCATCCTCGCCACCACCTTCCCTTAATAGGTGTTACTACTTGCAAAATTGTGATTCACTGGTCATCACCACCTCGCCACCCACACTTGGAATTCTTTACTAGTTGCTATGAGTTGGTGAAAGTTGAAGGTAGACCATATCCACACTGTCACCAACTTGACTTGGTATTACTATTTGCCCCTTGCAACCAAGCAAAACAAAGAGAATTGCTCGATCACAACTCAAGGCTTAGCCACCTCTTAATATGTGGCGATCATGCCCTCGCCGTAGATGTGAATGATCTAATGGTGCAATATATATCTTGGACACTGGAAATCTTCCTTGCCATCCCGTTGCATCTTAAACCATAGCATGTCAACATAACCATGTGATCAGGTGAAATCAAAGCAAAGCACACCTTCTTTGCCTTAACCTTAGTCAACACTCAACTGTCCGTGACCATGAAAATTGCATAGTCATAACTTAAAATATTATAAAGCATAGAATGAAATAAAGAATATGGCCAATGTTAAATCATTTTGTGAGAGCCATAGGTGACCGTTCAAATAGATCATTATTTGAATTTCATTTTTTGGTGTGAGGGAAACTTTGGGTTAACAATCAATCCTATGGTCTTATCCTAGCAAAACATAGGTTCCCTTGATATAAACCCACCATTTGAAGTCTTTTTATGTCAAGTTGTTGATAATTTCAGAAAAAAAAAACATGTCTTCTTACATTTGCAAACCTGGCTTTGATACCATGTTGAGTAACTAAGATCATTTCTGCAAATGTAATTATATTGCCATTATTTTAGATTACAGTAAAAGAAAGTTTTGAAGGGACCCAAAACCCTTTACAAAACACTAAAGATAAACACTAAAGAACCAACAGGTTTTACAAGGACCTGAAACCTAAAGTTTAAAACATCAAAACTAGGTTTTACAGGGACGTAAAACCAAAAGTTTAAACCATAAAATGACCAAGTTTTAAAAGGACCTAGAACCTAGAGTTTAAAAATGCTAGAAATGATGGAATTACAAATGGGAACATACACTTCTGGGGGAGGGGGGGGGGTGTGAATCAAAAGTTCAAACTTTAACAACTAAAACTTTCACCATTTCATTAGATGCATATAATATCTAAACTATAAATAACATGTAAAGTAAATGCATCCAAACAGATAAACACACACACACACACACACACTTGACACTTGATATGATTACCAAGAAACCCTCTAAATGAGAAGGTAAAACTGGGGTGGGGATGACACCCACAATTCTTCACTATTTCAGCAATAAAGTTTCACCAATTATGGTTGGAAAGTGTTGGCCATGATACATGATTTTCCCTATGAAAGGCCTGCCCTAAAGGCTTACAAGGAGTATTAAGTTCCACCTTGTTAGAGGATTTCAACACGCTATTAGAAGTGTGCTTGGCTAAAAGACTTTTAGAACATCCACTTGGAATGTCACCCTATTAATGGATTTACAGTAGTCTGTTAGGACTACTCCACCTAGGAGATTTAACTAAAATCACCTATTAGGACGTTTTGACATAGATCTTGTGATTAGCTCTGGTAGCCTAATTAAAGATCAAATGCATAAAGTGTTCTTCCTGATCCTCTTTGATTTGGTATGTCAATGATGTATCCTCAATCCTTGTTCTTCTCAAACTGATTTTGCAATTCACTCTCTATATCTTCTAAGTCTCCATGAATGCTTTTCTTTTCGCATGGAAACTTCACTATTCTCCTCCTTCAATTCCTTACATGTTTATTATGAAGTTTAGGGTTTTGTCCTCCTTAAGAAGACTAGAAGACTTAGGGTTAGGTATGAATCTATGGTTGAGATTCATCCTTTTTGCCACTTAATCCTTCCCTTTTTCTATTTGGCTTCATGTAATTTCATAGGGAATCCACATACAGATTCATTCTTATCTTCAAAAGATCATATTCTATCCTTAGGTCAGCTAAAAGATGGGTTACATAGTTGTTTGTGCAATCACAAACAAATATGTCCAATCTGTGATGCTCGACACTTGAAGTTATTGATGCTCGACACATACTATAATTTTTTTTTTTGACTCAACACCTAAACCACTTGGCATCTACTATTTTCTCAGCACTTGAATCACTTGACATGTATTGTGTGCTCAAAACTTGAGTGACTCGGCACATGAGTGACTCGACACTCATTATAACTCAACACAATCTTGTATTTACATATAATACTCGACTTGCATTACTAGTTCAACATGAACTTAGTAGATGACTTAAGTGGGTTGACACTCAATTGTCAAAACCAATTTGAGATCAATAATTTGCCCCTTTCACATGAGTGTCAAAAACACTTAACTTTACATAATCAATCTAACCTTCTTGAGTATAATATATTCACAACTTGGTTTATATACAAAACTTCAAAATTTTCAAAATTTTGTAATAGACTATATACCTCAAAATTTATCACTCCCCCTGAGTTAATGTGCTTGATCTGTATCAAAAATCTATTCTCCATTCTGAGTAGATTTGTCTCTTGTTGATACTCTTTGTCTTCAATGTGTTGATACTCTTTATCTGATATGCTCTGTTGTTCTTTATTCTATTTTCTCCCCCTTTGATTTATTTTGTTTATCTCCCCCTTTTTTATTCACTTCTATCTCCTTGTTAATCTTTTATCATCTTCCCCTTGCTTATTTATCTCCCTCTTTTTGACACTTATGTCAAAGGGTCCATACATTGATGGTGTATCCGTCCAAAAAAGATTTGTGGACCTCCATAGTTATTTTCAAAGTAGCATCCCAATTGTCACATGCAACATCTAGTGACTTTATTTGGACTACTATCTCTACTACAAGGTGAACCAGTCCATCAGATGTAGAAAGATTAGGATCTTTCTTCAACAATGTTTCTACAAATCCTAGTTCTTTATGAAGTATCTCCATATGAGGGGTAAGGGAGGCTTGGATATTAATCAACTTGGCTCTTATATTAGCCTCTTCTACTGTTAACACAACTAGTTGACTCTATGGTTGAAGCAATGAATGCAAGTGCTTCTCACTCTAAGCTGGGTTTTAAGGTAGTTGCATACCTAATACTTTTAAGTTTCTCTCCAAACTTAGAATTCTATGACGTGTTTCTTATGTGAAGAGTGTGGGATCACACAGTTTAGTGTACAATGAAAAAATGTTCTCAAGTACCTTCTTCACTTTCTCAATTTTTGTAGCCAATTCAACTTGTTACAGTGCTTTGTCACCAGATATCTTTTCATTCAATTTTCCTTGAAATTTCCTTTCAAACCATTGTTTCTTCCCTCAAAGGGATCCTCTTCTCCTTTTTTAACTATTGTTAGACCATATATTAATTTCCACATTTGAGTGGATTTCTTCACAACATCTTCAATATTGTTCTGAAGTATGCTGAATGCCCTATATTTAGGTACAAATCTGCTACCATACTTGTTATTTGCCTTGACAATTTTCCGTTTTGTCAGTTCTAGCATCACCTGGGCTAGTGTTGATTCCCTTATTTGTTTCTCTAGGTTTAGGTAATAATGCCACTTATTTTCTACAATTTTATACAACTCCTTTGGCATTGTATTGTCTAATTCAAGTGGAGTGTTCTTGAACTTAGACATCATTGCATAAACTGACTTTTCTACTTGGTTCTGCTCTTCTCTACTAAGCTTTTCAAAGTTAACACTTTTTAATCTTATCAAGTCTGCATTATTCTTAACATTATCACAGATATTCTCAAGATTAGATTTAGGTGCATGACTTACCACTCTAAACAAACTTGGATCTTCAGACTTTTTTCTTTCATCATCTGTTTCTAGTTGTGTAATGTATTTTCTCCTTTGTTTCTTCTACACTAGGCCCTTCTATTTAGTAGCCTTTTCTCTCTCTTTGGCTTGTTCTTTGGCCTTTTAGGTATTATCCCTTGTACTTTCCCTGGTTGTTAGTGCTATTGGCTTTGTTGGGCTCGGCTTGGTAGTCTTCATTGCTTTTGGTTTAGCCACAGGTTGTGCCTTGGCTTTTCTCTTCTTAGGTGCTGATTGGGTTGGTGCCTCTTTGATTTCCTCTTCCTCAACACCTTCTTCTTATTGGTCCTCACCTATGCCTTGGACTAAAGCTAGAGGGTCTTGTGCTTGTACCTCTTCTTCCTCTTCATCCTCTTCATCATCTTCTTCTTCATCATCTGCTGCACTTTCTCCAAATTTTGCCTTCAATTTCCTCACTAATTTGTCTTTCTTATTTAATATGGAGCCTATCTTGAATTCCATTTCAACTTTAGATATCATTACATCATAGTTACCAATATCTTTTAGCACTTTTTTCAATCTCCTCTGCTAGGAGTGTAGTAATGGTAGTTGAGGCTTCATCAACTTTGATCTCATAGCCTAAGGGTCTTAACCATCTTACCCTAGGTACTGCTGCCTGAATGTATGTGTAATCAATATCCACAAGAAAACATATGTCATTTTAGTGTTTCTCTACTAAGGAGATAGGTATCCTCAAACTTTGCTTCATAGACTTCTTAAAGTCTTCAAAATATCTTGTCATAACTATCTCAAAGTTCTCTCCTATTTGCTCAATGTACTCATTAATTTGGACAACCACTGATCTATTTGTCTTCCATCCAACTTTGCCAAAAGATGGCAAGTCATTTTGTACATAGAAGAATATGAAAATTAGAATTGATCCAAATTTTCATTGAGCACTTTTTATTTTCCTGATTGCTCCAAGATTCTCCATTATTTGTTGTAGCTGAAGCTCTGCAAGATCATAAGTGTGATCTTTCTTGACAATTTTGTAGCCAACATCAACTACTATGTAGGGTACACTATTTAACCTACTTCATTGATAGAACTTTTGGGAAATAACCCTTATTGCAAAGTCAAGTAAAGGATCTATAATGGTATCTATAGTCATTCCACGCTTGTTCCATTTAGCACCTATATTTTTCTCAATTACCTCTTTAGAGTCACTACATGGGTCTTTGGCTGATCTAGGGTTGGATAACTAGTCACCCTATGAACAATTATTTTTAAAATCTTGATAGGTCCACCCTCTAACCACATACATCCCTCATGAATTATGCTTAGAACTATTTTTATCCATTCAATTTTGAAAACTGTGGGAAAATCTAGAGCACAAGTCAAACCCTTTCTCTCCACAATCTTAAATTCTTCTTTCAAGATGCCATTTTCACACAACTTATCATATGCTCATCTTATCTCCATGTCACCTATGCCTCCTACTTTTTAGTTGTAACATTTTCTCACATCTTCTACCATTATGACTTTAGGAAAAATCAAGGATGATGCGCCTGACAGATCTTTTTTATAGGCAATGTCTGGGATGGCCTTGAAATTGGGTTGTTTGACCTCAATGCTAACTAATTGAACCTCAAAAGTTTCTTTCTCCTTTGCATTCTTTGAACTAGAGGCCATTTTATCAAACTAGGGTTTATCAAATTTAAACTACGCAACTCAACTTATGAAGAATACCTTTAAAATTTGATGAACTGGTGCTTGATCATCTCTAGAATCCTTGCAAATGCTTCGAACTGGTTTGTGAATCGCCTCTTCGCTCTGCTCATTCTTGCTTTAAATTTTTTGTTCAAGAAAATAGGTTAAAATTGACCTTATACCCTTCAAAACATTGCATTTAATGCTTGGTACTTGTACAACTGTAAATTGGGCATCAACATGTTTGTAGATTCACTCGACATCTATAAAGACTTCCTTCACTCGACAACTACTATGGACTTAGATCTAACTATCTTTGACTAGCAGCTTGGCATTAACTAGTTTATCACTCGACATACACATAAGACTTTTCATGCTCGACAACAACATGAAAACTTGAAGATTTAACCTTGAATTCTCCACAACTTCTTACATCTTAATTCATGCTAATGTAATTATCTTAGTGCTAATTTCTTTTGGAACTAATGTATAATGCAACACTTTACGTATCAGTCCCACATACCTTTTATTTGCTTAGTTTGATGAGGTGTGACCACTTGACCCATTGGGTGAAGTGATCCCTTCTCCATTTGATGTACTGCTAGCATCTTTCTTCTTCCATGTCTTGTCCATCCCATTCCTGATGTGTTCAACATCTACTTTGCCTTTACCTTTATCAAATTCACAACTTGGTGCCTTGGACCTAGTTGGACAATGCTTACTAATGTGACCAGTCTTGTGACAACTAAAACATGTGGTTTGACTCAACCATCTCTTGTAGTTACCACTAAAGTGAGTCCTAATGTAGTTTTTAGGTACATGTCCATACTCCTGACAATAATGACAACTATATCTTGTATTATAATCCCAGTTATAGGGGTTTTCATAGCTTCTTACCTTTGTTGGCTTGATTGATGAACATGTGGACTTGGATCTGCATTCAAAGGCTCGATGTCCATACTTCTGATAATTGTAGTAGTGTCATTCAAATTTTGGTGCATGCATGATTCTATTTCTGCATTCATGTGCCTGATGACCTTGTTTGTTGCACTTGTAGCAATGAGTCATGTTCTTAGGCTTAGCATTCTGGTTTTTACTCTTGCTCCTACAAAAAATAGCTGTATGTCCTTTCTTACCACAACTATGACAAGTAGGTTTGGAGTTCTTACCTTTATTGTTCCTTTCCTCAACAAGTTCGGATGATTCTCCTTCTTTAGTGCTTGTGTAGCCCAATCTTGATGTATCTCTACTGGATCTATGGGATTTTAGTAGTTTCTCAAAGTACTTGGTGGCTTCCTTTGGCTTGTTGAAACTTTCAGAAAATTCCTTTTCTCTTTTCAGGTCATTTTGCAGTTGTTCATTGTGCAACTTCAGAGTGGTTATTTCGATGTCCTTGACATTCAACTCATGATGAGAATTCATCATTTGGCTTAAGGTATCCAATTGCATGTTTGAGATCTTGGATAGCTCAGTTAAATTTTCTTCCAATATGTTTGCCAAAATTCTTTTGTCTTCTTCAATCATGGCCTTGTCTTCTATAGCTTTCTTCTTTTGTCCAGTTACCTCACATAGCAGTATAGCTTGTGATTCTTCCTTCAACTTGAGATTTATGATCTCTTCAACTTGTGCTCTATTCTTTTCCATCAAATCTATAATTGCTGCATTGAATTCAATGGAGTTACCATCTACAAATAGCTTTTTTGTGTTAATCTCTTTATATTGTGTGTCATTTTCTACTATAGTAATCTCTTTCCTTCTCTTCAAGGAACTCTTCAAAGCATCTTTGGCTTTGTTCAATTGATGTAGTATGAGATGTATCTCAATCTCCTGGTTCTTAATGGTCTTTCCCAACTTTTAGACTTCCATTTCAAGATCTTTCCTATAGGCTACAAAGCTTCTTCTTCTAATAACTTAGCTTTGATACCAATTGATGAAATTACAAATGGGAACACACAAACATGTAAACACACACACACTTGACACCTGATATGATTACCCAAAAACCCTCTAAATGAGAAGGTAAAACTGAGGTGGGGATGACACCCATGATTCTTCACTACTATAGCAATAAAGTTTCACCAATTATGGTTACGAAGTGTTGACCATGATACATGATCTGCCCTGTAAAAGGCCTACCCTATTAAAGGCTTACAAGGAATGTTAAGTCCCACCTTGTTAGAGGATTTCAACACCCTATTAGAAGTGTGCCTAGCTAAAGGACTTTTAGAACATCCACTTGGAATGTCACCTTGTTAAAGGATTTACAACATTCTGTTAGGACTATTCCACCTTGGAGATTTAACTAAAATCACCTATTAGGATGTTTTAGCATAGATCTTGTGATTAGCTCTGGTAGCCTGATTAAAGATCAAATCCATACCATGTTCTTCTTGATCCTCTCTGATCTAGTATGTCAATGTTGTATCCTCTATCCTTGTTCTTCTCAAACTAATTCTGTAATTCACTTTCTATATCTTCTAAGTGTCCATGAATGCTCTGCTTTTTGCACACAAACTTCACTATTCTCCTCCTTCAATTCCTTACATGCTTGTTATGAAGTTTAGGGTTTCATCCTCCTTAAGAAGACTAGAAGACTTAGGGTTAGGTATGAATCTATGGCTAAGATTCATCCTTTTTGCCACTTAATCCTTCTCTTTTTTTGATTGGATGCATGTAATTGGATAGGGAATCCACATACATATTTGTCCTTATCTTCAAAAGATCAAATTCTATCCTTTGGTCGGCTGAAAAATAGTTTACATAATTGTTTGTGCAATCACAAATAAATCTGTCCAATCTGTGATGCTCGACACATATTGTAATTCTAATTCTAACTCAACACCTAAACTACCCAACATCTACTTTTTTCTTAGCACTTGAATCACTTGGCATGTATTGTTTGCTTGGCTCTTGAGTGACTCAACACTCATTGCAACTTGACATAGTCTTGTATTTACTTATCATACTTGACAAGCTTTACTAGTTCAGCATGAACTTAGTAGATGACTGAAGTGGGTTGACACTCAATTGTCAAAACCAATCTAAGATAAATAGGAAAGAAAAAAGAAAAAACCAAAAAAACTACCCAGACTAGCAACCAACACACCTACTCCACAACCAACACCTACAAAAGCTCTTTGATAATATTCACCACCTCTTTATTTTCTCCTGTAGTACTCTAGATAATGTTAGCCAAAGAAAGAACATGAGCCTCAAGAGCCTCAACAACCTTTTTCCTTATGCTTTGCCTAGTTCTCTTACTAGGCCCACCTAGACTCCCCATCCCTACATTACTAGGAGACATTATCTCCTCATTACTCTTCTTACCTAGACTGGCCACCACAACATAGACTAGAAGTGACTTGTTCCATTTTTTGACCACTTTCCTTTATAAGGTGATGAAGCTCCTATTCATACTCTTTAAGCTTGTAAGGGATATTACCAATTTACACTTCCATCGAGGTTCTCTCAGTGTGTTCCTCATCCAATTATTTTTGCATAATCCCCATTTTCTTATTGAGAACCATTATTTCATTATACAACCAAGAATCACTCTAAAGAGAAGTCTCCACTTTAAGCTTAGTAGTGTGAAGAAAGGATAGTTTAGCATCCTGGGACTAATCCCTCCCGTCAACCACATTCTTAGGCTCAGAAGTGTTCATAGTATTGATCTGAGTATCTATATTAATATCCATATTCTCTGTCCTTTCCTTGTTTTCACCTTTACTCTAGTTATTATCCTTCCCCACAAGACCTTTATCTTCATTTTCCTTACCCATATCCTCCTCTATTTTCTCTTCACTAGCATTATGAGAAGGGTGATCACTCTGTTTATCATCCTCCTCCTCGAGGGCTTCTGACCCCACATTTGAGTCTGTATTTCTATCCTTACTTTCCTCCACATTGTCTTTACTAGTAGACACCCCTTTACTCCCAAAGTAACTGTCCAAGTTAGAACTAAGATCCCCCATTTCCATTTTCTCATCATTGTCTGAATTCTCAGATTTAGTAATTTCCTCAACATATTTCTTAGTCGTCTCCTATTTGAAGACCTTATTGCTAACACTAGCCCCTTCTTCCACCTTAATTTTCTTATAGTAGGGCTCACTTCTAGACCCTTTCTTTTTCACAAGAACTGGACAGGGCTTTATAGCCTTACTATTAAAAAAGTTTTCAATAACTAAAATTAAACCTTCATGAAGCACATGACGAGACTCTTTCTTTCTATGTGCATAAAGTCTTAGAAGAAGAGAGTATTTCATAAAAAAATGGGAAGGAAATCCTATCTTTGTGCCTAAAATGATTTAGGAAAACAAAGTGAAATTTATAGACTCTCTTAACCCTACCATCAAGAATAAAATACTCACACATACATGATAATACATCCCTCCAAATAATTTTAATTTGATTCAGTTCATAGAAACCCCCATATTTCTCCAATTTCTTCTCTTCAACTTTCGTCTTTGGAAATTTTTTGAAAGCTGCATTGGAGATGCTAGTTTCCTTACTGAATTTGATCCCTTCCATAGGAAGCCCTGTAACCTCAGCAATAAATTCTTCAGTCAATTTCACCATGACCCCATGCAAAGTTACCCTTTCTTCAAACTAGTTTTTGAAGAAGGCTTCCATAATGTGAGGTTTATATCCATGGAGTCTTTCAATGTAGGTCATCACATTACCTTTCTACAAAATTTCCCACACAGAGGCCCTAGCCTTCCATACCTTGCAATTGCTCAACTCTTGCTTTCTTGGTTCCCTGCCATCTCAAAAACCTCATAATCTTTATAAAACACTAGAGTAGCAAAAACCAGAAAAGGTAATAAAGTATTGAGGATTACCAAGGAGCTAATAACTTTACTTAGCCAAACATAAATCATAATAGCGCAAAGGTACTTCCTAGGGAATCTCAAACTATCCTCCATAAACTCACCACTCTTCTTCATAAATTTTCCAACCTTAGGAAATCTTTCCTTCTCTAGCATATGTTCTATCATTATTAACGGTTGTCGTTAGCTCCACATCCTTGCATAGGTCAGCATGCCACCTCAACTTGCTTTCCTAATAGAAAGCTTGATTGGAAACATAATCGAGAACATAATTACCCTCTCAAAAAATATGGGAGAATATAACATTATCAAAATTGTTAATAAGGGTTTTGATTTCCATAATACTTGCTTCAATAGTCCAAGTAACCAAATTCTTATTATTGAGCATATTAATAATGTTAAGTGAATCTCCTTCCATCTAAAGATTTAGATAACCATTTTCCACAACCAACCTCATAATATATAATGTTTTCATTGCTTCAACTTTATAGCTAGTAGAAGTCCCAATAGGGATAGCAATAGCATCAACAATTCTACTAGTATGGTCCCTCAAAACCCCTCCACAACCAACTTTGCTAGGATTGCTTTTAGCAATACTGTCAAAGTTACATTTAATCAAACCCATAGGAAGAGATTTACATTTAACATTCTGCCTCTGATCATCAATTTTGATTTTATAGCCTTTAGTCTGCATAGGATTATTGATTTGGAAGTCATCACTAAGTTTTCTATGAGAATTGAAGTTTTCCTTGATTTCTCTAATTATATTATGACCAAGAACCCACTTAGGAATTTCTTTGTCTCTAAAAATTCTCTTATTTCTTTCTTTCCAAATTCCCCACCAAAGATGGGGAAGAGTAATTTTCCACAAAAAACTAGTGTTAACCTCCTTAGATAGACATGCCCAACTCTGGAAGCATTGATCAATATTATTATGTTGTACCCAATATAAATTCCAATGGTTAAGAATGTAACTCCACACTTTTTTACTATAATTTCAATTTAAGAAAAGATGATTTCTGTCTTCATGGTCCTCTGTACATAGGCTGCATCTGTTAACCGCATTAGCCCCTCTTTTTTGCAAATTGTCCAAAGTTAGAATTTTGTTTTGAAGAAAGATCCAAAATTTTTATTTTATTTTAGGAACAAGACCTTTTATCCAAGCTTTAGTCCATAAAGGTCTAAATCCCCTTTCCTCAGTTCTAAAAATAGAGGAGACTTTAAAACAACCACTAGATTCAAAACCCAAACCATTTTATCTTCAATATGAGGATAAAGGCTAAAGGCATTCAAGATTAACTGAATACTATAAAAAGCCTTATTACTTTCAACAAGGTTGACCCATTAATTATTAATCCAATAATTCTCCACAAGAATACAAAAAATCTATTTACATCTATCAATAAGAGTTCTATCCTCATAATCCTTAGTTAGAGGATGATCTAGAATCCATATATCATCCCAGAACTTGATCTTTTGCCCATTACCCACTTTCCAAAAATTACCTTTGATTAAAATGTTTTTAGCTCCCTACACAGCTCCCCATATAGTAGGAAATGAAACATTAGAATAAGAAAGAAAATCAGATAAAGGAGCATTAAAAAAGTATTTATGTTTCCAAATAGTACTCCATTCCTTATTGTCATGATAAACTCTCCAACCCTGCTTAGCTAGAAGTGCTTTATTCATACTTCTAACAAACCTGATTCCTAGACCACCATCCATTTTAGGCTTACAAATTTGATCCCAAGCAATTAAAGCCATTCTCTTCCTATCCTTAGAACTAGACTAGAGGAAGTTCCTTTGAATTTTTCCAATAGAATCAACATACTTAGTTGGAATCCTAAAGAGACTCAAAGCATACATAGGGATACTTTGGAGACAAGCCTTGAGAAGAAGAATTTTATCTACTTGATTCAATAGATTACCTTTCCATCCTGCCAATTTCTTATTGAATTTTTTAACAAGATCATCCCAAAAAGAATCTGAAGGATTAGGCCCCAAAGGGAGGCCTAGATAAATAAAAGGAAAAGACCATATGGAGCAACCAAGAATTTTAGCAATTTTACTTTGTTTGGAGATTGGATTATTGATAAAATAAAAGGAACTCCTATTCTAGTTGATCAGTTGACTTGATGTAGAAGAATAAAGATTAAGGGCCTTTTTGAGATTCGTTGGTTTCCTAACCTCAGCTTTTCCCAAAAAAATTGTATCATCCACAAATTATTCATAAGAAGAAATAAGAGGATGAGAAGAGGGCCACAATCCTTTGATTTCCCCTAGAGAAACCAACCTCCCAATATATCTACCCAAGCAATTAGCCATAATAGTGAAGATGATAGGAGATAAAGGATCTCCCTGTCTCAACCCCCTAGTAGGTTTAAAGAACTATGAGGAACATCCATTAACCAGAACAACAATCGTAGTAGTAGAGATCATTTTTAGAATTAGCTTCACCACATTGATACTAAAACCAAAAGATAATAAGATCTTGTGAAGTAAGGACCATTCAACTCTATCATAAGCTTTAGTAATATCAACTTTCATAATAAGGCTCTGATTATTAGAAAGAGATAAAGAGTGGATATTCTCATGCACAAATATAATAGAATTAAGGATTTTTCTACTAGGAACAAACCCATTCTATTTCCCAAAAATAAGAGAAGGTAGCAAAAGAAAGAACCTCAAAGTCAAGACTTTTGAAATAATTTTATAAAAAGAATTGCATAGACTGATAAGCCTGAATTGATCTGAAGAGTCAACACCAAATTTTTTTTGGAATAAGGAATAGGAAAGTAGAATTAATTTCCTTCAAAATACTTTTAGCCCCAAAAAATTCTTTAACAACATCACACACATCTTTCCCAACTAGATTCCATTCCTTCTGAAAAAACAACATAGAAAAACCATCTGGTCCTGGTGATTTATCCTCACCTAATGAGAAAATAGCCCTATAAATTTCCTCTTCCTTAGGGATAGATCATAACATTCTATTTTTCTCTTCAGTAACCAAAGAAAGAATAACATCTAATAACTCAACTTGATGAGTCAAGTCAATATTAGGATCTAAAGTCATCAAAGAAGAGAAAAAGGAGACCATTTTCTTTTAAGATTTCCTTTTCCTTAGTTAAATTTGTGCTACCTTTATTACGACTTGAAATACAAGTTTTAGCTCTATGTTTTAAAGTAGATAAATGAAAATTTTTATTGTTTCTATCACCTTCATCCAACCAAACAGATCTGGATCTTTGCCTCCAATAAATTTCTTCTTTAGTAACAATATCATGATACTACACCATCTTCTCATTTTCTTCCATCACTAAATCCAAAGAGTACTCTTCCCTCTGAGTCTTATCTTGAATTAATTGCAAATCCTCTTTGATTTTATATTTTTTTTCAAAAATGTTACCAAAACATCTTTTATTCCAAATTTTAACTTTCTTTTTGACATTTCTAAGTTTAGAAGCCACCCAAAAAAGAGTAGTTCCTTCAATATTAATGTTCCACCATTTAGCCAAACATTCTTCAAACTGTGGATATTGTAACCATATTTTTTCTCAAATCTGAAAGGAAATTTCTTTTTGTTATGGATAGTCTTAGTAGTAAAAATCAGAGGAAAATGTTTCGAACTAATCTTCTAATAGCCTTAAGATTACATACAAAATCTTTAGTCCAATAAGGAGAAATAAGAACTCTATCCAAGCGAGCTTGGATACATTCATCACCTATCCTTGTGTTACTCCAAGTGATTTCAATACCATGAAGATCTAAATCCATTAAGCCTTCCTCATTAATAAAATCCACAAAATCCAGCCTACCATCTAGCTGATTGGCATTTCTCCCTTTTTTTCATGTTCATAAAGTGGTACATTAAAATCCCCCAAAAAAAATCCATCTATCATACTAATCATTACACTTTATGTTAGAAAGAGTATCCCACAACTTTTTTCTTGCACTCTTGATGTTAGGTGCATACACATTGATAATATACCAATCATTTTATCTGGGAAAAACTCTTGATTTTGATAACCATAAAATGTTTATTAGCATTCAACAAGGTACTTGAGAACAAAGATCGCTTCCACAAAATCATTGTTCCCCTAGATGCTCCTTCTGAGCTACTAGCCATTATGCAGTAATTATTAAAAGGTTTAAGCTTTTCAGCCTTCTCTTTATCCATTTTGGTTTCTTGGAGCATTAAAATATCTAGTTTATGCTCTCTAACAAAATTTAAAACAATATCTAATTTATGAATACTATTCAACCCCCTAATATTCCAAGTGATAATATTCATCATAATTTTTTAGGGGTAAAATCCATAATAGTTGCTTGTTTCCCATCAACAATATTCAGTAAAATTTCACTTTCTTTTGTTTTTTTAGATGTTTTCCTTCTAGGTTTCTCTGGAGTACCAACATTTGGCTTCAGTTTTGGAAACAATTCCAATTTACTACTTTGAGTCTCCACTCCTTTAGAAATGATATTACCTTTCTTTTCTATTTTTTTTCTTTGAGTCTATTTTTATTTAGGTTCCTTCTTTATAGATTTCCCATCCATTTCTTTGGATTCAAAGGAATTCTTAAGGGAAATAATCTCTTGACACAGGGGAGACTCTTGAAACTAGAGTTCAGTAATCCATTTTTCCTCTAATGCCAAAGATCGACTCCTTTCCTCAAGAATTTCACCTTCCTCTATGTCTTCTAATTATTCTAAATCTTCTCATTCTAATTCATTTTTCTGATAGATAACCAACTGATTCATAGGATCTACAATATTCTCTTTACTCTGCACATGAGAGATATTTTCTAGATCTATCTACTTACTTGAATTCTGATTTTCAAGGATAGCTTTATCCTCAGTCACCTTCTCAAGTATTGCTTTAGGGTTCCATAAATTTTTCTAGATCTTTACTTCTTTCTTTTTCTCCACTTTGGCTAACTTAGGTTGACTCTTGCTTTTGTTAGGGCAATTTTTTTCCCAATGACCCTATTTTTTACAAACAAAACAAGCATTTGGAAGATATTCAAAGATTATCTCTTCCATCATTTTACCAAGTTTTGAAATCAATTCCACCTTCTTGGGAAGGTTCTTCAAATGACCAACTTTTACATAGATTCTAGCACACTGAAGTTTTCATTTTGAAGTTGTGACATTGTCAATGGTGACAAGTTCATCATAGTTCACCATATTTCCATTGTTATAGATATGTTCCAAATGCAAATTTGGATCTCACATAAGTATGAGAGAAGGGACATGTCTCAAAGGTTTAAACATCAATAGTTAGTATATTAATAATATAAAAAACCATATGTATAACACACACACACACACACACACACGCGCACACACACACACACACACACACACACACACACACACACACACACACACACGCACGCACGCACGCACGCACGCACGCACGCACGCACGCACGCACGCACGCACGCACGCATAAAATAAAATAAAATAAAATATATGTATATAAAGGAATATTCATCTAATTATCATCAATAATGAAACTCATGATCATATCAATATGTCTGTAGCTAAAAACTTAATAAGAGTCAACAATTATAGTATGAAAATATAGATGAACCAAGAGACAAGGATATTATTTTATCATGAAAGGCTTCATGGACCATGTATACTAGTTATTAGATATCAAGTCTCATCAAGGTTACTCTGTGTGAGCCAATTCAAGATTCTAGAGTTATAGAAGAGGTTGTTTCTAATTCAAAGATGGTAGAAAAAGTAGAAGAGGTCTAAGAGAAAAGTCATCTAAGTCAAGAGGAATCAAACATGTTTGATGAGTTACCTACATATGTTAAGCATGATAATGGTGATACTGAGTAAGAACAAATGGTCATGCTTTTCTTTGACGAGTTACCTTCTTTTTTTGAGCAGGACGAGGAAGAGGTTTTTCCAATCACATTAACATAACAACTAAATGTTAATGAGATGTAAGTTGACCAAGGCCTAGAAGATTGTTCTGACAATATTATAAATGTTTTCTATGAGAAGCTTGCTTCTAAAAAAATAGAATGTATGCCTACTAAAGGAGCCCTACTTTGGTAAGCATTTTTGCCAGTGATCCTAAGCTTGAATGGAAGATAGATCCATAGCTCAAGAAAATTCAGTAGGTTAATAGCTATGATAATTTTCTAGCCATCTAAAAAGAGCATGAGGCCTCCCTGACCATGGATGAAGAGTTGACATGGCTATGCATAATGAAGGAAAGTGATTATGAATCAATAATAATAAAAAAAATGCTATAGATACCAACAAAAAGAACTCTAAGTTTGTGCCATTAAGAGGGTTCCAAAGAATGTGTTTGGCCCAAATTAAGACAAATGAGAAGGAATCATTCACTCCAACACTAGAACATGAAGGTTCTATTGGAGAAGATTGAGTTTAACATGTTGATTGTGTCCAAGATGTTGATACTTTCAATCAGTAATGTGAAGTAAGTCACAACATTTTCATTCCTCAAGAGATGCTCCATAAAATGATTGAATATTTGTTATTCATACATACTCTTGTATTTTCCTATAAGCATGTTGATTATTGTAATTTGAGGAATAAAGGATGCTATTTTAGCCAACTAGTGAATGAATTTGTTTAGCATATTTTTTCGCTGGTTAGGATAGGATAGGTTAGTTTTCTAACTTTCCATAAGTATTTTCAAGCACAATTAGTTTCTCTTCACTTGTAGTTTTCCCAGTTATCAATAAGGTTTCCAAGTTCAAAGTCCTCAGTGAGCTACAAAGAAGAGTTTCAACTACTATCAATATGAGAAGAGTCATGCTTTGCAATTCTCCCCATGTTTAAAAATGAATCTTTTCTCTTCAATGTCACAAACCATATACATACAAATAATCATTAACGAAGGATTATCCTACATATATAACCAAGTTTCTAGGTTCACTCATGTTTTCATATCTGAATCCATATGCAACGAACTATTTTAGGCTACTAGTATTGATTTCTATAAGGAAGTTATAGGTCATTGGGATGTTACCTAATTTTCACCCTATAGGCTTAATCATGATGATATGCTATAAGAGACAAATTATTTTGTAGGAAGTTGTATATAATGAGAATATAAGTATGTTTTTATAGAAATTGATAATGAAGCAACATGAAAAATAAATGTTGTAGGGAATATACAACTTCAAGAATGAAAATATAATTAATGACCACTGTCATCAAGAAATTTAAGTTATATATTCTAGTAGGAAGTGTCTAACTTTACTAGTTTTCTAATTTTTGAATGTTACAACTAATTTTCACACATGGTACAACTTTGTATGAACACACGAGTATGATATACCATACTCAAATGAAAGATATCTGAGTATACTTTCATTTAAACCAAGTTTGAGGTATTTTCATGAGGAAATAGAAGAGTTGTGTCCATTTTAGTGACAACAACATGCCCAATTTATTTTTCCAAAACTTGCAACATAAAGGAAAATTTGGTAGGGCTACATATGAACTTAGATGACTCTATAAATTGGTGAAGAGAAGCTATTGATGTTATGAAAACACTTTGTTCTTACCAGAAAAAATATTTTGATGTTTAAGAGGTCATATAATTTATTTTCTAAAAGTTACCCTATTATTTTTCTGTGTGAGATTCTACCACTATTGCAACAAGAAGATTGCAAATAATATATGACTGAATCAAACAATGGATATGTCATGCATGGTTGGAAATATCAAAACTAATAGGAAAGTAAATGTTGCCACATGGATGAAGTTTTAATAGTCCTATATGGAAATGCATACCCAGGTCAAGTCCATGAAGTAGATGATACAATAGTATACAAGTCATTCTCACTAGAGGTAAAATGTTAATGAAGAGTAAGAATAGAAGCTATCCTACATAGGAAAAATCCAAGGTCTTGAGGTTTGAATTCAAACAAAGGACACACTTAACACACAACTACCATCAATAGTTTAATTTATCTATAAATTATAAATGCCCAAAATTTTAGCATCTTCAAATGCCTATATTTTAAGAGTAATCATGCATCATATTGTAATTTAATAGTTATTAACTAGTTGATATTATAAATTAAATAATAAATTAATAAAGTATTAAAAAAAGGAGAGAAAGTAGTGACATTAATTAGAGTGGATAAGATGCTCTGATGAGTTGGAGGACTTCTTCTCAAGAAGTTAAGTTAGTTTTTAGACACGATGATAGTATATAGGGGAGTTAGAGAAGACTTAGTGTTGAATTTTACTTTCTCCTAGAGTTTAGAAGCCATTCAAGAATGGTTGGAGAATTTTTAGGGGAAATTTTTGTGAGTCATATAGTTGTGCTTGACTTAGAAAGACATTTTCATTCATGTGATTTTATTTATAGAGAGTGGAGTGGCCTATTTTTGGGACTATTTTCCTACATTCGACCCTAGTTGGCTAAAGAATTATATTTAGTGAGTTTTTCACTTACTTTGTAATCACTTCATCTATTTTCCAGAGAAGATACTTAGTGATTTATTTCAATCCTAGTTGTTCATCATTTTAAGTATTAATCACTTCTTGCATATACATTTTTATATATTGGAAACCATTAATTTTGTATTCCAAACCTTCTTATACATTACAAGGATAGATCATTTAGCACATGATTGATAGAAATTTTTAGTGAAAGCTTACTTTTCCTTTCATTTCCATCTCATAGAAGTACCTTATCTATGGTTTCTAGGTGTGTTGCTGTAGGTTATAGATAGTGTCATGAGAACTCATTTTAATTTGTTGTAGTGCAGAGTTGATTTCTTCCTCTCTTGTTTCATGAATCCTCAAGCTTTTCTGTGAAATATTTATGCACATATATGAAGTTTTGATTAGTGTCATTTCTAAATTCATTCAAGGGTTATCAATGTAATTTCCAAAATTTGTAACTTTAAGTTTTGGTGTATCACCTCATGTAGCAATAGGTTGTAGCTCAAGTTATTTAAAGTTCAAGTTTACCTCTTACCCTTTCCCTTCAATTTTTGTTTTGTTTTATGTGATAGTCAAGGAAGCTTGTCTTCTCTAGAGGTTTATTTCAGCTACAGGTTACCAAAAAATTTTATATAATCCCATGTTTCTCTAGATTATGTCTAGTTTTATGAAGATTTCCATGGGGTTAAAATATGAGAGATAACAATTTTTGGCACACCCAGTGAGAAAATGATTGAGAGTTTTTTTAGTCTTTTCCAAGCTTCATGATACTATTGTTCAGTTTGTACAATAGTAGATTCTTCTTTTGGAGGCAAGAAAGTTACACACCTGGCAACTCTAGAGAAAATATTTACTAGTTTCGAGTAGATTTAGTTACTGGTACAAAATAAATTAAAGTCTAGTTTTTATCATTTTAAAATGTTATCATGATCCTATGGTTTATAAGAGTGTTGCTTGTATTCATTTTTTTCACGAGAAAATCACCTATGATTCCCAATTTCATGAAAATTCTATTTTTATACCTCATCACCAGCCTCATTAGCAAGTTATATATGTCCAACAATGACCTACCCTTGCTAAAATCTCATGGAAGGATGCTTATCAACAACCACAAGAGAATTCACAAAATGTTTTATAGCATGTTTCAAACATGAGCTTGGATGATATTCTAAAAATTTTCCAAGATCAACTGAAAGTTGTAAAAAAATAGCAAGAGTATAACATGCAACAAGAAGAGCTTGATTATGAAGTCCATATTCATTAGTAAGAGGTGGAGGACCAAAGATATGTGCATGAATTGCTCGCTAATAAAATTTTAGTAAATGAGAAGCACATAAGGATATTAAAAACATGAGTATAAGAGCTTGAAGCTCAAGTAGCTACTTGTATCCCAAGAAATCCTATAACAATTCAAGAAGTTTCCAAGCCTAAGATTCAATTTTTTTGAAGTTTTAAACCTCCAACAGATTTGGGGCATCCTTTATTAGATTTCAAGATTCAACATAATCAGTAGAATCAACTATTACATTATTAGAATATAGATGAACCAAGAGACAAGGAAATTAATTTATCATGGAGACCTTCATGGACCATGTGTCATGGTTATCATATGAGAAATATTTTCAAGGTTACTCCATGTGAGCCAATTCAAGATTCTAGATTTGGTGAAGAGGTCCAAGAGAAAAGACATCTAAGTCAAGAGGAATCAAACATGTTTGATGAGTTGCTTGCATATATTGAGCATGATGATGGACATGCCTCATTGGTTTTAGGAGAGGAAAATGAGAAAGAAGAAAGGGTCATGATTTTATTTAATGAGTTACCCTTTTTGTTAAGAAATACAAGGAAGACATGTTTTCAATCACATTAAAATAATATTAAAATGCTAATGAGATGGAAGTTGACCATGGCCTAGAAGAATGTTCTGACAATATTATAAAGGCTTTATGTGATAACCTTACTGCTAAAAAATTAGAATATATGCCTATTGAAGGGAGCCCTACTTTGGAAAATATTTTTCCTAATGATTTTCAGCCTGAATACAATATAGAGTCATTTCTTAAGAATATTTAATGAGTTGATAGCTATGATAAGCTTCTAGCTATCTTGACAGAGGATGAGGATTCCCTGACCATGGAGGAAGAGTTGACATGGTTGTCCATCATGAAGGAAAGTGATTATGAATCAACAAAAAGTTTAAAATTATAGATACTAGGAAAGTGAAGTCTAAGTTTGTGCTTTCAAGAGGCTACCCAATTAGGTATTTCATCCAACATGACAAATGAGAAGGAATCATTCATACTAACACTTGAACATAAAGGTGCTAATTGAGAATATTAAATGCAACATGTTGGCTCAGTCCAATATGCTGATACTTTCAATCAATAATGTGAAGTAAGTCACAAAATTTTATTCCTCAAGAGATGCTACATAAAATGATTGAATATTTTTTATTTCTCTATAATATTTTATATGATCATTTCAATTTGAGGAAGAAAGGAAACTATTTCAGCCAACTAGTGAATGGATTTGTTTAGCATGTTTTGTGGATGGTTAGGCTAGGGTAGGTTAGTTTTCTAGCTTTCCATAAGTATTTTCAAGCATATTTAGTTTTTCTTCAATTGTAGTTTTCCCAATTTTAAATAAAGTTTCCAAGTTCAAAGGCCTCAGTGTGTTACAAAGAAGAGTTTTAAATACTATCAATATGAGAAGAGTCATGCTTTGCAACTATCTCCATGTTTGCAAATAGAGTCCAATGCTTTTTTGATGGTAATGGATACACCTATGATCTATGGTGATGAATGTTTTCTCCTCAACACCAAAAACCATATACATACACACAATCATCAATGAAGGATTATCCTACACATATAGAAAAGTTTCCTAGTTCACTCATGTTTTCATATCTAACTAAATGCCCAATGAACTATTTAGGCTATTGCTCTTGATGTCTAGCAGACAGACACCCATCAGAGGTCACCAAAATGTTAGCTAATTTTAACCCTACACGTTCAATCATGATGATATGCTACATGAGTCAAATTATATTTTCAAAAGTTGTATACAATGAGAATATAAGTATGTTTCTAGAAGAAATAACAATAGAGCAACAATAAAACTACATGTTGTGAATATAAAACTTCAAGAATGAAAATGTAAATAATGACCATTGTCATCAAGAAACCTGAAGTTATACGTTGCTGCAAGAAGTGTGCAATTTTACACTAGTGTGCTATAGAGTTGCAAGAGATTAACTTTTCAATAGAAAAGTTATTATTGAAAATGCAAGACGAGTCAATAAAAACTCTAACGAACATATTATATATTGGTTCACTATTATAAGAAAAAAATAGAAAATGGAAAGTTTTTTACAATTTTTGAGAAGTATACTAGAATATACATTCATTGTTATACTTATATAAGAAATCATCAATGCTAAAAGTGGACTTTCATTCCTGTAATAAAACACATAGGACCCAAAATCTTAGAAGTGTTGGGGAAATGCACAAAGGAATAAGAAGTCAAATTTAATGCATAGCAAAGAGAGTAATGTTTTAGCATGGAATTTTTTTTTTGGAATGTAGTTGTGCTATAAGGAGTTAAAAAACTACACCCAATAATAAAAAGTACATAATACCCAGATACAATCACACTTGTGGCAAGGAAATTTTTATTTTATTTATGTTATTTTTAGAAAATGAAAACATCCACATGTTTCAAATAGAGCTATGATCATACAAGGATCTCGAGAAGTGCTAAAAAAAGAAAAAACCTCATTATTTACCAATAATCCCCCGATTTTCAGGAAAAATAAAATGGCATGGAAAATCCAAGCCAAAATTTTTTTTGTGGCTAGTTGGGAGAAAGCCCTCGATAGCAGTAGAAAAAAGGAAAGTTTTATATATAGAACCCACAACTATAACATAAAAAACCCTTAATCTATAAATATATTCTCTTAAAAGGGAAGGATCTATCACAATAGGAGCCACAACTAGTGAAAACAAATAACATCAAATTTAAAGGTTTTATTTCTATTCTGTCAAAATATGGTTTAGTACAATAAATTTTAGAGAAAAGATACAAAAAAACTCTCATGGTTTATAAAAACCCTAACATGTCAGAAGAGAATACTCTTTATGTAGTAATGTGTAACCCATTTATAATAGTGCTAAATGAATATATTTTCCATAGTCATAATAGAGTAGAGGTAGCCATCGTTCTATTAAAAAGACAATATCAAAGATAAAACCTTAGATAATGTGAAAGATGGATAAAACAATATATAGGAGAAGTATATGAATAAAATTAAAATTAGGAAGACTAATAGAACTATGGCATCCAGGGCATTCCCAAAAGGAAAAAATTGGGGGTCATGAGATAGAGAGAGCTCCAATTATACTCCAAACCCTATATCCATATACCATTGCCAAAGAAATCTCTAAAACAAATGAACCTTCCAAAAAAGACATATATAATAAAATATTTTTGTATGTAGGATTTGAAACCACAAATTGGTCAACAAGTAGGTTTTATTTTAACATTTTTTTAAAAAATTCTTTAAAATAAAAATAAATACATAAACAGAAAGAAAGCAATGTCAACCCAAAATAATATATATATCCCATTTTTAAAATTGTACTTATTAAATATTCTTGCATATTGTATTTAATAAATATAGGCTAAAGTATGAAGTACACATATTATTTTATTATTAGTAATATTAATATTTTGAATATTTATTTGTAGCATTACGTGTTGTTTCAAATAAATATTAAACATGTTCAATATAATGGGGAAAAATGAAAAATATGATGAAAGGATCTTTTTATGAATTACTATAAATGATAATAATTTACAAGCTAATTATAAAACTTTCAAATTATTAATTAATTTTAATGGCTATGAGTTCTTATGGTATTGCTTGAGATTTTGATTTTAAATGGGTTTCTTGGAGGGTTTCTATTTGTGCTCTTGCATGTTCTTTCTATTTGATTCAATGGACTATCAGAGGTGGACTTTTCAGTTTTGGTGCTATGTTGGGAATTTTTTAGGCCTTTGGAGTTTATTTTTAGTTGTAGGTAAGTTGTCAAGGCTTTTTGAGCACTTTGGCTTCAGTTAGTGACAATTATGTACCCCATTTTGAGGGGTTCTTTTCTGCATACAAATTTGAGTTTTTAAATGATTTTGGAGTCCTTGAGTAAATTATGAGTAGTTTTACATTAGTTCAAGGTGCTACTTCAGTTCCACTTGGATCTAGGGGAGTTTTGAAGTGGTCACCCACATGTTACTAGTAGTTAACTCCTCTTCTCTCTAGTTTACATTGTACAATTGACCCTTTGAGTTTATATGCCTATATTTTATATTTTGACCTTATTATTAAGTGTTCTAACTTTTGGTCATGATTTTTCACCTTCAAAATTAAGATATATTTTTTGGGCATACAGATTGTAGCAAATTTCCTGATTATTCATGTATAGAGATTGATTCCTTCTTTATTTTTCTTCCATGTTCAACATTTATTTCTTATTTATTTAATTACATATCATATTTTATAACTTTTATTCAATCAATATCCTTATTAATGTTGGATGAAGATTCAATATCCTATGGTGCATATCTATGATTTTGTTTTACCTTTTGAGTTTGAATCCAAGAAAACACAAGTGCTTTCCTCTTAAGATATTAGGATACTAAAGACTTTCATAAAGTCATTTTTGCAGGGTTGTCTGGTTGAGTTGTAAATTTTCAATATCTCTTTTATGAATAGTTATATAAAGTTGTAGTTATAAGTTTATAAATTCATTTATGTATCACCTTATTTGTTTTAGTTTCAGTTTCATAGGCATATCCTTCTGTCATTTTTCATATCCATATTTAGTTATAAGCGATTCATTAGGGAAAGCCACCCCTTAACACATGGTTGATGAGTAAACAATAATTAAATTTTAAATAGACAAGATTAATTTCATGTAGGTAAGTTCTAGTGGCATTTTTATATAGAGCTTAATTAGACTGAAAGGGTAATTGTTTGCAACTTTTATTAGTGCAACTTGTCCCCTAAATTGTTCAACTAGCATTTAGGGGTTCAATGCCCCTTGCCTAATCCATGAGAAATATCCTTCTCATGCTACCTTTCATAGAAGAGGGAAAGGTCAAGGGGAAATGACATTGTGGGGGTTTTTCAGGGGTAGTACCCCTTAAAGTTCATATGAATTTAATTATTATGCAATGGTGTCAAGAGCTAGTTTTTCCATTGGTTTTTATATTCATAACACAAATTTTGTAGCTATTAGTGTAAATAATGAATTATTATTTACACTTTACTTGAGTTTACTTAGGTTAATGTATTATTTTATTATTTATTAGTTAGACACCTAGGAGTATGCATACTCATAAGAGTTGTCTTGTTGACAACATAGGAGTTATCAACTCATTTTAGCACATGGTGTCTACTATTGGAATTCTTTTAGAATAATTGAGAAGCGGGGGGGGGGGGGGTTGAATTAGTTATTTAAGGTCTAGATGTACAAAATAAAACTTTTCACAATTCAGTGAACCCATATAACATCCTTAACCATGCATGCATACATAGTGTGTTAATCAAAATTGATATGTTACTATCAAATCAATATGCATAAAAGTAAAGCATAAAACACAACATATCCATCAACACATTTGACACAATGATTTAATTTTGAAACCTAATTTGGAAAAAACTACCCGTAACATGCTACTCCTTTTTCACTCTTCTAAAGTGATGCCCTGTTAAAGGCCAACCCTGTTAAAGGTTACAACACACATTGTTAAATGTGACTCGGTTAAGTGATTTCAATCACCCTATTAAAAGTGAGCCTTGCTAGAGGACTTTAGGCCATTCACTTGAAATTCCACCCTATTAAAGCATTTTTTGATGACTATTAAGTCAACATTTCTCCAAAGGATTTACCCTAATCTAATACAATTGCTAGAAAGTAACAATAGAGCTTTGATCTAATACAACTTACAACCTTGCTTGTAGATTATAGATCACTATTCAGTCCTCAACTCTGCTTGGCTTCCAATATTTGTAGTTCTAACAACTTGTTCACCCTTCAGGCATTCATCCTCTCTAAGCCTTCTTGCTTAGTTCACCATTGCAGACTTCTTCTCTTGGATAACTTGATGAAGCAAACCCTCTTCCTTCTCTTTATCAGATTTTTGCATCCAAAACTCTCTTACCTCTTTGCTTCATGACTAGATAGCCCTACATATAGGAAATTAGAACTCTTTTTCCTGCTCATTATCCATCACAAAAGTTAGGGTTTTTGATGGATTAGGTAGGATACAATGTATCTACCCCATATCTTGTCTTCTCGAGAAACTTCACCTAGAATCCATTTGAATTCGCCTCTAAAATGATTTACATAAGATTCTATGCCTCCAACTCATCAATCTTATCTTGCTCCTAATTCATAAGTTCCAAGAAAACAAACTTGTTGGATTTTAATTGGCAAATCTTTGATCTTTTTCATAATGTAGCAGCTCGACATTAACAATTTACTGATGCTCGACACATACTGTGTTATTCGACATCTATTGTAAAATCACTCGACATCAACTAGATTTTACTGATACTCAACATCAACTAAAAATCACTTAGCATCTATTACCTTGCTCGACACCTACTAACTTGCGCAAAATCCTCTAGAATTTACTTTCACTCGGCATCTATTATCTTGCTCGGCTTGCACTATCTTTGCTCAACACCTTCTATCAACTTGTTTAAGCTTCGTAAATGAACTTTGTTCAAATTTATTCTTCTGAACTTTCTAACTATAGCCAATCATTTTGTAACCTCAAAGTAGATCCTCAATACATTATGTTATCACTGTCTTAGCTGGTTCTTGCACTTCAATACATAATCATAACTCAACCTTTCCTCTAGGTACTTTTGTTACATCTTGTTGATCAAATCCTCCTGATCAATCAACTAAGTGATAGTGCTTGAAACATATAAGAAATTATCTTACTAACATGTGGTAGGTTTGACATCAGTGACAAAAAAATGATTGAAACACATAGCCTTCTTCAATAATTTTTCTATCTCTTATGATCTTTTCAATCATATATCAACATCTACAATACTAGAGTTTTCATAATCAATTGAGTTTTCATGTAGACAACATAGTTGTTCACACTCTAATTAAGCACATGGTGTCTACAACATAATTTTATGTGACACAATTGTGTTATCTTATCCTCTCATCATTTCACTAACTCTTATGCTCAATGAAGGATAATCCACTCTTGGTGGATATGTGCTTAGTTGTGAGGCTTATCATTTTGCTAACTCCTAGTCATTCTAGAGGCCTTTATATATTGGCACTTCTAGTGAAATTTTACATCAATTATTGAATGATTTGATATCCAAAGGTTCATACATCAATTCATTCTCATATTGTTATTATGATCATACATCATTTGGTCCATATTGTGCTTTGTTCTTGAGCTCTTGATCTTGGCGTCATTTTTCCCTAAGGAAAATTATTGCATGGTATTAGAGCTATACCAAATTCTTACATGGTATTAGAGCTATTTCAAATTATTACATGGTATCAGAGCCATAGGAGTGTCATTTAATAGCCATTGGAGACCATTTTTGCTTCACCTCTTAGAGGACCATGATTCAAATCTAGAGTATCAGAGCAATTGAGAGTGTCTAGAGCCAAAGTGGACCTCACCATTACATCCAGAGCATTGATTCAATGAATTTTGACTATAAATTTTCCTACCCAAGGCCATAGTCAAATTTGAGGCAAATTTTTTTGCAAACTGGAACCTGAAGGCCTGATTTACAAAATTGGCATGATCTCTTCAGATTTGTGCAATTGATTTTCAGATTTGCAATCAAATATTGGCATCAATATTCAGAAGGTCAAAAAACCCTCAAATTTACTTTTGTTTCATTAAAATCAGACATTTGAGGTGAAATCTAGAGTCAATTGATTTTTGGAGGTGCGACGACGATGATTTAGGAAAAATAATTACAGAGGTGATTTTCAAACAGCGATATCTCCCTCATACAAACTCCTTTTTTCGAGATTTTTTTTTGTTTTGGGGTAGAATTTCATGATCTACACATTGGTGTAGGTTCTTTGAGATCTTTGTTCCTGAATTTTCTACAACTCACAAATCCTGATTTTTGCAACTTTAAAGGCTTAGTTTGGGCTCATCAGGACACATAATCAGGTGCTATTTTTTTTTAGAGTGCATTATTTTTTGTCTACTTTCCAGATCTAGTATTAGTTTGGGGTAATTATGAGTAGAAATAGTACTTTTATAATTTGGTGTCATTTTGGCCTATTGGAACTTTAATTAATTAGATCTTTGAGAGGTCTTGTGTCTTATCTTGTTGAGTCTGATATAGCTTCATATTTGTTGTTGTAACCATCAAAATTAGCAGTCCACTTATGCCTTAAATTGGCAAGTGGCCCATTATAATCACACTAAACATAAAGTGCCAAATCATACATTAGGGGGGGTTCATTGACTATTTTTGCATTTTGGGGGGTGCATACATTGCTCTCATGGAGTATTGTCAAACATGTTAATTTGGTATAAGACCGAGGTTGACAAAGAGGAACTATAAAAAATGGAGTGCTTTAATCATTGATCATCTAAGAGAGCATAAGGAAGTATTTCCTTTTCTATGATCCAAAGAACTACCCTCTTACTCTGATCCAACACCTATTCACATAATTGGGTCAGTCATTTTTTTAGCATCAATGCTTATTGCTTTGATGTCATTGAAAAGCTCAGTAAACATTATGGCATTTGGACGGCTCTTTGAAAAGCTTATGGAGATCCTACAATTCCTCCATTTCGAGAGGACATTCTACCTCCAGTCACTCTAGTTATGGTACTTTCAACTCTAGTTGAGATCCTACCTCTCGATGCTCCTTTTGCTTCTACTAATCTAGTTCCAGCCATATATGCTCCTGATTCAGTGCAATAGGAAATACCATGTCTTCCTATTTCAACTTCATAGGATGACTTCCTTCCAGACATTGCAGTGTTATTTGTGGAGTCTTACATTGAAGATGTGGGAGACATCATTGATGACATCCATCTTCTCTTTGTTGAGGAAACTTCTTCTTCACTTGTTGCAAGGAACATTATGAACCTTAACCACTTGATCTTTCTTTCAAGATTGACATGATTGTGGACACTTCTTTACAACAGATGGAGGAGGACTCCTTTACTTCAAAGGAGACACATCAGTCTTTGGAGATTGTATTCCAATTTCCTCAGACATCATATCTTCTGAGGATTCTTCCTACTAGTTGGGGAGCTTTCTCTACTACACCTATGGCACCATTTCTTCCTACAAGGAGGAACATTATTCATCTTTCATGGTGTAGCTTCTTTAGTCATCAAGGATATTCTTTCATGGGTGTACATTCATCATTTAGGGGAGGCTACATTGCTTCTCTTCCCATATCTTCCTATCAGGGTGATTAATTATCTTTGGAGTTTGATTTAGTTTCATACATGGACATGTTACCTTGTTTGCCACCTTCTTTTGGGCATCCACCTGATTGGTTCATGGAATCTACACTAATCAAGGACTTGTCGACATATGAGCAGATTTCAAATTTTGCATCCGCACCATACTACATTTAGATCCCTCTTCCATCTTCCTATCAATAATGGGAAGCATACTTGCACCTATACTTGGTGTATCTTCTTCCTAAAGGGAGAAATATTGTTTGATGGCATTGGATTTTCTTTTGTCTTCAAGCACTTATCATAATGAGATCCTTCACTAAGGGGGAGATTTCATGGAGGGATTCTCTATTGTATATGCATGATGTAGTTCATAATTAGGGGGTCTTGATTAATCCATCCATACATGCACCTTTCTTTATTGTACTTATCTCTCTTTTTAGGGGAGGGGTTTTGCAATGAGGTTTTCCCTCTTTCTCTATTTTCAGAGAGATTGCATTGCATTGCATCATATTGTATGTAGAGAATTGCATTTGTACATGGGTACCTAACATGGCCTAGTAGCTAGGACCCATTATGCATTTTTATCATAGCTTTTTTGAGCTTAAGTGCATTCCCTTAAGTTGCACTTAAGGGGGGGTGTTAGTGTAAATACTTAATTATTATTTAAACTTTACTTAGGTTAATGCATTATTTTATTATTTATTAGTTAGACACCTAGGAGTATGTGTACTCATAAGAGTTGTTTTGTTGACAACATAGGAATGTGTACACATAAGAGTTTTCTTGTTGACAACACAAGAGTTAGCAGCTATTTTAGCACATGGTGTCTATAACACTGGAGTTTGCATAATCAACTAAGTTGTCATGTAGACAACACAATTGTTCACACTCTAATTGAGCACATGGTGTCTACAACATAATTTTATGTGACACACCTATGTTAGCTTATCCTCTCATCATTGCACTAACTCCTGTGCTCAATGGAGGATAATCCACTCTTGGTGGACATGTGCTTAGTTGTGAGGCTTATCATTTTGCTAACTCTTAGTCATTCTAGAGGCCTTTACATACATACACTTCTAGTGTACTTGTACATCAATTATTGAATGATCTAATATCCAAATATTCAGACATCAATTCATTCTCATATTGTTATTATGATCATACATCATTTGGTCCATATTGTGCTTTGTTCTTGAGCTTCTTGATCTTGGCATCATTTTTATCTAAGGCAAATTCTTACATGGTATCAAAGCTATACCAAATTCTTACATGGTATTAGAGCTATACCAAATTCTTATAGTAACTACATTAATTTTACTAAAATATATTATAGTTAGAATTCAAAAATGAGAAATTTTTACAACATTTCAGTAGTATTGAGTTCTAAGGGATTGCTGACTATAATTAGTTAGGTTTACTATATAATAATATTGGATTCTTTGTTTGGTGGGTGTTCTTGAGATTGGGTGAACCATGATACATTTTTGTGTCTTCTTGTTAAATTGATGTTACATGAGGGTTATATTTATATTTCTTAATTTCTTTAATGCTTCAATAAGTTCAATAGATATTATGGTGGCATGCATGACCCTCCAATCTTTAATTTTATTTGGTAGAGTTTTATTATTTCATTTTTGTGAGAATTTTGGATACCTAGATGTGTAATTGATGATTCTATTGGAAATATAATATGGAAAGTGAGATACTAAGGGGACGAGAGTGGGGTGTGAATTGGGATCTATGAAATTTTAAATCTTCAAACAAGTATCAAATTTGATAGCTTCACTATAAACCCGTATCTCAACAAAATCATAAATAAAAATAATATATACTGTAATGTATAATCAAATCTAGCATCTTATAACATGTATAACTCTCAAACATGTAAAGTAACTCATAACACATGAACACAAAGATTTGGTTACGCAGAAAACCTCCAAGGTGAAGGTAAAATTATGGTAGGGATGACACCAACAAATCTTTCACTACTACAACAATAAATTTCACCTGTTAAGGCTAAAAGTTTGCTCACTTATGATGATCTACCCTTTGAAGGGTCTGCCCCATTAAGATCTTACAAGACTTATTACGTCTATCTTGATTAAAGGATTTAGCCTTACAACTAGGTACGTACTATTTTAAGAGATTTACAAAGGTTTTTTAGGACCACTATGTTAAGAGATTTAACACCTGTTTAAATGTATCAGTACCTGATCTTTTGGTTTACACTGATATGCAGATAACATAACTCCTCTATACATTAATTGATAATCTCTTTCATCTAATATGTCTCCATCTCTGCACTTTACTGCTATGCTCAGTCTCTATACTCTATCTGATCTGCCTTCAACCTTGCATGCATCCAATCCTTTACACTTCTTATGCATGCAAGAACCTTATGAATTAGGTTATAGACCCTCCTTAAATTGATGATTGGGTGAACCTTCTAGATCCAAATCAATAATCTAGAATCAATCCTTTTACTGCTTAGACCCTACAATTTTATGATTGGTGGAATCCCTTTCCTAGGGATTAATGATCCTCAACAAAAATGTGTATTCACGTCCTCATTCTCCAAAACATGCTTGCATCTTGATAAAAATGGTTATCATTGAATTCAATGCCATTTCAAAAAAAATATAAAACTGTGTTACTTGACACTTACAACATACTAGCACTTGACATAAACTATTTCTTCATGCTATCCCTCAACCTTAACTTTGATCGACATTAACTAAATAACTCAGTTTATATAACACTCAACTTCTACTAAACTCTGAGTAACTTGACATCCGTTATTATCTCTAAAATCATGTGAGTACTCGATGACCATTAGCATGCTCAGGAGTAGCTATTGCTTAGTACTTGACCTAGAATATTTACAAGTCTTCATTCCTTTGCTCGACCTATATGGGATGACTTAAACATAGTAATGACTAAATAATCCTGCCTTGTGAATGACTACATGTTTGACACTAATAGAAAACATGAATTAGCGATTAAAAATCTCCCCCCTTAAAATTAGTGGAAAAAATACTTTATCATGATCAAAATATGTTCAATGCAAAATTGTAATGCAAGTACTCCTCCTGAGAATATAATCCATAACTTACTTAGTATACACTGTACGTGCACTGACTCTGCCACTCAGTATATACATGCAAAGCTTCAAAAATTTCAAAACCATTTTCTACTTCTTTACAAAAACTTTCTTTATTCATTTAAGTCATCTGATTCATTTGATCATGATTGTAATGCCCCGCCGTGTGACCCAAAAGAAGTTAACCTAAAGTTATACTAAGTTGCCAAATTTTTTTAAACATAAAGATACAACAAAAATAATAGAATAATGGAAGCAATTAACATACACTCATACATCAACAACACAAACAGGATACAACTCTTAGGGGTCCCATGACATTGGATCACATTTAATTTTAATTAACACTAAATCAAATATATAATAAAATCCACATCAAATAATAATATACAAGTATGAATCCATTTAAATAATATATAGTCATCTTGAATACCACTTGAAAATAATCATAATGCACCTTCATCCACTATACAGGTCACAGGGTATGAAGGATTGAAATAATATACATCATGAAATAAATTACATCATCTTGTAAGATCTATGAAATCAAATACAATACACTAAGTATAACCATTCATCATAGAAATACAGGAATAGATAGAAAGGAACATCTACACAAACACATCCAGCAATGACATCCAACGGTTGGATCTCAATGGTATAAGAAAAAGAACTACCACTCGACCTCGTGGAACTGAAAAAGGTCCACTCCCACTGTGCTAAGGAGATAGTCTCTAGTCCCAAACATGATAAAAAACTCAACAATAAAATCCAACATCTAAGTTAAGGAAAACCTAAAAGAAATCTAACTCAAAGGTACCAAGATACAAATGACATCTAAACCTAGAGGAAACAATGAAACATAGGAAATCTACTATGTGGGAAAGTGTCATTACGTGAACCAACTCTAGGGTTACCTGACTAGTCTTTTAATCCTTTGACCCCCTAGTGACTCTATGCGGCACTAGTATCCTTTCATATTGACAAGGCATACTAACGAAGCATGGTCACAACCAAACAACCTCTCTACTCCCATCCTAGCCTATACTAGCACTTGAGGCATGGGCGAGGCAAACAATGACTCTTATTAATTCATTTTAAACCCATTCAATGAAAAGTTATCACTTATTAAACAACCTACAATGGGTTACCCATTAGCCTCTTTAGGGCCTTAGCCTCCATTGCAAGCCACTTCCCAACACAACATACAGACAATAGTTTATAATTAATTCAATATTCACATATTTTAATAGTTTCTTTTTAATCAAATAATATTTATTACTCAACTAATAATATTATTTAGGGTTTATTATTAAAATAAAAGTCCTAAATAATAATTATTAAATTAAATAAATATAAATACGTCAAAATTAGAACTTTAATTAAATATTTTAAATTTAATTCTTTTATTCAATTAATTTATGAACTAATTAAATATAATTAAATATTGCATTTTCTTTATAAATTTTTCATTAAATTAAATCATTAAATTATCTTTTAATTTTATTTAATCATAACAAAAAATCATCACACACCCACAAAACCAAATACAACAACTCAACTGAAAGCCAAAGAGCAAAGTCAAACTCCAGGGTCAAAGTCGTGAATTCATATCATTTCACTAATTCAGAAAGGTGAAACTAACATAGGTACTTGTCCTATTTTCTAAGACAATTGGTGTAGGGTTTAGGATTTGGACTCAAGAATTATCCTGCCACTTATACCATTGAAATACTGCAATAGGGTATGCTCATCCTGGCAATTCAGGGAAGTCAATACCTGGTACTTGCAATCTACATAAAATCCACGCATGTGCAAACACAATATTCTAAACTAAATAGGAAATGGTAGGAAGTGGTTCATCATGTAGATCCTGACTAGTAGGTGACTACAACTCCCTTCCTCAACTGCATCAGAAACATCAACCATAAAGAAAACACACACACACACACACAACATACACATGCAAGTATCAGGTAGGTATCCATAGAAACTGCATAAAAATTATTCATCTCACTAACATCATTAAATAACTAAATTCACTCAACGAACATACATCTATCATCATCGAAACAATCACAAAATAACTAAAATAATTAACTGAAGATACATATATCAATTGAGTATGAAATACATTTAATCTAATCTAGTAGTTAAGTACCAATAATCATAAAACATAATCAAAAAATTGACCTAAAAGAATTTGACACTACAATAGAAAAGTCAAGTAGGGGTAGGCATTACAATGACCACCATTATTCCCCTTGTTTTTGTCACTCATGGCTATTGGGGTGGAGTAATGGTAATGCCAAATTTGCCTAAAAATGATTTGTAAATCTGTACTAACATGCCTAAAGCATGATCCCAACTATTAGAGTAAAGGGTTAATTTAATTTAATTTATTAAATTACCTTTACTCCCTTCTTAAGATTTCCCTTTATGCACTTTCATTTCCATTTAATAATTAATTAGTAATTATTAAATGCCATTTACCTCTTAGGGTTTCTCTTTTAGGTTTTATGATATCTTTCTATAAGGATTGATCAATTGTAAATTTCATTCTACTTTTCAATCTAATAATATAATTTTCCATACTTTTAGAGAAAAACCCTTGCCTCTTCTTTGTCTTTTCTTCTCTATGAAAGGTTCTTGCATGCAGGTTTTCTTTAGGTTTTGTGGATTTATATTGCTCAATTCCTTCATGATATCAGAGCTTGACTTGCTGTAGCTTGTCATTATTTGGAGAAAAATAAGAATTGGGGTTTTCCATAATAGATCTACCTATTTTTGGGTTTTTTTGTGAAAATAGAAGGCCCTCTAAATTTTGGAGTACTTTGAGGCAAATCGGACCTCACGGTTGGATTCAGAAGATGTCAAAACCCCTATTAACATATAAAATTTATCAATTTTGGACGATATTGACTATGGAGGCAATTTTTTTTTTACATACCAGGGTCGTACAAGCTCTAGCATGAAATTCAAGGTGTACAATTTAATAATAATAATAATAATAAAAATGCAACATTTTTAACTGTGCGACGACTAAACCCATCATGGCAGTTTACTAACCTTGCGGTGGTGTTCATCTAACTGGCTATAGCTTTAACCAAACCGTAACAGTTGGACCACTTCTGTTACTTACCTCCATCGCCTCTATAGTGGCTCAACCCACTTGTCGCTCCTTGACCACGTCCACTCGCTACTCACTAGCCACCTCTGCCAGTGATCCTCCTATGCTCTGTCGCTTGGCCTCCACAATCTAGCCTATGGTCACATGGAGGGAAGGGGGTTAATAGTTTAGCCCCTTTTCAATTTTTTTGGGGGTTTGCAAATTTTCCTTTTCTATACGGAGACCCTATCAGTTCTGTGGCTCTAACTTGAGCATACAGATGCATTTTTTTGATCCAAAAAAAGTGCCAAAAAGATAATTCTGAGATTGAGACTTTGGTGCAGTCCTAACTCAGTAATTTTTCCATTTTTGTACCTATGTTTCTTCTTGAAGTCAAATGATTCTTTCTACCTTCTAGCGGCATAACTTGCTCATTTTAGCTCCGTTTTCCAATCTGAAAGAGGCACCAAAAAGCTCTTCTTGAGCACTATCAAGATTCTTTATTATTTTCATCATTATTTCTCAAAGGTATATGTGATTCTCAAAATTAATATTTTTTTCTCTTTTCTTGTGTATGCATTCCTTTTAGAAGCTGGGGTTTAGTTTTTGCATTGTCGGGGGTGGTATGTATTATTATTTTTATTATTTACATCAATAAACTAGATTTAAAAAAAAAAATCCAACACATTATAAAAAAATGGTTGAGACCTTTTCTTGTCTAGAACTTCTAACCCCTCATAACTATCACACATGGAAGTCCTTGATGACATGACTTCTTTGGTCAAAAGGGTGTAGATGCAGTGCAACAAGTTTTACAGAGGCCTTTTGAGGTCATGCAACATAGGAAAAAGATGGAAGAGGAAATGGGGTTTATTTCTTTATAGGTATCTAATAGTCTATAGTTTCATCTTGATGGGTGCAAGACCCCTCTAGCTATGTGGACCAAGATTGATGGCTTCTTTGGTACACTGAATGAGTTTAGGGCACTTTAGATTGAGGCATATCTTACCTCTCTTGTACTAGATTATTTTCCTTCCATCGAGGACTTTTTGATGAAGTTCAAAAAACATAGGTATTTACTGTAGGGTTTTGGGATAACCAAGACTAACAATAAGTGCATTTACTTGATTCTTTCTAAGCTTAGTGAAAACTTTTAGATTTTTGTTTCTACCTTCCATTGCACCCTGGATTCTTTGGGTAGTAGATTTACCATGCCATCCTTTGAGGTTTTTTGTGATCATTTGACTCAAGAGAAAGCTAAGATCTCTTAGTTGGATTCTCTCACAAGCTCACAAACTCATGCATTGGTAGCTCAGACATTTTCAAGAAAGAAGGAGAGGAAACATAAGTCACATTCTATAGAGTCTCAAATTGATTCTAGCCTTCACATCACATCAATCCCACCTCCTCCTAAGGGAGATAAACCAAATATAGAAAGAATGAAGTGTGCTTATTGCAATAGCCCAATCATGATGAGTCACATTGCTATGAGAAGAAGTTAGATGGCTATGCCAAATAGGTATCAGATTTGATAACTCTCCTTTAGAAGAGCAACATTGATATTCCTTCTACTTCTCACAAATCTTCTTCTTCATTATTATTTCAATAAGATGGTAAAGATATATGAAAGGGTCATGCACTATGTGCAACTACTACTCCATATTCTTCTAGATGGTTACTAGATTTAGGTGCTTCACACCATATGGCATCTTCTTAGGATTTGTTCTCTTCTTTTGAGGCTTCTCCAACTCCACACATTTTGATGGGGAACACCACTTTTATAATTGTATTTGGGAAATGTTCTATTGACATTTATGATAGTACATTTCATGATGTAATATGTATTCTATCTTTGTCCTCTATTTATTAGATTACACACACTAGGATAGGGAAGACAGTTGAGTTTGCACAAGATTTAGTGCACATTAGAGATAATGAGTCATTCAATATTGTTGCTATAGGGACCATTGATCATTCTTCCCACTTATACTCTTTCTCTCATTTTGGTCCACCATCTCCACTATTAGAGACCCACTCTCCTTCTTCATGAGAGACTATTGAGGTGAACTCAGGTCACTTAAAATTATGTGTTGTTCCTGACATTAGTGTTGTGACTTCTACATCTCCACCTCCTGTTTATATTCTATCTATTGCACATGATTAATCTTCAACATTTCCTACCATTGTAACTCAAGTCATCAAGCCACCTACTATAGTTGTTGAGGATATATTAGAGGACACACATCTCCTCTCAGATGAAAGATTCAACACACATGTTATCCCACTGTTGTCACTTAGGTTTGCACCCTTGTCCAAGGCCTATGCGTGAGGACAACCTAGTGAAACATGGAAACAACCTCCAAGCTGTAGGACTTGAACTACGAGGTTGAGTCTTCGGAGAAGGCCGGCTTCCTCTTACTGTCAGGGTGCACCTATCTATTCTTAGAAGAAAAAGGGAGAAAGAGAGCACTAAAGAAAATCTACCTAGTCTAATCTAAGGCGGTGATGCACCAAAATAGAGTGTTCAGACTCGTTCTTGCCCATATATGCACTACAGAACTAGGGTAACATCCAAAAGTCATACACGTCCAGACTTCTATCGATCAATAATCACATGCAGATCAGGAAACCAACTGAATGACACCAGGAAAAGAAGATTTCACTCGTATATTATTCAATAGGCCAAAGATAGATACAGTATGTGGACCATTAATCTCAATAATGCATCAATGAGAGGCAAAATAAAGCACATGCACATTGATGGCTGAAAGAGATGGTACAGGATGTTATCTAACTCAGAGACAAAGGGGTTTTTACACTGCAAATCCACGAGCAGTAGCAGAGAAAATCAGGAAAGAGTCGACTTACAAAATGTACAAAATCTGCCTTTATAGATTAGGCGTAACTGAAGATTTCTGCATTACATTCACCTCTCACCTACTGGCATTAACTTTCCATCTTGAGAATCCAATCAAAGATCTGATTAAACATGGCCTGCATACCAACAAATCTAATATCCCTCTGAGAGAGAGCCTGGAGAAGATAGGAACGGTGCCATAACATTCCCTGACATGGTAGATGGATCGACCAGATGGATGGAGTGTTATTCTGTGTTTTACATTTACTCTGGTAGGTCGAGATTGATCATGGAGATCAAATCGCATGACAAATCAATTATCCTCGCCTCCTAGTTCATGAATCCGTCGAGGTCAAAAGGTCAATCGGCTCCTTACGCGTTAACTAGGCCACTTGGGCCAACTATATTTCTTTATTTTGCCACCTGAGGAAGTCCTCCCGTGGTTGACCTTTCGTCATCGAACTACTGCGCCACCCTTCAGACAGTTATCACTAACTGCGACGGTTATATTATCTGCCAGCCGACCATCAATCTTGACTGGGCCAATAGGACGCGTGTCATCCAAGCGCGTTGTCACTAACACTATCTCCCGAGCAGTTCTTCATAGCGCAATGGCGCCCACCACAGATCTGTCTCCATCTGACGACCAGAATCGCCTCATACTGCCCTGCGCTATTCCTATTCTGGGCCCACCACATTTGGCACCACCTTGGCAACCGATCTTCGTCCGAATGACATATGGCAACAGCTCAGTGATCCATCCTGGCGAGACTTGACCCCACCGATGCGTGGCAACAGGGTGCCATGTCGCTATACTAAAAATCTTGCAGCTTCACCAAGGCAACATGGCACTGCCGTTGATCTATTCTAATCTGACGATCGCAAAACCTGACCTCCCGCGACCCTCCTTCTTTTATGATTCGCTAGGCCCGCCGAAACGTGGCGTCAGCTTATTGGTCTGTCGGTCACCCTGAATCTGATCGCATTCGGCGGCATGGAATGTGGTCCCGCCAGGACACGTGGCACAAGGGTGCCAAGTCACCAATGTTATCTACCGAGCTATTCTCGATAGCGAGACAACGCTAGTCGTAGATCTCCACGGATCCGATGATCATGAAGACTCACCATTCCTCCCGAAACTACTGGGCCTGCTGAACGCGTGTCATCATTTGATTCGTTCTCCTGACGCCGATTGGTAAGACCTGACTCCCGCCGACACGTGGCAGATGGTCGCTATGTCGCCATGTTAAAACCCGTGCATCTCTGCCATAGCGAGATGGCACCATCCATTGATCTGAATCGATCTGACGGTGTGCAAGGAAGATCATTCCCCTCAGCGTATCGATGAATAAGAACTGGCCACGTATCAACGGTCTAACTAGTCCTCGCTGACATCCCTGGACCCACGAGGACGCGTGTCCTTCAGGCGCAATGTCGTTAACATAAGACTCACGCAGCTCTTCTATAGCGCGATGGCGCCTGTTGTCGGTCGGCCCTGATCTGACGGTGGAGATCTTACCTTTCCATGTACTGGTGACGCTGACTGAACTCTGCCTTGGGGGACGTGGTCGCTCTTTATTGGCCCAATGAAACACCTCCGTGGTCTGACAAAGCACCAACTCGAAGGGTCCGTATTGCCTTGACCCCACTGATGAATACGTGGCTACATCTGATTCGCCACCGTGGCGCTGGGCTCGTGACTGCTCATGCGAAGTACTTGCTGGGACCCAACGTGCCTGGTCGCTTCTTGCCATGGTGGATTTTTCATTTGGGTGCTATGTCGCCATCAGAAAATGCATTGGTTTTCTGTTGGCGCCATAGCACCTCGCCGTGTTTTTGAAACTTTCGGCCCGTGGAAACGTGTCGCCCGCCGCCGTGAGCATTTCCGCCGAGTGCTATGTCGCTATGGAGATTTTTCGGCTAGCATGCGATCGTGATATAGCACCTGTGGTGCCGAAAAACTTTCCCAACCCGCCCTCCATTGTAGCCCGCTCGCTGGACCCACCAGACACGCGTCAATTGGGCGCGATGTCGCTGATGCTATTTCCCGTGCATCTCTAATGACAAGATCGCGTCGACCGTCGATCTTGCTGAAATCTGACAGAGAAGATCCTGCAAGTTGCGAAATACATCATAAGGTCCGATCTTGGCATAAAAAATAATATTTCCGCGGCTAGCTGTTGGACGAGCTAAGCATTTAAAATTTAAACCTTTGGCGGGTGAGCGAAAGGTAACACCCACCTCCATTGGAGATTCCATTTCAAGATTCTCATGTATTCTCCCTTGAGCATTAGCTAGGACTTCTAGCTTCACCTTACATTTAGGGGTTTCACCCTCCTTGTCCACTATCTTTGTTTATTTAACGTTGGAGCCACATTGGTATGTTCATCGACACATAAGTTCTACCATTCTAGGGGGGCTATGGAGTCTCAAGCCTCTATCATGGGAGGTTTCATTATGCTGATGGTTTTGAGAGAGCCTCTTGAGACATATCATTTCTACTTTTTCTTTCTATATCTTTTTGAAGTAGGGTTTTTCTCAAGTGATTTTCCCTATTTCTCTATTTTATAGAGATTTGGTTGTGATTGGGTACCTCATCAGGCCTTGTTCCTAGGACCCAAGTTTTCTTTTAGCATTCTAGTTTCCTTGCTTTTGCATGCATATTTTGTAGCTTAATCATTTCTCATCTTAAGGAGGGGTGTTAGAGTAAAGGGTTAATTTAATTTAATTTATTAAATCACCTTTACTCCCTTCTTAATATTTCCTTTTATGCACTTGCATTTCCATTTAATAATTAATTAGTAATTATTAAATACCATTTACCTCTTAGGTTTTCCCTTTTAGATTTTATGATCTCCCTCTATAAGGATTGATCAATTGTAAATTTCATTCATATTTTTAGTCTGATAATATAAATTTTCATATTTCTAGAGCAAAACCCTTGCCTCTTCTTTGTCTTTTCTTCTCTGTGATAGGTTCTTGCATGCAGGTACATTCTTTGGGTTTTGTGGACTTGTATTTCTCAAATCCTTCACCAACTTGTCCTTATAGACTCCAATATTTCAATATTTATTTCTAGCATAGCATCTACATCTACCAATCTATAAAGAGTAGAGAGATTTGGATCTGTTTGTACTACCTCCTTTGCTAATTGAATCTCTCTCTGCATAACCTCTAAGTGAGGTATCAACATTGTTTAACTATAGCTAAGCTTAGCCCTTATTTGTCCATCATTATCCATAAACTCAAATAACCTAGCTTGGGAAAATGTTAATTTGTTAAAGTTGAATGAACTTGAACTTGTATCCATGCTTAATGAATGTCCCATGGATGTTAAATCTTCATGTTGTCTATCTATGAGCTCTTGATTTTCCTTAGTAAAGAATGTAACATAACATAAATTTTTGTACAAAGAATGAATATTCTTGACAACTTCTTCTACATTATTTACAAGGTTTGTTAAGTGTTGAGCTGTCATTTTGCATGATGCTTAATGAAATGAATCCTTTCAAACTCCTCTCTTGTAAAGCTAATCCGAGGATCAACTCCAAGGTTCTGGGTGATCTTGCAACCTATTGGAATCCTCTCAGTAGAAGATAAATGTGATTGTTCATGAGGAGGCCTTTGCTGGTTCGAACCAATTTCAGATAAGATGACCAATATGCTTGTTGTTTCAAAACTAACCACAAAAGAGATATGTTTTTTGGTAATTTCTATTTTTAAATGAATGCAATCTAACAATGAAACTATATGAATTCCTAATTTAACTAGGGGTTAGCAAAGAAAATAAAAAATATAAGGTAATGAGAGATGAAAGTAAATAACATGAAAAAGAAATTCCTAATGGACATAAACTGCGGGATCAACACATCTGCGAGTTAAGCTTTCGAAGAAATTGGTGGGTAACCAATGAAAGTAGGAGCGACGCTTCCTTAATTCCACTGATGCAATCATCTATGAGGAATTCAATAACCGTATGATGCTTCACTTTTCATTAGATCACAAGGCCATGGAAAGTGCACTCATGTGAGACAAAAAGCTATGAAGGAACAATGGTGATCTCTTCTCGAACTAGATCTGTTAGCAAAATTTGTAGACCCGTAGAAAACACTAGAATTAAAAGATTGCACAATTAGAAACAAAGCAATAAAATTTTGGCTCAATCACACTTCATGAACATACATTCACAAAAATATGACACATTTAGGCAAGAATTACTGCACTCCAAATGTGAGCACCAAAAGCATATATTATTGCAAAATAACGACGACCTTGATTACATATTACAATCTAGTATTTATAAGAAATCATCTCCTCAATTTGTGTTGAGAGTGAGAGATATCTTCATGCAATCATATACTTCTAATTTAATAAAATAAACTAATTATATAAAAACTAACAATCTAACTTGTGCTTAGTAGGACTCCATCCATTTTTATATTCATTAATTGGATGCATGAGCCTTTACATGTCATGAAACAAAGAAATTATGAGAAAATAAGAAGAAGAGAGCCTTCAGTCGATGTGGAAGTGTCTAGAAGTGTCAAAAATAGAAGTTCAACCTATATTGGGCATCTGCCAGAGTTAAACTGCTATTAGAATGTGTTTCCAATGCATGGAAAGCTCTAGTTTTTGAACCAACAATTAACTGTTGATGCACCTCAAAATGAGCACACATCAAAAAGAAGTGCACCATTGCACTTGTGCACCTGTACACCTTAGAAGAAGCACATTTTCTCAAAATAGTGCACCTACGCACCTCGAAAGAAGTACATTTTCTCAAAACAGTGCACTAGCACACTTGCACACCTCAGACGAAGAAAATTTTCTCAAAATAGTGCACTAGTGCACGTACGCACCTATGCACCAACACACATGTGTAGGTGCAGTTGTGCACCTTGATGAAATTTGTGTGAGGTGCTCAATTCACCAAAAAATCAATGTTCTCAATTTTAAAAATGGTTCCTAGGTTTTGCTCAAATGGGGTTTTAAATCACTTTTGTGTAATTGCTTTCCCCATTTTGATGATTTGTACATTCTTTATAGCCAAAAAATTTCATATATTTGAACTTCTTCTGCTTCTTCTATCTAAAATCCCAAGGAACCCACGTTGAATCTTGTCATTAATATTTGCGTAAGATGAGGAACCTATTCTGGGTTATGTGTCCAACCTCTGTATCTTTGATCTTTTCTTCTCTCCAACTGTTTGATCCTTCTGAGTCAAAGAACAAGTGATCTGAATTTTTCAAAATGATCAAATGTTTGGAAAATTTTCATACTTTTTTAATAAGTTTTTCTAGGACCTTTTAACTGGATTTTTTGGAGGTCTTCTGCTCAAAATATCAAGTTGAAACTTTCATCAGTCCCTAAAAATAGGCAACTGAAGGCTTGCTATTTCAAGGACTAAAATTAGATCTTTAGTTCTTTCCAACGGTGTAAACAATTTTTAATTCTAAGCTCTAGGTCAAAAGTTACGACACCAACAAGTTAAGGATGCCTTTTTACCTACACAAAGAAGCAAACATTAGTCCAAAGAATTGAAAATCAAACCTTAAACAAACTCTAATTACAAAAAAAAATACCAAGATCATAAAACCATCACAAAACACACAAAAACCTCATTTTAGCCTCTGATAAGCAAAAAAGAGTGCACCCTATGCACCTTTCCCTTATAGAAACTCTTGAAATATGAGAGTGCGCACTAGCACACCTCATGGGGTGCACCTAGTGCACACCTCATATATCAACTTCAATGCATTAGGAGTATAAAGGTGTGTAGTTGTACACCTAAATAGGTGTGTAGCTATGCACCTTTATAGGTGTCTTAGTTAGTTTCTTAGGGTTTCAAATAGAAGAAGGTGCACAATAGTGCACCTAGATAGGTGTGCTGCTATGTACCTTATTTTTGTGTGCTTTCCTTTGAATTTTGGTGCACTAGCACACCTTGGGAGGTGTTCTGGTGTGCCATTTTTTTTTGCAAAAATGACTTATCCTCTCTGATGATGATTTCCAAACTCTAGGTTAAGACTCAGACCCCGGACTAGGGATTTGACAAGCTAAAAAATAAAGTAGGGGGTCCCATTTTCTAAGAGAAATGGGGTGTGCATTGTGAAACCACAATAGTAAGATGAACTTTCCTTAATGCAATTTCAATGGAGACTTTTTCTATAACTTTCTTCTTAAAATTTTGTGGTGTCCACTACATCAACTTCTCATTTTCGTCAACATCTATATCATTGGTCTTCTCCACAATTTGAGCTAGCTGAGCTATAACAGGAGAATTTTCATTAATTTTTTCCACATAAAATGATTCTAGGAAAATGTTCTTAATAGATTTAGGAACCTGCTCCTCTTTTTATGATTTGCAAGACACTATTTTCTTTGGCTCTTGTTCAACTATAGTCACATTGGGCAATATAGTATTAGAGATTTCATCTTCTATTGTGACTACCTCTGCTTACTTCACACTCTCCTGTGCCATCTTTTGAACTATTTCAATCAACTACTAGAAATGATTATAGATGTCTTCTGTATTATATAACTCTACTCTTCCTTCATCCTTTTCTTCTTCCTCTATAGTTGCTAGCATTTGTCCAAAAAAATTCTTCCATACTAGTTTTCTTTCTTGCACAACCTCTTCAATTTTATTTCTCAAAATTTTATATGCCCTTTTCTTTGGAAACATTTATTTATATGACCTCTCATGACATATGTTGTTTGTCTAAATTAGACATAACTTGGGCTAATGCAGTTTCTCTCATTTGCCTTTTTCTGGTCAATGCCCATTTCCATTTTGCATCAATTTTATTGTACAATTCTTTTGGTAATTCCCTACCTAGCTCTATTAGCATATATTTAGAATTCACCATCATATCTACAACTACATGTCCAACTTTCTCTTTATCTACTTTTTCTAAATTTTTATATTTAATACACTTAAAACTAGCTAACCCTGCTAAATTCCTCAAAAATTCACATACCTTATCAATTTCTCAAGGCCCTCTCCTTAATAAAATTTTAAACTAACTTAATTCATCTAACTTAGTCCCCTCAGCCTCATCATCCTCATCATAGTTTTTTACAACTAGATTCCTTCCAGGCTTCTTCTTTTGTTGGCCTTGCTCAACCTCTTTAGCTTTTGATGTCCTCTTCTTAGGACTTTTTCCCTCGACTGACCTTGTAATCTTAACTAGTCCTTTTCTTACTGGTTCAACTAATACAATTTGTTTTGCTTGATGCTTTTTTCTAGTGATTCTCTATGGTGTGGAAGTAGGTGGGGTTGCCACTTTCTTTAAGCTCTTCTTCATCTTAGGCTCAACTACTAGAAATTCTTTTCCTTTAGTTGCCTTGGGTTCAACAACAACAAGTTCTTTTCCTTTTCCTTCATATTCTTCAATATCACCTTCATCACTGCTAAGATATTTTCCTTTACCCTCAGTAATATTTAGTGGTGTATCTCCAAGCTTACCTTCTAAGTCTTGGATCATCTTCTTTCTCTTTCTATCTAACTTAGGGACTTTAGTTTACATCATCATCTTTATTTTAGTAGTCCCATATGTGCTAAATGACTCGATATTCTTGTCAATCTCTTCTACTAATAATGTTGTGATGATGGTTGACACTTCATCAACATTAGATTCATAATAAATAGGGCTTAGCCATACTACTCTAGGTATGACTGCTTGCACACATGTGTAATCTATATCAATAAGAAAACACATGCAATCATAATACCGATCAACTACCAACTTTGGTATTCTAGACCTATTCATCCTCTTCCTCTTGAAATATTCAAAATAACCATCCGTAATGGTCATAAAATTCTCACCTATGTGAGTAATAAATTTATTTATCTACTTGGTCATAGGCCTAGTCTTATCGCAAACAACATCACCAATGGTGGGAAAAGAGTTATGTACAAAAAAAAAAATACATAAGATGAGGGAACCGAACTTACACAATGTGTTCTTGGGCTTCCTAATTGCTTCAAGGTTCTCTGCAAGATGTATCAATTATAACTCAACCAAGTCATAAATATGGTCCTTCTTGACCATTTTGTAGGCCATGTGAATAACTATAGATGGCACACTATTTAGTTGGCTCTATTGATAAAAATTGTGACAAACCACATGAACTGAAAACTCAATCACTGGATCCTAAATCATGTTGATTGATATACATTGGCCATTCCACTTTTCCTTTGTGATGCCTTCAATCATGTATCATGCTGACAAAAAATAGCCTTCACTCAATCCAGAATAGAGTAACCAGTCATGTTATGTATAATAGGTTTTGTATTTCTAATTGGCCCATTCTCTAGCCATGACATCATGTTGTTTAACCTACTCAACACAATATTTATCCATTCAACTTTAAACACTTTAGTGAATCTTAGGGCATAGAGTCAACCCTTTCTCAGTCATGACCTTATTCTCATTCTTCAACATCCCATTTTTACACATCTTATTATAGAAATTCCTCATCTCAAAGTTGCCTATCTCTCCAATCTATATCATGAACCATGATCACTCAACATGGAATTGTGGATAATGCTCCTAACAAGTCTCCTATCAAAACTATGTCTGGATATGCCTTGAATTTTTGTGGAGGGTATGCATCATTGTAAATAATTTTCACATTGCTATCCTTCAATGCTTCCCTCTTCTTACTTGTGGATGCAGATGATTCCATTCTTACAATATAAGGTTTTCAAATCAAACAACTTCACAAATTTACAGCTTGACTCAAACAACCTTGTAAAACTTACATGTTTAGCTAACGTAATGCACTTGAATCTTTCTAAAACTTCACAAAAATTGCTCTTGAAAATTGCCTTAATCCTCCGCTCTATGAACTTGATAACCTAGTGAGTTGAAATGAACTTTAAAATTGAGTATATACCTTTAAATGGTTGAATTAAACTTATATTTAATTCTTCATATTCTTAGTAGGCATACACAAAGTGCATGACATGTGTCTCATCTTACTTAGTAAAACTCAGTACACACACCTACAACTTCACTCAGTCAGTATCAAGACTCGACTCATATTGACATACACAACTAACACTCGATCTCAACCAAATTTTCAACTTAGTACTTCAGTTCATCTATCCTTGTGTATCTTTACTTATGCTCATATGGACTTCAATACATCTTATGCTAGGAACTAGTTTAGGATTTAGTAATTTGAAATATAGTTCCATCACTTGATCCATTGGATTGGGTGACCTCAACATTACTTGTTGCACTGTTGCTTTCTTATTCCTTCTTTCTCAAGGTTTGATTCATTTGGTTTCTCATTTGTTCAACTCCAACTATTGTTTTACCTCATTTCTTCTCAATATTGGACTTTGGTACTCATTTTCCATAGTTTTTGCTCAAATGACCAATCATATGATAGTGATAACATACTACACTACCATTCATCCAACTCTTAGATTTACCTCTGAAATGTGTTCTAACACAATTAGCTGCAATATTTCAGTACTCATCACATAGCTAATAGTTGTACCATGTATTGTAATCCCAATTGATTGTATTACCTTGCTTAGGTGCTTTGCCTTGTCCTTTGGGTGTCTAATTTGTTCTTGGCCTTAGGTATGTAATCTTGTAACTTATGACCATACTTCTGACATCTATGGTTGATGCTTTATTGACCTTTGGTCTAGATTCATGTGCTTGATGACCTTTTTTTCTGCACTTAAAGCAACAACCATTGAATTTAGGTTTAGGGTTTGACTTACCAATCTTTCTCCTACAAATGTTTGTTGTATGGCCTAGTTTTCCATAGTGATATCATGTAGGCTTCTTGTTCTTTGGCTTTATATTTACATTCCTTTGTTCTCCTTGCTTTGATGATTCATCTTGCTAAACACTTGATAGAAAATCAACATATCCTAGTCTAGAGGTGTCATTAGGTCTCCTAGGTGCATTCATAAGTTCATTGATAAATATCATAGCCTCTTTAGGATTTTTTAGCCTTTCCATGAAATCCTTTTCATCTTTAAGTTCATTCTTCAATCTCTCATTTTCAGATTTCATACTTATAATCTCAAGATCCTTTCTAGCCAACTCATGGTTAACACTCAATAACTAATTTACCATGTCAAACTGATTGTGTGTCAGAGTTTGTACCTTAGTGATCTTTTCATCTAACCTTGTAGTCAACTGTGTATTGTTTTCTTTTGCCAAAATTTTGTCATCTTCAGCCTTTCTCTTATGTTGCATGGCTTCACATAGCCTTACTAGCATCATTTGATGTTCTCTCTTCAATTATTTTACTTCTTCATTTAGATTGTTGTTTCTTTCCAATAGATCTAATATTGTTGCATCAATGTCACTAGATCTTCCTTTATTGCATATATCCTCAATACCTTCTTCCTTGTATTGTGTGTTATTATTCTTGAGTGTCATCTCCTTCCTTTGATTCAAGAACTTCCCTAGTTCCTCTTTTGCAACCTTGACCTATTCTAAGGCAATATGCTAATCAATAATTTTATTCTCAATAGTCTTTCCCAACTTATAGGATTCCATCTCCAAAATCTTGTCTCTCAAGTGGTTAAACTTATGATAAGAGAACCAATACTTTGATACCAATTGTTGGAAATATAATAAGGAAAGAGAGACACTGAGAGGGGGAATGAATCAAGATCTATAAAATTTGAACACTTCAAACAAGTATCAAATATGATAGCGTCACCATAAACCCTTATCTCAACAATATCATAAATTAAAAGAACATTTATTGTAATGCATAATCAAATCTAGCATCTAATAATATATATAACTCACAAACATGTCAAGTAACTCATAACACATGAACACAAAGATTTTGGTACACAGAAACCCTCCAAGGTGAAGGTAAAATTATGGTGGGGATGACAACCATAAATCTTCACTACTGAAACAATATAGTTCCCCTGTTAAGGCCATAAGTTTGATCAATTATGATGATCTACCCTATAAGGGGTCTTCCCTATTAAGAGCTTCCATGACTTATTCAGTCTACCTTGATTAAAGGATATCACTTTACAACTAAGTAAGTACTCTATTAAGAGATTTACAAACATCTATTAGGACCACTCTATTAACAGATTTAAACCCTGACTACACCTATTAAAATTTATTGGTACTTGATACTTTAGTTTGTACTAATATGAGTATAACATATCTCCTCTCTACATTAACTGATCACCTCTCTGATCTGATATGTCTCTACTTTTCTTGATCTCTACACTCTGTTTGATCCACCTTCAATCTTGCATGCATCTAATCCTTTACACTTCTTACACATGCAACAACCTTAGAAATTAGGTCATAAAGCCTCCTTAAATAGATGATTGGGCAAACCTTCTAGATCCAAATCAATGATCTAGAATCAACCCCTTTTCCACTTAGACCTTGCAATTTTTTGATTGGTGGAATCCTTTTCCCAAGGATTAATGATCCTCAATAAAATGCATAATCACCTCTTTGATTAACCTCCTTGTTCTCCAAAAATTGCTTCTAACTTGATAACAATTCAATTAACATTGAATTCAGTGCCATTCCAAACAAAAATGTAAAACTATGTTACTCGACACTTACAACATACTGGTGCTTGGCATAAACTATTTCTACATGCTATCCCTTGGCCTTAACTATGATCGACATGTATCGAGTAAATTAGTCTATGTAACACTCAACTTCTACTAAACTCTGACTAACTCAACATCCACTATTATCTCTTATTCGAAAAACAATCATGTCAGTACTCAAAGACCATTAGCATGCTTGATAGTAACTAGTACTTGTTACTTGACTTAGAGTATTTATAAGTCTTCATTCTTTTGATTGGCCTATATGGGGTGAGTCAGTCGTAGTGATGAACAAATGATCTTGCCTTGTGAATGACTAAGTATTTGACAGTAATAGACAACATGACTTAGGGATTTATATATTTAAGGCATTTTTAATTTTATTTATACAGACCTGTGTAATCTTGTTCACTCTATATTGTTAGGAGAACCCTTGTAATATTGATACAAGTTTAGATTCATTTATTTGTGTAAAATATATGCCACTGTCTTAATTTGACAAATCTCCAAAATTAGTGGACAAATATATAATGAATTGATTGATACTTGGCTAAATCTTATTATTTTATCTTATAGTATATATTTTTCTGAATATTTTCAAGGTTTCTATGATATAGTTTTACTACTAGGCTATGTAACTATTATTACTCACATGTTTTGATTGTATTTTCACTTTGATTGAGTGTATAATATATTACTCCGTAGACATCAGTTACCATAAGTGCTTCTATTTAGTTCCTTAAATCAATATAGTCCTTAGTATCATTAGATCAAGAGAGTCCACAATGATATTATTATGCTATTATCTTCTTAAAAATTTAGGTTTCTTGACCTTTTGGCCAAGCCTCTATTTATTGATACCTTCTTTCACCAACTTGGGTCATGGAAATAATGGCAAATCATTTATTTGAATCTAGAAAAACCCATATCTCGAAATGACATTGTTACTATGGGCTAAAATTCTATAATGAGTTTGTAAATTGGTTTGCATGTATCGTTCTAGTCTAGGACATCATCCTTGTTCCAACTATCTGGGTGCCAACTAATAGTGAAACTATATGGGCATTATGCCCTAGGAGGATCATGTACCTTCTTTTATATCTTAATTTTTTTTAATAAATATATGATGCATTCTTACCCTTTCTTTTGTGAACCAAAATGATATGGTCAAGGACTTAAGTGTTAAACTATAAATTTTATATGAATGACGCAGAAGGGACCATCAAATACTTACCTTTGATATTGAGATCATTAAATAAAATTATTTTAATTTATATTCCACAATTATGTCTTCCTCTAATTCCTTTATCATACTATAAATAATATGTCACTATCCACTCAATATAGTCTAAGATAAATATTCATTTTATAAAATTTGATTTAATTGTATGTATTATGTAACTTGATAGACAATTGCATTCACAATCATAAGATTACTTCTATAAATTAATGGATAAACGACAACCACATGAGAGGATATATGAAAATCCAAACCTCAAGCCATACAAATAGAAGGAAAAGTTGCATAGGAATGATTTAGTATTGAATAACTTAAACTCATGATGAAATTAGTATATGAAAGTCAAAGGGATGAATATATATATATATATATATATATATATATATATATATATATATATATATATGAAATTTAGACATTTCATAACATTTAGACATTTTCATAAATTGATGTTCCTTATCTATGTGAAAACCTAGTTATAATTTCTCTATAAAACAAATAAAGGGGATCTTGAGCTCTATTCAAATGTTGAACATAGATTCTTTGAGCACAATATATTTAAATTCTCATGTTTTTGGCTGTAGTTTATCTATACTTGTTCCATTGAATTGGCCTTCCTGATTCATCTTTAGAAAATATTATAAATTTAATCCTTATAAGGGAATATTGTAAAACTTTATGACATGAAAGAATGTATAGTAAAAAATGAATGTATGAAATCTCTAAGGGAAGTATTTATAAAATGACTTATGGTTAAATTGAGAAGATAGTGACAAGGTGAACATAAATTGGGCAATATATGGGAAAATATCAACATTATAATTTCTCAATTAGTAAAAGAAACTAGAAATATCTTAACATGAAGGAAACATTTAAACCTACAAATCATTGAGAACATTGAAATTATGATCATACGAAGGAAATCATGGAACATAGAATTATTTTTGCTTACCATGATATCTATAGATAATAAACAATATCAAAGAAGTTATAATTTGTATAAGATGACCCTTGCAAGGGAAGGGCTTGGTAAAACCTATACAAATGACTTTTTACAAGATCTTTGTTAAATAAATTGATAATTTTAGACATCTTGTAGTCATTTAATATAATTAACCAAAAGTAAATTATAGAAAAACATGCGACAATCACAAAACGTTCATGCAGTTGATAAGTTAGAAATAGGGAGTACTGGGGGGGGGGGGTGTTGAATCAGTATGCTATAAATTTTATTTCAAAACTGGATATTATTAATTACCCTATAACTTGCATACAACAGTAAACTAGTTATGCTAAATAGTAAACATAACCCTGCAATAAGAGAACTCATAACACCATATTTTTTTAACTACGAAAACCTTGGCCAAGGAAAAACCCTGGTGGGGATGGTACCCACAAAATGATCCACTAATCAAAAGTATCTAGTTAAAGATATTAACCTTGTTAGGCGTCTATTACATATGTATAGTGTCTCAGTCCTTGTTAAAGGAATTATCCCTTGTTAGAAGCCTCAACCCTATTAGGAGTTGTTATATACAAGTACAAAATGTATGCAAGATGAGCCCACCACCCAAACATGCAATATACAATGAAGTTCCTTGATACAAAGAGATAGATAAAAAAACCTCTTTTACACTACTTCTGATATCTTCAATATTTGATATTTTCCTTTTGTTGCTCAAGAAAATTTCAGTTCACATTCCTTTGATCAAACATTAGAAACCATATATCACATATCACATATACATTACATCATTCCACTCCTTAACTTTTCATTTCCAAACTTTCTTTTATACCTTTTCAATTACAATATTTTAATTACCCAGTTGACCTTCATGCTTTTACACACATTAAAAAGTACACTATTATAAATTTTTGACTTAGGGCTAACATCTAGGATATCATCCCCAATTAGTTAAGTAATTATTTGATAAAAAAAATATTTCTTTAATCCAAAATAACCATTTCCCTGTTATGTTCTATTTTGCATGTACTTGTATATGTGGAATGCGGGCCTCAGATCCTCACACGCACTTCGACGTGGTCATTATTTGAAAGATCATCCCAGAATGAATATGAGTTTATTCACCTGAGTAAATCCAACAGTGTGACCTGTTGCCTTCTAAGTAGAAGGGTTTAACCTTTTCTCTCAGAATGAGAAGCGGGCAACCAAACCCCTAGAATGAAGGATTTTAAGCTATATGAGATATGCAAGAGTAATCTAGATGAGAATGCATTGTTAAGCTAAGAAATGGAGAAACATGTTATGCTAAAATGGATTCATATTAAACTAGAATGAAATAGATATGCAAGAATTAAGCTAAGAATGCAAGAGAAAATTGAATAGATATTTTAGCATAAGTTCAAGGAAAATTCCAATTTTCTACCTTTGTAATGAGGAATGGAGAGCTTCTTTTATAGAATCCAAGAGGTTGTCAACGATCAAGATTAATCGAAATGGATGATCAAGATTGAAGAGGAGAGCCAATCATAAAGGAAACTTCCTCATAAAAAGGGAGTTAACTAGTTGCCTTTGAGTGATAAAAGGAGTTAACTGACTACCTTTTGAGTGATAAAAGGAGTTAACTGATTCCTTTTTGAGTGATAAAAGGAGTTAACTGACTATCTCTTGAGTGATAAAAGGAGTCAATTGACTGTCTCTTGTGTGATAAAAGGAGTCAATTGACTGCCTCTTGTGTGATAAAAGGAGTTTACTGATTCCTTTTTGAGTGATAAAAGGAGTTAATCCCTTTTCAAGAATATTTAATTTAATAAAATAGAATAAATGAATAAATTTAATTAATTGAATAATTAAATTCAATAATAAAAGAGAGGAGATATCTTATTAAATTAAATGTATTTAATTCCTTTGTACATTAGCTTAAAAAGGTAATTTTAATTTAATTAAAGTATAACACTTATAATTAAATTAAATTAAATGGATAGGTTTATGTAGCTATTTTGAGTCGATACTTAGGAATTAAATAAATAGTGTGATTAATGAAAATTAGGGTTTTCTGTAATTGACACCTAGGTCAAGTAGCAATTATCAGAATTAGAATTGCCTAGTAAAATAGGACTTAGGAATAGCTGAATAAACCAAAGTTGGTTGATATGGCAATGTGCCAATTTTAGGGTATTACATTTGCTCCTCTTTGAATTAATGTGCGAGTAGCACGTTTGATTCAAAGAAATAAGAAGTACAAAGCATAAATCAAGAAATGAGATTGGTTCCAAAATTGATAATAGAAGGACCAATTGATAAGCTTTTTAAAATTATCTTTGTAACAAAGCTTAACCTTAGGGGATCTAGATAGAATACCTAGATACTGAGATTGATAAGCTTTTAAAGGTTATCTCTAGAACAAAGCTTAACCTTACAGGATCCAGATTGAACACCTAGATACCAAAGTTGATAGCACAAAGATTATCATATTTCATAGAATTGTTCCCAGAATGAGAATCAACTCTTAGGATTCAGGGTTTAGACTGTCTCGATACTTGTCCATTAAAGATGACAAGATTAATCATAATTCATAGAATTATCCCTAGAACAAGGCTTAATTCTCAACAAAAGTTAGGATTACCTTTAGAATGAAGTTTAATCATTAGCAAGAACTTGGAATTATCTCTAGAATGAAACTTAACTCCCTAGAGTCCAGATAGAGCACTTGAATACTAGTCCATAAAAGATAGTAAGATCCAATCATGAGTCATAGAATCATCCTCAGAATGAGATTTGATCCTCAAGAGTCAAGGTTTAGACTATCCTGATACCTATCCATCAAACTCTGACCAAAAATATTATAAGACATGATAAGTTGATTAAAAGATAAGATAGATGACATAGATGCCAGATAGAAGGGAGCAAGATGCCCCGAGTGATAAGATGCCTTGAGTAATGAAGACATGAGATTCGGAGTGAGTTGAATTTTAAAGTCAATAGATTTAATGATGTAATCATCTTATAAATGTATATGTGGCATGTGGGCCTTAGATCCTCACACACACTTCAATATGATCATTATCTGAAAGATCATCCCAGAATGAATATGAGATTATTCACTTGAGTAAATCCAAAAATGCAACCTATTGCCTTCTAACTAGAAGGATTTTACCTTTTCTCTTGGAATGAGATGTGGGCAACCAAACCTCTAGAATGAAGGATTTTAAGCTATATGAGTTATGCAAGATTAATCTAGATAAGAATGTATTTTTAAGCTAAGAAATGAAGAAACATATTATGCTAAAATGGATGTATATTAAACTAGAATGAAATAGATATGCAAGAATTAAGCTAAGAATACAAGAGGAAATTGAATAGATATTTTAGCATAAGTTCAAGGCAAATTCCAATTTTATACCTTTGTAATGAGGAATGGAGAGCTTCTTTTATAGAATACAAGAGGTGATTGACGACCAAGATTAATCAGAATGGACGATCAAGATTGAAGAGGGGAGCCACTCATAAAGGAAACTTCCTCATGAAAAGGGAGTTAACTAGTTGCCTTTGAGTGATAAAAGGAGTTAACTGATTGCCTTTTGAGTGATAAAAGGAGTTGATTGATTCCTTTTTGAGTGATAAAAGGAGTTAACTGACTGCCTCTTGAGTGATAAAAGGAGTTATCTGACTACCTCTTGAGTGATAAAAGGAGTTAACTGATTCCCTTTTTAGTGATAAAAGGAGAATATTTAATTTAATAAAATAGAATTATGACCTCATAAATGAATAAATTTAATTAATTGAATAATTAAATTCAATAATAAAAGAGAGGAGATATCTTATTAAATTAAATGTATTTAATTCCTTTGTACATTAGCTTAAAGAGGTAATTTTAATTTAATTAAAGTAGAACACTTATAATTAAATTAAATCAAATCAATAGGTTTATGTAACTAATTTGAGTCAATACTTAGGAATTAAATAAATAGTGTGATTAATGTAAATTAGGGTTTTCTGCATTTGACAACTAGGTCAAGTACCGATTATCAAAATTAGAATTGCGTTGTAAAATAGAACTTAGGAATAGTTGAATAAACCAAAGTTGGTTGATATGGCAATGTGCCAATTTTGGGGTATTATAGTACTCTGTTGTAATTGGTAATTTTCTCATAACTCTATTCATACTATTTGTACTGACCTACACTTTGGCACACATCATCATCATCATAGTCTGTACTTCCTTTCCTTAAGTGCGTACGTTCCAATATAGCTTCTCTAAAGTCCAACCAAAACTCTATCTATCCTATTAGATAACCTATATGATACTTACATAATTTTCTAATTACAAATGCCACAACTTAATCTTTAAAGTCTGCTATCTTTATATTAAAGACATGTTTCCATAAATGACAACATTCAATGTCTACCTTATCCAAATTTCTAACAATATCCCCCTTTGACATTGATGGAAACACGCAGGAAAATTGGCCAAGTTCCAAAAACTTACAACATCAAAACTTTACAAAATTTTCCCTTATCAAAATTTTCAAAATTCAAAACTTGTAGATCATTACATTTAAATATCTTTCCTTATATCTCCAAATTACATTATATAACTAACCCTTTGACTAATATTCCTTCCAAACATAACTATATAATCATACATTATATATATATATATATATATATATACAAATTCTATACAATTTTCCTTACCTTTCTCTCCCTCTTTGACATCAATGAAAAAGGTGTAAAAATTTATTTACAAGTCAAAATTGTATTACCTTTGATTGATGCCAAACTTGATATTCTAGATATGCAATGTGCAAAGCTTTTTTTCAAGTTCTCAAATTCTTTCTTCCAAGTGCCCCTTACCACATCTAATATATTGAGCAACACACATAGGCCATAGGATGCCACCTCAACTACATTCAAGTCTGTATATACAAATTTATCATAAGTTATCTTGGCTGCAAGACATTCCTCAAGTTGTTTTTGCACATTACTGATCTTTAGTGTTAGATGTTCTCTTAGCAAAGAGAACCTCTCAATCCCTCTCTCTTTTTACAACTCAAAGTTTCTGATATCATTGTTTACTTGTGTAATCACTACCTCTAAATCTTTATTATTCATGTTAGGCTACTACAATCTAGATGTCAAAATTTGTAGCCCATTCAGTTTAACACTAAACTCATAATTCATATTCTTTATGTAATTGTATGAAAAAGTCCATTGTCCATACAACTTTCTACCTTCTTCTATACATCTTCTCATCTCCTTGATGACACCATCAAGTCATTCCAGGTCATTCCTTACATTTGTGCATATAGTGTCAAACAACTATGCATCATGCTTGACTGGTTGCTATCTTTGCTAACTGATGAAGTTTACTATCAAATACACTTATAAATTTTTCTTCTCTTTCTTGAGGGTCTATATCTATTATCCTAATAGATACAATTTCTTGTAACTTATCATATGTTTTTTAAAAAGGTTTTCTCCAGGTTTTTTACTTTCTTATTGTTTTCAAATAGTTTTCTCAAAGACAATATTCTACCTAGCTAATCATCATCATCTCTAGATAAATCCTCCGAATCTAATTTTAAATGTGTCTTACCTTTCTCAGGAGTCTTGAACAAGATATCTTCTTCATGTTGGAATTCTACTTTTTCAAACTCAATCTTTGTATGCTTGAGTTGAGATAAGAATAAGGACTCTTGCATTACTATCTACCAATTCCTCTTGGTTACATTCTCAAGTATGTTCCTTTCCTTTTCTTCTTGCCTTTTTTTTTTTTCTTCCTCTTTCTTTTTCTTTTCTTCTTCCTATTTTCTTTTCTCATCATCTTCTTTCTCTTTTTCTCCTCAACTTTATAATTTTCTCTTTTCTGCTTCTTCCTTCTTCTTCCTCCTTTTTGTTATTAGTATTGGTGTAGCTCATCAAATTTCCAAAATTAGTGCCATAGTCTTTGAATGGATCCTCTTTAGTGTCTAAAGTGATCCTTGTACTGTCCACTTGCAGCATATCAATACCAATGGAGACTTGTGGAGTTAACTCTATCATAAAGTTAACCTTTTCTTTGTCTACCCTTGATGTAGCTACTGTTGTAAAATTTTTTGGTGTTTCCTTTTCTTTTTCCATAGGGATTTCTTTGCCTGAAACTCTTCTTGTCTTTGAGATACTAGATGTAGAGGTCATGAGTTTCACAATTGCTAATTCACTCTCTTTATTTACCTCTTCATACTTGCCACCCATCAACAAAATTGCTCTCCTTTTATTTCTCAAAAAAATTTCAATCCCCTTCATTATCATTTCCATGTCATCATCAACATTAACTTCACATAATTTTCAGATCAGATTTTCTTTGATTCTTTAATCTTCATCTACTACTCTTCTTCTTTTGTTAAGCAGTCTATATTTATACAAGTCTTGTGGAATATATATATTTTTATATGCTCAAATATTTTATTGGCTATGATCATGTGCCTAACTACACCATTCTCTAGTTGCAATCTATCCATATTGCTATACAACATGTAATACTTATCCAACTATACAAAATTGTTGTTATGATTGATTTACACGTTCAAATTTTCTACTTTGGGTTTCCAATGCTTCTTACCCAATGTTTTCCTTTCTTCTACTTCAACTTTCTCAATAGGCTTGTCCTCTATTTAATTTGACTCATCTTCATCAGATTCATTTGACTCAATTACCTGTAAGTTTTTTCTTCTCTTACCAGGACCATTAGACATCTTCCTAGTCCTCTTCTTAGAGGGTGATTCAGCTTGTTCTTACTTAACTTATGTCAGTCTAGTTGATCTTCTAGTGTTTGGAGCGATTTCTATTTGTACTCTAAATATGCTAATGACCTATTCACTTCTATCCTTCTGAAGTGGTTATATAATAGTAGGTTGTACTTGTGTCACTACAACATAAGGTGCACTCACTGATGGATGTTCTACTATCACTCCAACTGCTAATGGTTTAGCTATTAGAATATTTGTTTAACCACTAGCCTTCATTTCTAAGAATATGTTCATTTATTCCTTGTACTCTTCCCTTGTCATTCCTGATTCCTTTAATATAGAATCAATTTTATTTTCAATTTTCTTATTTACCCCTTTACCATGAAATTCATTGTGAACTTCCTTAAATGTTTCTTCGTATGTCTGCCATCTAGGAAATTCCATATCTCTATCAAGTTCCAATATTATCTTTGCATATCCTTCAATTAAGTCTTCACTCATCTCATAACCCATAGGGTCAATAAATTTTACTCTTTGTTCCACTACTTCTATACATGTGATATTAGTTTCTACCATAAAAAAAATGCCATTCTTATATTTCTCAACGAAGGTAGGTGGAATTCTAAATCTCTGTTTCATCACAAACTAAAAGCTTTTCGTCATTCTGGTTATATCATCTACCATTCTTTCCTCATACTATTTATTATAGCAATGAGTTATTATGGTTAGTTTACATTTATCATTGTTCCATTCTTCACCTAGCATACCAAGAAACTTTCTAATTGCTTGAAAGAATAGGTGTGTCAGTAAGGACTCAAACCTAAACACCACATTCTTTGTCTTCTTTAATGTCTCAATATTGTCTAGTAATTATTGCTTCACAATTTAACACATATTTACCTTCTCCTTCTTGAGTGTCATCAGATAGACTGCATTGATAATTTCAGCATGCATAGAGTTTACGCTAGAACCGTGACTCATTTTATATCCAATGACTTTACTGATTACCCTAATATTAATTTCACTTATTAGATCAATCCTTATGTTCCTACCATTAAATTTGGTCTTCAAGTTTGTCTCTGCTAGCTTCCTCTTATTTTCTCATTAATCAAGTTACAACCTTCATTTCTTAGTCTAATAAGCTTATAGAACATATTATTATCAATCATCATGCAGGGATATCTCTTACCAAAAACATTCCTTCATGAACTCTTCTCAAAATTATTCTACTCCACTCATGATTATTAAAGTCCGTATAAAACATACATGCTTAATAATGTTTAAACCTCTAAAATGTTCAAACCCTTGTTTAAGACTTAGGTCACCATTTCATACAAGGTCTAAATCCTTGTGGATGTCACTATCTCTAATCCTCTCAAATTTGCAATGAATATATAAGATCTTGTGTCATCTATATGTAACACATTCTATGACACTTGAGAAAATGATCCCAAGGGATCATATTCTAGTGACACATAAATATGCTTCTTCAACTTGTATCTAGGATACTCATTCACATCAAAAATTGTTGGATTTTCCATTGTATAGATTAAAGATTCAAAACATGACTTCGGTAAATACTCAATTTCTGCATAGCTAGGGCTCTGCTTGCTTGCATACACAAAATCTCTAAATTTTACCTCAAATCCACTCCAAAGAACTTCTTTAACTCTTACACATTTGAATGATACTCAATCAATCGATTTCAAACCTTAAATTCCCTCCAATTAATTTCAGCATTAATTGTGCAAGTATGCAATCACCAAATAGCTATTTATGATTACCTGGTAACTTGATTTCTTTCATACACTTACATACAACTTCCAAATCATCTATTCTCTTAACCATATCTACACAACATCATGTTGTATTTCATACTAATTGTGCAAACCTTAACTTGCCTCCTATCATCATCTATACCTTTCCAATACTTGATCTCTATAGAAAATGTACCTAATTCAAATAGGATGAATCAAATACAATTGTTAACTTCAATCTTCCTTTAGGTACTTCAAATTAATGTTATTCCATTTCTACATGTGAATTGGATGGAGCCTTTCCTTTGACAAATACCTCTTTGAATTCCTTCACATGTTCCTTTAAGCTTTCTTTCTATCGTTCATTGTTGCTACGTATTCTTCTGGTATTCCTATTCATATTTCTTCTATAGTTTGGATTCTTGTTAATGTTCCTCATATCCATTTTACATAATCTTGCTATATGTCAAAAGTTGTTACATAGATGACATAATAGCACATTGTATTTGGGTCTAGGTTGGTTTACTGGTGCTCTGTGATTCCTGGCTATATGTCCAAAATTGTTACACTTGTAACAAATAATGTTGTTCCTCTACAAGTCCAATCCACTTAAATAATATATATTTGTTCTGAATGCCACTTGGAAATAAAATTTGAAATGCTTAATCATCCACTATACATGTCACAGGGTATGAAAGACTAAAAGAATATACATTTATAAAAATAGATTAAATCATCCCTCTCAAATCCATGAAACAAAGTACAATACAATAAGTGAAATCATACATCATAAAGATATAACCATCCATCATAATAAAAAAAGATAGAATGAAAGGAAATGCAGACAAAGAACTCCAGCCACAACATCAATGGACGAATCTCAATGGTAAGAGTAAAAAGCACTACCACCCGACCTTGTGGTAACCCAAAAAGGTCCACTCCCACCATGCTGAGGAGATAGTCTCAAGTCCCAAATAGGATATCAATCCAAAAATCAAAAGTAAACTCTATGTCAAGGAAACCCTAAAAGTAATCTAACTCAAAGGTTCCAAGATAAATCGACATCTAGACCTAGAGACAAACAAAGACATATAGGGAATCTACTATGTAAGTGAGCAAGTGTCATCACATGAATCAATATTAGAGTTACCCTAGCCCAATCTAGCTTGACCCCAACCTCCTAGTGACTCTATGCGACACTAGTATCCTTTTGTACTGACAAGGCATACTAAAAATGCATGGTCACAACCAAGCATTATCTCTACTCCCATCCTAGTTTGTACTAGCACTCAAGGCGTGGGCAAGAACATACAAAGATTCTTATTAGGTTCACTTTACTCTCATTTAGTGTAGTATTTTCATTTATTAAACAAATTACAATGGGTTACCCTGGCAACCACTTTGGGCCCCGACCTCCATTGCAAGCCACTTCCCAACATTACATATAGATAACCTACCCTAAGCTCATAAAATCACAAATCTAAGAACCATAGTATTTCACCTTAGTCCTATACAAGAGACTAGAAAGCATCAAAAGATAGTTCACAATAGCCCATTAGTTCTTTACAAGCAGTTGGAAAGCATCTCAAAAATACTAATTGGAGACTCAAAAGGTTAAGTCAAATATGTCATAACATCCATCTCATTATCCCACAAGGACAATGAAAGAAATAACAAACAATATAACCAAACTCATCAAAGAGCATACCAACACAATACCATGGTTGAGTTTAAAAGATCAAGATCAAATCATCATGATACCACAATCACAGAACTCCCAAGCCTCTGGTAGACATCCTAAAACTGGTCAACACTCTAGTCAACCCAAACCCAAAGCACAAACAACATACAGATAACAAAGTAGTTTCATAGTTTGGTTTGATTTTGAAGACACATAGTTGAGTTAACAATAAGGTTTTAGTTTTCGTTCAATGTAAGTTTTCGAACATATGAATTTTACTTTTTACCCTTAACTATATAACCCAATTTCTGAATTTGAACAAAATGTACAATGGCCCCTTATTCCAAAATAACTTAAGGGTAATTAAAATTAAAATTATTAAAATAATACTTATTGATTTTCAAGTAAAATGATTTAAAATTTTATTAAAATCAATATTATTACTAATAATAATTAAATAAATTTAAAACTTTATTAAATAAATTCCATTATTAATTAAACTTAATTAAATTACATTTAATTAAATTAATTAATAATTATATATATATATATATATACATATATATATGTATGTATATACATATATATGTATGTACATACATACATATATATGTATGTATGTACATACATATATATATATATACACACACACACACACACATATATATATATATGTATATATATACATATATATACACATATATATATACATATATATATATATAATTATTAATAAATTTAATTATATATATATATATATATTTGATTGATAAGAGGCCGAAGCCAAGATTCATTATTATTGTTGGTATAAATAAGTATTTACTATTTATACTTAAGTTTATTTAGTTTAATGCATATATTTTATTACTCACCTAGGAGTATGCGTACTCTTGTGAGTTGTCATGTTGACAATACAAGAGTTTGCCCTCTAATTATGCACATGTTGTCTACACTTATGAGTTAGCACATTATTTGAGCACATGGTGTATACAAAATTCTAGACACCTCATCGTGCTTATCCTCTTATTGTGGAGGTTATGTGCTTAGTTGTCATGCTTATCTCCTAGTACATTCTAGACACATTCTAAATGCATCGTAGAGGCCTTTATATACAAGCTCTCCTAGTGTATATGTACATGCTTCTACATGCTTTTGATAATAGAAATCATTTTCATATTGATCATACTCTTTGGTCTACTATGTGCTTGTGCTTGTGCTCCTTGATCTTGGGTGAATTTTGCTCCAAGGAAAATTCTTACATGGTATTAGTATTTGGTATAGCTCTAATACCATGTAATAATTTTTCTTAGGGCAAAATTCACCCAAGAAGTAAGAACTCAAACACAAACACAACTGTAGACCAAAAATGGATATGCTCAATTAATTAGAGTATGTCCTAATACATTGCTCTATTTAGTATGTGATGAATGTACACACTAGGAGTGCCTATATATAAAGGCCTCTCAAGAAGCACCTAGAATGTCTCTAGAAAGATCCAAGAGATAAGATAAGCATCATGACAACTAAGCACATTCCTTATCCATCATTCTAGGTGAGTGGATAAGAATGACAAGGTTGTAGACACCATGTGCTTAATTAGTGTGCTAACTCCTATGTTGTCAACATGAAAACTCACAAGAGTGCACACACTCCTAGGTGGCTAATAAATATCTAATAAAAAATATGCATTGACCTAAGTAAACTTAAGTAAGTGTAAATAGTAAATATGTATTTACACCAACACCCCCCCTTAAGTGCAACTTAGGGGAATGCCCTTAAGCTTACTAAAACTAGGATGAAATGCATGATGGGTCCTGGCTACTAGGCCATATTAGGTACTCATGTACATAATGAAGATGCAAATCTCTCATAAAGTGGGGAAAGAGGGAAAACCTCATGGGAAAAACACTCCCCCAAAAAGAGAGATGAAAAGGGATGCATGGATGAATGGAGTAATCAAGACCCCCCCATCACTACATACATCAAGTATATACAAGAGAAAAATGGAGAAGGACAAAACCCCCTAAGAGGAAAAAGTCACCACCAAAAAGGAGAAGAAGGAGACGAGGTAGTCTCCCCCACTAAAGGTAGTGTGCCAACCAGTGAGAAATGCTCCAATGAAAAAATTGATCCATAACCTTTGAATGATGTTCCTCCCCTTTGGATGAAACAAATGCAAGCGTACAAAGGAGATGCGTCCCCTTTATGGAGAAGGAATCTCTAAGATGAACGGTGTCTCTGAAACCTATTCAAGTGTCCCTATGTTGATGCTAATGATGGCTTCCTCCAAAACTACTGAGAAGAAGTGCAGATCGAACAAGGAGTGATGTAGAACCTGTTTCAAAAAACCAACAGTCTTCTCAAATGACAAAGAGACCTCTTGCAGATGCTATACATAAGTATCCACAATCACATTATCTCGAAAAGACTGATCATGTCTTTTGATTAATTATTATTATTTATTAAACTTGAGTAGATTTGAACTCATGACCTCCCATATAAGAGGCTCACAATTTACTGTTGTGTTGTAGGCTCTTGCCTTAATAATTATATAAAATAACTATATTAACATTCATTAATTATTTATCAAATTAATAAATATTAATAAAAATTATTAATAAATAATACTTTAAATTTTACATTATTAATTTTTTTAATAAAATAACTTTAAAAAAATAATAATAAAAATAATATATAAAATACCGGCATATGTTTTGAAGGCCCGCCAGCCTTATACCCTACGACAATAGGTTATACTACTATCATAGACAACAATATTACTACTACTATGAGCAGCAGTGTACCTACTACTGCGGCCTTAAAGGTGATGACAGTGGGTCATGGGGATTCCCCATCCCCTCTCATTTAATATATATTTTTTGTTTTTATTTATTTATTAATAATATATATATATATATATATATATATATATATATATAAAATAAATTTAAAACAAAAACCCTCCCACAATTATATATATATATTATAAAAATCCCAACAATTCACTAATAGGAAAAATACGACAACCATACAAATTTTTAATACAAAATTTTCATTCTTTTCGAAACCCTTCCCAGTTTAATTTTGAATTTTAAATTTACTAAAAGAGGGTTCTAATGATATTTTAATCTCCACATATACAAAAGAAACCCACACGCATACCAGTAATTCCAAATTACAATATTGAAAGATTCATCATAAAGAAATTTGGATAAACAATTCACTGTCACGAAGAAGACATGAATATTTAAATAATGTAATTAACTAGGTGAATCAAAACACAAGAATCTACCTGCATACCAGTAATTCCAAATTACAATATTGAAAGATTTTTCACAAAGAAATTTGGATAAATAATTCACAGTCACGAAGAAGACTTGAATATTTAAATAACGTAATTAACTGGGTGAATCAAAACACAAGAATCTACTTGGTTCTGATGCTAAAATCACAAACACCCAAAAGATTGTCAGAGAAATTTTTTCTCTCAAAACCTTCTCTCTGAAAATTCCTTCTCCAAAATTCTTGGTCCCTTGAAAATGGACCCTCAAATGTTGATAAGGAGTTCTCTTCTAAATTCAGGGCACTGATTGTGCGATCACCTGAGGGAACTCCTTGATCACAACTTTTTAGCTCTTTATTATCTTTTTTCGAAACTTCATGCATACTTTATGCAATTTTAAATATATTCAATAATTTAATTTGCTTTCTCTTTTTAATTAATTTATTATATTTTAATTCCATGCATAAGCTTTATGCAATTTAATTAAAATAAACTTTATTAAATAATTGCTTACTCTCTCTTAATAATTTTTGAAGCATTTTTAATATAATGTTTATTAACTTAAATAATAATATTTAGCATTTATTTAAAAATGATCTCCTAAATATATTATTATTAAATTAAATAAATATTATTTTGCTCTCAAAATGTAACTATAATTTCCTCTTTAAATTTTAATTCTTTTTATTTAATTAATTTTCTAATTAATTAAATATAATTAAAAATTAAAAATATCATAATAATTTTCCATTAAATTAAATCATATATTTAATCTTTTAATTTGACTTAATTAATAGAAAAAAATCACGAAAGACCTATAAAATGAAATACGAAAACCCATCATAAAATGCCACATACAAGATCAAACTTTAGGGTTATAATTGTGAATTTATGTCATACGACACAGTTGGAAGGTAATCATCTTAGATACTTGTCCTATTTTTCTCGGATAAATGGGTTTAAAGGTTAGGATTTGGACTCAAGAATTTATCTCCCCTCTCTTACCATTGAGATATTGCGATAGGGTACGCTCATCCTGACAATTCAGGGAAGTTGATACCTACTACTTGCAATCTGCATAAAATCCATGCATGTACAAACACATATATACTAAACTAAATAGGCAATGGTAGGAAGTGGTGCATCGTGTAGATCTCGACTAGTAGGTGACTATGACTCCCTTCCTTAACCACATTAGAAATGTCATACATTAAGAAAATATATACGCACACCATACACATGTAGTATGGGGTAAGTATCCATAAGAAAACACATATAATAATCCATCTAACTGATCATCATCAATAACTAAAATCACTGTAATAATCATCATCATGCATACGTGAAGTAAATAGTACCAAGTAGTCTCATCAAAAAATCAATTGAATATGAAACAATATCTAATAATTTGAAAGATAATGCAACTAATCATCAAGCATAAAACTAGCCTAAAAGAGTTTGGCAATAATAATAAAGCATAAACTAGGGGCAAGCACTACAGATTCTATGATCAGAGACAAAAAATTGTCTAAGTATAAGACAATTGATTATTAGTACAAAGGTAATCTTGATATTGTGAAGTCTATACTGAGAATTGGAATGTGTGGAGTTAAGGATAGGTAGACTAGAGTGTTATGATGACGTACCCAAGTGTTAAGATCGACACATTTAGTAGGAACAAAATTACAGGTAAAACACTAGTAAAGGCAGAGAATATGACATAACAAAATATATCAGAAAAGGGTTAATAACAAGTTAAGGAACTATTTCGGTCACAAGATAATTACTTAATTATTTAGGGAAAAAATCCTAGATGTTTACCCTAAGTTTGCATTGGCTAATTTTTATATAGTCAAACATATGAGAGCATCAAACCGTATGGACATAGTTTTGTAAAAGAAAATGGTATAAGTAATAAATCACTACTTTCAATGTATGTGAATTTCAATGCAAAGTTTATGGTGTATATACAAACTAAGTATGTGACATGCAAACTCATGCGAGAGATCTTTGATGTGAATACTGATATAAGATCAAAGATATGCAAAGTACAACAATTAGCAGATAAGAGGTTATTATATCTATCTTGTTTTGTTTAAAGTACTAAATTATATAATTGCATGTTTCCCTTGGCCATGGTTTCACTAGTTAACAAAATATGGTGTCATGAGTTCTCTTTTTGTTTGGATTTATTTACTGTTCAAGATTCTTGGTTTACTTTCTTATGCATGTTGTAAAGTAATTAATACTATCTAGTTGTGGGAAAAAGTTTGTAGAATACTGATTTACCCCCTCTCTTAGTATTATCTATTTCTAAAGATTGGTATTAGAGCCTAGTTACTTTGAAGAGGTTTAGTAACTTGAGTAAGATCCCTATGGATATGAAATAGTTGAAGATGAATCTTGAAGAAGCCCTTGAGAAAATTGATCTTCTTATAGAAGAAAGAGACTACTTGAAAATAAAAAATATGAAGATGTAAAAGATTACATTGGAAAATTGAAAGATAAAATTGATTATCTAAAATCTAGAAAAGAATCAAAAGAATAGACTAGTGATAGTGATGAGGTAGTAACCCTTAAGAAAGGAAATGAGATCTTAAAACATGAATTGAAGGTTGTTGAACTGAAATTGAGTTTAAAGAAAGATGATGACAAGTTTGATTTAGATCCAAAATCTAAGAATGTAGATCTAAGATCTCATCTAAAAAAGTTTGCATTTGAATTAGATTCTATCAAAATAAAGCATGCAAAGTTAGAGAAGTAGAATACCATTATGAAAGGAGAGTTAACTCAGGCTAAGCAATTGTTAGAGAAGCTTTATTTCAATAGTGAGGAAATTGATGAACAACTATTCTAGCGGAGATCTTCTTATGATAAGAGATGTCTTGGATATCTTATTGGAGAAAAATCAGGTGAGAAAACTGAAGTTAGGAAGGAACTAGATCCAATTGTTGAAACCCCTAATCCCAAGGAAAATGATCACAATAGGATTGAACCAAGAAAGTCTACAAAAGTATCTAAATAAGTTGAGCAAGTAAATCAACTTGAAAATTGTGATGAATTTCAAAAAATAGAGAAAGTTGAACCACCTAAGGAGGTTAGACATAAATTTAGAGGTAGAATTTTTATATGTAATTAAGTTGGTCATATGAAGAGAGATTGCACAGGTAAGTCTTTCAAACCTATTACTAATTTCTATTGTTATAATTGTCATGGTTTTGGACATAAAGAAGTAGATTATAAGAAACCTAAGTTTGTGTTGGAAATAAAAATGGGATACACACACACACACACACACACACACACACACACACACACACACACACACACACACACACTTCTAAGGGTGAGGGGGGGTGAATCAAAAGTACTAATCAATAAAACTTTTAACTTAAAACAATGCATGCATTAACATATTGAAATAACATGTAAATTAAATGCATCTACATAAACACTTGACACCATATATGATTACCCAGAAACCCTCAAATGAGAAGGTAAAACTGGGGTGGGGATGACACCCACAATTCTTCACTACTACAACAATAAATTGTAACCTTTTAGGGTTACATAGTTTGACCATTTTCACGATCTACCCTATGAAAGGCCTACACTGTTAAAGGCTTACAAAAGGATTGTTAGATCCTACCCTATTAAAGGATTTAAACACCCTATTAAAAGTGTGTCTGGTTAAAGGACTTTAGAACACTCATTTGGAATGTCACCTTGTTAAAGGATTTTATAATGATTGTTAAATCAACCTTAGTCCAAAGGATTTTACCCTATGGTTGCTAGAAAGTAATAGTATAATGTTTGATCTGATACACTTACAAATTTTGTCTTGCTGATTTCAAATCATAGTTCTATCCATCTTGGTCCTCTTGATCTATTTTAACAATGCTGTATAGCTTCTCCTCTATTCTACAAACTGATTCTACAATTCTTTCACACTTCTAAGTCACCTTGAATGTTTACTGATTAATTCACCCCTTTTACTTCCTTCAATTCTTCACTTGCATCACTTCCTCACATACATGCACTCATACTAAATTAATGGGCTTCATCTTCCTTTTAAAAAGAATTTGGTGGCTTAGGGTTGGGTATGAATCTACGATTGAGATTCATTCATTTTCCTGCTTAATTCCTTCCATTTTTCTTATTGGTTGCATGTTGATTGCATAGGGAATCCAAATAGATTTGATCTTATCTTCAAAGCTTCGAGATCTATCCATAAGTCAGCTCAAAAATGGTTTACATAGTTGTTTGTGCCATCACAAACAACTAGGTCCATTTCTATGTTACTCAACACTTGATAATACTGATGCTCAACACTTAATATAATTCTGTCTTGCTCGACACTTGAACTTGCCCGATATCAACTAATCACTCGACATGTGAATTTCTTGACTCTTGAGTGACTCAGCACTATTTGCAACTCGACATCCATACATATTATAATTAGCATGTGTTACTAGCTCGACATGAACTTAGTAAATATTTTAAGTGTGTTGACACTCAATTGTCAAAACCAATCTAAGATCAACAATCTCCCCCTTTGACATGAGTGTCAAAAACACTTAACAATACATAACTAATCTAATTTCCTTGAGTATAATATACATATAGTTTGACATATGTACAAGACTTCAAAATTTTCAAAACATTGTAATAGACTCATATACCTTAAAATTTTTGTAACTCCCCCCAAGTTAATATGCCCATTCTATGTCCAAAATTTCTTCTCTTCTCTGAGTAGATTTTCTTCATGCTGATACTTTGTCTTCAAAAATACTGATACTCTATTTCTATTTGATATACTCTATTTTCTTTTCTTTTGTTGGTTGCTCCCCCTTTGCTTGCTCTCCCCCTTTTTGGGTTATCTCCTTCTTTATTATCTCCCCCTTCATATTTGTCTCCCCCTATTATATTTGTCCCCCTTTTTGACACTGATGTCAAAGGGTCTTTACACTGATTGTGTATTTTTCCAAAAAGTTCTTGTGGACTTCCATTATGATCTTTAAAGAAACATCCTAGTTGTCTAATGTGGCATCTAAGGACTTTATTTGGATGGCTGTCTCGGCTGCTAGATGAACTAGTTTGTCTAATGTTGAAAATTTGGGATATTCTTTAATACTATCTCTACATATGCTAGTTCTTTTTGGAGTATTTCCGTATGGGGGGTAAGGGAGGCTTAAATATTAATCAACTTGGCTCTTATGTTAGCCTCTTCTGCTGTTAACACAACTAGTTGATTTTGTGTATGAAGCACTGAATGAATGTGCTTCTCACTTTGAGTTGTATTTTGGGGCAGTTGCATACCTGAAATCTTCAAGTTTCTTTCTAGACTTATAATTTTGTGGCTCGTTTCTTGTGTGAAGAGTGTGGGATCACACAATTTTGTGTACAATCAGAATATGTTCTCAAGTACTTTCTTCACTTTCTCGAAATTTTAAGCCAATTCAACTTGTGATAATGCTATCTCACTAGATATCTTCTCATTGAATTTCCCTTAAAATTTCTTTTTAGACCATTTCATGAGTTTAACATTAGTATCCTGGTCTTCATTAGTCACCTGTTCAACAATTTCCAATAGTTGTTCTAATATAGGTTTAGATTCATCAGGTGTTTGCGAGCTAAAAGAATCTAAAAAGACATCTTTGATCTCCTGAAGTGCTTGCCTCTATTTATACTCTTTTTTGAGTATTTCTTGATTCTTCTTTCTTTCCAATGCTTCTTGCATTATATTGATCTGTTCTAAGGTCATTTTTGCAGAATCATATTGGGTATCACCATGTCTTCATCTAAAAGTGCATCACCATAGTGAAATACCTTTGCAACCTTTGTTGAGCTAGAGCCTGGTGCTGAAATCTACAATGGTATTGCATCAGTTCTGAACCTCTGAAGGACTTTAGTGGGAGTGGATGTTGGTAAATTTACCAATGTCTGTATGGCTTCTTCCTTCTTCTCGTTGGGTATTTCCTTTTCTTCATTAGATCTTCCTTGATCAATTAAGATCAATTGAGGTGCACCTTGTGTTTGTGCAGTAGGTACATAAACATCTATCTGTCCTGCTGGTTCTTTTGTTGTCTCCTTTACTTCTATAGTTTGAACTTCATCAACTTTTGTAGTAGTGTCAACCTTTGTAGATTTATCCTCTGGTTGTATTAATTATTGAACACTAGTAGTTGTAGGGATGGTAGTAGGTGGTTCTTGTGTGTTCACCTTGTGCCTTGTTATGTCAACTATTTCTTTTTGAAGTTCATCCACATTGACCAATATAGGATTTTCACATAACCTTGCTTGTAATGTGGATTGGTCAAGTATCTTTTTCAAGTCCTTTTTAGTTAATGGATTAATGTACTAAGGTGATTTTTTAGGAACATCTTTCATTGTTATCATCTCTATAGTTGTGTTTGTGTCATGTGGAGGGCTCATGGCTAGCAATGGCGAGTCTTCAACACTTTATTCTGCCTGCTGCTCCTTACCTATTGCCATCTCATCTATCTTTTGTTATGTCTCCTCCATAGTAGTGTCTTCTTTCTCTTTTTCTATTTCTTCTTCCTTGTCTTCACTTTATTTCTCATCATTTCTTCCCTCACAATTTTTAATCCATATATTAACCTCCACATTTGTGTGGATTTCTTTACAACATCCTCAATTCTATTTTGTAAAATGTTGAATGCCCTGTACTTAGGTGCAAATCTGCTACCATATTTCTTATTTTCCTTAGTTATTTGTCCTTTTGACAATTCTTGCATGACTTGTGCTAATGTTGATTCTCTTATTTCCTTTTCCACATTTAGGCAATAGTGCCATTTATTCTCAACAATTGCATACAAATCTTTAGGCATTGCATTATCATATTCAAGAGGAGTGTTCTTGAATTTTGCCATCATGGCATATACCGACTCTTCAATCATGTTTTGATCTTCTCTACCAAGTTTTCCATATTCAATTTTTTTCAAACCTATAAAATCTACATTATCCCTAACATTATCATAAATGTTTTCAAGATCAGATTTGGGAGCATGAATTACCATTCTGAATTGGCTTGTGTCCTCTAACGCTGTCTTTTAATCATCTGTCTCTAGTTGTGCTACATATTTTATTCTTGGTTTCTTCTACATAGGACCAATCTACTTAGTAGCCTTAGTTTTCTCTTTGGCTTTCTCCTTTTCCTTTTGAGTAGTTTCCCTTGTAGTGGCTCTTATTGCTGGAGTTGTAGGCTTTGTTGCACTAGGTTTTGCAGCCTTCTTTGTCTTTGGTTGTACAATAGGTTGTCTTGGATTTTATCTTGTTTGGTTGAGGCTTTGCTGGTGCTTCCTTGGCATCATCTCCCTTGACACCTTCTTCTTCCTAATCCTCATCCATGCCTTGGGTCAAAGCAAGAGGTTCTTGACCTTGTACATATTCTTCCTCTTCTTCTTCTTCATCATCTTCTTCATCATTACCTTCTTCAAACTTAACTTTTAGTTTATTCACCATTTTATCTTTCTTCTTCAAAGTTGAGGCTATCTTTAATTCCATATCAACCTTTGACTTAACAACATCATAATCACCAAAATTTTTGGTAGTCTTATCAACTTCTTCGACAAGTAGTGTAGTGATAGCAACTAAAGCTTGATCAATGCTAATTTCATAACCTAGAGGCCTTAACCATCTAACTTTAGGTACTGTAGCCTAGATGAAGGTGTAGTTAATGCCTACTAGAAAGAAAATATCATTATAATGTTTCTCTACTAGGGAAACAGGAATTCTCAACCTTTGTTTCATGGATTGCTTGAAATCTTCAAAATAGCTAGTCATTATTGACTCAAAATTCTCTCCCATTTGCTCAATATACTCATTTATTTGCACAACAACTGACCTATTGGTCTTCCATCCTACTTTGCCAAAATATGGGAACTCATTTTGCACATAGAAAAATATGCATATCAATATTGAACCAAACTTACATAAAGCACTCTTTGGCTTCATTATTGCTCCTAGGTTTTCATTTATCTGCTGCAACTAGAGTTTTGCAAGATCATAGGTATGATCTTTCTTGGCTACCTTGTAGCCTACATCAATTTCTATACAGGGAACACTATTTAGTCTATTTGACTGATAGAATTTGTGTGATATGACTCTAACAGAAAAGTCAAGAAGTAGATCTGTAATAGTGTCAATAGTCATCCCTTGTTTGTTCCACTTGGCTCCTGTACTTTGCTCAATTACCTCTTTAGAATCGCTTCTCAATGTCTTAGGCCGATCTAGGGTTGGGTATCTAGTAACCCTATATACAAATCCCTTTGAAATTTTGATGGGTCCACCTTCTAGCCATAGACATCTATCATGTATTTTGCTGAGGACAATTTTGATCCATTTAGTTTTGAAGACTATTGGGAAATCTAGGGTACGGGTTAAGCCCTTCCTCTCTACAATTTTAAATTCCTCCTTCAACTCCCCATTTTCACATAATCTATCATATGCTTGTCTAATTTCCATATCTCCAATGCCTCCTACCTTGCAATTATAGCATTTCCTCACATCTTGGACCATTACAACCTTAGGCGAAATGACAGATAATGCGCCTGCTAGCTCATTCTTATATGCAACTTCTGGTATGGCCTTGAAATCGGGTTGTTTTACCTTGTTGCTGACTAATTGAAACTCAAATGGTTCCTTCTCCTTTACATTCTTTTGACTTGAGGCCATTATGTAAGCTAGGGTTTTGACAAATATGAAACTGCATAGCTCAGTAGGTGAAGAATACCTTTGAAATTGATGAACTGACGTTCGATCTTCACTATGAACCATGCAAATGCTTCAATCTCACTTGTAAATCACTTCTTCACTCTACCCACTCTTTCTCTATGTTCATAATGATGAAGAATATATGAAATTTGACCTTATACCCTTTCAAAATATAACATTTATTGCATGGTACATGTACAACTGTAAACTCAGCTTCAACGTAATTTCTATTTCACTCGACATTCATTGGTTTTATCATCACTTGTCAGCTATAAGAATTACACTTACTCGAAAGCTACTATTGACTCAGCTTGAATTGACTTTGGCTGACAGCTTGGCACATACTAGTGCTTTACTTGGCAATTGAAGAGAACTTTTCACACTTGACAGTAATGTGAAAACTTAAAGATTTAACCATGGAATTTACTTATTATCTTTCATCTTTCTTCATGTTAGTATATCTTTTTTAGTACTATCTTCTTTTGGAACTGATGTAAGATAAACATTTTAAGTATCAATCTCACATACCTCCTTTTGCTTAATTTGATGAGATGTGACCACTTGACTTGTCAGGTGAAGTGATCCCTTCATTTGATGTGCTGCATCCATCTTTCTTCCTTCATGTTTTGTTCATCTCTCCTCTGATGTGTTCAACATCTACCTTGCCTTTTCCTTTATTGAACTTTGAGTTAGGTGCCTTTGTCCTTGTTGGGCAGTGCTTGCTTATATGACCCATCTTCAAATAGATAAAGCATGTAGTTTGACTCAACCATCTATTGTAGTTACCACTAAAGTGCATTCTTATGCAATTCTCAGGGATGTTTCCATACTCTTGACAATAATGATAGCTATGTCTTGTATTGTAATCCCAGTTATAGGAGTTTTCATAGCCTCTTCCCTTTGTTGGCTTGTTTGTTGACCATGTGGACTTGGATCTACATTCAAAGGTGCTATATCCATACTTCTAACAATTGTAGCAGTGTCCTTCAAATTTCAGTGCATGCATGGTTTTGGTTCTGCATTCATGTGCCTGATGATCTTATTTTTTGCACTTGTGACAACAAGTCATGTTCTTGGGCTTAGCATTCTGACTAGTATTCATATTCCTACAAACATTGGTTGTATGTCCTTTCTTACCATAATGATGACAAGTAGGTTTAGAATTCTTACCTTTATTGTTTCTTTCCTTAGCAGCTTTGGATGATTCTCCTTCTTTAGTGCTTATGTAGCGCAATCCTAATGTTTCTTTATTGGATCTTGGGGATTTCAGTAGTTGCTCAAAGTACCTGATGGCTTCATTTGGCTTGTTGAAACTTTCAGCAAACTCTTTTTCTCTTTTTAGGTCATTCTATAGTTTTTCATTCTGCAACTTGAATGTACTTATCTCATTGTCCTTGACATTCAACTCATGATGAGCGTTCATCATTTGGCTTAAGATGTCTAATTGCATGTTTGAGATCTTGGATAGCTTTGTTGACTTTTCTTCCAATCTGCTTTCCAAAATTCTTTTGTCTTCTTCAATCATGGCCTTGTCTTCTATAGCTTTCTTCTTTTGTTCAATCACCTCACATAGCAGTATAGCTTGTGATTCTTGTTCGAACTTGAGATTTTTGATTTCTTCAGTTTGTGCTCTATTCTTTTCCATGAGATTTGCAATTGCTGTATCAAATTCAGAAGAGTTACCATCTGCAAATAACTTTGTGGTGTCAATCTCTTTATGCTGTGTGTCATTTTCTACCATAGCAATCTCTTTCCTTCTCTTTAGTGAACTTCTCAAAGCATCTTTGGCTTTATTCAGTTTTTGTAATAAGAGATGTATCTCAATCTCCTGATTTTTAATAGTGTTTCCCAACTTTTAAACTTCCATTTCAAGATCTTTTCTCCAAGTTGTAAGGCTTCTACTGATGAGAACTCAACTCTGATACCAATTGTTGGAAATACAAATGAGAAATATATATACGTTTGAGTGGGGGGGGGGGGGGGGCGGGGGTGTAAGAATTTTCCTAAGGGAAAAATTCACCCAAGAACTAAGAACTCAAACACAAGCACAACTGTAGACCAAAAATGGAGAGAGTATGATCAGAATAACAATGTATTCAATAATTGATACTTAGAGTACACTAGGAGTGCCTGAATATAAAGGCTACAGGAGAGCTTCTAGAATGCATAGAAGTTAGCACCATGAAGTGTCAGATAACCAAGCACATGTCCACCAGATATGGATTATCCTCCATTAAGCACGAAAGTAAGTGCGGTGATGAGAGGATAATCCTAGAAGGGTGGGACACACAAAATAGTGTTGTAGACACCATGTGCTCAAATAGAGGTGCGAACTCCTATGTTGTCAACATGACAAATCATAAGGTTGCACAAAATCCTAAGTTTCTCATAAATAAAAATAATAAAATAATGCAATATAATTAAATAATGCATTAACCTAAGTAAACTTAAGTAAGTGTAAATAGTAAAGTACTAATTTACACCAACACCCCCCCTTAAGTGCAACCTAGGGGAATGCCCTTAAGCTTATGAACTAGGATGAAGATGCAGAATGGGTCCTGGCTACTAGGCCATGTTAGGTACCCATGTACATAATGAAATGCAATCTCCCATAAAGCGGGGAAAGAGGGAAAACCTCATGGGAAAAACCCTCCCCCAAAAAGAGAAATGAAAGAGGATGCATCGATGGATGGAGTAATCAAGACCCCCCCATTACGACATACATCCAATATATACAAAAGAGAATAAGAGAAGGAAGAGAGATAGAATAGGCTCCCCCCCCCAAAAGAAGAATGCCAACAGTGAAAGCTCCTCCAATGAAGAAGCTGGTCCAAGAATGCAGAATGGTGTTCCTCCCCTTAGGAAGAAACAATGCCCAAGGTATAGTCATGAAGATATGTGCTGGCCCGAAAACTTGCTCAAATATGCCTGTACTGATGCTGAAGTTCACCCTATCCAACTGTGCTGAAAAGAATGAATGCAGATCTGGCAAGGATGTCTATTGAACCTGTTCCACTGAACCATCTGTCTCCTCTACTGACAAAGAGACCTCCACTAATTTCTGTTCATAAGGATCCACAATCATGCCAACCTATTCAGATTGATCATGTAGAGAATGGACATGAGGGTCAGAGTGAGACCTCGCAACAACTGTAGAAGTATCATCATCAATGAGAAGATGTGTGTCCTCAAGTCTGTCTCCCAAGTCAAATGAAGCTCGAGCTGGAAGATGAGATGTACCATGCTGTGTTGGACCTTTCACTGTGGCAATGTAAGCATGTGGACTAGACTGATGTGACCTCTCACTGCAACTGTCGATAGAACCCCACATATTTGAACCTGTTGAAGCACTATCGCTGGTGTCACTATCAGTTTCCACTATGTATGAAGTGCGAAGAGGAGTAGAGGAAAAGCTCGGTGAACTTTCCTCAAAGTGAACATCCTTCTCCACAAATATCTCATGATTCTCTGGATCAAGAAGTCTGTAAGCCTTCACATTGTCTTCATAACTGATGAAGGTACAAAGCCTAGGTGTCAGTGCCTTGCAACTCGTGGAAGAAAGGTTTGCCCATGCTATACAACCGAAGACTCTAAGGTGACTCACAACTAGTTTTCTGCCGCACCATGCCTCAAAAGGAGTCTTGCCATCTAAGGCTGGATGAGGAGGCCTGTTAAGTATGTGAGTAGCATTGCTAATGGCTTCAACTTCAAGTGTAGGATCAAGAGACTTGGCCTTTATCATGCAACTTGCCATGGTCTTGAGAGTCCTAATCCTCATTGTTGCAACATCTGTCTTCTGCGGACTGAATGCTGGTGAGTTCTAAAGATCAATCCCCTCAATTCTACAAAAGTTCTTAAGTCTTCTGTCTACATATCTATTCTCATTGTCCACTCTAAGTACCTTGATGGATTTTCTTGACTTGTGTTCAGCATGAGCCTTGAATTCTTGAAGCTTCTGAACCACTTCATTCTTATGATGAAGGAAGAAGACCCAAGTGAATCTAGAAAAGTCATCAACAAATGCAAGTATGTAGTAGCCTTGGCTGACTGAAGTCACTGCAAACGGTCCTGCTAATACCATGTGAACTAGCTGAAGAACAACTAGAGCTCGAGAAGACTTCCCTTTATCATACTTCTCCTTGAGATGCATATCCACTGAACAAGATGAACACTCCCATTTAGAAATGTTGATATTGGGTAGACCTTTGACCATGCGTTTTGAGCAAAGTTGCTGAAGAGAGCGGAAGTCAAGGTGACCAAACCGCTCATGCCATAAGTTGATGTTTGAATTAGAGTGAGTTAACAAGGCTTGAGAAGAACTCTTAGGCACAAAATGGAAGAAGGAATAAAGCCTCCTATCATCATTGACTTTCCCAATTGCTACCAATAAATCATCTTTGAGACTTCGCACCATCACTGAATCAGGAAGGAACTCAACTTTATGATCATCTCCAAGGTGAGTGATTTGGTAAACTGATAGTAGATTGGAACTTAGATTTGGAATGTAGAGAACATCTTTGAATTCCCCATCTTCCATTTCAACATGTCCTTTCCCTTCAACTTCCATTTTAGTATCATCTCCCAAGAAGATGTGTGGTACCTTTGACTGTTTCAATGAAGAAAAGTCTTGCTTTGAAGAACCCATGTGGTAGGAGGCACCTGAGTCAAGTATCCATTCCGAAGAAGAATTTGTGTTGGCCATAAGTGCTTGACCTTTACCCTTTGAAGAGGTTGGAGTAGAATCCTTGGAAGTACCTGGCACTTGAATCTTATTCTTCTTGAGTAGATTTTCTAACTCATCGATTCTTTTTGTTTTGCAATGATGCTCGTCATGATTTGGCTTTTTACAGTATGCACAAAAGAGTTTGTCCTTCTTGTCATTAGTTCCTTTCTTGTTTGAAGAAGAACTGCCTTGTTGAGAGGAGTCATGTTGTGTCTCAGATTGTGTTTTTTGCTTCCATTGCTTCTTGTTGTTGTTGCTTTTTCCCCCTTGACTAGATTTGGAATCATCACTAGCCACCAAGGCTTTGGTCTTAGATGACTTGAGAAGACCAAAATCCACCAAGTGAGATTGTTCAACAATCAACATATCTGCAAATCCATCAAAGGAAGGCTTCTGGTAAGTAGATCCCATGGTTAACTTGTGTGTATTAAAACTCAAAAAAAAGTTAGCATACTCAGATGGTAGCTTCTTCAGGATGTGATGTATCAACCTTTCATCCTTCATGGGATTTCCAAAATCTTTAAGGAGTGCCCTATACTCATTGACTTTGATGATATAATCCTGAATTGTGTCAAAATTTTTAGGATCTAAGAGAAGTAGATCATCCTCAATCTAAAATCCCTTTTCTTCATCCACTTTACCATACAACTGTTCAAGTTTATTCCAAGCTTCTTTAGAGTCTGAACAATTTTTAATGTGAAAGAGAAGATCCCCATGTACACAACTCCTAATTACACTTAAATCTTGTCGGTCATGAATTGTCCAATCAATGAGTTCTTTAGCATCAGTAGGTTTAGTGATTGTGCCATGAACATATAAACTATATCCTTTTTCCATTAATCTACTCCATGCAATATCTTTCCATGTAGTATAGTTACGTGAAGTTAAAGGAGGACATTTAAAACCCATGATGCAGAAATGAAAGAGCAAAAAAGAGAGACACAAAAAACACAGTACACCCCCCCCCTTTTCACTCAATCAAAAGACTCCCCCAAAAGAGATGCTTTGGCACTTTATAAGTAGTGCGTTTACAATGAGCCACTTGTCAAAATGACCAAAGTGGACTTTCTGATTTGGCTTTTACAACTACCTTATAAGGCTTAAATCTATCACTTAAGCACTGTAGCTTAGTTTTACAACAATTCTGAAAAAGAATCAAAGCATTACAATGCCAAAGAAGGCCTAATTCTGAAAGTGAGAATTTTGTCCACACAACCCTAGAATCTGACTTTAGATCTGGAAGGTAGATGAAAAAATATGCACTTTCAAAAAAAATAGAACCTAAAAAAGTGACTTGATGTGCCCGTACGGAGCTTCTGAAGTTGCAAAATGCAGGATTATGTAAGTACAGTCACCAAAAAATGCAAATTCTACAAAATCTATGCACCAAAACTAGAAAACAACACCACCACTAGAAAATTCAAGAACTTCTACCTGATTTCAAAAAAAATTGCACCTGAATCGGAGTCCGGATGTCTAAGTTACGAGCTCGCAAAGTCAGGCTGCCAAATTGAAAAGGAAATTGGAGAGGGGTCTACGAAAAAATTGAATAGTTAAATTTGACGGTCAAACAGCCATCATAGTAGTTATAAAACGGCCTGGAATGACATCCAGACGGGCGTCAAATTTAACACTTTTGAAATGATGACGTCAGCAAGAAAAGGCGCCCAGGATGACGTGGCAAGATGAAGTGTCTGCTGACTGTATATCTGTACTATAAGGAACGTATGGATGATGACATGGTAGTTATGGGACCAGCTGTCCATGTGGCAATTCCAAGTATGCAGGTGACGTGTTTGGACAACCTGCGTGGCGGTCTCTCACTGGATCGCGTGGCGGATCCTCGTTCGGCCGCGGGCGTGGTTTTTTTGAGTGATGGGTGAGACCTTTAAAATCTGCATGCCAGTGCTATATAAAACCATTGTCGCTGAAAAACCACTGTCCGTTGTCAAAAAAAATGCCGAAATCCGTTGAGAAGGAAGTCTACGGGTAGATTTCGAAGCACGGGGGGCCGGGTGACGGGAATCTGCTACCGAGTGGAAACACTGATGTAGTGCCGTCACTATTACAAATTACGATGGTTGGGAAATGCTTCACCATTTGTGGAAGACCGAAAATAGGTTGCTGCCAATGTCGAAATCTCAAGACTGTTTGGCGGAGATATTAAACAAAGCTCGAAATATGTTTTTAACGTCGACGCTGGTGGTCTTTTTCACTGCAAGAATTGTGAACGCTACGGGCGGGAGGTCTTTAATGCGTCGCCGAGGGTTTGAATGCCGGTGTCGGCTTGCTAGTGGGCTCGGTTGCAAAGCCAAATTTTCAGCGAAGGCTTTGTGCAGTATGGCCCAAAGAAAAATACCCTACGAAAATAATAATTCGCCAAATGTGCAGTACGGGGACTTACAACCTGTATTGCAAATTTTTTTTTCCTCCAACAAATAGAGCGATTTCAAAAAAATAATTTCAAAAATAGCAGAGAGAAAATAAATTTAGATTTGAGAAATAATCAAATAGATCCGAAAAAATAGATCATACCCAATTGCAAATTGGTGCCTTTGGGTGCCAGTTTGCAAAATTTTTTTTACCTCACGATCGACATCGGGCCAAGGTAGGTGTGCTTATAGTCAATTTTCACCGATTCAGCGTTTCAGACACAATGGAAAGGTTAGATCTGGTGCTAGACACTCCCAATTTCTGTAGCACTTCGGATTTAGGCTAAGGTGACGAAGCAAGCAAGAGGTCTCGAACGACTTGTGAAGAGAAAGTCTCCAAGCTCTGATACCATGTAAGAATTTTCCTAAGGGAAAAATTCACCCAAGAACTAAGAACTCAAACACAAGCACAACTGTAGACCAAAAATGGAGAGAGTATGATCAAAATAACAATGTATTCAATAATTGATACTTAGAGTACACTAGGAGTGCCTGAATATAAAGGCTACAGGAGAGCTTCTAGAATGCATAGAAGTTAGCACCATGAAGTGTCAGACAACCAAGCATATGTCCAAGAGATATGGATTATCCTCCATTAAGCACGAAAGTAAGTGCAGTGATGAGAGGATAAGCCTAGAAGGGTGGGACACGCAAAATAGTGTTGTAGACACCATGTGCTCAAATAGAGGTGCGAACTCCTATGTTGTCAACATGACAAATCACAATGTTGTACAAAATCCTAAGTGTCTCATAAATAAAAATAATAAAATAATGCAATATAATTAAATAATGCATTAACCTAAGTAAACTTAAGTAAGTGTAAATAGTAAAGTACTAATTTACACCAACAGGGGGTGAATCAGATGTACTAATCAATAAAACTTTTAACTTAAAACAATGCATGCATTAACATATTGAAATAACATGTGAAGTAAATGCATCCACCTAAACACTTGACGCCATATATGATTACCTAGAAACCCTCCAATGAGAAGGTAAAGCTAGGGTGGGGATGACACCCACAATTCTTCACTACTATAGAAATAAAGTGTCATCTATTAGGGTTACATAGTTTGACCATTTTCACGATCTGCCCTATGAAAAGCCTGCCCTAGTAAAGGCTTACAAAGGACTGTTAGATCCTACCCTGTTAAATAGTTTTAACACCTTTTTCAAAATGTGTTTGGTTAAAGGACTTTAGAACACTCACTTGGAATGTCACCCTATTAAAGAATTTTACAATGACTATTAAATCAACCTTAGTCCAAAGGATTTCACCTTGCTGATATAGTTGTTAGAAAGTAACAGTAGAATGTTTGATCTGATACACTTACAACTTTTGTCTTTATGATTTCATATCACAGTTCTATCCATCTTGATCCTCTTGATCTGTTATAACAATGTTGTATAGCTTCTCCTCTATTTTGCAAACTGATTCTACAATTCTTTCACACTTCTAAGTCACCTTGACTATTTACTGATCAATTCACCCCTTTTACTTCCTCCAATTCTTCGCTTGCATCACTTCCTCTCATACATACACTCATACTAAGTTGTGGGGATTCATCTCCATTTTAAAAGACTTTGGTGGCTTAGGGTTAGGTATGAATCCACAATTGTGATTCATTCATTTTCCTACTTAATTCCTTCCATTTTTCTGATTGGTTGCATGTTGATCGCATAGGGAATCCAAATAGAGTTGATCTTATCTTCAAAGCTTCAAGATCTATCAATAAGTTGGTTCAAAAATGGTTTACATAGTTGTTTGTGCCATCATAGACAACTAGGTCCATTCCATGTTAGTTGGCACTTGATAATACTGATGCTTGACACTTACTATAATTTTGTCTTAATCGGCACTTGAACTTGCTCGGCATCAACTATTCACTCAACATGTGAATTTTTCAGCACTTGAGTGACTCGACACTCATTACAACTCAACATCCATATATGTTATACTCGACATATGTTACTAGCTCAACATGAACTTAGTAAATATCTTAAGTGTGTTGACACTTAATTGCCAAAATGAGTATGAGATCAATAGTTTGCTAATAATAATGGAAATAATAGGATGATAACCCTATAGGTGATGAAAGAAGGAGATCACAAAGCACATCCAATGATGGAGCAATACATAATAGAGCATGGAAATAGATTGTATGTCACAAGTGTAACAACTTTGGACACATTGCAAGGAATTATAGAGCATTAGTCAATCAAAATGAACCTAATCAGAGAAGGAATACACTTGTATGCCATTTGTGTAACAAATTTGGACACATATAAAGATTTTTTTGAATGGACAAAAGGAACTTTACTAGGAATCCAAACTACATAAGGAACAATAACAAAAATGATAGAAGAAATGAGAACAGTAGAAACAACAGTCAAAAAGAGGCACTTAAAGAACATGTTGAAGAATTTAAGGAAGTATTTGTGAAGGAAAATGATCCATTGAGTTCACATGTGGTTCTAGAAGAACAATTTTTTGATGTACCTGAAGAAAGAATGAAATCAACCACAGTATGTGATTCATCTTATGTGTGAACTCTTGTTTCAATGATAAACCTCCATGGAAAACTAGGTCTAAGTCGTTATGAATGTCACTATCTCCAATTCTCTCAAACTTGCAACGTATGCATGATCTAATGTCTTCTACGTATAAGACATTTTTTGGAACTCATGAAAATACTCCTAAGGGATCATCTACTTGAGATATGAATGGATGCTTCTTAAACATATACCTTGGCCTCACACTTACATCATACATAGTATGATTCTCCATTTCAATTGATTTAAATACTTAAGAACTTTGTAAAATACATGGAAATTGTGTAACTATAGATTTTCTTACTTTGCACTATGTACACTTCAAATTCACCTTTTTTTCTATCAAATCATTCTAAATTTATCCTTAATTCTTTACAGGATCGAATGGTACTCAAGATCTTGTTTGCATCCCTTAAATCTTTCAGATTTAACTCTGCATTGATTGTGTGTCTACCAAATTTCATAAAAAAATATTTTTGTTAACCAGTATATCATGTTTACCTTTTTTCTCCTTTATGTGGATGATGAAGTGGAGAAAGTGGCTAGATACATGAATGGCCTGAGGCAATCAATTCAAGATGAGATTAGCTATGCTATGATGGATAGTGTCAAAGAAGCATATCAATTTTCTTTAAAGGTTGAAGAAAGTTTCATAGAAAAAGAGGAAGAGGTGGTAGATTTCAGAGAAGCAGAGGCAAAGCCTTTGGAGAAGGTTGTAGATCTGATAGTATAATACTAGATAAAGGAAAATTAGAATTTAAGGAAGAATCTATTGGAAGAAGACGTAGCTACACTAGGGGTAGCTATACTAGTTATAATAGGAATAATATTGGTGCAAAGAGAGAAGAGAGATCTTGTTTTAAAGGTACTTATTACAAGTGTGGAGAAGCAGGACATAGAGAATTTGAATGTACTAACTCTGGAAAGAAGATTGGAGGTAGTAGCAAGAATATTTTAGGTTGTGAAGAAGTTAACGAAATAGCTAATGAACCTAAAAATGGTGAGAACCTAATGTTGAGAATAATCTTGTGGAGTGAGGAAATTGATGGAGAACCTATTTTCAAAAGAAGTTTGATGAAAGGTTGATCTTGTTTGGGAAGATTGATCTGTTGGTGATTGTTGTAGAGGCTCTGCAGAGATCTTGAAAGATGGCTCCAAGAGGATTGGACCCTAGGATGATTTTGAATCTCTGTGATATAGTGGAGAGGAGGATTAATGAGACAATAGCTTGGGTGGATGCTATTGTGGATACTAATTTTTCTAAAAGAGTTGAGGAACCAAAGAAGAAAGTTTTATGCTACTGGATTTAGAGTCTACCGATCTGGAAGAGAGTTGTCTAGTTGGTTAGAAGACTTGTTCAAGAGAGAAGATGGCATCACAAGGTCGAGGTGGAAGAGTTTGGTTTTGCTGATGAATTTGTGGATTATGATATAGACCCTGCAGAGCAACTAGAGGCTATTGCTAATGATATTCCTAACCTTGTTGATGTTGGGATGGAGATTGGTTTTCATGATCAGTTGGTTGAGTTTGACATAAAGATTGTAGAGCACTCAGTCATGGATGATCTAGTTGATGTTGGTGGTGATTTGTATGTTGAGCATCTTGTTGTAAGCAATGAGATGGTTGGTGTTGAGAGTTTGGAATGTGTTGATAGAGATCTACATATTGCTGCTGATATGGAGCTTGTTGCTACTGGTGTGGATTTACTAGTTGCTGATGTGGATGAGGTTTTGCTAATGAAACATTATGCTTAGTTTGTTCTTGGGAGTGAGCATGCTGATTCGATGGTTGAGATTCTGGTGTTTGACAAAGTGATGCTGATGTGGATGATTTTCATGTTATTTTTCTTGCCTCTATTGGAGTAGAATCCTTTGGTGAAGATGAAGATGATTGTAGATATTGCTTTTGGCGTGAAAGTGTGGTACACACTTTTCTTTTTACTTGGGGAGTTTGATGCAAGAGCATCTTGCATCAGAAAATAAAGGGGAAAAATAATTTTGCTTTTGTTTTTGTTTTTTTTTTTCAAAAAAAAAGAGGAAAAAAAATTGTGGAGAGACAGAAAGTGATGAAAATTAGAAGAAAAATAATAAATAAATAAATAAAAGAGGGAAAAGGCATTTGATAGGTGACATTATTCAATGTAACTTGTGGCTTGAGGGTTTATTTTAATTCGTAATAGGCTAGGCTAACTTGTGGCTTGATTTGGTATAAGTAGAGGGCCTTGTCTTGTCATTATTCATTCAGAGGAGGAGGAGTGAGTGTGCAGAGTAGCTAAAGAGTGAGTTTTTCTTGGGTCTATGGATAGAGCACCAAATGTAAGGCAACTTACAACAAGATTGTGATTAATTATCCATCTTGGAGAAGATCATGGAAGATGGAGTAGCTAAGTAAGAGAAGATCTTCAGAGTGTGTGGACAGAGCGCCGAATGTGAGGTAGTTTACACTTGGATCTTGGTTAAAGTTTGAGAAGAGCTAGTAGCTGTGGCTTGGAAAACAAGGAAATTGCTTGGTGGGCTTGAGAGTATAAGTTGGCTCTTCCTTGGCGATTTCTACCAGAGTGTGGATTTGGACTAGCTAATGTTTGGGTTGGATCTTGAGGGATCTTGCAAAACTTTTACTGTAATTGCTTTATATTTGGCCATAACTAGGAAGGCCTTACAACCAAGCCAATTGTATGTAAATAGTTATTTTATGAATAAAGAGTTGTGTTTTGGTGTCAGATATTGCATTATTGTTTTGTTTCCACTGTGTGGTTATTTTGCTAGGGGCTAAGACATCTCCCTTGGAGATTCTCCTACCTTGCACTATGTCAAGTGGTATTAGAGTGACTGTTGTTCCTGAGCATGTAGAAAAATCACCAAAGTTGAGGTAGTTTGCACCAGGACCTTAGGAGGACATGGAAATGGATCTATGATTGTGAAGATGAAAGGTTGATCTTGTTCGGGAAGATTGATCTATTGGTGATTTGTTGCAAAGGATTTGTGAAGATCTTGGAAGATGGATCCAAGAGGATTGGACCCTGAGATGATTGTGAATCTCCTTGATATATTGGAGAGGAGCATTAATGAGACAATAGCTTAGGGGGATGTTGTTGCAGATACTACTTTTCTAAAAGAGTTGAGGAACCAAATAATAAAGTTATATGCTACTAGCATTGGAGTCTACCGATCCGAAAGAGAGTTGTCTGGCCAATTAGAAGACTTGTTTGAGAGAGAAGATGCCATCGCAAGGTTGAGGTGGAAGAGTTTGGTTTTGTTGATCAGTTTGTGGAGTCTAATACAAAACCTATAGAGAAACTAGAGGCTATTTCTAAGGATATTCCTAACCTTGTTGATGTTGGGATGGAGATTGATTTTCATGATCAGTTGGTTGAGTTTGACATGAAGATTCTAGAGCACTTGGTTGTGGATGATCTGATTACTATTGGTGGTGACTTGTATGTTGTAAAGCATCTTGTTGTGAGCAATGAGATGGTTGGTGTTGAGAGTTTGGAATGTGTTGATGGAGATCTACATATTGTTGTTGATATGGAGCTTGTTGCTGCTAGTGTCGATTCACTAGTTGTTGATGTGGATGAGGGTTTGTTGATGAAGCATTATGTTCAATTTTTTCCTGGAAGTGAGCATGTTGATTGGATGGTTGAGATTCTGGTGTTTGACAAAGTGATGAAGATGTGGATGATTTGCATGGTGTTTTTCTTGCCTCTATTGGAGTGGAATCCTTTGGTGAAGAAGATGGTTGCAGATATTTCTTTTGGTGTCAAAGTGTTGGACACACTTTTCTATCTACTTGGGGAGTCTGATGTAGGAGCATCTTGCATCAAAAAATAAAGGAGGAAAATAATTTTATTTTTATTTTTATTTTTCCAAAAAAAAAGAGGAAAAGAAATTGTGGAGGAGACAGAAAGTGACAAAAATTAGAAGAAAAATAATAAATAAATAAATAAAAGAGGGTAAAGGAATTTAATAGGTGGCATTATTAAATGTAACTTGTGGCTTGAGGGTTTATTTTAATTTGTAATAGGCTAGGCTGACTTGTGGCTTGGTTTGGTATAAGTAGAGGGCCTTGTCTTGTCATTATTCATTCAGAGGAGGAGGAGTGAGTGTGGAGAGTAGTTGAGGAGCAATTTTTTCCAGAGTCTATGGATAGAGTGTCAAATGTGAGGCAATTTACAATAGGATTGTGATTAATCATCCAACTTGGAGAAGAGCATGGAAGATGGAGTAGCCAAGTGAGAGAAGATTTTTAGAGTGTGTGGACAGAGCACCGAATGTGAGGCAATTTACACTTGAATCTTTGATAAAGTCTAAGAAGAGCTAGTAGTTGTGGCTTGGAAAACAAGGATATTGCTTGGTGGGCTTGAGAGTACAAGTTGGATCTTCCTTGGAGGTTTCTACCAGAGTGTGGATCTGGACTAGCTAGTGTTTGGGTTAAATCTTGAGGGATCTTGCAGAACTGTTCTTGTAATTGTTTTGTATTTGGTCATAACTAGGAAGGCCTTACAGATTGACACATTGCATGTAAACAATTATTTTATGAATAAAGAGTTGCGTTTTGGTATCAGATCTTGCATTGTTGTTGTGTTTCCACTCGGTGGTTATTTTCTGGGGGCTAGGACATCTCCTTTGGGGATTCTCCTACCTTGCACTACATTAGAATCCACTTGATGTAGTACAAGGTAGGAGAATCCACAAAGAAGATGTCCTAGCCCCCAACAAATAATCACATAGAAGAAGCACAACAACAATGCAAGATCTGACACCAAATCACAACTCTTTATTTATAAAATAACTATTTGCATGCAATGTGTTGGGTTGTAATGCCTTCTAGGTTACAACCAAATACAAAGCAATTACAATAACAATTCTGCAACATCCCTCAAGATCCAACCCAAACACTAGCTAGTCTAGATCCACACTTTGGTATAAACCTCCAAGAAAGATCCAACTTGTACTCTCAAGCCCACCAAGCAATCTCCTTGTTTTCCAAGCTATAGCTACTAGCTCTTCTCAAACTTTATCAAAGACCCAAGTGTAAACTACCTCACATTCAGTGCTTTGTCAACACACTCTAGAAATCTTCTCTCACTCAGATAATCCATCTTCCATGCTCTTCTCCAAGCTGGATGATTAATCACAATCCTATTGTAAATTGCTTCACATTTGGCACTTTGTCTATAGACTCAGGAAAAACTCGCTCTTCATTTGCTCTCCACACTCGCTCCTCCTCCTCTAAATGAATAATGATAAGACAAGGCCCTCTACTTATACCAAACCAAGCCACGAGTTAGCCTAGCCTATTACAAAATAAAATAAACCCTCAAGCCACAAGTTACATTTAATAACACCAAGTATTAAATATCTTTTCCCTCTTTTATTTATTTATTTTCTTCTTATTTTTGTCACTTTCTATCTCCTCCAATATTTTAATTTTTTTTCCTCTTTAAAAAAAAGAAAAAGAAAAACAAAAAAAAAAAAAACAAAATTATTTTATGATGCAAGATGTTCCTACATCAGAGCTTGTTCAAAACCAGATGCAAGATAGCTAGAAAATTGTGTAAAGTAATCAGTGATAGTGGAAGTTTAGATAATTTGGAGTTTGAGGAGCTGGTTAACAAATTGCATTTGTAGAGATTGAGATATCCTAAGTCTTACCATGTTGCTTGGATCTAGAAGGAGTATAAATTACTTGTAAGTGAACAATGCCTTGTTAAATTAAAAATTAAAAATTATCATGATGAAGTCTTGTGTGATATTATGCGTATGGATTGTTGTCATATTCTTTTGGGTAGACCTTGGCAGTATAATAGACAAGCTTTGCATGATGATAGATTGAACCAATACACTATTTGGGTTAATGGGAAAAAAGACATATTCTTCCTTTGGTGGAAAATCTTGATGAAAGTCACTGTACCAAAATTAGAGTATGCTTGGTTGAGGGTAATAATTTTGTAAGAGAAATGAAAGAACATAATGTTTGTTATGCTTTGATTCCTAGAAAAACTAAGAAACAAGATAAGTTAGAACATGCACCTGAGATTGAACCTTTGTTGAGTGAATTTTATGACATTATTTTTGATAATGTACCTGATGGTTTGTCTTCTATCGTAAGTATAAGTCATTATTTGGATTTGATACATGGAGCTAGTTTGCCTAATAGAGCACTGCATAGGTTAACATTTGATGAAAAGATTGAGATGAATAAAAAAGTGCAAGAATTGCTTGAGAAGGGTCTAATTAGAGAAATTTTGAGTCCTTGTGCATGTAATACCCCAAAATTGGCACACTTATGTGCTAAACCAATTCTGGTCTATTTAATCAATCTTAAGTCCTATTATACTAGGCAATCCTAATTCTGATAATTGCTACTTGAACTAAGTGTCAAATGCAGAAAATATCTAATTTGCATTAATTGCATACTTTATTTAATTCCTAAGTCTAATCAAATTAGCAAAGGTAAACCTATTAATTAATTTAATTTAATTACGAGTCCTAACACTTTTATTAAATTAAATTTACCCCTTTGGCTAAAATAAACATTAAGGAATTATATGTATTTGATTTAATTACAAATTTCCTCATTTTAATTAATTAATTAATTAATATTATGCATTTATTAGGTCATATTTAACTTTATTAAATTAAATATACTCTACAAATTCTTTCTTTAGTTTAGAAATGGAAACTCTGAGTGAACTAGAATTGGAAAAGGAATTAACTCAATTAACTCTTTCTCAAACTTAGAAGAAAATCAGTTAACTTCATTTGCACAAGGAAGTTTCCATTCTAACTCAATCTCATTTCCAATCTTGACCATTCATCCAAATTGATCTTGACCGTTGATCAATTCCGGAATTCTATGTAAGAAGCTCTCAACCTCATTATAGGGTTCGGAAATGAATTGTATTGAACTTATGTTGAATTATTTTCTCACATATTTACATTCAAAGCTTTGATTTTCTTGCATATTAATCTCATTTATCTTAAAAATGCACTCATTTAGATTAATTTGTCTTTCTTGTTTCTAGATTAATTTTCATATCTCATTTAGATTAATCTCGCATTGTCATATAGATTAAATCCTTCATTCTAGATTTCTGGTTGCTATAGCTTCTTGATCTGAGAGAAATTAGCAAAATCAATCTAGTTAGGAGGCAACAGATCAACTTGTTAGAAATTTCAGATGAACAATTCCATGTTCATTCTGGGATGATTCTTTAGATAAGGATCATGTTGAAGTGTGTGTGAATCATAGAGGCCCACATTTCCCACTCACATTTCTGGCACCCACGTGGGGTCAAGAAATCAAGTTTTTGGCCTCATCTGTTCTTTATTCTACAAGTTTTTAATGTTCTATCACTCTGGTCCATATAGTTCCTTAGTTTCTTACACAAAAAAATTCATTATCACGTAAAGAAACTAAAATTTTGCTCCTTGTTTTGCACTTGCTTGCACGAAAAAGTGTATAATTGTGTGGTTTCTTGCACAATACACACCATTTTCTCACATGGGCCTATCAAGAATTTCATGCAAAATCTGGCATTAGTAAATACAAAATACAATTTTCAAATTCTATTTTTATCATGCTAATTTAATCTAACATTTGTTTCTGAAGCATTTTATTTCTATTTTCTAATTTTCAATAGCCTAACAGTGATGTGCAAATCATTTTTCGAAGACACCCTATTACAAACTCATAAACAATACTGACGGTTTGATTGCAAGATGCTTAGTTGAAGATACACATGTCAAAGAATGAATTCAAACCCGCTTAAACATTGTGTCTTCTTTTACTACTTTCTCACACATCGTCTAATAGAGCTTGTGAACTTCACAGGGCTTTAGAAAAAGGAATAGGGGAGTATGCTCTTTACTACTTGGAAGTGATGCCTAAGAGTAAATCAGAAACCTAGATGTCTTTGGAAGATAGTACCCAAGGGAGGCAAGAAAGTTAGTGGTTCTCCTATATGAGTCTTTTTTATGAAGAGATGATAGTTTCCTTTTAGGGAATCAAAATCTTGAGAAAAGAAAAGTTGGGATTGAAAAGCTAACTTGGTGATGAACATGTTCTGCATGTTTGGGTAAGGTGATGAGGTAGAGGAGTATGCTCTTTCCCCTTGAGGGAAATAAAAAAATTGGACCCTTAGATCTAAACCACCAGTTTGAGTCAAACTTTAGAGGGCCTACTAGAGCGATCCAACCTCTAGGAACGACCCAAGTGAGCACACACCTTTCATTGGTGATTCCAAATCACTATAATAAAGAAGCTTTGTCGAGAAAAAGACTCCAAATCCTTGTTGATTTCTTTCTCTCGATTTCTAATATCACATATGAAGAGGAGGCTCTATCTGTTGCACTGGGAAGTGCCGCCCCTAGTCTTGCTAGTGAAGTGTGTGTACATTTAGATGTTGGTGTGGGCCTCAACTTCATTTGGGAAGCCACCACTGGTTAATGTGAATGGAAGCCAAGTAAAAACTTTTAGATAGTTGCTACTTGGTTCACCTCCGAATGGGGGTAGAATCTCTCCTATAGATACTCACTATAGGCATGTACCTAGATGCTGGAAGATGGTATACGTGCTTGACCCCTGCCACAAGGGTGCTCATTTAGTGTATATGTTATCAAGTCCTTGGAGTACACCAAAAACATGGGCACCCTCTAGTGGGGTGACATAATTGTGTGAGGTGAACACATGCACATAAGTTGTGAGACAAAGGTTCTGTTTCCTCCACCATTTTTGGTTATAGGGATAAAGTGTGTCTTTTTTGAGTCTTTAAACTTGTCCAAATCTTTAAAAAAAATAAAAGGTCAAGACTACCCCATCCCTTCGAGGTTCTTTTTCCTTGGTTGGATTGTTTGTGACTACTCCTTGCTTCTCGTGTCTAAAAACAACTGTCTACTTCAAAACCAAAATGATGTCCAAAATCTAAAAATAATGCTGATATTTGCCTGAAACTTGTCAACACTATTGGTCCTTTGTTCATAAACTATAAAAACCTTTAAAAATCTCTTCAAGTTCAGTCAAAACTTCTTAGTCTAGTTATTTTCTCACTTCCAATTTTACATAATCTCGCGTGAGAAAACTAGCTATTATAGTGAGCTATTTAAGCTCACTCTGAAAAATCTAATCCAAGTTTGATCTATGTCTGGAACACTTGGTCATTCCTTTGTCTACAATAGTGTCCAATGTTGACTTCTTTCTTAGTTGACAAATTGTGATTTAAACATGAATTAGTCTCCTCACTTGGTTATCTTATTCTATTCTCTTCTGTTCATCATACCTTGTGTCATGATAGTCATAACTCTTGGCTGTTCTAGCCATTTCTCAGACAAATCATACATAGGTATACAACACACTTATCTCACATTGAGGCTACATTCTAGTGTGGTCCTTGTCTAAGCTTTTCTTTCCATCATTGTCTATGACTATTGCAACAAGGAGTGGAAATGTGTTTCCTCCCTATAGACTTAGATTTAGTAGAACTAGAGGTCAGAATCGTGGCAGAGGTTTCTTCCTTGTTTATACACGATTTGAATCTGGTGAGTCTAGTGAGGAGCCTTCATAGTTTCCTTCACCTGTTAGACCAGCTTGTGTTCAAAGAATGTTCTCCATAAAGTTTTATAAACTTGAAATCCCTTGTATCAAGAGAATCTTGAAACTAATAGAATACCTACATCTCTAGACAATATAGCTAAATTCTCATTTAGAAGACCTTTTCAACCAACATGTACACTAAAACTTACCACATTCCTAGAATGACTAATCAAGACCACAAAAATGGTGAACATAGTAGAGGACAAGATCACCAATGGAATGAAACAGATAAAGAGCCTTTCAGTGATGAGAATGAGGAAACTGAAGAAATAGCTCCTAAAGACATTTAAATATGTCATAATGATAAACACTTCTAGAAAGTGATGAAGATCTTGCTTAACGAAGAGAAAGAGAAAAACTTTCTCAAACTTGCTCAAGAAGGAGCAAAACTACTTCATCACTTTAATGTTGAAACAATCATCACACATGAAAAGGAAACAAAAATGTCCAAGTTGCTAAAACAACTAAAAATCATGCAAGAAAAGTTGACCCAAATGATGCATGACAAGGACAAAAGAATAAAAACATACACCTTCGATAGTCTTTGTCCATTTCCTTTTGACAAGAGTCCAGACACACCTCTTTTTCCAAGAGGAGTCAAGTTGCCCAAGTACAACAAATACTTTAGAACTTTAGATCCCCAAGATCATTTGAGGGAATTCAATGCTTTGCCTATGGAATTTATGCACAATAAAACATATCTCATGTGTCTATTCCCATGAAGTCTAGGTGGTCAGGCCATGGAATGGTTTTCATAGTTTCCTATTGGTATCAAAACATTTGATGAGATCACTAACCTATTTGTTCAACAGTACTCACACAACATACAACATCTAGTTCACATACATGACTTCTGTAACCTCAAATAGAAAGTTGGGGATCCTTTCCTCATATTCCTTCAAAGGTGGTAGCAACTATATACCAAATACTCATGAAATATTCCTAAAACAAAAAAACTTGATATCTTCATGGATAATATTTTACTTGATTTTGGGTATACAGGACAACTTCAAAGTCCACACACCTTTGAAGACATGGTCACAGAAGCTATCTAAATAGAGGAATTCATGGTAAAAAAGGGTGAGATAACCATTCAAAAGGACACCAAACAAGGATCAACCTCTAGTGAGGAAAAATCCAAGTATCTGAACAAGAATCGAGAGGTAGTACATGATGGAGTAGTTGATAAAATTACTCCTAAACCTGTCAAAAAAACTTTAAATCTCATAGAAAATCTCAAAGCATCTAAAAATGTTGACAAATCTCCTCTTGACAAAAAGACATTTGGAAACAAAATGAATAATTCATCTTGGGTTACATGCCAAAAATGAGAATATACACCTCTTGGTTCTATTGACAAAGGGGATCCTAAGTTCTATTGACACGTTGACCATAGATTCTTTGACCAATATATACTTAAACTCTCAATTTTTTAGTTATAGTTAATCCGTATTTGTGTCGTTGAATTGGAGTACTTGATTCATTGTTTTTTTAAAATTATAAATCTAATCCGTATAAGTTAATATTTTTTAATTTTATGACATGAAATAGTAAAAAATAAATGTAAGTAAACTTCAAGGGGACTACTTATAAAATGATGTATGGTGAAATTGAGAAGACAGTGGCAAGGGAAACATAAACTAGGCGAGATATTAGGAAATTATCCATATTATAATTTCTCAATTGGTAAGAGTAGCTCGAAATATCTTAACTTGAATAAAATAGTTAAACCTACAATTCAATGAGAACATTGAAATTATGATCCAAAGAGGGAAATGATGGAACCTAGAAGGATTGTTTCTTACTATGATACATGTAGATCATAAAGAGTATTAAAAAGTTATAATTGGTATAGGAGGGTCCTTGCAAGGGAAGGACTTGGTAGAGCCTATAAATTTGAGTTTTTACAACATCTCTGTTACATAAATTGATAATATTATACATCTTGAAGTCATTTAATACAACTAATAAAAAATAAAGTAGAGACAAACACGAGAGAATCGTAAAGGATTCACGTGGTTGATGAGTGAAAAAGAATAGAAAATTATATAGACAAGGGCCAAGTGCATGTAGGTACATGGTAATGAGGTTATTATTTGGAGCCTAATCTAACCGAAAATGTAAAATTTCCCCATCTTTATTAGCGTATTTCCCCCCTTAATCATTTAAATAGGGTCTGCGGACAGTGTCCTTGGGTTTCTTACTCTTATAGTATAGGTCGGGTTCAAGGGGCAACATCCCCCAAAAGTTTGTCCAAATTTCAAATTATTTTACAACGGCATCAAAAGTTAGTTTTTCTATTGGCTGACATATTTCTAACCATAATTTTGTAATTGACACAAGTCTTGTTAAAATGTATTAGGGTTATGAATTTCATATGATAAATTTGTAGCATCTTTTAATAGTATTGAGTTGTAATGGATTATTGATTATAACTTTTTAGATTTAGTAGATTAATAATATTGGATTCTTTTGTTGGTGGATGTAGCCCAATATTGGGTGACCAACGATAAAATGTTGTGAGATCATCTCGTTGTGCCTAATTTTCTAATTTAGGTCACACGAGGGTCCTATTTCTATTTCTTAGTTTCTTATTGTTGTAACTAGTTTAATGGACAAGTTGGTAGTGTGTGCAGCCCTTTGATCTTCTATTTTATTCAGTACAATTTTATTACTTGATTTTTGTTAGAATTCTTGATGCCTATTTGTGTAATTGATGATTCAAGACATTCTCTATTTTATTTATACTCACGTGTGTACTCTTGCTCACTATATGCCATTAGGAACACTATTATAATATAATTGATAGAAATTTAGATTCCATTAGTTGAGTAAAATATATGCTAGTGCGTTAATTTGGCTGATTTCTAGGATTAATTGACAAAGAGATAATGTATTGGATAATATTTGGCTAAATATTATTATTTTATCTCGTTTTATATGTTTGTTGAATACTTCAGGCTTTCTATGATATAATTTGATGGTTAGGCAATGTTACTAATATTCTCGACTTAATTTAATTATATTTTCACCTTGATAACATTTTTTTTTCTTGTAGTACGAGAAGCATAAAATGTGATGTAATCATTCATATTTACAAAATGTGATACTTTTTAAAAAATTTAAAGGAAGAGGGCAAAAGTGTGATGATGTCTATAGAAAATAATAATTATATAATATTTCAATGGTTTGGATTGTACAGTGTAATATATAATCATGAAGAAGGAAAGTGTATGCCAAAATCTGCATAGAATTATAATTATAAATATTTTCACATTTTAAAACATTTTGTATGATTTGACATTAGGAAGGGAAAATGTATGCTAATATTTTAAAAAATGATCGTCAAATCATATTGTCTAAATTGAAGTTAGGCAATCTATATACTCATATTCACAAAAGACAATAATTATAAAATATTACATGCTAATATCTGCATAAATTAATAATTATGTAATATTTCAACGTTTTCAATATTTTAGATAATTTTATGTAGCATGTGATTAAAAGGGCATAAAATGTATTATAATAGATGAATAGAGAGTAATAATTACAAAATATTTGCACAAATTTTTAAAACTATTTGCATTCAACGAAATTCTGTATCATCGGCTCGAAGCATTTCTGTTGCAGAACCCATGCCGCATCTTAAAATTCCAAGAATGTTCTTTTTTACATAAGAAATAATAAATGACATTTCCAATCGTTAAAATACTTCTTCTTGTTAAATATTTGGGATTTAAAACAAATTAATCTTCCTAAAAATTGTAGTACAACTTATATTTGTTATTTTCCAAAAAGTTTGAGGCTGAGTTTTGTATATGACCGCTTTTGTTATTCCTACGTTAGATGCACCATCTCCTGTATGAGCACCAAATGTATCTCCCAGTACTACTTCAAGAGATTCGACCCTGCTGGGACTTGCGACATCCATTTCACTAGATGCTTTAAGGAATAATTTTACTAGATTGTTAAAATTAATAATCTGCCAAGCATTGATACCAACACTGTCAATTCTTCCAATGGAGCTTATGTGGTTTTTACATGGTAGACAAGTGACAGATTCATTTGAGGAACAATTTTAGGCCCCCCTTTCATTCTCTAAATGCTATGTAGCATAATATCCCGTGCATCCATTTATAATGCTTAGGCTACTTCCCACCAAAATATAAATAATGTGTGATCCATTGATATTTCAATAAATATATCACAAGTAATTATACTACATTGGATAGAGTGCTATCAGAAAGTTAGAAGAATCCTTTCCTAGGGGTAGATAGTAATTAATCAAATCAGACGTATCATGAATTATACATACAATAAAATATTATTTAATACGTCATTTAATTTCTATGAAATCATGCTGATTTAAAGATTTCCCATTTAATCGATGGTCAAATATAAATGATTCATTAAGCAACAATACTATATTTTAATTTAGGTTGCCTCATTCTTTTTCTAGGGTATCTTTTAGTTTTATGCTGGATAAAATTAGAGAAACAATATGGCTTCAGAGATCTGTGTCTTTTTTTGTAGATTTCATTTGACATTGTGCATGAGCTTCATGTGCCTCTGTATGCTTGCATGTAAATAGAAGGATGAAACAGATGTGGCCAATATAGGGTAGACAAAAATTCAATACATGGAAAATATGGACACGTTTGGCTACAGGAATAAAAATATGGGAATAGGAATTATTATTCTAGTTTAGTTATTCTGGAATAGAAAATGAGAATAAGTATGTATTCCTATTCTTCATTTGGTTAGATGAAATTGAAATTGGAGTTTGAATAATAGATAAAGAAAGTCAACAGGCCAATTCTCGTGTGCCTTTTCACTCTTGATGGATGTTTCATTCTAGAGACCTTGAGGCTTCTAAGCGATGAATCACAATGAGGACTGAGGATGGAACTTGGATCTTGTCTTTAACAAAAACACGGTCTAGTCTTGCCAATTTGATATCTTGATTGACCTTGTCATTCTTGAAAATTAGGTTCCAATGAGCATCCTCACTTAGCTATTGGAGATGGAGGAAAACTTAATAGAAGAGACATCAACAACTTAGCTTCCCAGAATGATATGCCATGGTATAATTGCTTTGGCTCACCCTTGCTCATATAATTTGCAGCCAAGAATAGGGGAAACACCAGAAGTGCATAAGAAGTGTGAGGCATAATTGAAGTTACCGTATAAAGCTCTGAAGTCGTAGGATCACATTGTGAGATTTTTTCACGATTTCATTGTGTACGAGTCCAAGAGTATCTATGAAGGGAAAAAGGAAGAGGATGTTCGAGTTCCTTGTGATTTTCTTCATCGGTCAGGTAATAAGATGCTTCATGTCCCTAAACATTCTTGATGTTTTGGCATATGATCTCAGTATTCAAAATCAATGCCTTGAATCCAATAGTGGTTTTCCCAAGAGTGAAACCTCTGTTCAAAATTGGTCATTTTACAAATTTCTTTAGCAAACCAATTTCTCTGACTTGGGTGCTCTCGGTGAATCTCCTCATGGACATGAAATTTAAATTTTCATGAAATATGAGTAGATAAATTTAGGAAAGGAATACATATTCCAATTCCACCTATTTAGGTGGAATTACAAATGCTCAATTTTGGGCCAAAATGAGAATACGTATGAACCTATTCTCAATTTTGATTTGGTGCAACCAAAGGAAGGATTAGAAATTTTCATAATTTACATATGCCTAATACCTATTCCAGTCTAATTGCTACTGCCAAATGGGCCCTAGGAGAATACACCATGGAAAATAGGAGCATCTGGTGACAAATAATGTCAAGCTCTTTTTAGTAATTTTGCACGGTTAGTGCTGGCATTTCGGAGTTTGTGTTGGAAAAAAAAACTGCTATGATTTTCTTGTTAGGTTTACATAAATATAACTTGTGATAGACATTTGAGTATAGATCTGTGTACATTGCACAACCTTCATAGTAGTTTGTGATTTCAATAATTGAAAATTTTGTAGATTTCTTGTGCTGAATTCATTGTTTGTGTATTCATTAAAACAAGACATTCTACTTTATGTTTGGGTATTCATTTAAAAAATATAATTTTTTCAATGGGTTTCAATAGATTTCATTTTTGATTGTTGTAAAAAACTTGTTTTCATGGGGAAAGATGTGAGGTCCCTCCTCACATGTACTTATTAAATATGCATCTCTCTGTTAAAACTGTTGTAGGAGATTAGAATGGATATGAAATAATGTTTAATGGTTTAGATGTCCTAATAAGAAGTGACATCCTAATACATTCGTGTTTTAAATATTCAGTGATTCATGAACAAACTACATTATCTCGACTGTTTAAACATTAAAATTTCACTAACGATGATACAAGGCTTTCTCACCTAATCATAAGGATGTTGATTTTGATACCTGGACGATTAAGTTTTATGCTTCAGATAGTTCAGTATTCTTTTATTGGTGACGTAATGATGTTTAGGTATATACATGCCTAATGAGGATTATACTAGTACTTAATCTGAATTAATGAATAAGTTATGTTATTATTGATTATGTGATTTTTGATGATTAAATGTGAATAGAAATGAATTAAACAGTTAATTATATGAGAGATTCATGTAACTATCCAGATAAATTTTGAATATATGTATGTAATTTTCTTGAGCTATTGATATGCGTAATGAGTGTGTAGGGTATTTTAGCTGAGAAAATCTAACGGAGAAACAAAACTGAACCCTATGTACTGTTTGTGGAAACTATGGTTAAATTTGATGAAGGATACAAACCTTGTTGTTTGTATTTTATTTGTATTGTGAATTGAACGAATGTATCATTCTGTAATCAGTAAATGTTAATGTTTTGTAACAATGTTTTTATAGTGTCCCTTGACACTCGTGAATTGTATATGCATTCCAGCATGATAGTTAGGGTTAACCGAGTAACCTAAAGATCTAAGTCAGAGTAGCTTAGTGATCTTTTTGCTAATCAAGTTAGTAATCGATATTAATTACCCCTAATCCAGATTAGTGTTTAATCTACATTTTGAAGGTTGTTAGATAGTCCTAAAATTTCCTAGCCTTTAATAGGTCCCTAATTAATCCTAAAGACCTAAAAACATGAAATCTAAGTATCCAAGAGGAATGGGTATGGCTTGGGGGCATTTTCCACCCCCTTAGCCCCTTTTGTTGACTTTTATGGTCACTCAAAAACACCATTTTTGCTTTATTGCGAAAATCGATTGATTTCATCATGGGTTGGATAGCTTGAACTCCACCTTGAGGTTAGCCTTAGGTCTAGTTGTGTTAGAAGCCTCTAGAACTTTTAGGCAAGTGGGGGAGTTATTTCTTTTTAGAGATGGTTGAGTTTGTGATCTTATTTAGAGGCAATTTTGAGGAGGTTTGGAGTGTTCACCCAACCTCTACTTTTAGAGTGAAAATCAGGATTGAAGGAGAAGGAGAAGGAGAAGGAGAAGGAAGGGAATGCTCATCTCAAACTTGTTCTATTGCCATAACCCAAATTTGAAGGTAGGAATACTTCACCTCATTTTGTTCATGTTGTGCTTCATGTTTCAATTTTATTGTTTATGCACATGTTCGTGTGTGTGTTGAGTATGTTGGGAGGGTTTGAAACAGATTAACTTAAATGTCTTTCCTTTGTATTTTTGCTTTGAATTTCAAAGGGATTGTATACGTGTATTGGCATTACTCACCCTCGGATAGGGCAGAAGTGGCCATGTACAGGGAAAGGTCTTTAGTTGGACTCTGACAGTGTAGAGTCTCTTCTCAGGACGAGAAGAGGGAGAGAGGGTAGGGTGTTATGGGCCCCTACTTGTCAACACAAACCACGTATGAGTTTTGGAATGTAAGAATGGAAGAACAGAAGTTCTTGAGTTATAGCCCCGAAAGGGCACCTATTTTGGTGGTGTGCCTGATGTCTCCTGTCGAAAAAATCCACCTTCTCCCTAGTCTAGTTCAATGTCAAACCTGTTGTGTAAACTCGAGATGGGAGTCAATGTCTGATTTGGTCTTCATGTTATGATTGGTTGTCTCCTCGTCAGTTTTCATTCTCTCGACGATCACTGTGATGTATTGGAGAGTTCGTTCTTTTCTATGTTTAAAAAAAAATTAGAGTTATAATTGTCTAAATTATTATTAGAATTATTGAGTTATATTGTTGTTAATATTTTGTTCAAAATAATGTTATAACGTACATATTAACACTATTTTAAGGGTAGTCGTAAATTGTGTTTGTTAGTGGGTCTGGTATTCTTTTATGTTGTTAGTATAATATTTTAAATGTAAATAAAAGTAATAAGGTGTTAGATTTCAAATTAATGTTAGATGAGTAAGTTTTGTTAAAAAAAAATTTTGCTAGTATTATTTTGAAGTAATTTTAATTATTATGTTTTTAAATATTAGTTATTTAGTACATTTTAGTTAGAATGTTCGTATGTTAGATTATATTTAAAAATTTAGTATCATTATTGATTTGAAAAGGTTGTCTAAGATAAATTAGCTGCTGTATTTAACCCATTTTCAAATATATTTAGATTTATTATTTTAAGTGGTTATATCGTTCTTAAATCAAAGGTTAGTGTTATTGTATCTTAAAATGTTTTAGATTAGTAAAGGTTGTAAAATTAAGTTAGATTATTAGATTAAATTTTAAGTGTTGAATATATATCTAGATAGTTGTTTATTATTGCGAGTTTACGATAATTTGGTTTAATTGTGTTTAATTATAATATATTACCTTAAAATCAAAGCAATAATGAAAAAAAAGATGAAATCAATTTAATAACGAATGCTTAGATTTAACGACCTTTTCACACTCATCGATGATAAACTTGAATGGAAATGACAGGTCATCGTTAGGAGATCCCATATCTGTTTCTCATTTTACCTATACTTTAACGTGTGCATCTAAACTTTTCAAGCTTTGTGGTGTTATTGATCTAAAAATAAAATAAAATTTGTTGGTGTGTTTTTGCCCCAATTCTTTGGCATGACAGAATAGCTCAATCAAATTGAAAATTTTAAGAAGTCATTTTGATTTAGAAATTTCAGTTCTCATGAAGTTGTAAATTTCAATAAAATGGTAGGATAAAATCTATCACACACGCTCCTGAAATTATCTCTATCAAAATATTTATATTATTTCACAATGTATAACAACAACAACGATCAATTGAATCTTCAGTTTGAAAGCCTTCGATTCCACCATTTTACTTCGCGCGATTTAATTGAAGTTGAAATCTGATAGTTATTTTTTTTCTTAATAGTTCCTTCAACTTCTTGGCTCCACCATTTTTCTTTACATATTTAGTTAAAACTGGAGTGTGAAGATCATTTATGTTTGTAAGCTCTTATTAATATTCCTTACTACTACCTTTTCCCTCCCTTTTCATGAACATTTTTGGGTTGCCCAGAAAATAGAATTCTCAAAAATTTGAGAAATGTTACAAAGATTAGAAAGAGTGCACAAAGTTTAACTATTAAACCCTCTACTCCATCAATGCAATTGATAAAAATAAAACCAGGTTTCATTATTTAACAAACTTCATCACCGCCATGAATTTTCATTTAAATTATTATTTCAACTCTACATTAGCTCCCCCTATTGTAATAAATGTAATAATCCATTATTAGCTACTTCTCAACCATTAGAACTGAAAGTTGCAAATTTATTGGACTACTATACAAGATGAAGACCTGCATTTTATCACAGTGTAATAGATGTATCTCTATTTTCTTGCCCTATAATAGAGAATTTTACAAAATTAAAGAAGTTAATAACCTTTGGACTTTCTTCATCACTACACAAATTGACATCTTGTATCAAGAAAATAAATAATTTTTTGAATATAAAAAGCAGCAAGAGGGCGCTGACCCATCATACAAACAAAAAACATTAGACAATGTTAGAAATAAAAGAACCTAGTGCCAAACAACGAGAAAAAAAGAACCTCAACTAAAGTCCACCTCTGTAAAAAACAAAGGTTCAAATGCGGAAAACCCACCAACCTATGGAATGGATAGATCCATCACTGCTAACTGCTAACCCATCAAAGAGTCCCAGATCTGACAAACCCAGAAGCAAGGCACCCCTGGTAGAACCATGAAAAAGAAAAAAATATGACTTCCCACATGAAAAAACAAAGAGGGCATCATCAAGGAAGATTCCCCACTGACCCAACAGGACACCAATAAGACCAGAGATCCTCCCTCCATCGAGAAACACCTCTGAGAAGCGAGCATCCCGTGGGTCAAAAAATCCCCCGAAATAAAGAAGCATGGTCCATTACTCTGCAAAAACCACTGCCATACCATGGAGGAACCAATGAGACACATGTTTGAGAAGCACCCTCCATTCGTCTGGTGTGGCATCATCAGATCCCTCTCTCCCTCCATCGTTGGCCCACTCACTGTAAGAAAATGCAGCTTGCCTCGCAGTCATCCCCGCTCCAAGATAATAGTATTAAGGAAAGAAATAAGTTAACTGAAAAAAAAAAAAACATTTGAATTCTAAGTTGTGTTTCGAATGGGGTAACTCGTGACAATTGCTTCTTATTAGCATACAATATAGACCCCTATTGTAAGAGATACTATTCCATTCCTTGTTAATGCATCTAGTATCTAGCAGAGAGATTTATACATTTTGTTATACCATAGCAATACGAAATCATACATCTTCATCTCCATCTTTTCATGAAACAAAGACGCAAATTATGTATCAATCAAGGGAACGGAGCCGCAAGATCTAGAATTGTAGAACATTAAAGTTCGTATCATGACATGTTTCATTTGTGAGGATGTTAGTTTACCATCATAGAAATTCTCACACTCATACCTTTGGATAGCTGATTATAGCTCATTAAGCTTTGCAAGCTTTTGGAGATAACTACCAAGTAATATTGAATTGATCTAACCGTTAAAGTTTTCAAATGAATGTACATGTGATATATAAACGTGTACATCTATTACATTCGATTTGGAAATGTAGCTTGTGCTCTCTATGAGATATCTCTTTGTATAGGTTCGCGTGTTCTATATAATGCTTTTCTTCGTCCCAACTGCACTTCTTATGGGCCGAAGCATGATTTGTTGGGTACATGCCTTCAAATTCACAAAGTAGACTCTGTCTCCTTCAGGTTTCTCAAATATGATTGGCCAGATCTTACTATCTCCTATACATGACTTGGATTCCGTACTTAAGATAATTTGATATTACACATTCTAGTAACACCTTAGATAGTGCCTCCACACATTCTAAGAATCTAGTTTTGCATGAGCTTTATTATAGAGCTTAAGCATGCATTCGATTGAGTAACACAATAGATGTAAAGTCCAATATAGTTAATTCTAATTTTTAAGGAACCCTATACTAGAAATATAGTGAATGCATAAAACATATTATAAAAGAAATATTTAATTGTCAAATTTATAAGCTATATCAGAATTGAGTAAAATTCATTTGTAAATATTTATTCATTGTTTTATTATTTTAATAACATAACGAACAGAAGGCAGTTATTTGTATTATAGATATACTAACCTCGTTATTTAGAACTATTCAAAATAAGTCTAGAACCAATTTTCTTTGTTGAAACGTGTCCCATAAATAGTGCGAGAACGCGATAATGATATTGAGTACTTTTATTTGACTACAATTTTTTTTAATAAAGAAAATACACCGGCACGGAGATTAGAGCCACACTCTGGTACATTTATTCCAAGGAATGGAAAAGAAAAAGGGTGAATAATAAAGAGGGTCTCCCCACGCCTTGTTCTAGTGTTCTTTTATTTATTGAATAGATTGGATGATGCAACGAATTGAGTTGAGCATTGAGCATTGAGCATGGGAATGCTATGCGAATTGCTTCTGAATGTAAACCACGAGCTGTTGGGTGATGCGGAAGGCCTTGCTGAGCACGGAATCGGGGAGAGGGGGGTTCGCGCCAAAGAGAGAATTGGCGATTGTCTGCACTCCCGGGAGCTGGCTGCTCAAAGCAGCGATGGCCACCGCATTCTCCTTCCCCACATTCTGCTGGAAATGCACGAGCGCCTTGGGGAAGACGAACACGTCTCCCTTTTCCAACGTCTTGCTGAAGAAGGTGTTGTTGGTGTCGATAAACCCTACAAAGAGCTCGCCTTCCGCTAGAAAGAGAACCTCGGTGGCTCTGGGGTGGGTGTGAGGAGGATTAATTCCACCCACTGCGTAGTCGATGCGGACCAGAGATATTCCCAACGTGTTCAGCCCCGGTATCTGCATTAGGTTGGCAGGGGTCACGTTGGAGCTAACTGCATTGTCGGTGTTCCCCGCCTGCGCCAGCCCCCTGAAGAAGAAGTCCTCTGCCGATGCATCCTTGGCCTCTTTGCAAACGAATCCGTTCACCTTAACTGATCAATACAATTTGTTACTGTTTGCGGTAGTTATAATCACACCAATCATTAATAATCACATAAACGATTAATATTGCTGCACTCACCTTCGCTGTCCAGGACTGCGACGCAGAAATCTTGCAAGGGATCGGCATCCGCCGCCATCACATCTTCACTGTAACAACACATCAACAGGAAGAGTCCCAACGACAATTGCAAGCAAATCATCATTCCCTTCGCCATTTTATGCTGGAGAGTCTCCAGCAGAAGAGCTCAGGATATGGATGTGTGATTGAATATTTGTGTATATTACAAGACCATTACATGCCTATTATATAGGGGAAACATGCGAGGACTAATCCTTTCCCACGTAATTGTTTAATTGTAATATACTTCCAATATCATGCAATTGTTGACCTGTTATTTACGGACTGATTCATGCTGATGGAGTAATTGCTCATTACAATTGAGGGGACCAATTCATTTTTGACGTAGTCGTTAGTTATAATATATTTGGTTAGTAGGTGGTCTTTTCGTTTGCTCGAACTGATTCGGTAGATTTGTTCTTCCCATTCCTCTCTCTTTGTGCAGGAAAGTATATTCATCAACACGGAAATGTTTTCTGCGTATCCACAAAACAGATTCAAATGCTTTAGACTTGGTCGAGTGAGTACGTAAGGGCCCGTTCGGTGAGTGGAATAGGAATACGTATTGTATTCTGGAATAAAAAGTATTCCTGTTCTCCGTTTGGTTCAGCCAATACTTGATGGGAATTCGCGGACCCGAAAATTTATGTTTTCTAAAATTTAAAAAAATGGAATAGGAATACGTATTCCAATAACACCTATTTTGGTGGAATTGCAAAATCCCATTTTTGGGCCAAAAATGGAATACGTATTCCATTTTTACCTCGTATTCCAATCCCGTTTTGGTGCATCCAAACAAGGAATTCAAATTTTTTGGAATACGTATTCCTATTCCTCTCACCAAACGGGCCCTAAGTGTTAGAAAAGTTCCAGCCCTTCCCTTATTTGTGTAGGAACCCACCAACTCTGCAGCCTTGTTCACATTTTTCTCAGCCCGCTTTACATCGTACGATCACGCGCACCGAAGTTTTCGAAATATTAACCAACAGAAGGGCCCGGCTCTATAATATTGTTTTATTAAGTTTGGGATGATGAAATTTTCTTTCTTGTTATGGATTTTTCTATCCATATTTAGTTTTAGGCGATTCATTAGGGGAAGCCACCCCTTAATTTAGAGATTCAATCTCACCACAGGTTCACCCAAAACTTGAGAGTGTTTCCATGTTCCAAAAGGATAGCTTGACACCATATGTATCTCTCTATAGGTGCAATCTACAATAGGTTATTTCACCATTAGTTTATAGAGGCAAAATTTTTCTCGTGAACGAAATTGTTTATCTAGTTAAATACAACATGTAATTAAATCAAATGACATAAAACAAATCTTTATCACAATCTATCTTGAGTGATATAAGTGACACATTCATTGTAGTGTGATAAAGGAATTAGATAAATAAATTCATAAAGGATAGAAATTAAAAATAATTCATTTTACATTCTCAAGGATCATTAAAACTAATAATTGTACAGAATTTAAAGGAAAGAATAGGTGCACGTGTTTAGAAATTTTATAATGTTTATGAGACATGACCTCAAAATATGTTTAATAATAAAGTAAAATAAGATAACTATATTATATTTAGATAGATTAGTCTTCCCTATGTATGTGACAACATAGTTGTAATTTATCTATGAAATAAACTAAGATGAGCTTGAGCTCTGTTCACGTGCTGAACATAGATTGTTTGACCACGACATCTTTGAATCCTAAGATTTTTAGTTGCAACTAATCCATACTTAAGTCACTGAATTGGCCTATCCGATTCGTCATTATCAAATATTACAAGTTAAACTTTTACGAAAGAATATTGTGAAATTTAATGACGCGAAAGAACATGGGTATTTGAAGGATCATGGTATGTCAAACTAGGTTCTTAAGTGGCAATGAAAATTCAGAAAATTAGTGTCAGGAAAGTTGACAAGTTTTTTTGGAATAAGTTATCATGTTATGCTAAAAATATGTATGAAAAGTGTTAGAATATTTATAATAACTGAGGGTGTGGGGTGAATTAGTTACCCAAGGTCGAGATGTACCAATTGAAAAATCAAACACTTAAACAACTCCAGATCTTATCATTTTATTGCTCGGTCTCCACTATAAATTTCTATTAACATTAGCTAGCGGTTCACTGTTCTAAAATAGCAGGCTTACAGAATGTAAACATTAGTCGATAAAATGCCACAATAAGATTCACATAAGTTTGTCACTAGGTTTGAACATGCAAGCCCAATTTAGGAAAAACCACCAACAACGTTTCACTAAGTTTCACTCTTCTTAAGCGGGCCCTGTTAGGAGCCAACCCTGTAAAAGTTTTCAATACAAAATATTAAATGTGACCTTGTTATTTGAAGGATTGAGTCACCCTATTAGAAGTGGCCTTGTTAAAGGAATTCAGAACATCCCATTAGAACGACAACTTATTAGAGGAATTACATAGACTGTTAGGTCACTATGACTGTTCGGTCAACCTTGATTAAAGGATTTCAAATACTGTTTACAATGGTTAGAAAGTAATAACCGGTTTGATCATTTAAGTATAACTCACTTTGCATGTACACATCTCAGTTCAGTTCTCATGTACCGATTCATTGTGTGGCCTCCATTGTCATCCCAGCTTTGATTTGCTTGGCAACCATTCAAGCAATCAGCCTTCACTTCCTCTCAACTCAATTCAACCTTCTGCTTAGATTCGCCAGTCAATAATGTCAACAATAACTCCAAATCTATGGAACTTGTTTACAAGCATACAGTCTCTCTGCTCATATAGAAATTTTACCCATGTACTTCTTTAAACAGGAAATCATGATCCTTTTCCTTTTAATCAACACTGCAGATCTTAGGATTTAGGATTCAATCCATCAAATAAATTATATATGATCACCATTTTGTTTATCTCTTCTTTTGTAGAAACTTCTCTTGGAATCCATCTCTTAGGCCGTTTACCTAATCCTCTCCTAGAATTAAATGATCAAACTCATTGATTCTTATCTCAACACGCTTTCCATATCCCAAGAAATCAACTTGGCCGGTTAGAAATTATGATTCGTCGCAAACAGTTAAGATGTTGTTCGTTGGGGAACACTGTGTTCTGACACTCAGTCATCATTGGGTTACTCGATTGCTATTAAATTTCTCACTCGACATATACACTGTCACTCGGTCGACACTGATGCTCGGTCAATACTAATTTTACTCGACACTTACTGTAGCCCAGTTGGCACTAGCATCACTTGGCATGTACGTAAAAATTCTTTAGTCTTCTACTATGTTACTCTGTCAAGCCTATACATTTGATCTATCTTTTATCACACTTTCAAGACTTGATCGTTACTGGCTTCTCCTCTTGTAACATGATTTGAACAATCAATACATCTTGTCAAATTCCAACTAATCAAGTGTCAATTTTTAGTTTCCTCATCAAAACTCAACCTATCCTCTAGATGCTTCTGTTATGAACAACTTCTCAAATCCTCTTAATCAATCAAATAGATATGGCAGTTAGATCAGATAACACTATCTCACCAATAGGTTTGACATTAATGACAACAAAACAATTGTTTCAATTGTAGTTTCCAACAAGAAATTGTACAAAATTAAATCTAGTTTGTAATATGAAAATCATTTTCTGAAAGAATGATTTCTATATGATGAAACCTTTAAATTTGAATACATTAGTACAATTTTTCTTTATAAGAAGATTAGAAACAGGTGAATGGCTAACCATCTTAAACAAAGTCAAATGATAATATTTTTTTTTTTACAAGATTCTAGATCTAAGTAATACAATTATGTTAGGATGTAGCACATATTTGTTTATAATTTATTTCTAAGAAATTAGATAATTACAAATTTTCCATTAATTTTTTTTTTGTAGAATATTAAATCTCATATTTGACCACCTTAAGTTATTATTGAATTCATCAAATTGATAACATTTTTTTTTTGTTATAGTAGGAGAAGCGTAAAATGTGACGTAATAATAAATATTTACAAAATGCGATATTATTTTTAAAAAATAGCTTCTTCTTTTTTTTTTTTCAATGAAGACTTATATTTCATATCGTCACTTTTTGGCATACCATGATCTCCTACATATCGACACAGTAAAAACAAAAATGTACACTATCTCCAAGGCAATTAGTTCTAAAATGAAGTATTGTGAAAACGATAAAATAGTGACAAGGAGAACATGACTTGGGAAATATATGAGGCAAATATCCATATTACAATTTCTCAATGAGTAAAAGTAGCTTGAAATATATTAATGTGAATGAAACAATAAACCTTACAAATCGAGGAGAATATTGAAGCTACGATGCGAAGGGGGAAATGATGGAACATAGAAGGACTATTTCTTACCAAGGTATATTTAGATCATAAAAAAATTATGCAATAAGTTATAATTGGTATAAGAGGGTTCTAGAAAGGGAAGGGCTTGACATGCACCAGATGAATGAGTTTCTACAACCTCATTGTAACGCAAACTTATAATTTTCCAAGTCTAGAAGTCATTTGATATAATTGATTAAAAATAAAATAAAGACAAACCAGAAAGAATCATAAAACATATACGTGGTTGATGAGTGAAAAAGAATGAAATATTAAATAGACAAGGGTATGTGCGTTTAGGTATACGGTAATCGTATTTTTATATGGAGCTAAATTAGACTCAAAGGGTAATTTTTTTCCAACTTTTGTTAGTATAGTTTCCCCTTGAATTATTCTACTAGCATTTGGGGGAAATGCCCCTTTCCTGGTGTATGAGAAAAATCCTTCTCATGCCCCTTTTCTAGGTATACAACGAGGTCAAGGGGTAACGACCTTGTGGGGGGTTTTTAGGGGCACCACCGCTAAAACTTCATCTGAATTTTATTATTATATTTTCTCTATTGGTTGTTATATTTATGATACAAATTTTGTAACCCACATAAATCTTTTTAAAAAATATTAAACTTAGGATTTAAAAATGATTAATTTGTATAATATTTCAACACTATTGAGCTCTAAGGGATTGTAGATTAAAAATTGTTACATTCAATAGATAATAATATTGGACTCTATTTGGTGGGGGCAGCCTTAGATTGGATGAAACACGATCCATTATTGTGTCTTCTTGTTGGGCTTAATTTTCTAGTTGAGGTCAGACGAGGGTTAAATAATTTCTTGAAATTTTATTATTTCAACTAGTTTAATAGATATTATGGTGGCATGAATGACCCTTCAATCTTTAATTTTATTCAACAGCGTTTCATTATTTCATCTTTGTTGGAATTTTGGATTCCTAGAATTATAATTGACGATTCAAGGTATTTTCTATTTTATTTATACATACATGTGTACTCTTACTCATTCTATTTTTTTAGGGGCACCCTTATAATAATTATACAAGTTTGGATTGATTTGTTTGAGTAAAAAATATGCTAGTGTCTCAGTTTGACAAATTCCCAATAATTAATTTAGAAATAGATAATGCGTTTGTTAATACTTGGATAAACCTTATTATTTTATCCTATAGAATACGCATTTTTGAATATTTTCAAGGTTTCTATGATACAATATGACTCTTAGGCTAGTTTTACTAATACTCCTTACATTATTTAATTTAAGTTTTACTTTGATTGAGTGTATAATGTGGAACTCTCTAGGCATTGCTTACTGTAAATGCTTCTATTTAGTACCTAAAATAAATATAGTCCTTGGTATCATTAGATGTAGAGAGTCGACATTGATATTATTATGTTATTATATTCTTTAAAAAAAAAAGGTTTCTTTACCTTTTGGCAAATCCTCTATTTATTGGTATCTTCCTTCACAAACTTGGGTCATGCAAAGAATAAATAATTATTTATGTGAATCCATGAAACCAAATACCTTGAAATGACTTTGTTACTATGGGATAAAACTCTATTATGGGTTGGTAAATTGGTTTGAAGTTATCATTTTAGTCTAGGACATCATCCCTATTCCAACCACGTGGGTGCCAACTAATAGTGAAATTATATGGGAAGTATGCCCTAGGAGGGTTGTGTGCATTCTTTTGTATCTGTTAAGAATATTATTATAAATATATGATGCATTCTTACCATTTTTTTTGTGAACCAAAATGATATGGTTCAGGATTTAATTGCTAAACCATAAATTTTATACGAATGACACATACTATACCATCAAACATATGCCTTTAATATTTAAAGCATTAAATAAAATTATTTTAATTTATATGCTACGATTACATCTTCATCTATATGATACAAGAAATAATATGTCGCTTTCCACTCAATATAGATCTAGATAAAGATTCATTTTATAGACTTTTGATTTAATTATATTAGTTATGTCACTTGATACACAATTGTATACATAATGAAAATCTCAACTTATAAATTAATGGAGAAACAAAAAGCACATGAGTGGATGTATGCAAATCCAAATCCCAAACCACATAAATAAAAGAATTTTTTTTTGGTTAGTAATGATTTAGTGTAGAATAACTAAAACTCATGACGGAATTACCGCAAGGCATTCAAAGGGATCTATAGATAAATAGGATTTAGACATTTCATAACTTTTATGAGATATACCATTAAATCAATTTAAAAATAAATTAAAATGGTCCATTATATCACGTTTTCATATATTGATGTCCCTTATCTATGTGAAAACATACTTTTAATTTCTCTATAAAACAGACAAAGGGGATCCTAAGTTCTATTGACACGTTGACCATAGATTCTTTGACCAATATATACTTAAACTCTCAATTTTTTAGTTATAGTTAATCCGTATTTGTGTCGTTGAATTGGAGTACTTGATTCATTGTTTTTTTAAAATTATAAATCTAATCCGTATAAGTTAATATTTTTTAATTTTATGACATGAAATAGTAAAAAATAAATGTAAGTAAACTTCAAGGGGACTACTTATAAAATGATGTATGGTGAAATTGAGAAGACAGTGGCAAGGGAAACATAAACTAGGCGAGATATTAGGAAATTATCCATATTATAATTTCTCAATTGGTAAGAGTAGCTCGAAATATCTTAACTTGAATAAAATAGTTAAACCTACAATTCAATGAGAACATTGAAATTATGATCCAAAGAGGGAAATGATGGAACCTAGAAGGATTGTTTCTTACTATGATACATGTAGATCATAAAGAGTATTAAAAAGTTATAATTGGTATAGGAGGGTCCTTGCAAGGGAAGGACTTGGTAGAGCCTATAAATTTGAGTTTTTACAACATCTCTGTTACATAAATTGATAATATTATACATCTTGAAGTCATTTAATACAACTAATAAAAAATAAAGTAGAGACAAACACGAGAGAATCGTAAAGGATTCACGTGGTTGATGAGTGAAAAAGAATAGAAAATTATATAGACAAGGGCCAAGTGCATGTAGGTACATGGTAATGAGGTTATTATTTGGAGCCTAATCTAACCGAAAATGTAAAATTTCCCCATCTTTATTAGCGTATTTCCCCCCTTAATCATTTAAATAGGGTCTGCGGACAGTGTCCTTGGGTTGCTTCCTCTTATAGTATAGGTCGGGTTCAAGGGGCAACATCCCCCAAAAGTTTGTCCAAATTTCAAATTATTTTACAACGGCATCAAAAGTTAGTTTTTCTATTGGCTGACATATTTCTAACCATAATTTTGTAATTGACACAAGTCTTGTTAAAATGTATTAGGGTTATGAATTTCATATGATAAATTTGTAGCATCTTTTAATAGTATTGAGTTGTAATGGATTATTGATTATAACTTTTTAGATTTAGTAGATTAATAATATTGGATTCTTTTGTTGGTGGATGTAGCCCAATATTGGGTGACCAACGATAAAATGTTGTGAGATCATCTCGTTGTGCCTAATTTTCTAATTTAGGTCACACGAGGGTCCTATTTCTATTTCTTAGTTTCTTATTGTTGTAACTAGTTTAATGGACAAGTTGGTAGTGTGTGCAGCCCTTTGATCTTCTATTTTATTCAGTACAATTTTATTACTTGATTTTTGTTAGAATTCTTGATGCCTATTTGTGTAATTGATGATTCAATACATTCTCTATTTTATTTATACTCACGTGTGTACTCTTGCTCACTATATGCCATTAGGAACACTATTATAATATAATTGATAGAAATTTAGATTCCATTAGTTGAGTAAAATATATGCTAGTGCGTTAATTTGGCTGATTTCTAGGATTAATTGACAAAGAGATAATGTATTGGATGATATTTGGCTAAATATTATTATTTTATCTCATTTTATATGTTTGTTGAATACTTCAGGCTTTCTATGATATAATTTGATGGTTAGGCAATGTTACTAATATTCTCGACTTAATTTAATTATATTTTCACCTTGATAACATTTTTTTTTCTTGTAGTACGAGAAGCATAAAATGTGATGTAATCATTCATATTTACAAAATGTGATACTTTTTTAAAAATTTAAAGGAAGAGGGCAAAAGTGTGATGATGTCTATAGAAAATAATAATTATATAATATTTCAATGGTTTGGATTGTACAGTGTAATATATAATCATGAAGAAGGAAAGTGTATGCCAAAATCTGCATAGAATTATAATTATAAATATTTTCACATTTTAAAACATTTTGTATGATTTGACATTAGGAAGGGAAAATGTATGCTAATATTTTAAAAAATGATCGTCAAATCATATTGTCTAAATTGAAGTTAGGCAATCTATATACTCATATTCACAAAAGACAATAATTATAAAATATTACATGCTAATATCTGCATAAATTAATAATTATGTAATATTTCAACGTTTTCAATATTTTGGATAATTTTATGTAGCATGTGATTAAAAGGGCATAAAATGTATTATAATAGATGAATAGAGAGTAATAATTACAAAATATTTGCACAAATTTTTAAAACTATTTGCATTCAACGAAATTCTGTATCATCGGCTCGAAGCATTTCTGTTGCAGAACCCATGCCGCATCTTAAAATTCCAAGAATGTTCTTTTTTACATAAGAAATAATAAATGACATTTCCAATCGTTAAAATACTTCTTCTTGTTAAATATTTGGGATTTAAAACAAATTAATCTTCCTAAAAATTGTAGTACAACTTATATTTGTTATTTTCCAAAAAGTTTGAGGCTGAGTTTTGTATATGACCGCTTTTGTTATTCCTACGTTAGATGCACCATCTCCTGTATGAGCACCAAATGTATCTCCCAGTACTACTTCAAGAGATTCGACCCTGCTGGGACTTGCGACATCCATTTCACTAGATGCTTTAAGGAATAATTTTACTAGATTGTTAAAATTAATAATCTGCCAAGCATTGATACCAACACTGTCAATTCTTCCAATGGAGCTTATGTGGTTTTTACATGGTAGACAAGTGACAGATTCATTTGAGGAACAATTTTAGGCCCCCCTTTCATTCTCTAAATGCTATGTAGCATAATATCCCGTGCATCCATTTATAATGCTTAGGCTACTTCCCACCAAAATATAAATAATGTGTGATCCATTGATATTTCAATAAATATATCACAAGTAATTATACTACATTGGATAGAGTGCTATCAGAAAGTTAGAAGAATCCTTTCCTAGGGGTAGATAGTAATGAATCAAATCAGACGTATCATGAATTATACATACAATAAAATATTATTTAATACGTCATTTAATTTCTATGAAATCATGCTGATTTAAAGATTTCCCATTTAATCGATGGTCAAATATAAATGATTCATTAAGCAACAATACTATATTTTAATTTAGGTTGCCTCATTCTTTTTCTAGGGTATCTTTTAGTTTTATGCTGGATAAAATTAGAGAAACAATATGGCTTCAGAGATCTGTGTCTTTTTTTGTAGATTTCATTTGACATTGTGCATGAGCTTCATGTGCCTCTGTATGCTTGCATGTAAATAGAAGGATGAAACAGATGTGGCCAATATAGGGTAGACAAAAATTCAATACATGGAAAATATGGACACGTTTGGCTACAGGAATAAAAATATGGGAATAGGAATTATTATTCTAGTTTAGTTATTCTGGAATAGAAAATGAGAATAAGTATGTATTCCTATTCTTCATTTGGTTAGATGAAATTGAAATTGGAGTTTGAATAATAGATAAAGAAAGTCAACAGGCCAATTCTCGTGTGCCTTTTCACTCTTGATGGATGTTTCATTCTAGAGACCTTGAGGCTTCTAAGCGATGAATCACAATGAGGACTGAGGATGGAACTTGGATCTTGTCTTTAACAAAAACACGGTCTAGTCTTGCCAATTTGATATCTTGATTGACCTTGTCATTCTTGAAAATTAGGTTCCAATGAGCATCCTCACTTAGCTATTGGAGATGGAGGAAAACTTAATAGAAGAGACATCAACAACTTAGCTTCCCAGAATGATATGCCATGGTATAATTGCTTTGGCTCACCCTTGCTCATATAATTTGCAGCCAAGAATAGGGGAAACACCAGAAGTGCATAAGAAGTGTGAGGCATAATTGAAGTTACCGTATAAAGCTCTGAAGTCGTAGGATCACATTGTGAGATTTTTTCACGATTTCATTGTGTACGAGTCCAAGAGTATCTATGAAGGGAAAAAGGAAGAGGATGTTCGAGTTCCTTGTGATTTTCTTCATCGGTCAGGTAATAAGATGCTTCATGTCCCTAAACATTCTTGATGTTTTGGCATATGATCTCAGTATTCAAAATCAATGCCTTGAATCCAATAGTGGTTTTCCCAAGAGTGAAACCTCTGTTCAAAATTGGTCATTTTACAAATTTCTTTAGCAAACCAATTTCTCTGACTTGGGTGCTCTCGGTGAATCTCCTCATGGACATGAAATTTAAATTTTCATGAAATATGAGTAGATAAATTTAGGAAAGGAATACATATTCCAATTCCACCTATTTAGGTGGAATTACAAATGCTCAATTTTGGGCCAAAATGAGAATACGTATGAACCTATTCTCAATTTTGATTTGGTGCAACCAAAGGAAGGATTAGAAATTTTCATAATTTACATATGCCTAATACCTATTCCAGTCTAATTGCTACTGCCAAATGGGCCCTAGGAGAATACACCATGGAAAATAGGAGCATCTGGTGACAAATAATGTCAAGCTCTTTTTAGTAATTTTGCACGGTTAGTGCTGGCATTTCGGAGTTTGTGTTGGAAAAAAAAACTGCTATGATTTTCTTGTTAGGTTTACATAAATATAACTTGTGATAGACATTTGAGTATAGATCTGTGTACATTGCACAACCTTCATAGTAGTTTGTGATTTCAATAATTGAAAATTTTGTAGATTTCTTGTGCTGAATTCATTGTTTGTGTATTCATTAAAACAAGACATTCTACTTTATGTTTGGGTATTCATTTAAAAAATATAATTTTTTCAATGGGTTTCAATAGATTTCATTTTTGATTGTTGTAAAAAACTTGTTTTCATGGGGAAAGATGTGAGGTCCCTCCTCACATGTACTTATTAAATATGCATCTCTCTGTTAAAACTGTTGTAGGAGATTAGAATGGATATGAAATAATGTTTAATGGTTTAGATGTCCTAATAAGAAGTGACATCCTAATACATTCGTGTTTTAAATATTCAGTGATTCATGAACAAACTACATTATCTCGACTGTTTAAACATTAAAATTTCACTAACGATGATACAAGGCTTTCTCACCTAATCATAAGGATGTTGATTTTGATACCTGGACGATTAAGTTTTATGCTTCAGATAGTTCAGTATTCTTTTATTGGTGACGTAATGATGTTTAGGTATATACATGCCTAATGAGGATTATACTAGTACTTAATCTGAATTAATGAATAAGTTATGTTATTATTGATTATGTGATTTTTGATGATTAAATGTGAATAGAAATGAATTAAACAGTTAATTATATGAGAGATTCATGTAACTATCCAGATAAATTTTGAATATATGTATGTAATTTTCTTGAGCTATTGATATGCGTAATGAGTGTGTAGGGTATTTTAGCTGAGAAAATCTAACGGAGAAACAAAACTGAACCCTATGTACTGTTTGTGGAAACTATGGTTAAATTTGATGAAGGATACAAACCTTGTTGTTTGTATTTTATTTGTATTGTGAATTGAACGAATGTATCATTCTGTAATCAGTAAATGTTAATGTTTTGTAACAATGTTTTTATAGTGTCCCTTGACACTCGTGAATTGTATATGCATTCCAGCATGATAGTTAGGGTTAACCGAGTAACCTAAAGATCTAAGTCAGAGTAGCTTAGTGATCTTTTTGCTAATCAAGTTAGTAATCGATATTAATTACCCCTAATCCAGATTAGTGTTTAATCTACATTTTGAAGGTTGTTAGATAGTCCTAAAATTTCCTAGCCTTTAATAGGTCCCTAATTAATCCTAAAGACCTAAAAACATGAAATCTAAGTATCCAAGAGGAATGGGTATGGCTTGGGGGCATTTTCCACCCCCTTAGCCCCTTTTGTTGACTTTTATGGTCACTCAAAAACACCATTTTTGCTTTATTGCGAAAATCGATTGATTTCATCATGGGTTGGATAGCTTGAACTCCACCTTGAGGTTAGCCTTAGGTCTAGTTGTGTTAGAAGCCTCTAGAACTTTTAGGCAAGTGGGGGAGTTATTTCTTTTTAGAGATGGTTGAGTTTGTGATCTTATTTAGAGGCAATTTTGAGGAGGTTTGGAGTGTTCACCCAACCTCTACTTTTAGAGTGAAAATCAGGATTGAAGGAGAAGGAGAAGGAGAAGGAGAAGGAAGGGAATGCTCATCTCAAACTTGTTCTATTGCCATAACCCAAATTTGAAGGTAGGAATACTTCACCTCATTTTGTTCATGTTGTGCTTCATGTTTCAATTTTATTGTTTATGCACATGTTCGTGTGTGTGTTGAGTATGTTGGGAGGGTTTGAAACAGATTAACTTAAATGTCTTTCCTTTGTATTTTTGCTTTGAATTTCAAAGGGATTGTATACGTGTATTGGCATTACTCACCCTCGGATAGGGCAGAAGTGGCCATGTACAGGGAAAGGTCTTTAGTTGGACTCTGACAGTGTAGAGTCTCTTCTCAGGACGAGAAGAGGGAGAGAGGGTAGGGTGTTATGGGCCCCTACTTGTCAACACAAACCACGTATGAGTTTTGGAATGTAAGAATGGAAGAACAGAAGTTCTTGAGTTATAGCCCCGAAAGGGCACCTATTTTGGTGGTGTGCCTGATGTCTCCTGTCGAAAAAATCCACCTTCTCCCTAGTCTAGTTCAATGTCAAACCTGTTGTGTAAACTCGGGATGGGAGTCAATGTCTGATTTGGTCTTCATGTTATGATTGGTTGTCTCCTCGTCAGTTTTCATTCTCTCGACGATCACTGTGATGTATTGGAGAGTTCGTTCTTTTCTATGTTTAAAAAAAAATTAGAGTTATAATTGTCTAAATTATTATTAGAATTATTGAGTTATATTGTTGTTAATATTTTGTTCAAAATAATGTTATAACGTACATATTAACACTATTTTAAGGGTAGTCGTAAATTGTGTTTGTTAGTGGGTCTGGTATTCTTTTATGTTGTTAGTATAATATTTTAAATGTAAATAAAAGTAATAAGGTGTTAGATTTCAAATTAATGTTAGATGAGTAAGTTTTGTTAAAAATTTTTTTTGCTAGTATTATTTTGAAGTAATTTTAATTATTATGTTTTTAAATATTAGTTATTTAGTACATTTTAGTTAGAATGTTCGTATGTTAGATTATATTTAAAAATTTAGTATCATTATTGATTTGAAAAGGTTGTCTAAGATAAATTAGCTGCTGTATTTAACCCATTTTCAAATATATTTAGATTTATTATTTTAAGTGGTTATATCGTTCTTAAATCAAAGGTTAGTGTTATTGTATCTTAAAATGTTTTAGATTAGTAAAGGTTGTAAAATTAAGTTAGATTATTAGATTAAATTTTAAGTGTTGAATATATATCTAGATAGTTGTTTATTATTGCGAGTTTACGATAATTTGGTTTAATTGTGTTTAATTATAATATATTACCTTAAAATCAAAGCAATAATGAAAAAAAAGATGAAATCAATTTAATAACGAATGCTTAGATTTAACGACCTTTTCACACTCATCGATGATAAACTTGAATGGAAATGACAGGTCATCGTTAGGAGATCCCATATCTGTTTCTCATTTTACCTATACTTTAACGTGTGCATCTAAACTTTTCAAGCTTTGTGGTGTTATTGATCTAAAAATAAAATAAAATTTGTTGGTGTGTTTTTGCCCCAATTCTTTGGCATGACAGAATAGCTCAATCAAATTGAAAATTTTAAGAAGTCATTTTGATTTAGAAATTTCAGTTCTCATGAAGTTGTAAATTTCAATAAAATGGTAGGATAAAATCTATCACACACGCTCCTGAAATTATCTCTATCAAAATATTTATATTATTTCACAATGTATAACAACAACAACGATCAATTGAATCTTCAGTTTGAAAGCCTTCGATTCCACCATTTTACTTCGCGCGATTTAATTGAAGTTGAAATCTGATAGTTATTTTTTTTCTTAATAGTTCCTTCAACTTCTTGGCTCCACCATTTTTCTTTACATATTTAGTTAAAACTGGAGTGTGAAGATCATTTATGTTTGTAAGCTCTTATTAATATTCCTTACTACTACCTTTTCCCTCCCTTTTCATGAACATTTTTGGGTTGCCCAGAAAATAGAATTCTCAAAAATTTGAGAAATGTTACAAAGATTAGAAAGAGTGCACAAAGTTTAACTATTAAACCCTCTACTCCATCAATGCAATTGATAAAAATAAAACCAGGTTTCATTATTTAACAAACTTCATCACCGCCATGAATTTTCATTTAAATTATTATTTCAACTCTACATTAGCTCCCCCTATTGTAATAAATGTAATAATCCATTATTAGCTACTTCTCAACCATTAGAACTGAAAGTTGCAAATTTATTGGACTACTATACAAGATGAAGACCTGCATTTTATCACAGTGTAATAGATGTATCTCTATTTTCTTGCCCTATAATAGAGAATTTTACAAAATTAAAGAAGTTAATAACCTTTGGACTTTCTTCATCACTACACAAATTGACATCTTGTATCAAGAAAATAAATAATTTTTTGAATATAAAAAGCAGCAAGAGGGCGCTGACCCATCATACAAACAAAAAACATTAGACAATGTTAGAAATAAAAGAACCTAGTGCCAAACAACGAGAAAAAAAGAACCTCAACTAAAGTCCACCTCTGTAAAAAACAAAGGTTCAAATGCGGAAAACCCACCAACCTATGGAATGGATAGATCCATCACTGCTAACTGCTAACCCATCAAAGAGTCCCAGATCTGACAAACCCAGAAGCAAGGCACCCCTGGTAGAACCATGAAAAAGAAAAAAATATGACTTCCCACATGAAAAAACAAAGAGGGCATCATCAAGGAAGATTCCCCACTGACCCAACAGGACACCAATAAGACCAGAGATCCTCCCTCCATCGAGAAACACCTCTGAGAAGCGAGCATCCCGTGGGTCAAAAAATCCCCCGAAATAAAGAAGCATGGTCCATTACTCTGCAAAAACCACTGCCATACCATGGAGGAACCAATGAGACACATGTTTGAGAAGCACCCTCCATTCGTCTGGTGTGGCATCATCAGATCCCTCTCTCCCTCCATCGTTGGCCCACTCACTGTAAGAAAATGCAGCTTGCCTCGCAGTCATCCCCGCTCCAAGATAATAGTATTAAGGAAAGAAATAAGTTAACTGAAAAAAAAAAAACATTTGAATTCTAAGTTGTGTTTCGAATGGGGTAACTCGTGACAATTGCTTCTTATTAGCATACAATATAGACCCCTATTGTAAGAGATACTATTCCATTCCTTGTTAATGCATCTAGTATCTAGCAGAGAGATTTATACATTTTGTTATACCATAGCAATACGAAATCATACATCTTCATCTCCATCTTTTCATGAAACAAAGACGCAAATTATGTATCAATCAAGGGAACGGAGCCGCAAGATCTAGAATTGTAGAACATTAAAGTTCGTATCATGACATGTTTCATTTGTGAGGATGTTAGTTTACCATCATAGAAATTCTCACACTCATACCTTTGGATAGCTGATTATAGCTCATTAAGCTTTGCAAGCTTTTGGAGATAACTACCAAGTAATATTGAATTGATCTAACCGTTAAAGTTTTCAAATGAATGTACATGTGATATATAAACGTGTACATCTATTACATTCGATTTGGAAATGTAGCTTGTGCTCTCTATGAGATATCTCTTTGTATAGGTTCGCGTGTTCTATATAATGCTTTTCTTCGTCCCAACTGCACTTCTTATGGGCCGAAGCATGATTTGTTGGGTACATGCCTTCAAATTCACAAAGTAGACTCTGTCTCCTTCAGGTTTCTCAAATATGATTGGCCAGATCTTACTATCTCCTATACATGACTTGGATTCCGTACTTAAGATAATTTGATATTACACATTCTAGTAACACCTTAGATAGTGCCTCCACACATTCTAAGAATCTAGTTTTGCATGAGCTTTATTATAGAGCTTAAGCATGCATTCGATTGAGTAACACAATAGATGTAAAGTCCAATATAGTTAATTCTAATTTTTAAGGAACCCTATACTAGAAATATAGTGAATGCATAAAACATATTATAAAAGAAATATTTAATTGTCAAATTTATAAGCTATATCAGAATTGAGTAAAATTCATTTGTAAATATTTATTCATTGTTTTATTATTTTAATAACATAACGAACAGAAGGCAGTTATTTGTATTATAGATATACTAACCTCGTTATTTAGAACTATTCAAAATAAGTCTAGAACCAATTTTCTTTGTTGAAACGTGTCCCATAAATAGTGCGAGAACGCGATAATGATATTGAGTACTTTTATTTGACTACAATTTTTTTTAATAAAGAAAATACACCGGCACGGAGATTAGAGCCACACTCTGGTACATTTATTCCAAGGAATGGAAAAGAAAAAGGGTGAATAATAAAGAGGGTCTCCCCACGCCTTGTTCTAGTGTTCTTTTATTTATTGAATAGATTGGATGATGCAACGAATTGAGTTGAGCATTGAGCATTGAGCATGGGAATGCTATGCGAATTGCTTCTGAATGTAAACCACGAGCTGTTGGGTGATGCGGAAGGCCTTGCTGAGCACGGAATCGGGGAGAGGGGGGTTCGCGCCAAAGAGAGAATTGGCGATTGTCTGCACTCCCGGGAGCTGGCTGCTCAAAGCAGCGATGGCCACCGCATTCTCCTTCCCCACATTCTGCTGGAAATGCACGAGCGCCTTGGGGAAGACGAACACGTCTCCCTTTTCCAACGTCTTGCTGAAGAAGGTGTTGTTGGTGTCGATAAACCCTACAAAGAGCTCGCCTTCCGCTAGAAAGAGAACCTCGGTGGCTCTGGGGTGGGTGTGAGGAGGATTAATTCCACCCACTGCGTAGTCGATGCGGACCAGAGATATTCCCAACGTGTTCAGCCCCGGTATCTGCATTACGTTGGCAGGGGTCACGTTGGAGCTAACTGCATTGTCGGTGTTCCCCGCCTGCGCCAGCCCCCTGAAGAAGAAGTCCTCTGCCGATGCATCCTTGGCCTCTTTGCAAACGAATCCGTTCACCTTAACTGATCAATACAATTTGTTACTGTTTGCGGTAGTTATAATCACACCAATCATTAATAATCACATAAACGATTAATATTGCTGCACTCACCTTCGCTGTCCAGGACTGCGACGCAGAAATCTTGCAAGGGATCGGCATCCGCCGCCATCACATCTTCACTGTAACAACACATCAACAGGAAGAGTCCCAACGACAATTGCAAGCAAATCATCATTCCCTTCGCCATTTTATGCTGGAGAGTCTCCAGCAGAAGAGCTCAGGATATGGATGTGTGATTGAATATTTGTGTATATTACAAGACCATTACATGCCTATTATATAGGGGAAACATGCGAGGACTAATCCTTTCCCACGTAATTGTTTAATTGTAATATACTTCCAATATCATGCAATTGTTGACCTGTTATTTACGGACTGATTCATGCTGATGGAGTAATTGCTCATTACAATTGAGGGGACCAATTCATTTTTGACGTAGTCGTTAGTTATAATATATTTGGTTAGTAGGTGGTCTTTTCGTTTGCTCGAACTGATTCGGTAGATTTGTTCTTCCCATTCCTCTCTCTTTGTGCAGGAAAGTATATTCATCAACACGGAAATGTTTTCTGCGTATCCACAAAACAGATTCAAATGCTTTAGACTTGGTCGAGTGAGTACGTAAGGGCCCGTTCGGTGAGTGGAATAGGAATACGTATTGTATTCTGGAATAAAAAGTATTCCTGTTCTCCGTTTGGTTCAGCCAATACTTGATGGGAATTCGCGGACCCGAAAATTTACGTTTTCTAAAATTTAAAAAAATGGAATAGGAATACGTATTCCAATAACACCTATTTTGGTGGAATTGCAAAATCCCATTTTTGGGCCAAAAATGGAATACGTATTCCATTTTTACCTCGTATTCCAATCCCGTTTTGGTGCATCCAAACAAGGAATTCAAATTTTTTGGAATACGTATTCCTATTCCTCTCACCAAACGGGCCCTAAGTGTTAGAAAAGTTCCAGCCCTTCCCTTATTTGTGTAGGAACCCACCAACTCTGCAGCCTTGTTCACATTTTTCTCAGCCCGCTTTACATCGTACGATCACGCGCACCGAAGTTTTCGAAATATTAACCAACAGAAGGGCCCGGCTCTATAATATTGTTTTATTAAGTTTGGGATGATGAAATTTTCTTTCTTGTTATGGATTTTTCTATCCATATTTAGTTTTAGGCGATTCATTAGGGGAAGCCACCCCTTAATTTAGAGATTCAATCTCACCACAGGTTCACCCAAAACTTGAGAGTGTTTCCATGTTCCAAAAGGATAGCTTGACACCATATGTATCTCTCTATAGGTGCAATCTACAATAGGTTATTTCACCATTAGTTTATAGAGGCAAAATTTTTCTCGTGAACGAAATTGTTTATCTAGTTAAATACAACATGTAATTAAATCAAATGACATAAAACAAATCTTTATCACAATCTATCTTGAGTGATATAAGTGACACATTCATTGTAGTGTGATAAAGGAATTAGATAAATAAATTCATAAAGGATAGAAATTAAAAATAATTCATTTTACATTCTCAAGGATCATTAAAACTAATAATTGTACAGAATTTAAAGGAAAGAATAGGTGCACGTGTTTAGAAATTTTATAATGTTTATGAGACATGACCTCAAAATATGTTTAATAATAAAGTAAAATAAGATAACTATATTATATTTAGATAGATTAGTCTTCCCTATGTATGTGACAACATAGTTGTAATTTATCTATGAAATAAACTAAGATGAGCTTGAGCTCTGTTCACGTGCTGAACATAGATTGTTTGAGCACGACATCTTTGAATCCTAAGATTTTTAGTTGCAACTAATCCATACTTAAGTCACTGAATTGGCCTATCCGATTCGTCATTATCAAATATTACAAGTTAAACTTTTACGAAAGAATATTGTGAAATTTAATGACGCGAAAGAACATGGGTATTTGAAGGATCATGGTATGTCAAACTAGGTTCTTAAGTGGCAATGAAAATTCAGAAAATTAGTGTCAGGAAAGTTGACAAGTTTTTTTGGAATAAGTTATCATGTTATGCTAAAAATATGTATGAAAAGTGTTAGAATATTTATAATAACTGAGGGTGTGGGGTGAATTAGTTACCCAAGGTCGAGATGTACCAATTGAAAAATCAAACACTTAAACAACTCCAGATCTTATCATTTTATTGCTCGGTCTCCACTATAAATTTCTATTAACATTAGCTAGCGGTTCACTGTTCTAAAATAGCAGGCTTACAGAATGTAAACATTAGTCGATAAAATGCCACAATAAGATTCACATAAGTTTGTCACTAGGTTTGAACATGCAAGCCCAATTTAGGAAAAACCACCAACAACGTTTCACTAAGTTTCACTCTTCTTAAGCGGGCCCTGTTAGGAGCCAACCCTGTAAAAGTTTTCAATACAAAATATTAAATGTGACCTTGTTATTTGAAGGATTGAGTCACCCTATTAGAAGTGGCCTTGTTAAAGGAATTCAGAACATCCCATTAGAACGACAACTTATTAGAGGAATTACATAGACTGTTAGGTCACTATGACTGTTCGGTCAACCTTGATTAAAGGATTTCAAATACTGTTTACAATGGTTAGAAAGTAATAACCGGTTTGATCATTTAAGTATAACTCACTTTGCATGTACACATCTCAGTTCAGTTCTCATGTACCGATTCATTGTGTGGCCTCCATTGTCATCCCAGCTTTGATTTGCTTGGCAACCATTCAAGCAATCAGCCTTCACTTCCTCTCAACTCAATTCAACCTTCTGCTTAGATTCGCCAGTCAATAATGTCAACAATAACTCCAAATCTATGGAACTTGTTTACAAGCATACAGTCTCTCTGCTCATATAGAAATTTTACCCATGTACTTCTTTAAACAGGAAATCATGATCCTTTTCCTTTTAATCAACACTGCAGATCTTAGGATTTAGGATTCAATCCATCAAATAAATTATATATGATCACCATTTTGTTTATCTCTTCTTTTGTAGAAACTTCTCTTGGAATCCATCTCTTAGGCCGTTTACCTAATCCTCTCCTAGAATTAAATGATCAAACTCATTGATTCTTATCTCAACACGCTTTCCATATCCCAAGAAATCAACTTGGCCGGTTAGAAATTATGATTCGTCGCAAACAGTTAAGATGTTGTTCGTTGGGGAACACTGTGTTCTGACACTCAGTCATCATTGGGTTACTCGATTGCTATTAAATTTCTCACTCGACATATACACTGTCACTCGGTCGACACTGATGCTCGGTCAATACTGATTTTACTCGACACTTACTGTAGCCCAGTTGGCACTAGCATCACTTGGCATGTACGTAAAAATTCTTTAGTCTTCTACTATGTTACTCTGTCAAGCCTATACATTTGATCTATCTTTTATCACACTTTCAAGACTTGATCGTTACTGGCTTCTCCTCTTGTAACATGATTTGAACAATCAATACATCTTGTCAAATTCCAACTAATCAAGTGTCAATTTTTAGTTTCCTCATCAAAACTCAACCTATCCTCTAGATGCTTCTGTTATGAACAACTTCTCAAATCCTCTTAATCAATCAAATAGATATGGCAGTTAGATCAGATAACACTATCTCACCAATAGGTTTGACATTAATGACAACAAAACAATTGTTTCAATTGTAGTTTCCAACAAGAAATTGTACAAAATTAAATCTAGTTTGTAATATGAAAATCATTTTCTGAAAGAATGATTTCTATATGATGAAACCTTTAAATTTGAATACATTAGTACAATTTTTCTTTATAAGAAGATTAGAAACAGGTGAATGGCTAACCATCTTAAACAAAGTCAAATGATAATATTTTTTTTTTTACAAGATTCTAGATCTAAGTAATACAATTATGTTAGGATGTAGCACATATTTGTTTATAATTTATTTCTAAGAAATTAGATAATTACAAATTTTCCATTAATTTTTTTTTTGTAGAATATTAAATCTCATATTTGACCACCTTAAGTTATTATTGAATTCATCAAATTGATAACATTTTTTTTTTGTTATAGTAGGAGAAGCGTAAAATGTGACGTAATAATAAATATTTACAAAATGCGATATTATTTTTAAAAAATAGCTTCTTCTTTTTTTTTTTTCAATGAAGACTTATATTTCATATCGTCACTTTTTGGCATACCATGATCTCCTACATATCGACACAGTAAAAACAAAAATGTACACTATCTCCAAGGCAATTAGTTCTAAAATGAAGTATTGTGAAAACGATAAAATAGTGACAAGGAGAACATGACTTGGGAAATATATGAGGCAAATATCCATATTACAATTTCTCAATGAGTAAAAGTAGCTTGAAATATATTAATGTGAATGAAACAATAAACCTTACAAATCGAGGAGAATATTGAAGCTACGATGCGAAGGGGGAAATGATGGAACATAGAAGGACTATTTCTTACCAAGGTATATTTAGATCATAAAAAAATTATGCAATAAGTTATAATTGGTATAAGAGGGTTCTAGAAAGGGAAGGGCTTGACATGCACCAGATGAATGAGTTTCTACAACCTCATTGTAACGCAAACTTATAATTTTCCAAGTCTAGAAGTCATTTGATATAATTGATTAAAAATAAAATAAAGACAAACCAGAAAGAATCATAAAACATATACGTGGTTGATGAGTGAAAAAGAATGAAATATTAAATAGACAAGGGTATGTGCGTGTAGGTATACGGTAATCGTATTTTTATATGGAGCTAAATTAGACTCAAAGGGTAATTTTTTTCCAACTTTTGTTAGTATAGTTTCCCCTTGAATTATTCTACTAGCATTTGGGGGAAATGCCCCTTTCCTGGTGTATGAGAAAAATCCTTCTCATGCCCCTTTTCTAGGTATACAACGAGGTCAAGGGGTAACGACCTTGTGGGGGGTTTTTAGGGGCACCACCGCTAAAACTTCATCTGAATTTTATTATTATATTTTCTCTATTGGTTGTTATATTTATGATACAAATTTTGTAACCCACATAAATCTTTTTAAAAAATATTAAACTTAGGATTTAAAAATGATTAATTTGTATAATATTTCAACACTATTGAGCTCTAAGGGATTGTAGATTAAAAATTGTTACATTCAATAGATAATAATATTGGACTCTATTTGGTGGGGGCAGCCTTAGATTGGATGAAACACGATCCATTATTGTGTCTTCTTGTTGGGCTTAATTTTCTAGTTGAGGTCAGACGAGGGTTAAATAATTTCTTGAAATTTTATTATTTCAACTAGTTTAATAGATATTATGGTGGCATGAATGACCCTTCAATCTTTAATTTTATTCAACAGCGTTTCATTATTTCATCTTTGTTGGAATTTTGGATTCCTAGAATTATAATTGACGATTCAAGGTATTTTCTATTTTATTTATACATACATGTGTACTCTTACTCATTCTATTTTTTTAGGGGCACCCTTATAATAATTATACAAGTTTGGATTGATTTGTTTGAGTAAAAAATATGCTAGTGTCTCAGTTTGACAAATTCCCAATAATTAATTTAGAAATAGATAATGCGTTTGTTAATACTTGGATAAACCTTATTATTTTATCCTATAGAATACGCATTTTTGAATATTTTCAAGGTTTCTATGATACAATATGACTCTTAGGCTAGTTTTACTAATACTCCTTACATTATTTAATTTAAGTTTTACTTTGATTGAGTGTATAATGTGGAACTCTCTAGGCATTGCTTACTGTAAATGCTTCTATTTAGTACCTAAAATAAATATAGTCCTTGGTATCATTAGATGTAGAGAGTCGACATTGATATTATTATGTTATTATATTCTTTAAAAAAAAAAGGTTTCTTTACCTTTTGGCAAATCCTCTATTTATTGGTATCTTCCTTCACAAACTTGGGTCATGCAAAGAATAAATAATTATTTATGTGAATCCATGAAACCAAATACCTTGAAATGACTTTGTTACTATGGGATAAAACTCTATTATGGGTTGGTAAATTGGTTTGAAGTTATCATTTTAGTCTAGGACATCATCCCTATTCCAACCACGTGGGTGCCAACTAATAGTGAAATTATATGGGAAGTATGCCCTAGGAGGGTTGTGTGCATTCTTTTGTATCTGTTAAGAATATTATTATAAATATATGATGCATTCTTACCATTTTTTTTGTGAACCAAAATGATATGGTTCAGGATTTAATTGCTAAACCATAAATTTTATACGAATGACACATACTATACCATCAAACATATGCCTTTAATATTTAAAGCATTAAATAAAATTATTTTAATTTATATGCTACGATTACATCTTCATCTATATGATACAAGAAATAATATGTCGCTTTCCACTCAATATAGATCTAGATAAAGATTCATTTTATAGACTTTTGATTTAATTATATTAGTTATGTCACTTGATACACAATTGTATACATAATGAAAATCTCAACTTATAAATTAATGGAGAAACAAAAAGCACATGAGTGGATGTATGCAAATCCAAATCCCAAACCACATAAATAAAAGAATTTTTTTTTGGTTAGTAATGATTTAGTGTAGAATAACTAAAACTCATGACGGAATTACCGCAAGGCATTCAAAGGGATCTATAGATAAATAGGATTTAGACATTTCATAACTTTTATGAGATATACCATTAAATCAATTTAAAAATAAATTAAAATGGTCCATTATATCACGTTTTCATATATTGATGTCCCTTATCTATGTGAAAACATACTTTTAATTTCTCTATAAAACAGACAAAGGGGATCCTAAGTTCTATTGACACGTTGACCATAGATTCTTTGACCAATATATACTTAAACTCTCAATTTTTTAGTTATAGTTAATCCGTATTTGTGTCGTTGAATTGGAGTACTTGATTCATTGTTTTTTTAAAATTATAAATCTAATCCGTATAAGTTAATATTTTTTAATTTTATGACATGAAATAGTAAAAAATAAATGTAAGTAAACTTCAAGGGGACTACTTATAAAATGATGTATGGTGAAATTGAGAAGACAGTGGCAAGGGAAACATAAACTAGGCGAGATATTAGGAAATTATCCATATTATAATTTCTCAATTGGTAAGAGTAGCTCGAAATATCTTAACTTGAATAAAATAGTTAAACCTACAATTCAATGAGAACATTGAAATTATGATCCAAAGAGGGAAATGATGGAACCTAGAAGGATTGTTTCTTACTATGATACATGTAGATCATAAAGAGTATTAAAAAGTTATAATTGGTATAGGAGGGTCCTTGCAAGGGAAGGACTTGGTAGAGCCTATAAATTTGAGTTTTTACAACATCTCTGTTACATAAATTGATAATATTATACATCTTGAAGTCATTTAATACAACTAATAAAAAATAAAGTAGAGACAAACACGAGAGAATCGTAAAGGATTCACGTGGTTGATGAGTGAAAAAGAATAGAAAATTATATAGACAAGGGCCAAGTGCATGTAGGTACATGGTAATGAGGTTATTATTTGGAGCCTAATCTAACCGAAAATGTAAAATTTCCCCATCTTTATTAGCGTATTTCCCCCCTTAATCATTTAAATAGGGTCTGCGGACAGTGTCCTTGGGTTGCTTCCTCTTATAGTATAGGTCGGGTTCAAGGGGCAACATCCCCCAAAAGTTTGTCCAAATTTCAAATTATTTTACAACGGCATCAAAAGTTAGTTTTTCTATTGGCTGACATATTTCTAACCATAATTTTGTAATTGACACAAGTCTTGTTAAAATGTATTAGGGTTATGAATTTCATATGATAAATTTGTAGCATCTTTTAATAGTATTGAGTTGTAATGGATTATTGATTATAACTTTTTAGATTTAGTAGATTAATAATATTGGATTCTTTTGTTGGTGGATGTAGCCCAATATTGGGTGACCAACGATAAAATGTTGTGAGATCATCTCGTTGTGCCTAATTTTCTAATTTAGGTCACACGAGGGTCCTATTTCTATTTCTTAGTTTCTTATTGTTGTAACTAGTTTAATGGACAAGTTGGTAGTGTGTGCAGCCCTTTGATCTTCTATTTTATTCAGTACAATTTTATTACTTGATTTTTGTTAGAATTCTTGATGCCTATTTGTGTAATTGATGATTCAATACATTCTCTATTTTATTTATACTCACGTGTGTACTCTTGCTCACTATATGCCATTAGGAACACTATTATAATATAATTGATAGAAATTTAGATTCCATTAGTTGAGTAAAATATATGCTAGTGCGTTAATTTGGCTGATTTCTAGGATTAATTGACAAAGAGATAATGTATTGGATGATATTTGGCTAAATATTATTATTTTATCTCATTTTATATGTTTGTTGAATACTTCAGGCTTTCTATGATATAATTTGATGGTTAGGCAATGTTACTAATATTCTCGACTTAATTTAATTATATTTTCACCTTGATAACATTTTTTTTTCTTGTAGTACGAGAAGCATAAAATGTGATGTAATCATTCATATTTACAAAATGTGATACTTTTTTAAAAATTTAAAGGAAGAGGGCAAAAGTGTGATGATGTCTATAGAAAATAATAATTATATAATATTTCAATGGTTTGGATTGTACAGTGTAATATATAATCATGAAGAAGGAAAGTGTATGCCAAAATCTGCATAGAATTATAATTATAAATATTTTCACATTTTAAAACATTTTGTATGATTTGACATTAGGAAGGGAAAATGTATGCTAATATTTTAAAAAATGATCGTCAAATCATATTGTCTAAATTGAAGTTAGGCAATCTATATACTCATATTCACAAAAGACAATAATTATAAAATATTACATGCTAATATCTGCATAAATTAATAATTATGTAATATTTCAACGTTTTCAATATTTTAGATAATTTTATGTAGCATGTGATTAAAAGGGCATAAAATGTATTATAATAGATGAATAGAGAGTAATAATTACAAAATATTTGCACAAATTTTTAAAACTATTTGCATTCAACGAAATTCTGTATCATCGGCTCGAAGCATTTCTGTTGCAGAACCCATGCCGCATCTTAAAATTCCAAGAATGTTCTTTTTTACATAAGAAATAATAAATGACATTTCCAATCGTTAAAATACTTCTTCTTGTTAAATATTTGGGATTTAAAACAAATTAATCTTCCTAAAAATTGTAGTACAACTTATATTTGTTATTTTCCAAAAAGTTTGAGGCTGAGTTTTGTATATGACCGCTTTTGTTATTCCTACGTTAGATGCACCATCTCCTGTATGAGCACCAAATGTATCTCCCAGTACTACTTCAAGAGATTCGACCCTGCTGGGACTTGCGACATCCATTTCACTAGATGCTTTAAGGAATAATTTTACTAGATTGTTAAAATTAATAATCTGCCAAGCATTGATACCAACACTGTCAATTCTTCCAATGGAGCTTATGTGGTTTTTACATGGTAGACAAGTGACAGATTCATTTGAGGAACAATTTTAGGCCCCCATTTCATTCTCTAAATGCTATGTAGCATAATATCCCGTGCATCCATTTATAATGCTTAGGCTACTTCCCACCAAAATATAAATAATGTGTGATCCATTGATATTTCAATAAATATATCACAAGTAATTATACTACATTGGATAGAGTGCTATCAGAAAGTTAGAAGAATCCTTTCCTAGGGGTAGATAGTAATTAATCAAATCAGACGTATCATGAATTATACATACAATAAAATATTATTTAATACGTCATTTAATTTCTATGAAATCATGCTGATTTAAAGATTTCCCATTTAATCGATGGTCAAATATAAATGATTCATTAAGCAACAATACTATATTTTAATTTAGGTTGCCTCATTCTTTTTCTAGGGTATCTTTTAGTTTTATGCTGGATAAAATTAGAGAAACAATATGGCTTCAGAGATCTGTGTCTTTTTTTGTAGATTTCATTTGACATTGTGCATGAGCTTCATGTGCCTCTGTATGCTTGCATGTAAATAGAAGGATGAAACAGATGTGGCCAATATAGGGTAGACAAAAATTCAATACATGGAAAATATGGACACGTTTGGCTACAGGAATAAAAATATGGGAATAGGAATTATTATTCTAGTTTAGTTATTCTGGAATAGAAAATGAGAATAAGTATGTATTCCTATTCTTCATTTGGTTAGATGAAATTGAAATTGGAGTTTGAATAATAGATAAAGAAAGTCAACAGGCCAATTCTCGTGTGCCTTTTCACTCTTGATGGATGTTTCATTCTAGAGACCTTGAGGCTTCTAAGCGATGAATCACAATGAGGACTGAGGATGGAACTTGGATCTTGTCTTTAACAAAAACACGGTCTAGTCTTGCCAATTTGATATCTTGATTGACCTTGTCATTCTTGAAAATTAGGTTCCAATGAGCATCCTCACTTAGCTATTGGAGATGGAGGAAAACTTAATAGAAGAGACATCAACAACTTAGCTTCCCAGAATGATATGCCATGGTATAATTGCTTTGGCTCACCCTTGCTCATATAATTTGCAGCCAAGAATAGGGGAAACACCAGAAGTGCATAAGAAGTGTGAGGCATAATTGAAGTTACCGTATAAAGCTCTGAAGTCGTAGGATCACATTGTGAGATTTTTTCACGATTTCATTGTGTACGAGTCCAAGAGTATCTATGAAGGGAAAAAGGAAGAGGATGTTCGAGTTCCTTGTGATTTTCTTCATCGGTCAGGTAATAAGATGCTTCATGTCCCTAAACATTCTTGATGTTTTGGCATATGATCTCAGTATTCAAAATCAATGCCTTGAATCCAATAGTGGTTTTCCCAAGAGTGAAACCTCTGTTCAAAATTGGTCATTTTACAAATTTCTTTAGCAAACCAATTTCTCTGACTTGGGTGCTCTCGGTGAATCTCCTCATGGACATGAAATTTAAATTTTCATGAAATATGAGTAGAAAAATTTAGGAAAGGAATACATATTCCAATTCCACCTATTTAGGTGGAATTACAAATGCTCAATTTTGGGCCAAAATGAGAATACGTATGAACCTATTCTCAATTTTGATTTGGTGCAACCAAAGGAAGGATTAGAAATTTTCATAATTTACATATGCCTAATACCTATTCCAGTCTAATTGCTACTGCCAAATGGGCCCTAGGAGAATACACCATGGAAAATAGGAGCATCTGGTGACAAATAATGTCAAGCTCTTTTTAGTAATTTTGCACGGTTAGTGCTGGCATTTCGGAGTTTGTGTTGGAAAAAAAAACTGCTATGATTTTCTTGTTAGGTTTACATAAATATAACTTGTGATAGACATTTGAGTATAGATCTGTGTACATTGCACAGCCTTCATAGTAGTTTGTGATTTCAATAATTGAAAATTTTGTAGATTTCTTGTGCTGAATTCATTGTTTGTGTATTCATTAAAACAAGACATTCTACTTTATGTTTGGGTATTCATTTAAAAAATATAATTTTTTCAATGGGTTTCAATAGATTTCATTTTTGATTGTTGTAAAAAACTTGTTTTCATGGGGAAAGATGTGAGGTCCCTCCTCACATGTACTTATTAAATATGCATCTCTCTGTTAAAACTGTTGTAGGAGATTAGAATGGATATGAAATAATGTTTAATGGTTTAGATGTCCTAATAAGAAGTGACATCCTAATACATTCGTGTTTTAAATATTCAGTGATTCATGAACAAACTACATTATCTCGACTGTTTAAACATTAAAATTTCACTAACGATGATACAAGGCTTTCTCACCTAATCATAAGGGTGTTGATTTTGATACCTGGACGATTAAGTTTTATGCTTCAGATAGTTCAGTATTCTTTTATTGGTGACGTAATGATGTTTAGGTATATACATGCCTAATGAGGATTATACTAGTACTTAATCTGAATTAATGAATAAGTTATGTTATTATTGATTATGTGATTTTTGATGATTAAATGTGAATAGAAATGAATTAAACAGTTAATTATATGAGAGATTCATGTAACTATCCAGATAAATTTTGAATATATGTATGTAATTTTCTTGAGCTATTGATATGCGTAATGAGTGTGTAGGGTATTTTAGCTGAGAAAATCTAACGGAGAAACAAAACTGAACCCTATGTACTGTTTGTGGAAACTATGGTTAAATTTGATGAAGGATACAAACCTTGTTGTTTGTATTTTATTTGTATTGTGAATTGAACGAATGTATCATTCTGTAATCAGTAAATGTTAATGTTTTGTAACAATGTTTTTATAGTGTCCCTTGACACTCGTGAATTGTATATGCATTCCAGCATGATAGTTAGGGTTAACCGAGTAACCTAAAGATCTAAGTCAGAGTAGCTTAGTGATCTTTTTGCTAATCAAGTTAGTAATCGATATTAATTACCCCTAATCCAGATTAGTGTTTAATCTACATTTTGAAGGTTGTTAGATAGTCCTAAAATTTCCTAGCCTTTAATAGGTCCCTAATTAATCCTAAAGACCTAAAAACATGAAATCTAAGTATCCAAGAGGAATGGGTATGGCTTGGGGGCATTTTCCACCCCCTTAGCCCCTTTTGTTGACTTTTATGGTCACTCAAAAACACCATTTTTGCTTTATTGCGAAAATCGATTGATTTCATCATGGGTTGGATAGCTTGAACTCCACCTTGAGGTTAGCCTTAGGTCTAGTTGTGTTAGAAGCCTCTAGAAATTTTAGGCAAGTGGGGGAGTTATTTCTTTTTAGAGATGGTTGAGTTTGTGATCTTATTTAGAGGCAATTTTGAGGAGGTTTGGAGTGTTCACCCAACCTCTACTTTTAGAGTGAAAATCAGGATTGAAGGAGAAGGAGAAGGAGAAGGAGAAGGAAGGGAATGCTCATCTCAAACTTGTTCTATTGCCATAACCCAAATTTGAAGGTAGGAATACTTCACCTCATTTTGTTCATGTTGTGCTTCATGTTTCAATTTTATTGTTTATGCACATGTTCGTGTGTGTGTTGAGTATGTTGGGAGGGTTTGAAACAGATTAACTTAAATGTCTTTCCTTTGTATTTTTGCTTTGAATTTCAAAGGGATTGTATACGTGTATTGGCATTACTCACCCTCGGATAGGGCAGAAGTGGCCATGTACAGGGAAAGGTCTTTAGTTGGACTCTGACAGTGTAGAGTCTCTTCTCAGGACGAGAAGAGGGAGAGAGGGTAGGGTGTTATGGGCCCCTACTTGTCAACACAAACCACGTATGAGTTTTGGAATGTAAGAATGGAAGAACAGAAGTTCTTGAGTTATAGCCCCGAAAGGGCACCTATTTTGGTGGTGTGCCTGATGTCTCCTGTCGAAAAAATCCACCTTCTCCCTAGTCTAGTTCAATGTCAAACCTGTTGTGTAAACTCGGGATGGGAGTCAATGTCTGATTTGGTCTTCATGTTATGATTGGTTGTCTCCTCGTCAGTTTTCATTCTCTCGACGATCACTGTGATGTATTGGAGAGTTCGTTCTTTTCTATGTTTAAAAAAAAATTAGAGTTATAATTGTCTAAATTATTATTAGAATTATTGAGTTATATTGTTGTTAATATTTTGTTCAAAATAATGTTATAACGTACATATTAACACTATTTTAAGGGTAGTCGTAAATTGTGTTTGTTAGTGGGTCTGGTATTCTTTTATGTTGTTAGTATAATATTTTAAATGTAAATAAAAGTAATAAGGTGTTAGATTTCAAATTAATGTTAGATGAGTAAGTTTTGTTAAAAATTTTTTTTGCTAGTATTATTTTGAAGTAATTTTAATTATTATGTTTTTAAATATTAGTTATTTAGTACATTTTAGTTAGAATGTTCGTATGTTAGATTATATTTAAAAATTTAGTATCATTATTGATTTGAAAAGGTTGTCTAAGATAAATTAGCTGCTGTATTTAACCCATTTTCAAATATATTTAGATTTATTATTTTAAGTGGTTATATCGTTCTTAAATCAAAGGTTAGTGTTATTGTATCTTAAAATGTTTTAGATTAGTAAAGGTTGTAAAATTAAGTTAGATTATTAGATTAAATTTTAAGTGTTGAATATATATCTAGATAGTTGTTTATTATTGCGAGTTTACGATAATTTGGTTTAATTGTGTTTAATTATAATATATTACCTTAAAATCAAAGCAATAATGAAAAAAAAGATGAAATCAATTTAATAACGAATGCTTAGATTTAACGACCTTTTCACACTCATCGATGATAAACTTGAATGGAAATGACAGGTCATCGTTAGGAGATCCCATATCTGTTTCTCATTTTACCTATACTTTAACGTGTGCATCTAAACTTTTCAAGCTTTGTGGTGTTATTGATCTAAAAATAAAATAAAATTTGTTGGTGTGTTTTTGCCCCAATTCTTTGGCATGACAGAATAGCTCAATCAAATTGAAAATTTTAAGAAGTCATTTTGATTTAGAAATTTCAGTTCTCATGAAGTTGTAAATTTCAATAAAATGGTAGGATAAAATCTATCACACACGCTCCTGAAATTATCTCTATCAAAATATTTATATTATTTCACAATGTATAACAACAACAACGATCAATTGAATCTTCAGTTTGAAAGCCTTCGATTCCACCATTTTACTTCGCGCGATTTAATTGAAGTTGAAATCTGATAGTTATTTTTTTTCTTAATAGTTCCTTCAACTTCTTGGCTCCACCATTTTTCTTTACATATTTAGTTAAAACTGGAGTGTGAAGATCATTTATGTTTGTAAGCTCTTATTAATATTCCTTACTACTACCTTTTCCCTCCCTTTTCATGAACATTTTTGGGTTGCCCAGAAAATAGAATTCTCAAAAATTTGAGAAATGTTACAAAGATTAGAAAGAGTGCACAAAGTTTAACTATTAAACCCTCTACTCCATCAATGCAATTGATAAAAATAAAACCAGGTTTCATTATTTAACAAACTTCATCACCGCCATGAATTTTCATTTAAATTATTATTTCAACTCTACATTAGCTCCCCCTATTGTAATAAATGTAATAATCCATTATTAGCTACTTCTCAACCATTAGAACTGAAAGTTGCAAATTTATTGGACTACTATACAAGATGAAGACCTGCATTTTATCACAGTGTAATAGATGTATCTCTATTTTCTTGCCCTATAATAGAGAATTTTACAAAATTAAAGAAGTTAATAACCTTTGGACTTTCTTCATCACTACACAAATTGACATCTTGTATCAAGAAAATAAATAATTTTTTGAATATAAAAAGCAGCAAGAGGGCGCTGACCCATCATACAAACAAAAAACATTAGACAATGTTAGAAATAAAAGAACCTAGTGCCAAACAACGAGAAAAAAAGAACCTCAACTAAAGTCCACCTCTGTAAAAAACAAAGGTTCAAATGCGGAAAACCCACCAACCTATGGAATGGATAGATCCATCACTGCTAACTGCTAACCCATCAAAGAGTCCCAGATCTGACAAACCCAGAAGCAAGGCACCCCTGGTAGAACCATGAAAAAGAAAAAAATATGACTTCCCACATGAAAAAACAAAGAGGGCATCATCAAGGAAGATTCCCCACTGACCCAACAGGACACCAATAAGACCAGAGATCCTCCCTCCATCGAGAAAAACCTCTGAGAAGCGAGCATCCCGTGGGTCAAAAAATCCCCCGAAATAAAGAAGCATGGTCCATTACTCTGCAAAAACCACTGCCATACCATGGAGGAACCAATGAGACACATGTTTGAGAAGCACCCTCCATTCGTCTGGTGTGGCATCATCAGATCCCTCTCTCCCTCCATCGTTGGCCCACTCACTGTAAGAAAATGCAGCTTGCCTCGCAGTCATCCCTGCTCCAAGATAATAGTATTAAGGAAAGAAATAAGTTAACTGAAAAAAAAAAAAAATTTGAATTCTAAGTTGTGTTTCGAATGGGGTAACTCGTGACAATTGCTTCTTATTAGCATACAATATAGACCCCTATTGTAAGAGATACTATTCCATTCCTTGTTAATGCATCTAGTATCTAGCAGAGAGATTTATACATTTTGTTATACCATAGCAATACGAAATCATACATCTTCATCTCCATCTTTTCATGAAACAAAGACGCAAATTATGTATCAATCAAGGGAACGGAGCCGCAAGATCTAGAATTGTAGAACATTAAAGTTCGTATCATGACATGTTTCATTTGTGAGGATGTTAGTTTACCATCATAGAAATTCTCACACTCATACCTTTGGATAGCTGATTATAGCTCATTAAGCTTTGCAAGCTTTTGGAGATAACTACCAAGTAATATTGAATTGATCTAACCGTTAAAGTTTTCAAATGAATGTACATGTGATATATAAACGTGTACATCTATTACATTCGATTTGGAAATGTAGCTTGTGCTCTCTATGAGATATCTCTTTGTATAGGTTCGTGTGTTCTATATAATGCTTTTCTTCGTCCCAACTGCACTTCTTATGGGCCGAAGCATGATTTGTTGGGTACATGCCTTCAAATTCACAAAGTAGACTCTGTCTCCTTCAGGTTTCTCAAATATGATTGGCCAGATCTTACTATCTCCTATACATGACTTGGATTCCGTACTTAAGATAATTTGATATTACACATTCTAGTAACACCTTAGATAGTGCCTCCACACATTCTAAGAATCTAGTTTTGCATGAGCTTTATTATAGAGCTTAAGCATGCATTCGATTGAGTAACACAATAGATGTAAAGTCCAATATAGTTAATTCTAATTTTTAAGGAACCCTATACTAGAAATATAGTGAATGCATAAAACATATTATAAAAGAAATATTTAATTGTCAAATTTATAAGCTATATCAGAATTGAGTAAAATTCATTTGTAAATATTTATTCATTGTTTTATTATTTTAATAACATAACGAACAGAAGGCAGTTATTTGTATTATAGATATACTAACCTCGTTATTTAGAACTATTCAAAATAAGTCTAGAACCAATTTTCTTTGTTGAAACGTGTCCCATAAATAGTGCGAGAACGCGATAATGATATTGAGTACTTTTATTTGACTACAATTTTTTTTAATAAAGAAAATACACCGGCACGGAGATTAGAGCCACACTCTGGTACATTTATTCCAAGGAATGGAAAAGAAAAAGGGTGAATAATAAAGAGGGTCTCCCCACGCCTTGTTCTAGTGTTCTTTTATTTATTGAATAGATTGGATGATGCAACGAATTGAGTTGAGCATTGAGCATTGAGCATGGGAATGCTATGCGAATTGCTTCTGAATGTAAACCACGAGCTGTTGGGTGATGCGGAAGGCCTTGCTGAGCACGGAATCGGGGAGAGGGGGGTTCGCGCCAAAGAGAGAATTGGCGATTGTCTGCACTCCCGGGAGCTGGCTGCTCAAAGCAGCGATGGCCACCGCATTCTCCTTCCCCACATTCTGCTGGAAATGCACGAGCGCCTTGGGGAAGACGAACACGTCTCCCTTTTCCAACGTCTTGCTGAAGAAGGTGTTGTTGGTGTCGATAAACCCTACAAAGAGCTCGCCTTCCGCTAGAAAGAGAACCTCGGTGGCTCTGGGGTGGGTGTGAGGAGGATTAATTCCACCCACTGCGTAGTCGATGCGGACCAGAGATATTCCCAACGTGTTCAGCCCCGGTATCTGCATTAGGTTGGCAGGGGTCACGTTGGAGCTAACTGCATTGTCGGTGTTCCCCGCCTGCGCCAGCCCCCTGAAGAAGAAGTCCTCTGCCGATGCATCCTTGGCCTCTTTGCAAACGAATCCGTTCACCTTAACTGATCAATACAATTTGTTACTGTTTGCGGTAGTTATAATCACACCAATCATTAATAATCACATAAACGATTAATATTGCTGCACTCACCTTCGCTGTCCAGGACTGCGACGCAGAAATCTTGCAAGGGATCGGCATCCGCCGCCATCACATCTTCACTGTAACAACACATCAACAGGAAGAGTCCCAACGACAATTGCAAGCAAATCATCATTCCCTTCGCCATTTTATGCTGGAGAGTCTCCAGCAGAAGAGCTCAGGATATGGATGTGTGATTGAATATTTGTGTATATTACAAGACCATTACATGCCTATTATATAGGGGAAACATGCGAGGACTAATCCTTTCCCACGTAATTGTTTAATTGTAATATACTTCCAATATCATGCAATTGTTGACCTGTTATTTACGGACTGATTCATGCTGATGGAGTAATTGCTCATTACAATTGAGGGGACCAATTCATTTTTGACGTAGTCGTTAGTTATAATATATTTGGTTAGTAGGTGGTCTTTTCGTTTGCTCGAACTGATTCGGTAGATTTGTTCTTCCCATTCCTCTCTCTTTGTGCAGGAAAGTATATTCATCAACACGGAAATGTTTTCTGCGTATCCACAAAACAGATTCAAATGCTTTAGACTTGGTCGAGTGAGTACGTAAGGGCCCGTTCGGTGAGTGGAATAGGAATACGTATTGTATTCTGGAATAAAAAGTATTCCTGTTCTCCGTTTGGTTCAGCCAATACTTGATGGGAATTCGCGGACCCGAAAATTTACGTTTTCTAAAATTTAAAAAAATGGAATAGGAATACGTATTCCAATAACACCTATTTTGGTGGAATTGCAAAATCCCATTTTTGGGCCAAAAATGGAATACGTATTCCATTTTTACCTCGTATTCCAATCCCGTTTTGGTGCATCCAAACAAGGAATTCAAATTTTTTGGAATACGTATTCCTATTCCTCTCACCAAACGGGCCCTAAGTGTTAGAAAAGTTCCAGCCCTTCCCTTATTTGTGTAGGAACCCACCAACTCTGCAGCCTTGTTCACATTTTTCTCAGCCCGCTTTACATCGTACGATCACGCGCACCGAAGTTTTCGAAATATTAACCAACAGAAGGGCCCGGCTCTATAATATTGTTTTATTAAGTTTGGGATGATGAAATTTTCTTTCTTGTTATGGATTTTTCTATCCATATTTAGTTTTAGGCGATTCATTAGGGGAAGCCACCCCTTAATTTAGAGATTCAATCTCACCACAGGTTCACCCAAAACTTGAGAGTGTTTCCATGTTCCAAAAGGATAGCTTGACACCATATGTATCTCTCTATAGGTGCAATCTACAATAGGTTATTTCACCATTAGTTTATAGAGGCAAAATTTTTCTCGTGAACGAAATTGTTTATCTAGTTAAATACAACATGTAATTAAATCAAATGACATAAAACAAATCTTTATCACAATCTATCTTGAGTGATATAAGTGACACATTCATTGTAGTGTGATAAAGGAATTAGATAAATAAATTCATAAAGGATAGAAATTAAAAATAATTCATTTTACATTCTCAAGGATCATTAAAACTAATAATTGTACAGAATTTAAAGGAAAGAATAGGTGCACGTGTTTAGAAATTTTATAATGTTTATGAGACATGACCTCAAAATATGTTTAATAATAAAGTAAAATAAGATAACTATATTATATTTAGATAGATTAGTCTTCCCTATGTATGTGACAACATAGTTGTAATTTATCTATGAAATAAACTAAGATGAGCTTGAGCTCTGTTCACGTGCTGAACATAGATTGTTTGAGCACGACATCTTTGAATCCTAAGATTTTTAGTTGCAACTAATCCATACTTAAGTCACTGAATTGGCCTATCCGATTCGTCATTATCAAATATTACAAGTTAAACTTTTACGAAAGAATATTGTGAAATTTAATGACGCGAAAGAACATGGGTATTTGAAGGATCATGGTATGTCAAACTAGGTTCTTAAGTGGCAATGAAAATTCAGAAAATTAGTGTCAGGAAAGTTGACAAGTTTTTTTGGAATAAGTTATCATGTTATGCTAAAAATATGTATGAAAAGTGTTAGAATATTTATAATAACTGAGGGTGTGGGGTGAATTAGTTACCCAAGGTCGAGATGTACCAATTGAAAAATCAAACACTTAAACAACTCCAGATCTTATCATTTTATTGCTCGGTCTCCACTATAAATTTCTATTAACATTAGCTAGCGGTTCACTGTTCTAAAATAGCAGGCTTACAGAATGTAAACATTAGTCGATAAAATGCCACAATAAGATTCACATAAGTTTGTCACTAGGTTTGAACATGCAAGCCCAATTTAGGAAAAACCACCAACAACGTTTCACTAAGTTTCACTCTTCTTAAGCGGGCCCTGTTAGGAGCCAACCCTGTAAAAGTTTTCAATACAAAATATTAAATGTGACCTTGTTATTTGAAGGATTGAGTCACCCTATTAGAAGTGGCCTTGTTAAAGGAATTCAGAACATCCCATTAGAACGACAACTTATTAGAGGAATTACATAGACTGTTAGGTCACTATGACTGTTCGGTCAACCTTGATTAAAGGATTTCAAATACTGTTTACAATGGTTAGAAAGTAATAACCGGTTTGATCATTTAAGTATAACTCACTTTGCATGTACACATCTCAGTTCAGTTCTCATGTACCGATTCATTGTGTGGCCTCCATTGTCATCCCAGCTTTGATTTGCTTGGCAACCATTCAAGCAATCAGCCTTCACTTCCTCTCAACTCAATTCAACCTTCTGCTTAGATTCGCCAGTCAATAATGTCAACAATAACTCCAAATCTATGGAACTTGTTTACAAGCATACAGTCTCTCTGCTCATATAGAAATTTTACCCATGTACTTCTTTAAACAGGAAATCATGATCCTTTTCCTTTTAATCAACACTGCAGATCTTAGGATTTAGGATTCAATCCATCAAATAAATTATATATGATCACCATTTTGTTTATCTCTTCTTTTGTAGAAACTTCTCTTGGAATCCATCTCTTAGGCCGTTTACCTAATCCTCTCCTAGAATTAAATGATCAAACTCATTGATTCTTATCTCAACACGCTTTCCATATCCCAAGAAATCAACTTGGCCGGTTAGAAATTATGATTCGTCGCAAACAGTTAAGATGTTGTTCGTTGGGGAACACTGTGTTCTGACACTCAGTCATCATTGGGTTACTCGATTGCTATTAAATTTCTCACTCGACATATACACTGTCACTCGGTCGACACTGATGCTCGGTCAATACTAATTTTACTCGACACTTACTGTAGCCCAGTTGGCACTAGCATCACTTGGCATGTACGTAAAAATTCTTTAGTCTTCTACTATGTTACTCTGTCAAGCCTATACATTTGATCTATCTTTTATCACACTTTCAAGACTTGATCGTTACTGGCTTCTCCTCTTGTAACATGATTTGAACAATCAATACATCTTGTCAAATTCCAACTAATCAAGTGTCAATTTTTAGTTTCCTCATCAAAACTCAACCTATCCTCTAGATGCTTCTGTTATGAACAACTTCTCAAATCCTCTTAATCAATCAAATAGATATGGCAGTTAGATCAGATAACACTATCTCACCAATAGGTTTGACATTAATGACAACAAAACAATTGTTTCAATTGTAGTTTCCAACAAGAAATTGTACAAAATTAAATCTAGTTTGTAATATGAAAATCATTTTCTGAAAGAATGATTTCTATATGATGAAACCTTTAAATTTGAATACATTAGTACAATTTTTCTTTATAAGAAGATTAGAAACAGGTGAATGGCTAACCATCTTAAACAAAGTCAAATGATAATATTTTTTTTTTTACAAGATTCTAGATCTAAGTAATACAATTATGTTAGGATGTAGCACATATTTGTTTATAATTTATTTCTAAGAAATTAGATAATTACAAATTTTCCATTAATTTTTTTTTTGTAGAATATTAAATCTCATATTTGACCACCTTAAGTTATTATTGAATTCATCAAATTGATAACATTTTTTTTTTGTTATAGTAGGAGAAGCGTAAAATGTGACGTAATAATAAATATTTACAAAATGCGATATTATTTTTAAAAAATAGCTTCTTCTTTTTTTTTTTTCAATGAAGACTTATATTTCATATCGTCACTTTTTGGCATACCATGATCTCCTACATATCGACACAGTAAAAACAAAAATGTACACTATCTCCAAGGCAATTAGTTCTAAAATGAAGTATTGTGAAAACGATAAAATAGTGACAAGGAGAACATGACTTGGGAAATATATGAGGCAAATATCCATATTACAATTTCTCAATGAGTAAAAGTAGCTTGAAATATATTAATGTGAATGAAACAATAAACCTTACAAATCGAGGAGAATATTGAAGCTACGATGCGAAGGGGGAAATGATGGAACATAGAAGGACTATTTCTTACCAAGGTATATTTAGATCATAAAAAAATTATGCAATAAGTTATAATTGGTATAAGAGGGTTCTAGAAAGGGAAGGGCTTGACATGCACCAGATGAATGAGTTTCTACAACCTCATTGTAACGCAAACTTATAATTTTCCAAGTCTAGAAGTCATTTGATATAATTGATTAAAAATAAAATAAAGACAAACCAGAAAGAATCATAAAACATATACGTGGTTGATGAGTGAAAAAGAATGAAATATTAAATAGACAAGGGTATGTGCGTTTAGGTATACGGTAATCGTATTTTTATATGGAGCTAAATTAGACTCAAAGGGTAATTTTTTTCCAACTTTTGTTAGTATAGTTTCCCCTTGAATTATTCTACTAGCATTTGGGGGAAATGCCCCTTTCCTGGTGTATGAGAAAAATCCTTCTCATGCCCCTTTTCTAGGTATACAACGAGGTCAAGGGGTAACGACCTTGTGGGGGGTTTTTAGGGGCACCACCGCTAAAACTTCATCTGAATTTTATTATTATATTTTCTCTATTGGTTGTTATATTTATGATACAAATTTTGTAACCCACATAAATCTTTTTAAAAAATATTAAACTTAGGATTTAAAAATGATTAATTTGTATAATATTTCAACACTATTGAGCTCTAAGGGATTGTAGATTAAAAATTGTTACATTCAATAGATAATAATATTGGACTCTATTTGGTGGGGGCAGCCTTAGATTGGATGAAACACGATCCATTATTGTGTCTTCTTGTTGGGCTTAATTTTCTAGTTGAGGTCAGACGAGGGTTAAATAATTTCTTGAAATTTTATTATTTCAACTAGTTTAATAGATATTATGGTGGCATGAATGACCCTTCAATCTTTAATTTTATTCAACAGCGTTTCATTATTTCATCTTTGTTGGAATTTTGGATTCCTAGAATTATAATTGACGATTCAAGGTATTTTCTATTTTATTTATACATACATGTGTACTCTTACTCATTCTATTTTTTTAGGGGCACCCTTATAATAATTATACAAGTTTGGATTGATTTGTTTGAGTAAAAAATATGCTAGTGTCTCAGTTTGACAAATTCCCAATAATTAATTTAGAAATAGATAATGCGTTTGTTAATACTTGGATAAACCTTATTATTTTATCCTATAGAATACGCATTTTTGAATATTTTCAAGGTTTCTATGATACAATATGACTCTTAGGCTAGTTTTACTAATACTCCTTACATTATTTAATTTAAGTTTTACTTTGATTGAGTGTATAATGTGGAACTCTCTAGGCATTGCTTACTGTAAATGCTTCTATTTAGTACCTAAAATAAATATAGTCCTTGGTATCATTAGATGTAGAGAGTCGACATTGATATTATTATGTTATTATATTCTTTAAAAAAAAAAGGTTTCTTTACCTTTTGGCAAATCCTCTATTTATTGGTATCTTCCTTCACAAACTTGGGTCATGCAAAGAATAAATAATTATTTATGTGAATCCATGAAACCAAATACCTTGAAATGACTTTGTTACTATGGGATAAAACTCTATTATGGGTTGGTAAATTGGTTTGAAGTTATCATTTTAGTCTAGGACATCATCCCTATTCCAACCACGTGGGTGCCAACTAATAGTGAAATTATATGGGAAGTATGCCCTAGGAGGGTTGTGTGCATTCTTTTGTATCTGTTAAGAATATTATTATAAATATATGATGCATTCTTACCATTTTTTTTGTGAACCAAAATGATATGGTTCAGGATTTAATTGCTAAACCATAAATTTTATACGAATGACACATACTATACCATCAAACATATGCCTTTAATATTTAAAGCATTAAATAAAATTATTTTAATTTATATGCTACGATTACATCTTCATCTATATGATACAAGAAATAATATGTCGCTTTCCACTCAATATAGATCTAGATAAAGATTCATTTTATAGACTTTTGATTTAATTATATTAGTTATGTCACTTGATACACAATTGTATACATAATGAAAATCTCAACTTATAAATTAATGGAGAAACAAAAAGCACATGAGTGGATGTATGCAAATCCAAATCCCAAACCACATAAATAAAAGAATTTTTTTTTGGTTAGTAATGATTTAGTGTAGAATAACTAAAACTCATGACGGAATTACCGCAAGGCATTCAAAGGGATCTATAGATAAATAGGATTTAGACATTTCATAACTTTTATGAGATATACCATTAAATCAATTTAAAAATAAATTAAAATGGTCCATTATATCACGTTTTCATATATTGATGTCCCTTATCTATGTGAAAACATACTTTTAATTTCTCTATAAAACAGACAAAGGGGATCCTAAGTTCTATTGACACGTTGACCATAGATTCTTTGACCAATATATACTTAAACTCTCAATTTTTTAGTTATAGTTAATCCGTATTTGTGTCGTTGAATTGGAGTACTTGATTCATTGTTTTTTTAAAATTATAAATCTAATCCGTATAAGTTAATATTTTTTAATTTTATGACATGAAATAGTAAAAAATAAATGTAAGTAAACTTCAAGGGGACTACTTATAAAATGATGTATGGTGAAATTGAGAAGACAGTGGCAAGGGAAACATAAACTAGGCGAGATATTAGGAAATTATCCATATTATAATTTCTCAATTGGTAAGAGTAGCTCGAAATATCTTAACTTGAATAAAATAGTTAAACCTACAATTCAATGAGAACATTGAAATTATGATCCAAAGAGGGAAATGATGGAACCTAGAAGGATTGTTTCTTACTATGATACATGTAGATCATAAAGAGTATTAAAAAGTTATAATTGGTATAGGAGGGTCCTTGCAAGGGAAGGACTTGGTAGAGCCTATAAATTTGAGTTTTTACAACATCTCTGTTACATAAATTGATAATATTATACATCTTGAAGTCATTTAATACAACTAATAAAAAATAAAGTAGAGACAAACACGAGAGAATCGTAAAGGATTCACGTGGTTGATGAGTGAAAAAGAATAGAAAATTATATAGACAAGGGCCAAGTGCATGTAGGTACATGGTAATGAGGTTATTATTTGGAGCCTAATCTAACCGAAAATGTAAAATTTCCCCATCTTTATTAGCGTATTTCCCCCCTTAATCATTTAAATAGGGTCTGCGGACAGTGTCCTTGGGTTGCTTCCTCTTATAGTATAGGTCGGGTTCAAGGGGCAACATCCCCCAAAAGTTTGTCCAAATTTCAAATTATTTTACAACGGCATCAAAAGTTAGTTTTTCTATTGGCTGACATATTTCTAACCATAATTTTGTAATTGACACAAGTCTTGTTAAAATGTATTAGGGTTATGAATTTCATATGATAAATTTGTAGCATCTTTTAATAGTATTGAGTTGTAATGGATTATTGATTATAACTTTTTAGATTTAGTAGATTAATAATATTGGATTCTTTTGTTGGTGGATGTAGCCCAATATTGGGTGACCAACGATAAAATGTTGTGAGATCATCTCGTTGTGCCTAATTTTCTAATTTAGGTCACACGAGGGTCCTATTTCTATTTCTTAGTTTCTTATTGTTGTAACTAGTTTAATGGACAAGTTGGTAGTGTGTGCAGCCCTTTGATCTTCTATTTTATTCAGTACAATTTTATTACTTGATTTTTGTTAGAATTCTTGATGCCTATTTGTGTAATTGATGATTCAATACATTCTCTATTTTATTTATACTCACGTGTGTACTCTTGCTCACTATATGCCATTAGGAACACTATTATAATATAATTGATAGAAATTTAGATTCCATTAGTTGAGTAAAATATATGCTAGTGCGTTAATTTGGCTGATTTCTAGGATTAATTGACAAAGAGATAATGTATTGGATGATATTTGGCTAAATATTATTATTTTATCTCATTTTATATGTTTGTTGAATACTTCAGGCTTTCTATGATATAATTTGATGGTTAGGCAATGTTACTAATATTCTCGACTTAATTTAATTATATTTTCACCTTGATAACATTTTTTTTTCTTGTAGTACGAGAAGCATAAAATGTGATGTAATCATTCATATTTACAAAATGTGATACTTTTTTAAAAATTTAAAGGAAGAGGGCAAAAGTGTGATGATGTCTATAGAAAATAATAATTATATAATATTTCAATGGTTTGGATTGTACAGTGTAATATATAATCATGAAGAAGGAAAGTGTATGCCAAAATCTGCATAGAATTATAATTATAAATATTTTCACATTTTAAAACATTTTGTATGATTTGACATTAGGAAGGGAAAATGTATGCTAATATTTTAAAAAATGATCGTCAAATCATATTGTCTAAATTGAAGTTAGGCAATCTATATACTCATATTCACAAAAGACAATAATTATAAAATATTACATGCTAATATCTGCATAAATTAATAATTATGTAATATTTCAACGTTTTCAATATTTTAGATAATTTTATGTAGCATGTGATTAAAAGGGCATAAAATGTATTATAATAGATGAATAGAGAGTAATAATTACAAAATATTTGCACAAATTTTTAAAACTATTTGCATTCAACGAAATTCTGTATCATCGGCTCGAAGCATTTCTGTTGCAGAACCCATGCCGCATCTTAAAATTCCAAGAATGTTCTTTTTTACATAAGAAATAATAAATGACATTTCCAATCGTTAAAATACTTCTTCTTGTTAAATATTTGGGATTTAAAACAAATTAATCTTCCTAAAAATTGTAGTACAACTTATATTTGTTATTTTCCAAAAAGTTTGAGGCTGAGTTTTGTATATGACCGCTTTTGTTATTCCTACGTTAGATGCACCATCTCCTGTATGAGCACCAAATGTATCTCCCAGTACTACTTCAAGAGATTCGACCCTGCTGGGACTTGCGACATCCATTTCACTAGATACTTTAAGGAATAATTTTACTAGATTGTTAAAATTAATAATCTGCCAAGCATTGATACCAACACTGTCAATTCTTCCAATGGAGCTTATGTGGTTTTTACATGGTAGACAAGTGACAGATTCATTTGAGGAACAATTTTAGGCCCCCCTTTCATTCTCTAAATGCTATGTAGCATAATATCCCGTGCATCCATTTATAATGCTTAGGCTACTTCCCACCAAAATATAAATAATGTGTGATCCATTGATATTTCAATAAATATATCACAAGTAATTATACTACATTGGATAGAGTGCTATCAGAAAGTTAGAAGAATCCTTTCCTAGGGGTAGATAGTAATTAATCAAATCAGACGTATCATGAATTATACATACAATAAAATATTATTTAATACGTCATTTAATTTCTATGAAATCATGCTGATTTAAAGATTTCCCATTTAATCGATGGTCAAATATAAATGATTCATTAAGCAACAATACTATATTTTAATTTAGGTTGCCTCATTCTTTTTCTAGGGTATCTTTTAGTTTTATGCTGGATAAAATTAGAGAAACAATATGGCTTCAGAGATCTGTGTCTTTTTTTGTAGATTTCATTTGACATTGTGCATGAGCTTCATGTGCCTCTGTATGCTTGCATGTAAATAGAAGGATGAAACAGATGTGGCCAATATAGGGTAGACAAAAATTCAATACATGGAAAATATGGACACGTTTGGCTACAGGAATAAAAATATGGGAATAGGAATTATTATTCTAGTTTAGTTATTCTGGAATAGAAAATGAGAATAAGTATGTATTCCTATTCTTCATTTGGTTAGATGAAATTGAAATTGGAGTTTGAATAATAGATAAAGAAAGTCAACAGGCCAATTCTCGTGTGCCTTTTCACTCTTGATGGATGTTTCATTCTAGAGACCTTGAGGCTTCTAAGCGATGAATCACAATGAGGACTGAGGATGGAACTTGGATCTTGTCTTTAACAAAAACACGGTCTAGTCTTGCCAATTTGATATCTTGATTGACCTTGTCATTCTTGAAAATTAGGTTCCAATGAGCATCCTCACTTAGCTATTGGAGATGGAGGAAAACTTAACAGAAGAGACATCAACAACTTAGCTTCCCAGAATGATATGCCATGGTATAATTGCTTTGGCTCACCCTTGCTCATATAATTTGCAGCCAAGAATAAGGGAAACACCAGAAGAGCATAAGAAGTGTGAGGCATAATTGAAGTTACCGTATAAAGCTCTGAAGTCATAGGATCACATTGTGAGATTTTTTCACGATTTCATTGTGTACGAGTCCAAGAGTATCTATGAAGGGAAAAAGGAAGAGGATGTTCGAGTTCCTTGTGATTTTCTTCATCGGTCAGGTAATAAGATGCTTCATGTCCCTAAACATTCTTGATGTTTTGGCATATGATCTCAGTATTCAAAATCAATGCCTTGAATCCAATAGTGGTTTTCCCAAGAGTGAAACCTCTGTTCAAAATTGGTCATTTTCCAAATTTCTTTAGCAAACCAATTTCTCTGACTTGGGTGCTCTCGGTGAATCTTCTCATGGACATGAAATTTAAATTTTCATGAAATATGAGTAGATAAATTTAGAAAAGGAATACATATTCCAATTCCACCTATTTAGGTGGAATTACAAATGCTCAATTTTGGGCCAAAATGAGAATACGTATGAACCTATTCTCAATTTTGATTTGGTGCAACCAAAGGAAGGATTAGAAATTTTCATAATTTACATATGCCTAATACCTATTCCAGTCTAATTGCTACTGCCAAATGGGCCCTAGGAGAATACACCATGGAAAATAGGAGCATCTGGTGACAAATAATGTCAAGCTCTTTTTAGTAATTTTGCACGGTTAGTGCTGGCTTTCGGAGTTTGTGTTGGAAAAAAAAACTGCTATGATTTTCTTGTTAGGTTTACATAAATATAACTTGTGATAGACATTTGAGTATAGATCTGTGTACATTGCACAGCCTTCATAGTAGTTTGTGATTTCAATAATTGAAAATTTTGTAGATTTCTTGTGCTGAATTCATTGTTTGTGTATTCATTAAAACAAGACATTCTACTTTATGTTTGGGTACTCATTTAAAAAATATAATTTTTTCAATGGGTTTCAATAGATTTCATTTTTGATTGTTGTAAAAAACTTGTTTTCATGGGGAAAGATGTGAGGTCCCTCCTCACATGTACTTATTAAATATGCATCTCTCTGTTAAAACTGTTGTAGGAGATTAGAATGGATATGAAATAATGTTTAATGGTTTAGATGTCCTAATAAGAAGTGACATCCTAATACATTCGTGTTTTAAATATTCAGTGATTCATGAACAAACTACATTATCTCGACTGTTTAAACATTAAAATTTAACTAACGATGATACAAGGCTTTCTCACCTAATCATAAGGGTGTTGATTTTGATACCTGGATGATTAAGTTTTATGCTTCAGATAGTTCAGTATTCTTTTATTGGTGACGTAATGATGTTTAGGTATATACATGCCTAATGAGGATTATACTAGTACTTAATCTGAATTAATGAATAAGTTATGTTATTATTGATTATGTGATTTTTGATGATTAAATGTGAATAGAAATGAATTAAACAGTTAATTATATGAGAGATTCATGTAACTATCCAGATAAATTTTGAATATATGTATGTAATTTTCTTGAGCTATTGATATGCGTAATGAGTGTGTAGGGTATTTTAGCTGAGAAAATCTAACGGAGAAACAAAACTGAACCCTATGTACTGTTTGTGGAAACTATGGTTAAATTTGATGAAGGATACAAACCTTGTTGTTTGTATTTTATTTGTATTGTGAATTGAACGAATGTATCATTCTGTAATCAGTAAATGTTAATGTTTTGTAACAATGTTTTTATAGTGTCCCTTGACACTCGTGAATTGTATATGCATTCCAGCATGATAGTTAGGGTTAACCGAGTAACCTAAAGATCTAAGTCAGAGTAGCTTAGTGATCTTTTTGCTAATCAAGTTAGTAATCGATATTAATTACCCCTAATCCAGATTAGTGTTTAATCTACATTTTGAAGGTTGTTAGATAGTCCTAAAATTTCCTAGCCTTTAATAGGTCCCTAATTAATCCTAAAGACCTAAAAACATGAAATCTAAGTATCCAAGAGGAATGGGTATGGCTTGGGGGCATTTTCCACCCCCTTAGCCCCTTTTGTTGACTTTTATGGTCACTCAAAAACACCATTTTTGCTTTATTGCGAAAATCGATTGATTTCATCATGGGTTGGATAGCTTGAACTCCACCTTGAGGTTAGCCTTAGGTCTAGTTGTGTTAGAAGCCTCTAGAACTTTTAGGCAAGTGGGGGAGTTATTTCTTTTTAGAGATGGTTGAGTTTGTGATCTTATTTTGAGGAGGTTTGGAGTGTTCACCCAACCTCTACTTTTAGAGTGAAAATCAGGATTGAAGGAGAAGGAGAAGGAGAAGGAGAAGGAAGGGAATGCTCATCTCAAACTTGTTCTATTGCCATAACCCAAATTTGAAGGTAGGAATACTTCACCTCATTTTGTTCATGTTGTGCTTCATGTTTCAATTTTATTGTTTATGCACATGTTCGTGTGTGTGTTGAGTATGTTGGGAGGGTTTGAAACAGATTAACTTAAATGTCTTTCCTTTGTATTTTTGCTTTGAATTTCAAAGGGATTGTATACGTGTATTGGCATTACTCACCCTCGGATAGGGCAGAAGTGGCCATGTACAGGGAAAGGTCTTTAGTTGGACTCTGACAGTGTAGAGTCTCTTCTCAGGACGAGAAGAGGGAGAGAGGGTAGGGTGTTATGGGCCCCTACTTGTCAACACAAACCACGTATGAGTTTTGGAATGTAAGAATGGAAGAACAGAAGTTCTTGAGTTATAGCCCCGAAAGGGCACCTATTTTGGTGGTGTGCCTGATGTCTCCTGTCGAAAAAATCCACCTTCTCCCTAGTCTAGTTCAATGTCAAACCTGTTGTGTAAACTCGGGATGGGAGTCAATGTCTGATTTGGTCTTCATGTTATGATTGGTTGTCTCCTGGTCAGTTTTCATTCTCTCGACGATCACTGTGATGTATTGGAGAGTTCGTTCTTTTCTATGTTTAAAAAAAAATTAGAGTTATAATTGTCTAAATTATTATTAGAATTATTGAGTTATATTGTTGTTAATATTTTGTTCAAAATAATGTTATAACGTACATATTAACACTATTTTAAGGGTAGTCGTAAATTGTGTTTGTTAGTGGGTCTGGTATTCTTTTATGTTGTTAGTATAATATTTTAAATGTAAATAAAAGTAATAAGGTGTTAGATTTCAAATTAATGTTAGATGAGTAAGTTTTGTTAAAAAAATTTTTTGCTAGTATTATTTTGAAGTAATTTTAATTATTATGTTTTTAAATATTAGTTATTTAGTACATTTTAGTTAGAATGTTCGTATGTTAGATTATATTTAAACATTTAGTATCATTATTGATTTGAAAAGGTTGTCTAAGATAAATTAGCTGCTGTATTTAACCCATTTTCAAATATATTTAGATTTATTATTTTAAGTGGTTATATCGTTCTTAAATCAAAGGTTAGTGTTATTGTATCTTAAAATGTTTTAGATTAGTAAAGGTTGTAAAATTAAGTTAGATTATTAGATTAAATTTTAAGTGTTGAATATATATCTAGATAGTTGTTTATTATTGCGAGTTTACGATAATTTGGTTTAATTGTGTTTAATTATAATATATTACCTTAAAATCAAAGCAATAATGAAAAAAAAGATGAAATCAATTTAATAACGAATGCTTAGATTTAACGACCTTTTCACACTCATCGATGATAAACTTGAATGGAAATGACAGGTCATCGTTAGGAGATCCCATATCTGTTTCTCATTTTACCTATACTTTAACGTGTGCATCTAAACTTTTCAAGCTTTGTGGTGTTATTGATCTAAAAATAAAATAAAATTTTTTGGTGTGTTTTTGCCCCAATTCTTTGGCATGACAGAATAGCTATATCAAATTGAAAATTTTAAGAAGTCATTTTGATTTAGAAATTTCAGTTCTCATGAAGTTGTAAATTTCAATAAAATGGTAGGATAAAATCTATCACACACGCTCCTGAAATTATCTCTATCAAAATATTTATATTATTTCACAATGTATAACAACAACAACGATCAATTGAATCTTCAGTTTGAAAGCCTTCGATTCCACCATTTTACTTCGCGCGATTTAATTGAAGTTGAAATCTGATAGTTATTTTTTTTCTTAATAGTTCCTTCAACTTCTTGGCTCCACCATTTTTCTTTACATATTTAGTTAAAACTGGAGTGTGAAGATCATTTATGTTTGTAAGCTCTTATTAATATTCCTTACTACTACCTTTTCCCTCCCTTTTCATGAACATTTTTGGGTTGCCCAGAAAATAGAATTCTCAAAAATTTGAGAAATGTTACAAAGATTAGAAAGAGTGCACAAAGTTTAACTATTAAACCCTCTACTCCATCAATGCAATTGATAAAAATAAAACCAGGTTTCATTATTTAACAAACTTCATCACCGCCATGAATTTTCATTTAAATTATTATTTCAACTCTACATTAGCTCCCCCTATTGTAATAAATGTAATAATCCATTATTAGCTACTTCTCAACCATTAGAACTGAAAGTTGCAAATTTATTGGACTACTATACAAGATGAAGACCTGCATTTTATCACAGTGTAATAGATGTATCTCTATTTTCTTGCCCTATAATAGAGAATTTTACAAAATTAAAGAAGTTAATAACCTTTGGACTTTCTTCATCACTACACAAATTGACATCTTGTATCAAGAAACTAAATAATTTTTTGAATATAAAAAGCAGCAAGAGGGCGCTGACCCATCATACAAACAAAAAACATTAGACAATGTTAGAAATAAAAGAACCTAGTGCCAAACAACGAGAAAAAAAGAACCTCAACTAAAGTCCACCTCTGTAAAAAACAAAGGTTCAAATGCGGAAAACCCACCAACCTATGGAATGGATAGATCCATCACTGCTAACTGCTAACCCATCAAAGAGTCCCAGATCTGACAAACCCAGAAGCAAGGCACCCCTGGTAGAACCATGAAAAAGAAAAAAATATGACTTCCCACATGAAAAAACAAAGAGGGCATCATCAAGGAAGATTCCCCACTGACCCAACAGGGCACCAATAAGACCAGAGATCCTCCCTCCATCGAGAAACACCTCTGAGAAGCGAGCATCCCGTGGGTCAAAAAATCCCCCGAAATAAAGAAGCATGGTCCATTACTCTGCAAAAACCACTGCCATTCCATGGAGGAACCAATGAGACACATGTTTGAGAAGCACCCTCCATTCGTCTGGTGTGGCATCATCAGATCCCTCTCTCCCTCCATCGTTGGCCACTCACTGTAAGAAAATGCAGCTTGCCTCGCAGTCATCCCCGCTCCAAGATAATAGTATTAAGGAAAGAAATAAGTTAACTGAAAAAAAAAAAAAACATTTGAATTCTAAGTTGTGTTTCGAATGGGGTAACTCGTGACAATTGCTTCTTATTAGCATACAATATAGACCCCTATTGTAAGAGATACTATTCCATTCCTTGTTAATGCATCTAGTATCTAGCAGAGAGATTTATACATTTTGTTATACCATAGCAATACGAAATCATACATCTTCATCTCCATCTTTTCATGAAACAAAGACGCAAATTATGTATCAATCAAGGGAACGGAGCCGCAAGATCTAGAATTGTAGAACATTAAAGTTCGTATCATGACATGTTTCATTTGTGAGGATGTTAGTTTACCATCATAGAAATTCTCACACTCATACCTTTGGATAGCTGATTATAGCTCATTAAGCTTTGCAAGCTTTTGGAGATAACTACCAAGTAATATTGAATTGATCTAACCGTTAAAGTTTTCAAATGAATGTACATGTGATATATAAACGTGTACATCTATTACATTCGATTTGGAAATGTAGCTTGTGCTCTCTATGAGATATCTCTTTGTATAGGTTCGCGTGTTCTATATAATGCTTTTCTTCGTCCCAACTGCACTTCTTATGGGCCGAAGCATGATTTGTTGGGTACATGCCTTCAAATTCACAAAGTAGACTCTGTCTCCTTCAGGTTTCTCAAATATGATTGGCCAGATCTTACTATCTCCTATACATGACTTGGATTCCGTACTTAAGATAATTTGATATTACACATTCTAGTAACACCTTAGATAGTGCCTCCACACATTCTAAGAATCTAGTTTTGCATGAGCTTTATTATAGAGCTTAAGCATGCATTCGATTGAGTAACACAATAGATGTAAAGTCCAATATAGTTAATTCTAATTTTTAAGGAACCCTATACTAGAAATATAGTGAATGCATAAAACATATTATAAAAGAAATATTTAATTGTCAAATTTATAAGCTATATCAGAATTGAGTAAAATTCATTTGTAAATATTTATTCATTGTTTTATTATTTTAATAACATAACGAACAGAAGGCAGTTATTTGTATTATAGATATACTAACCTCGTTATTTAGAACTATTCAAAATAAGTCTAGAACCAATTTTCTTTGTTGAAACGTGTCCCATAAATAGTGCGAGAACGCGATAATGATATTGAGTACTTTTATTTGACTACAATTTTTTTTAATAAAGAAAATACACCGGCACGGAGATTAGAGCCACACTCTGGTACATTTATTCCAAGGAATGGAAAAGAAAAAGGGTGAATAATAAAGAGGGTCTCCCCACGCCTTGTTCTAGTGTTCTTTTATTTATTGAATAGATTGGATGATGCAACGAATTGAGTTGAGCATTGAGCATTGAGCATGGGAATGCTATGCGAATTGCTTCTGAATGTAAACCACGAGCTGTTGGGTGATGCGGAAGGCCTTGCTGAGCACGGAATCGGGGAGAGGGGGGTTCGCGCCAAAGAGAGAATTGGCGATTGTCTGCACTCCCGGGAGCTGGCTGCTCAAAGCAGCGATGGCCACCGCATTCTCCTTCCCCACATTCTGCTGGAAATGCACGAGCGCCTTGGGGAAGACGAACACGTCTCCCTTTTCCAACGTCTTGCTGAAGAAGGTGTTGTTGGTGTCGATAAACCCTACAAAGAGCTCGCCTTCCGCTAGAAAGAGAACCTCGGTGGCTCTGGGGTGGGTGTGAGGAGGATTAATTCCACCCACTGCGTAGTCGATGCGGACCAGAGATATTCCCAACGTGTTCAGCCCCGGTATCTGCATTACGTTGGCAGGGGTCACGTTGGAGCTAACTGCATTGTCGGTGTTCCCCGCCTGCGCCAGCCCCCTGAAGAAGAAGTCCTCTGCCGATGCATCCTTGGCCTCTTTGCAAACGAATCCGTTCACCTTAACTGATCAATACAATTTGTTACTGTTTGCGGTAGTTATAATCACACCAATCATTAATAATCACATAAACGATTAATATTGCTGCACTCACCTTCGCTGTCCAGGACTGCGACGCAGAAATCTTGCAAGGGATCGGCATCCGCCGCCATCACATCTTCACTGTAACAACACATCAACAGGAAGAGTCCCAACGACAATTGCAAGCAAATCATCATTCCCTTCGCCATTTTATGCTGGAGAGTCTCCAGCAGAAGAGCTCAGGATATGGATGTGTGATTGAATATTTGTGTATATTACAAGACCATTACATGCCTATTATATAGGGGAAACATGCGAGGACTAATCCTTTCCCACGTAATTGTTTAATTGTAATATACTTCCAATATCATGCAATTGTTGACCTGTTATTTACGGACTGATTCATGCTGATGGAGTAATTGCTCATTACAATTGAGGGGACCAATTCATTTTTGACGTAGTCGTTAGTTATAATATATTTGGTTAGTAGGTGGTCTTTTCGTTTGCTCGAACTGATTCGGTAGATTTGTTCTTCCCATTCCTCTCTCTTTGTGCAGGAAAGTATATTCATCAACACGGAAATGTTTTCTGCGTATCCACAAAACAGATTCAAATGCTTTAGACTTGGTCGAGTGAGTACGTAAGGGCCCGTTCGGTGAGTGGAATAGGAATACGTATTGTATTCTGGAATAAAAAGTATTCCTATTCTCCGTTTGGTTCAGCCAATACTTGATGGGAATTCGCGGACCCGAAAATTTATGTTTTCTAAAATTTAAAAAAATGGAATAGGAATACGTATTCCAATAACACCTATTTTGGTGGAATTGCAAAATCCCATTTTTGGGCCAAAAATGGAATACGTATTCCATTTTTACCTCGTATTCCAATCCCGTTTTGGTGCATCCAAACAAGGAATTCAAATTTTTTGGAATACGTATTCCTATTCCTCTCACCAAACGGGCCCTAAGTGTTAGAAAAGTTCCAGCCCTTCCCTTATTTGTGTAGGAACCCACCAACTCTGCAGCCTTGTTCACATTTTTCTCAGCCCGCTTTACATCGTACGATCACGCGCACCGAAGTTTTCGAAATATTAACCAACAGAAGGGCCCGGCTCTATAATATTGTTTTATTAAGTTTGGGATGATGAAATTTTCTTTCTTGTTATGGATTTTTCTATCCATATTTAGTTTTAGGCGATTCATTAGGGGAAGCCACCCCTTAATTTAGAGATTCAATCTCACCACAGGTTCACCCAAAACTTGAGAGTGTTTCCATGTTCCAAAAGGATAGCTTGACACCATATGTATCTCTCTATAGGTGCAATCTACAATAGGTTATTTCACCATTAGTTTATAGAGGCAAAATTTTTCTCGTGAACGAAATTGTTTATCTAGTTAAATACAACATGTAATTAAATCAAATGACATAAAACAAATCTTTATCACAATCTATCTTGAGTGATATAAGTGACACATTCATTGTAGTGTGATAAAGGAATTAGATAAATAAATTCATAAAGGATAGAAATCAAAAATAATTCATTTTACATTCTCAAGGATCATTAAAACTAATAATTGTACAGAATTTAAAGGAAAGAATAGGTGCACGTGTTTAGAAATTTTATAATGTTTATGAGACATGACCTCAAAATATGTTTAATAATAAAGTAAAATAAGATAACTATATTATATTTAGATAGATTAGTCTTCCCTATGTATGTGACAACATAGTTGTAATTTATCTATGAAATAAACTAAGATGAGCTTGAGCTCTGTTCACGTGCTGAACATAGATTGTTTGAGCACGACATCTTTGAATCCTAAGATTTTTAGTTGCAACTAATCCATACTTAAGTCACTGAATTGGCCTATCCGATTCGTCATTATCAAATATTACAAGTTAAACTTTTACGAAAGAATATTGTGAAATTTAATGACACGAAAGAACATGGGTATTTGAAGGATCATGGTATGTCAAACTAGGTTCTTAAGTGGCAATGAAAATTCAGAAAATTAGTGTCAGGAAAGTTGACAAGTTTTTTTGGAATAAGTTATCATGTTATGCTAAAAATATGTATGAAAAGTGTTAGAATATTTATAATAACTGAGGGTGTGGGGTGAATTAGTTACCCAAGGCCGAGATGTACCAATTGAAAAATCAAACACTTAAACAACTCCAGATCTTATCATTTTATTGCTCGGTCTCCACTATAAATTTCTATTAACATTAGCTAGCGGTTCACTGTTCTAAAATAGCAGGCTTACAGAATGTAAACATTAGTCGATAAAATGCCACAATAAGATTCACATAAGTTTGTCACTAGGTTTGAACATGCAAGCCCAATTTAGGAAAAACCACCAACAACGTTTCACTAAGTTTCACTCTTCTTAAGCGGGCCCTGTTAGGAGCCAACCCTGTAAAAGTTTTCAATACAAACTATTAAATGTGACCTTGTTATTTGAAGGATTGAGTCACCCTATTAGAAGTGGCCTTGTTAAAGGAATTCAAAACATCCCATTAGAACGACAACTTATTAGAGGAATTACATAGACTGTTAGGTCACTATGACTGTTCGGTCAACCTTGATTAAAGGATTTCAAATACTGTTTACAATGGTTAGAAAGTAATAACCGGTTTGATCATTTAAGTATAACTCACTTTGCATGTACACATCTCAGTTCAGTTCTCATGTACCGATTCATTGTGTGGCCTCCATTGTCATCCCAGCTTTGATTTGCTTGGCAACCATTCAAGCAATCAGCCTTCACTTCCTCTCAACTCAATTCAACCTTCTGCTTAGATTCGCCAGTCAATAATGTCAACAATAACTCCAAATCTATGGAACTTGTTTACAAGCATACAGTCTCTCTGCTCATATAGAAATTTTACCCATGTACTTCTTTAAACAGGAAATCATGATCCTTTTCCTTTTAATCAACACTGCAGATCTTAGGATTTAGGATTCAATCCATCAAATAAATTATATATGATCACCATTTTGTTTATCTCTTCTTTTGTAGAAACTTCTCTTGGAATCCATCTCTTAGGCCGTTTACCTAATCCTCTCCTAGAATTAAATGATCAAACTCATTGATTCTTATCTCAACACGCTTTCCATATCCCAAGAAATCAACTTGGCCGGTTAGAAATTATGATTCGTCGCAAACAGTTAAGATGTTGTTCGTTGGGGAACACTGTGTTCTGACACTCAGTCATCATTGGGTTACTCGATTGCTATTAAATTTCTCACTCGACATATACACTGTCACTCGGTCGACACTGATGCTCGGTCAATACTGATTTTACTCGACACTTACTGTAGCCCAGTTGGCACTAGCATCACTTGGCATGTACGTAAAAATTCTTTAGTCTTCTACTATGTTACTCTGTCAAGCCTATACATTTGATCTATCTTTTATCACACTTTCAAGACTTGATCGTCACTGGCTTCTCCTCTTGTAACATGATTTGAACAATCAATACATCTTGTCAAATTCCAACTAATCAAGTGTCAATTTTTAGTTTCCTCATCAAAACTCAACCTATCCTCTAGATGCTTCTGTTATGAACAACTTCTCAAATCCTCTTAATCAATCAAATAGATATGGCAGTTAGATCAGATAACACTATCTCACCAATAGGTTTGACATTAATGACAACAAAACAATTGTTTCAATTGTAGTTTCCAACAAGAAATTGTACAAAATTAAATCTAGTTTGTAATATGAAAATCATTTTCTGAAAGAATGATTTCTATATGATGAAACCTTTAAATTTGAATACATTAGTACAATTTTTCTTTATAAGAAGATTAGAAACAGGTGAATGGCTAACCATCTTAAACAAAGTCAAATGATAATATTTTTTTTTTTACAAGATTCTAGATCTAAGTAATACAATTATGTTAGGATGTAGCACATATTTGTTTATAATTTATTTCTAAGAAATTAGATAATTACAAATTTTCCATTAATTTTTTTTTTGTAGAATATTAAATCTCATATTTGACCACCTTAAGTTATTATTGAATTCATCAAATTGATAACATTTTTTTTTTGTTATAGTAGGAGAAGCGTAAAATGTGACGTAATAATAAATATTTACAAAATGCGATATTATTTTTAAAAAATAGCTTCTTCTTTTTTTTTTTTCAATGAAGACTTATATTTCATATCGTCACTTTTTGGCATACCATGATCTCCTACATATCGACACAGTAAAAACAAAAATGTACACTATCTCCAAGGCAATTAGTTCTAAAATGAAGTATTGTGAAAACGATAAAATAGTGACAAGGAGAACATGACTTGGGAAATATATGAGGCAAATATCCATATTACAATTTCTCAATGAGTAAAAGTAGCTTGAAATATATTAATGTGAATGAAACAATAAACCTTACAAATCGAGGAGAATATTGAAGCTACGATGCGAAGGGGGAAATGATGGAACATAGAAGGACTATTTCTTACCAAGGTATATTTAGATCATAAAAAAATTATGCAATAAGTTATAATTGGTATAAGAGGGTTCTAGAAAGGGAAGGGCTTGACATGCACCAGATGAATGAGTTTCTACAACCTCATTGTAACGCAAACTTATAATTTTCCAAGTCTAGAAGTCATTTGATATAATTGATTAAAAATAAAATAAAGACAAACTAGAAAGAATCATAAAACATATACGTGGTTGATGAGTGAAAAAGAATGAAATATTAAATAGACAAGGGTATGTGCGTGTAGGTATACGGTAATCGTATTTTTATATGGAGCTAAATTAGACTCAAAGGGTAATTTTTTTCCAACTTTTGTTAGTATAGTTTCCCCTTGAATTATTCTACTAGCATTTGGGGGAAATGCCCCTTTCCTGGTGTATGAGAAAAATCCTTCTCATGCCCCTTTTCTAGGTATACAACGAGGTCAAGGGGTAACGACCTTGTGGGGGGTTTTTAGGGGCACCACCGCTAAAACTTCATCTGAATTTTATTATTATATTTTCTCTATTGGTTGTTATATTTATGATACAAATTTTGTAACCCACATAAATCTTTTTAAAAAATATTAAACTTAGGATTTAAAAATGATTAATTTGTATAATATTTCAACACTATTGAGCTCTAAGGGATTGTAGATTAAAAATTGTTACATTCAATAGATAATAATATTGGACTCTATTTGGTGGGGGCAGCCTTAGATTGGATGAAACACGATCCATTATTGTGTCTTCTTGTTGGGCTTAATTTTCTAGTTGAGGTCAGACGAGGGTTAAATAATTTCTTGAAATTTTATTATTTCAACTAGTTTAATAGATATTATGGTGGCATGAATGACCCTTCAATCTTTAATTTTATTCAACAGCGTTTCATTATTTCATCTTTGTTGGAATTTTGGATTCCTAGAATTATAATTGACGATTCAAGGTATTTTCTATTTTATTTATACATACATGTGTACTCTTACTCATTCTATTTTTTTAGGGGCACCCTTATAATAATTATACAAGTTTGGATTGATTTGTTTGAGTAAAAAATATGCTAGTGTCTCAGTTTGACAAATTCCCAATAATTAATTTAGAAATAGATAATGCGTTTGTTAATACTTGGATAAACCTTATTATTTTATCCTATAGAATACGCATTTTTGAATATTTTCAAGGTTTCTATGATACAATATGACTCTTAGGCTAGTTTTACTAATACTCCTTACATTATTTAATTTAAGTTTTACTTTGATTGAGTGTATAATGTGGAACTCTCTAGGCATTGCTTACTGTAAATGCTTCTATTTAGTACCTAAAATAAATATAGTCCTTGGTATCATTAGATGTAGAGAGTCGACATTGATATTATTATGTTATTATATTCTTTAAAAAAAAAAGGTTTCTTTACCTTTTGGCAAATCCTCTATTTATTGGTATCTTCCTTCACAAACTTGGGTCATGCAAAGAATAAATAATTATTTATGTGAATCCATGAAACCAAATACCTTGAAATGACTTTGTTACTATGGGATAAAACTCTATTATGGGTTGGTAAATTGGTTTGAAGTTATCATTTTAGTCTAGGACATCATCCCTATTCCAACCACGTGGGTGCCAACTAATAGTGAAATTATATGGGAAGTATGCCCTAGGAGGGTTGTGTGCATTCTTTTGTATCTGTTAAGAATATTATTATAAATATATGATGCATTCTTACCATTTTTTTTGTGAACCAAAATGATATGGTTCAGGATTTAATTGCTAAACCATAAATTTTATACGAATGACACATACTATACCATCAAACATATGCCTTTAATATTTAAAGCATTAAATAAAATTATTTTAATTTATATGCTACGATTACATCTTCATCTATATGATACAAGAAATAATATGTCGCTTTCCACTCAATATAGATCTAGATAAAGATTCATTTTATAGACTTTTGATTTAATTATATTAGTTATGTCACTTGATACACAATTGTATACATAATGAAAATCTCAACTTATAAATTAATGGAGAAACAAAAAGCACATGAGTGGATGTATGCAAATCCAAATCCCAAACCACATAAATAAAAGAAATTTTTTTTGGTTAGTAATGATTTAGTGTAGAATAACTAAAACTCATGACGGAATTACCGCAAGGCATTCAAAGGGATCTATAGATAAATAGGATTTAGACATTTCATAACTTTTATGAGATATACCATTAAATCAATTTAAAAATAAATTAAAATGGTCCATTATATCACGTTTTCATATATTGATGTCCCTTATCTATGTGAAAACATACTTTTAATTTCTCTATAAAACAGACAAAGGGGATCCTAAGTTCTATTGACACGTTGACCATAGATTCTTTGACCAATATATACTTAAACTCTCAATTTTTTAGTTATAGTTAATCCGTATTTGTGTCGTTGAATTGGAGTACTTGATTCATTGTTTTTTTAAAATTATAAATCTAATCCGTATAAGTTAATATTTTTTAATTTTATGACATGAAATAGTAAAAAATAAATGTAAGTAAACTTCAAGGGGACTACTTATAAAATGATGTATGGTGAAATTGAGAAGACAGTGGCAAGGGAAACATAAACTAGGCGAGATATTAGGAAATTATCCATATTATAATTTCTCAATTGGTAAGAGTAGCTCGAAATATCTTAACTTGAATAAAATAGTTAAACCTACAATTCAATGAGAACATTGAAATTATGATCCAAAGAGGGAAATGATGGAACCTAGAAGGATTGTTTCTTACTATGATACATGTAGATCATAAAGAGTATTAAAAAGTTATAATTGGTATAGGAGGGTCCTTGCAAGGGAAGGACTTGGTAGAGCCTATAAATTTGAGTTTTTACAACATCTCTGTTACATAAATTGATAATATTATACATCTTGAAGTCATTTAATACAACTAATAAAAAATAAAGTAGAGACAAACACGAGAGAATCGTAAAGGATTCACGTGGTTGATGAGTGAAAAAGAATAGAAAATTATATAGACAAGGGCCAAGTGCATGTAGGTACATGGTAATGAGGTTATTATTTGGAGCCTAATCTAACCGAAAATGTAAAATTTCCCCATCTTTATTAGCGTATTTCCCCCCTTAATCATTTAAATAGGGTCTGCGGACAGTGTCCTTGGGTTGCTTCCTCTTATAGTATAGGTCGGGTTCAAGGGGCAACATCCCCCAAAAGTTTGTCCAAATTTCAAATTATTTTACAACGGCATCAAAAGTTAGTTTTTCTATTGGCTGACATATTTCTAACCATAATTTTGTAATTGACACAAGTCTTGTTAAAATGTATTAGGGTTATGAATTTCATATGATAAATTTGTAGCATCTTTTAATAGTATTGAGTTGTAATGGATTATTGATTATAACTTTTTAGATTTAGTAGATTAATAATATTGGATTCTTTTGTTGGTGGATGTAGCCCAATATTGGGTGACCAACGATAAAATGTTGTGAGATCATCTCGTTGTGCCTAATTTTCTAATTTAGGTCACACGAGGGTCCTATTTCTATTTCTTAGTTTCTTATTGTTGTAACTAGTTTAATGGACAAGTTGGTAGTGTGTGCAGCCCTTTGATCTTCTATTTTATTCAGTACAATTTTATTACTTGATTTTTGTTAGAATTCTTGATGCCTATTTGTGTAATTGATGATTCAATACATTCTCTATTTTATTTATACTCACGTGTGTACTCTTGCTCACTATATGCCATTAGGAACACTATTATAATATAATTGATAGAAATTTAGATTCCATTAGTTGAGTAAAATATATGCTAGTGCGTTAATTTGGCTGATTTCTAGGATTAATTGACAAAGAGATAATGTATTGGATGATATTTGGCTAAATATTATTATTTTATCTCATTTTATATGTTTGTTGAATACTTCAGGCTTTCTATGATATAATTTGATGGTTAGGCAATGTTACTAATATTCTCGACTTAATTTAATTATATTTTCACCTTGATAACATTTTTTTTTCTTGTAGTACGAGAAGCATAAAATGTGATGTAATCATTCATATTTACAAAATGTGATACTTTTTTAAAAATTTAAAGGAAGAGGGCAAAAGTGTGATGATGTCTATAGAAAATAATAATTATATAATATTTCAATGGTTTGGATTGTACAGTGTAATATATAATCATGAAGAAGGAAAGTGTATGCCAAAATCTGCATAGAATTATAATTATAAATATTTTCACATTTTAAAACATTTTGTATGATTTGACATTAGGAAGGGAAAATGTATGCTAATATTTTAAAAAATGATCGTCAAATCATATTGTCTAAATTGAAGTTAGGCAATCTATATACTCATATTCACAAAAGACAATAATTATAAAATATTACATGCTAATATCTGCATAAATTAATAATTATGTAATATTTCAACGTTTTCAATATTTTAGATAATTTTATGTAGCATGTGATTAAAAGGGCATAAAATGTATTATAATAGATGAATAGAGAGTAATAATTACAAAATATTTGCACAAATTTTTAAAACTATTTGCATTCAACGAAATTCTGTATCATCGGCTCGAAGCATTTCTGTTGCAGAACCCATGCCGCATCTTAAAATTCCAAGAATGTTCTTTTTTACATAAGAAATAATAAATGACATTTCCAATCGTTAAAATACTTCTTCTTGTTAAATATTTGGGATTTAAAACAAATTAATCTTCCTAAAAATTGTAGTACAACTTATATTTGTTATTTTCCAAAAAGTTTGAGGCTGAGTTTTGTATATGACCGCTTTTGTTATTCCTACGTTAGATGCACCATCTCCTGTATGAGCACCAAATGTATCTCCCAGTACTACTTCAAGAGATTCGACCCTGCTGGGACTTGCGACATCCATTTCACTAGATGCTTTAAGGAATAATTTTACTAGATTGTTAAAATTAATAATCTGCCAAGCATTGATACCAACACTGTCAATTCTTCCAATGGAGCTTATGTGGTTTTTACATGGTAGACAAGTGACAGATTCATTTGAGGAACAATTTTAGGCCCCCCTTTCATTCTCTAAATGCTATGTAGCATAATATCCCGTGCATCCATTTATAATGCTTAGGCTACTTCCCACCAAAATATAAATAATGTGTGATCCATTGATATTTCAATAAATATATCACAAGTAATTATACTACATTGGATAGAGTGCTATCAGAAAGTTAGAAGAATCCTTTCCTAGGGGTAGATAGTAATTAATCAAATCAGACGTATCATGAATTATACATACAATAAAATATTATTTAATACGTCATTTAATTTCTATGAAATCATGCTGATTTAAAGATTTCCCATTTAATCGATGGTCAAATATAAATGATTCATTAAGCAACAATACTATATTTTAATTTAGGTTGCCTCATTCTTTTTCTAGGGTATCTTTTAGTTTTATGCTGGATAAAATTAGAGAAACAATATGGCTTCAGAGATCTGTGTCTTTTTTTGTAGATTTCATTTGACATTGTGCATGAGCTTCATGTGCCTCTGTATGCTTGCATGTAAATAGAAGGATGAAACAGATGTGGCCAATATAGGGTAGACAAAAATTCAATACATGGAAAATATGGACACGTTTGGCTACAGGAATAAAAATATGGGAATAGGAATTATTATTCTAGTTTAGTTATTCTGGAATAGAAAATGAGAATAAGTATGTATTCCTATTCTTCATTTGGTTAGATGAAATTGAAATTGGAGTTTGAATAATAGATAAAGAAAGTCAACAGGCCAATTCTCGTGTGCCTTTTCACTCTTGATGGATGTTTCATTCTAGAGACCTTGAGGCTTCTAAGCGATGAATCACAATGAGGACTGAGGATGGAACTTGGATCTTGTCTTTAACAAAAACACGGTCTAGTCTTGCCAATTTGATATCTTGATTGACCTTGTCATTCTTGAAAATTAGGTTCCAATGAGCATCCTCACTTAGCTATTGGAGATGGAGGAAAACTTAATAGAAGAGACATCAACAACTTAGCTTCCCAGAATGATATGCCATGGTATAATTGCTTTGGCTCACCCTTGCTCATATAATTTGCAGCCAAGAATAGGGGAAACACCAGAAGTGCATAAGAAGTGTGAGGCATAATTGAAGTTACCGTATAAAGCTTTGAAGTCGTAGGATCACATTGTGAGATTTTTTCACGATTTCATTGTGTACGAGTCCAAGAGTATCTATGAAGGGAAAAAGGAAGAGGATGTTCGAGTTCCTTGTGATTTTCTTCATCGGTCAGGTAATAAGATGCTTCATGTCCCTAAACATTCTTGATGTTTTGGCATATGATCTCAGTATTCAAAATCAATGCCTTGAATCCAATAGTGGTTTTCCCAAGAGTGAAACCTCTGTTCAAAATTGGTCATTTTACAAATTTCTTTAGCAAACCAATTTCTCTGACTTGGGTGCTCTCGGTGAATCTCCTCATGGACATGAAATTTAAATTTTCATGAAATATGAGTAGAAAAATTTAGGAAAGGAATACATATTCCAATTCCACCTATTTAGGTGGAATTACAAATGCTCAATTTTGGGCCAAAATGAGAATACGTATGAACCTATTCTCAATTTTGATTTGGTGCAACCAAAGGAAGGATTAGAAATTTTCATAATTTACATATGCCTAATACCTATTCCAGTCTAATTGCTACTGCCAAATGGGCCCTAGGAGAATACACCATGGAAAATAGGAGCATCTGGTGACAAATAATGTCAAGCTCTTTTTAGTAATTTTGCACGGTTAGTGCTGGCATTTCGGAGTTTGTGTTGGAAAAAAAAACTGCTATGATTTTCTTGTTAGGTTTACATAAATATAACTTGTGATAGACATTTGAGTATAGATCTGTGTACATTGCACAGCCTTCATAGTAGTTTGTGATTTCAATAATTGAAAATTTTGTAGATTTCTTGTGCTAAATTCATTGTTTGTGTATTCATTAAAACAAGACATTCTACTTTATGTTTGGGTATTCATTTAAAAAATATAATTTTTTCAATGGGTTTCAATAGATTTCATTTTTGATTGTTGTAAAAAACTTGTTTTCATGGGGAAAGATGTGAGGTCCCTCCTCACATGTACTTATTAAATATGCATCTCTCTGTTAAAACTGTTGTAGGAGATTAGAATGGATATGAAATAATGTTTAATGGTTTAGATGTCCTAATAAGAAGTGACATCCTAATACATTCGTGTTTTAAATATTCAGTGATTCATGAACAAACTACATTATCTCGACTGTTTAAACATTAAAATTTCACTAACGATGATACAAGGCTTTCTCACCTAATCATAAGGGTGTTGATTTTGATACCTGGACGATTAAGTTTTATGCTTCAGATAGTTCAGTATTCTTTTATTTTTGACGTAATGATGTTTAGGTATATACATGCCTAATGAGGATTATACTAGTACTTAATCTGAATTAATGAATAAGTTATGTTATTATTGATTATGTGATTTTTGATGATTAAATGTGAATAGAAATGAATTAAACAGTTAATTATATGAGAGATTCATGTAACTATCCAGATAAATTTTGAATATATGTATGTAATTTTCTTGAGCTATTGATATGCGTAATGAGTGTGTAGGGTATTTTAGCTGAGAAAATCTAACGGAGAAACAAAACTGAACCCTATGTACTGTTTGTGGAAACTATGGTTAAATTTGATGAAGGATACAAACCTTGTTGTTTGTATTTTATTTGTATTGTGAATTGAACGAATGTATCATTCTGTAATCAGTAAATGTTAATGTTTTGTAACAATGTTTTTATAGTGTCCCTTGACACTCGTGAATTGTATATGCATTCCAGCATGATAGTTAGGGTTAACCGAGTAACCTAAAGATCTAAGTCAGAGTAGCTTAGTGATCTTTTTGCTAATCAAGTTAGTAATCGATATTAATTACCCCTAATCCAGATTAGTGTTTAATCTACATTTTGAAGGTTGTTAGATAGTCCTAAAATTTCCTAGCCTTTAATAGGTCCCTAATTAATCCTAAAGACCTAAAAACATGAAATCTAAGTATCCAAGAGGAATGGGTATGGCTTGGGGGCATTTTCCACCCCCTTAGCCCCTTTTGTTGACTTTTATGGTCACTCAAAAACACCATTTTTGCTTTATTGCGAAAATCGATTGATTTCATCATGGGTTGGATAGCTTGAACTCCACCTTGAGGTTAGCCTTAGGTCTAGTTGTGTTAGAAGCCTCTAGAAATTTTAGGCAAGTGGGGGAGTTATTTCTTTTTAGAGATGGTTGAGTTTGTGATCTTATTTAGAGGCAATTTTGAGGAGGTTTGGAGTGTTCACCCAACCTCTACTTTTAGAGTGAAAATCAGGATTGAAGGAGAAGGAGAAGGAGAAGGAGAAGGAAGGGAATGCTCATCTCAAACTTGTTCTATTGCCATAACCCAAATTTGAAGGTAGGAATACTTCACCTCATTTTGTTCATGTTGTGCTTCATGTTTCAATTTTATTGTTTATGCACATGTTCGTGTGTGTGTTGAGTATGTTGGGAGGGTTTGAAACAGATTAACTTAAATGTCTTTCCTTTGTATTTTTGCTTTGAATTTCAAAGGGATTGTATACGTGTATTGGCATTACTCACCCTCGGATAGGGCAGAAGTGGCCATGTACAGGGAAAGGTCTTTAGTTGGACTCTGACAGTGTAGAGTCTCTTCTCAGGACGAGAAGAGGGAGAGAGGGTAGGGTGTTATGGGCCCCTACTTGTCAACACAAACCACGTATGAGTTTTGGAATGTAAGAATGGAAGAACAGAAGTTCTTGAGTTATAGCCCCGAAAGGGCACCTATTTTGGTGGTGTGCCTGATGTCTCCTGTCGAAAAAATCCACCTTCTCCCTAGTCTAGTTCAATGTCAAACCTGTTGTGTAAACTCGGGATGGGAGTCAATGTCTGATTTGGTCTTCATGTTATGATTGGTTGTCTCCTCGTCAGTTTTCATTCTCTCGACGATCACTGTGATGTATTGGAGAGTTCGTTCTTTTCTATGTTTAAAAAAAAATTAGAGTTATAATTGTCTAAATTATTATTAGAATTATTGAGTTATATTGTTGTTAATATTTTGTTCAAAATAATGTTATAACGTACATATTAACACTATTTTAAGGGTAGTCGTAAATTGTGTTTGTTAGTGGGTCTGGTATTCTTTTATGTTGTTAGTATAATATTTTAAATGTAAATAAAAGTAATAAGGTGTTAGATTTCAAATTAATGTTAGATGAGTAAGTTTTGTTAAAAATTTTTTTTGCTAGTATTATTTTGAAGTAATTTTAATTATTATGTTTTTAAATATTAGTTATTTAGTACATTTTAGTTAGAATGTTCGTATGTTAGATTATATTTAAAAATTTAGTATCATTATTGATTTGAAAAGGTTGTCTAAGATAAATTAGCTGCTGTATTTAACCCATTTTCAAATATATTTAGATTTATTATTTTAAGTGGTTATATCATTCTTAAATCAAAGGTTAGTGTTATTGTATCTTAAAATGTTTTAGATTAGTAAAGGTTGTAAAATTAAGTTAGATTATTAGATTAAATTTTAAGTGTTGAATATATATCTAGATAGTTGTTTATTATTGCGAGTTTACGATAATTTGGTTTAATTGTGTTTAATTATAATATATTACCTTAAAATCAAAGCAATAATGAAAAAAAAGATGAAATCAATTTAATAACGAATGCTTAGATTTAACGACCTTTTCACACTCATCGATGATAAACTTGAATGGAAATGACAGGTCATCGTTAGGAGATCCCATATCTGTTTCTCATTTTACCTATACTTTAACGTGTGCATCTAAACTTTTCAAGCTTTGTGGTGTTATTGATCTAAAAATAAAATAAAATTTGTTGGTGTGTTTTTGCCCCAATTCTTTGGCATGACAGAATAGCTCAATCAAATTGAAAATTTTAAGAAGTCATTTTGATTTAGAAATTTCAGTTCTCATGAAGTTGTAAATTTCAATAAAATGGTAGGATAAAATCTATCACACACGCTCCTGAAATTATCTCTATCAAAATATTTATATTATTTCACAATGTATAACAACAACAACGATCAATTGAATCTTCAGTTTGAAAGCCTTCGATTCCACCATTTTACTTCGCGCGATTTAATTGAAGTTGAAATCTGATAGTTATTTTTTTTCTTAATAGTTCCTTCAACTTCTTGGCTCCACCATTTTTCTTTACATATTTAGTTAAAACTGGAGTGTGAAGATCATTTATGTTTGTAAGCTCTTATTAATATTCCTTACTACTACCTTTTCCCTCCCTTTTCATGAACATTTTTGGGTTGCCCAGAAAATAGAATTCTCAAAAATTTGAGAAATGTTACAAAGATTAGAAAGAGTGCACAAAGTTTAACTATTAAACCCTCTACTCCATCAATGCAATTGATAAAAATAAAACCAGGTTTCATTATTTAACAAACTTCATCACCGCCATGAATTTTCATTTAAATTATTATTTCAACTCTACATTAGCTCCCCCTATTGTAATAAATGTAATAATCCATTATTAGCTACTTCTCAACCATTAGAACTGAAAGTTGCAAATTTATTGGACTACTATACAAGATGAAGACCTGCATTTTATCACAGTGTAATAGATGTATCTCTATTTTCTTGCCCTATAATAGAGAATTTTACAAAATTAAAGAAGTTAATAACCTTTGGACTTTCTTCATCACTACACAAATTGACATCTTGTATCAAGAAAATAAATAATTTTTTGAATATAAAAAGCAGCAAGAGGGCGCTGACCCATCATACAAACAAAAAACATTAGACAATGTTAGAAATAAAAGAACCTAGTGCCAAACAACGAGAAAAAAAGAACCTCAACTAAAGTCCACCTCTGTAAAAAACAAAGGTTCAAATGCGGAAAACCCACCAACCTATGGAATGGATAGATCCATCACTGCTAACTGCTAACCCATCAAAGAGTCCCAGATCTGACAAACCCAGAAGCAAGGCACCCCTGGTAGAACCATGAAAAAGAAAAAAATATGACTTCCCACATGAAAAAACAAAGAGGGCATCATCAAGGAAGATTCCCCACTGACCCAACAGGACACCAATAAGACCAGAGATCCTCCCTCCATCGAGAAACACCTCTGAGAAGCGAGCATCCCGTGGGTCAAAAAATCCCCCGAAATAAAGAAGCATGGTCCATTACTCTGCAAAAACCACTGCCATACCATGGAGGAACCAATGAGACACATGTTTGAGAAGCACCCTCCATTCGTCTGGTGTGGCATCATCAGATCCCTCTCTCCCTCCATCGTTGGCCCACTCACTGTAAGAAAATGCAGCTTGCCTCGCAGTCATCCCTGCTCCAAGATAATAGTATTAAGGAAAGAAATAAGTTAACTGAAAAAAAAAAAAAATTTGAATTCTAAGTTGTGTTTCGAATGGGGTAACTCGTGACAATTGCTTCTTATTAGCATACAATATAGACCCCTATTGTAAGAGATACTATTCCATTCCTTGTTAATGCATCTAGTATCTAGCAGAGAGATTTATACATTTTGTTATACCATAGCAATACGAAATCATACATCTTCATCTCCATCTTTTCATGAAACAAAGACGCAAATTATGTATCAATCAAGGGAACGGAGCCGCAAGATCTAGAATTGTAGAACATTAAAGTTCGTATCATGACATGTTTCATTTGTGAGGATGTTAGTTTACCATCATAGAAATTCTCACACTCATACCTTTGGATAGCTGATTATAGCTCATTAAGCTTTGCAAGCTTTTGGAGATAACTACCAAGTAATATTGAATTGATCTAACCGTTAAAGTTTTCAAATGAATGTACATGTGATATATAAACGTGTACATCTATTACATTCGATTTGGAAATGTAGCTTGTGCTCTCTATGAGATATCTCTTTGTATAGGTTCGTGTGTTCTATATAATGCTTTTCTTCGTCCCAACTGCACTTCTTATGGGCCGAAGCATGATTTGTTGGGTACATGCCTTCAAATTCACAAAGTAGACTCTGTCTCCTTCAGGTTTCTCAAATATGATTGGCCAGATCTTACTATCTCCTATACATGACTTGGATTCCGTACTTAAGATAATTTGATATTACACATTCTAGTAACACCTTAGATAGTGCCTCCACACATTCTAAGAATCTAGTTTTGCATGAGCTTTATTATAGAGCTTAAGCATGCATTCGATTGAGTAACACAATAGATGTAAAGTCCAATATAGTTAATTCTAATTTTTAAGGAACCCTATACTAGAAATATAGTGAATGCATAAAACATATTATAAAAGAAATATTTAATTGTCAAATTTATAAGCTATATCAGAATTGAGTAAAATTCATTTGTAAATATTTATTCATTGTTTTATTATTTTAATAACATAACGAACAGAAGGCAGTTATTTGTATTATAGATATACTAACCTCGTTATTTAGAACTATTCAAAATAAGTCTAGAACCAATTTTCTTTGTTGAAACGTGTCCCATAAATAGTGCGAGAACGCGATAATGATATTGAGTACTTTTATTTGACTACAATTTTTTTTAATAAAGAAAATACACCGGCACGGAGATTAGAGCCACACTCTGGTACATTTATTCCAAGGAATGGAAAAGAAAAAGGGTGAATAATAAAGAGGGTCTCCCCACGCCTTGTTCTAGTGTTCTTTTATTTATTGAATAGATTGGATGATGCAACGAATTGAGTTGAGCATTGAGCATTGAGCATGGGAATGCTATGCGAATTGCTTCTGAATGTAAACCACGAGCTGTTGGGTGATGCGGAAGGCCTTGCTGAGCACGGAATCGGGGAGAGGGGGGTTCGCGCCAAAGAGAGAATTGGCGATTGTCTGCACTCCCGGGAGCTGGCTGCTCAAAGCAGCGATGGCCACCGCATTCTCCTTCCCCACATTCTGCTGGAAATGCACGAGCGCCTTGGGGAAGACGAACACGTCTCCCTTTTCCAACGTCTTGCTGAAGAAGGTGTTGTTGGTGTCGATAAACCCTACAAAGAGCTCGCCTTCCGCTAGAAAGAGAACCTCGGTGGCTCTGGGGTGGGTGTGAGGAGGATTAATTCCACCCACTGCGTAGTCGATGCGGACCAGAGATATTCCCAACGTGTTCAGCCCCGGTATCTGCATTAGGTTGGCAGGGGTCACGTTGGAGCTAACTGCATTGTCGGTGTTCCCCGCCTGCGCCAGCCCCCTGAAGAAGAAGTCCTCTGCCGATGCATCCTTGGCCTCTTTGCAAACGAATCCGTTCACCTTAACTGATCAATACAATTTGTTACTGTTTGCGGTAGTTATAATCACACCAATCATTAATAATCACATAAACGATTAATATTGCTGCACTCACCTTCGCTGTCCAGGACTGCGACGCAGAAATCTTGCAAGGGATCGGCATCCGCCGCCATCACATCTTCACTGTAACAACACATCAACAGGAAGAGTCCCAACGACAATTGCAAGCAAATCATCATTCCCTTCGCCATTTTATGCTGGAGAGTCTCCAGCAGAAGAGCTCAGGATATGGATGTGTGATTGAATATTTGTGTATATTACAAGACCATTACATGCCTATTATATAGGGGAAACATGCGAGGACTAATCCTTTCCCACGTAATTGTTTAATTGTAATATACTTCCAATATCATGCAATTGTTGACCTGTTATTTACGGACTGATTCATGCTGATGGAGTAATTGCTCATTACAATTGAGGGGACCAATTCATTTTTGACGTAGTCGTTAGTTATAATATATTTGGTTAGTAGGTGGTCTTTTCGTTTGCTCGAACTGATTCGGTAGATTTGTTCTTCCCATTCCTCTCTCTTTGTGCAGGAAAGTATATTCATCAACACGGAAATGTTTTCTGCGTATCCACAAAACAGATTCAAATGCTTTAGACTTGGTCGAGTGAGTACGTAAGGGCCCGTTCGGTGAGTGGAATAGGAATACGTATTGTATTCTGGAATAAAAAGTATTCCTGTTCTCCGTTTGGTTCAGCCAATACTTGATGGGAATTCGCGGACCCGAAAATTTACGTTTTCTAAAATTTAAAAAAATGGAATAGGAATACGTATTCCAATAACACCTATTTTGGTGGAATTGCAAAATCCCATTTTTGGGCCAAAAATGGAATACGTATTCCATTTTTACCTCGTATTCCAATCCCGTTTTGGTGCATCCAAACAAGGAATTCAAATTTTTTGGAATACGTATTCCTATTCCTCTCACCAAACGGGCCCTAAGTGTTAGAAAAGTTCCAGCCCTTCCCTTATTTGTGTAGGAACCCACCAACTCTGCAGCCTTGTTCACATTTTTCTCAGCCCGCTTTACATCGTACGATCACGCGCACCGAAGTTTTCGAAATATTAACCAACAGAAGGGCCCGGCTCTATAATATTGTTTTATTAAGTTTGGGATGATGAAATTTTCTTTCTTGTTATGGATTTTTCTATCCATATTTAGTTTTAGGCGATTCATTAGGGGAAGCCACCCCTTAATTTAGAGATTCAATCTCACCACAGGTTCACCCAAAACTTGAGAGTGTTTCCATGTTCCAAAAGGATAGCTTGACACCATATGTATCTCTCTATAGGTGCAATCTACAATAGGTTATTTCACCATTAGTTTATAGAGGCAAAATTTTTCTCGTGAACGAAATTGTTTATCTAGTTAAATACAACATGTAATTAAATCAAATGACATAAAACAAATCTTTATCACAATCTATCTTGAGTGATATAAGTGACACATTCATTGTAGTGTGATAAAGGAATTAGATAAATAAATTCATAAAGGATAGAAATTAAAAATAATTCATTTTACATTCTCAAGGATCATTAAAACTAATAATTGTACAGAATTTAAAGGAAAGAATAGGTGCACGTGTTTAGAAATTTTATAATGTTTATGAGACATGACCTCAAAATATGTTTAATAATAAAGTAAAATAAGATAACTATATTATATTTAGATAGATTAGTCTTCCCTATGTATGTGACAACATAGTTGTAATTTATCTATGAAATAAACTAAGCTGAGCTTGAGCTCTGTTCACGTGCTGAACATAGATTGTTTGAGCACGACATCTTTGAATCCTAAGATTTTTAGTTGCAACTAATCCATACTTAAGTCACTGAATTGGCCTATCCGATTCGTCATTATCAAATATTACAAGTTAAACTTTTACGAAAGAATATTGTGAAATTTAATGACGCGAAAGAACATGGGTATTTGAAGGATCATGGTATGTCAAACTAGGTTCTTAAGTGGCAATGAAAATTCAGAAAATTAGTGTCAGGAAAGTTGACAAGTTTTTTTGGAATAAGTTATCATGTTATGCTAAAAATATGTATGAAAAGTGTTAGAATATTTATAATAACTGAGGGTGTGGGGTGAATTAGTTACCCAAGGTCGAGATGTACCAATTGAAAAATCAAACACTTAAACAACTCCAGATCTTATCATTTTATTGCTCGGTCTCCACTATAAATTTCTATTAACATTAGCTAGCGGTTCACTGTTCTAAAATAGCAGGCTTACAGAATGTAAACATTAGTCGATAAAATGCCACAATAAGATTCACATAAGTTTGTCACTAGGTTTGAACATGCAAGCCCAATTTAGGAAAAACCACCAACAACGTTTCACTAAGTTTCACTCTTCTTAAGCGGGCCCTGTTAGGAGCCAACCCTGTAAAAGTTTTCAATACAAAATATTAAATGTGACCTTGTTATTTGAAGGATTGAGTCACCCTATTAGAAGTGGCCTTGTTAAAGGAATTCAGAACATCCCATTAGAACGACAACTTATTAGAGGAATTACATAGACTGTTAGGTCACTATGACTGTTCGGTCAACCTTGATTAAAGGATTTCAAATACTGTTTACAATGGTTAGAAAGTAATAACCGGTTTGATCATTTAAGTATAACTCACTTTGCATGTACACATCTCAGTTCAGTTCTCATGTACCGATTCATTGTGTGGCCTCCATTGTCATCCCAGCTTTGATTTGCTTGGCAACCATTCAAGCAATCAGCCTTCACTTCCTCTCAACTCAATTCAACCTTCTGCTTAGATTCGCCAGTCAATAATGTCAACAATAACTCCAAATCTATGGAACTTGTTTACAAGCATACAGTCTCTCTGCTCATATAGAAATTTTACCCATGTACTTCTTTAAACAGGAAATCATGATCCTTTTCCTTTTAATCAACACTGCAGATCTTAGGATTTAGGATTCAATCCATCAAATAAATTATATATGATCACCATTTTGTTTATCTCTTCTTTTGTAGAAACTTCTCTTGGAATCCATCTCTTAGGCCGTTTACCTAATCCTCTCCTAGAATTAAATGATCAAACTCATTGATTCTTATCTCAACACACTTTCCATATCCCAAGAAATCAACTTGGCCGGTTAGAAATTATGATTCGTCGCAAACAGTTAAGATGTTGTTCGTTGGGGAACACTGTGTTCTGACACTCAGTCATCATTGGGTTACTCGATTGCTATTAAATTTCTCACTCGACATATACACTGTCACTCGGTCGACACTGATGCTCGGTCAATACTGATTTTACTCGACACTTACTGTAGCCCAGTTGGTACTAGCATCACTTGGCATGTACGTCAAAATTCTTTAGTCTTCTACTATGTTACTCTGTCAAGCCTATACATTTGATCTATCTTTTATCACACTTTCAAGACTTGATCGTTACTGGCTTCTCCTCTTGTAACATGATTTGAACAATCAATACATCTTGTCAAATTCCAACTAATCAAGTGTCAATTTTTAGTTTCCTCATCAAAACTCAACCTATCCTCTAGATGCTTCTGTTATGAACAACTTCTCAAATCCTCTTAATCAATCAAATAGATATGGCAGTTAGATCAGATAACACTATCTCACCAATAGGTTTGACATTAATGACAACAAAACAATTGTTTCAATTGTAGTTTCCAACAAGAAATTGTACAAAATTAAATCTAGTTTGTAATATGAAAATCATTTTATGAAAGAATGATTTCTATATGATGAAACCTTTAAATTTGAATACATTAGTACAATTTTTCTTTATAAGAAGATTAGAAACAGGTGAATGGCTAACCATCTTAAACAAAGTCAAATGATAATATTTTTTTTTTTACAAGATTCTAGATCTAAGTAATACAATTATGTTAGGATGTAGCACATATTTGTTTATAATTTATTTCTAAGAAATTAGATAATTACAAATTTTCCATTAATTTTTTTTTTGTAGAATATTAAATCTCATATTTGACCACCTTAAGTTATTATTGAATTCATCAAATTGATAACATTTTTTTTTTGTTATAGTAGGAGAAGCGTAAAATGTGACGTAATAATAAATATTTACAAAATGCGATATTATTTTTAAAAAATAGCTTCTTCTTCTTTTTTTTTCAATGAAGACTTATATTTCATATCGTCACTTTTTGGCATACCATGATCTCCTACATATCGACACAGTAAAAACAAAAATGTACACTATCTCCAAGGCAATTAGTTCTAAAATGAAGTATTGTGAAAACGATAAAATAGTGACAAGGAGAACATGACTTGGGAAATATATGAGGCAAATATCCATATTACAATTTCTCAATGAGTAAAAGTAGCTTGAAATATATTAATGTGAATGAAACAATAAACCTTACAAATCGAGGAGAATATTGAAGCTACGATGCGAAGGGGGAAATGATGGAACATAGAAGGACTATTTCTTACCAAGGTATATTTAGATCATAAAAAAATTATGCAATAAGTTATAATTGGTATAAGAGGGTTCTAGAAAGGGAAGGGCTTGACATGCACCAGATGAATGAGTTTCTACAACCTCATTGTAACGCAAACTTATAATTTTCCAAGTCTAGAAGTCATTTGATATAATTGATTAAAAATAAAATAAAGACAAACTAGAAAGAATCATAAAACATATACGTGGTTGATGAGTGAAAAAGAATGAAATATTAAATAGACAAGGGTATGTGCGTGTAGGTATACGGTAATCGTATTTTTATATGGAGCTAAATTAGACTCAAAGGGTAATTTTTTTCCAACTTTTGTTAGTATAGTTTCCCCTTGAATTATTCTACTAGCATTTGGGGGAAATGCCCCTTTCCTGGTGTATGAGAAAAATCCTTCTCATGCCCCTTTTCTAGGTATACAACGAGGTCAAGGGGTAACGACCTTGTGGGGGGTTTTTAGGGGCACCACCGCTAAAACTTCATCTGAATTTTATTATTATATTTTCTCTATTGGTTGTTATATTTATGATACAAATTTTGTAACCCACATAAATCTTTTTAAAAAATATTAAACTTAGGATTTAAAAATGATTAATTTGTATAATATTTCAACACTATTGAGCTCTAAGGGATTGTAGATTAAAAATTGTTACATTCAATAGATAATAATATTGGACTCTATTTGGTGGGGGCAGCCTTAGATTGGATGAAACACGATCCATTATTGTGTCTTCTTGTTGGGCTTAATTTTCTAGTTGAGGTCAGACGAGGGTTAAATAATTTCTTGAAATTTTATTATTTCAACTAGTTTAATAGATATTATGGTGGCATGAATGACCCTTCAATCTTTAATTTTATTCAACAGCGTTTCATTATTTCATCTTTGTTGGAATTTTGGATTCCTAGAATTATAATTGACGATTCAAGGTATTTTCTATTTTATTTATACATACATGTGTACTCTTACTCATTCTATTTTTTTAGGGGCACCCTTATAATAATTATACAAGTTTGGATTGATTTGTTTGAGTAAAAAATATGCTAGTGTCTCAGTTTGACAAATTCCCAATAATTAATTTAGAAATAGATAATGCGTTTGTTAATACTTGGATAAACCTTATTATTTTATCCTATAGAATACGCATTTTTGAATATTTTCAAGGTTTCTATGATACAATATGACTCTTAGGCTAGTTTTACTAATACTCCTTACATTATTTAATTTAAGTTTTACTTTGATTGAGTGTATAATGTGGAACTCTCTAGGCATTGCTTACTGTAAATGCTTCTATTTAGTACCTAAAATAAATATAGTCCTTGGTATCATTAGATGTAGAGAGTCGACATTGATATTATTATGTTATTATATTCTTTAAAAAAAAAAGGTTTCTTTACCTTTTGGCAAATCCTCTATTTATTGGTATCTTCCTTCACAAACTTGGGTCATGCAAAGAATAAATAATTATTTATGTGAATCCATGAAACCAAATACCTTGAAATGACTTTGTTACTATGGGATAAAACTCTATTATGGGTTGGTAAATTGGTTTGAAGTTATCATTTTAGTCTAGGACATCATCCCTATTCCAACCACGTGGGTGCCAACTAATAGTGAAATTATATGGGAAGTATGCCCTAGGAGGGTTGTGTGCATTCTTTTGTATCTGTTAAGAATATTATTATAAATATATGATGCATTCTTACCATTTTTTTTGTGAACCAAAATGATATGGTTCAGGATTTAATTGCTAAACCATAAATTTTATGCGAATGACACATACTATACCATCAAACATATGCCTTTAATATTTAAAGCATTAAATAAAATTATTTTAATTTATATGCTACGATTACATCTTCATCTATATGATACAAGAAATAATATGTCGCTTTCCACTCAATATAGATCTAGATAAAGATTCATTTTATAGACTTTTGATTTAATTATATTAGTTATGTCACTTGATACACAATTGTATACATAATGAAAATCTCAACTTATAAATTAATGGAGAAACAAAAAGCACATGAGTGGATGTATGCAAATCCAAATCCCAAACCACATAAATAAAAGAATTTTTTTTTGGTTAGTAATGATTTAGTGTAGAATAACTAAAACTCATGACGGAATTACCGCAAGGCATTCAAAGGGATCTATAGATAAATAGGATTTAGACATTTCATAACTTTTATGAGATATACCATTAAATCAATTTAAAAATAAATTAAAATGGTCCATTATATCACGTTTTCATATATTGATGTCCCTTATCTATGTGAAAACATACTTTTAATTTCTCTATAAAACAGACAAAGGGGATCCTAAGTTCTATTGACACGTTGACCATAGATTCTTTGACCAATATATACTTAAACTCTCAATTTTTTAGTTATAGTTAATCCGTATTTGTGTCGTTGAATTGGAGTACTTGATTCATTGTTTTTTTAAAATTATAAATCTAATCCGTATAAGTTAATATTTTTTAATTTTATGACATGAAATAGTAAAAAATAAATGTAAGTAAACTTCAAGGGGACTACTTATAAAATGATGTATGGTGAAATTGAGAAGATAGTGGCAAGGGAAACATAAACTAGGCGAGATATTAGGAAATTATCCATATTATAATTTCTCAATTGGTAAGAGTAGCTCGAAATATCTTAACTTGAATAAAATAGTTAAACCTACAATTCAATGAGAACATTGAAATTATGATCCAAAGAGGGAAATGATGGAACCTAGAAGGATTGTTTCTTACTATGATACATGTAGATCATAAAGAGTATTAAAAAGTTATAATTGGTATAGGAGGGTCCTTGCAAGGGAAGGACTTGGTAGAGCCTATAAATTTGAGTTTTTACAACATCTCTGTTACATAAATTGATAATATTATACATCTTGAAGTCATTTAATACAACTAATAAAAAATAAAGTAGAGACAAACACGAGAGAATCGTAAAGGATTCACGTGGTTGATGAGTGAAAAAGAATAGAAAATTATATAGACAAGGGCCAAGTGCATGTAGGTACATGGTAATGAGGTTATTATTTGGAGCCTAATCTAACCGAAAATGTAAAATTTCCCCATCTTTATTAGCGTATTTCCCCCCTTAATCATTTAAATAGGGTCTGCGGACAGTGTCCTTGGGTTGCTTCCTCTTATAGTATAGGTCGGGTTGAAGGGGCAACATCCCCCAAAAGTTTGTCCAAATTTCAAATTATTTTACAACGGCATCAAAAGTTAGTTTTTCTATTGGCTGACATATTTCTAACCATAATTTTGTAATTGACACAAGTCTTGTTAAAATGTATTAGGGTTATGAATTTCATATGATAAATTTGTAGCATCTTTTAATAGTATTGAGTTGTAATGGATTATTGATTATAACTTTTTAGATTTAGTAGATTAATAATATTGGATTCTTTTGTTGGTGGATGTAGCCCAATATTGGGTGACCAACGATAAAATGTTGTGAGATCATCTCGTTGTGCCTAATTTTCTAATTTAGGTCACACGAGGGTCCTATTTCTATTTCTTAGTCTCTTATTGTTGTAACTAGTTTAATGGACAAGTTGGTAGTGTGTGCAGCCCTTTGATCTTCTATTTTATTCAGTACAATTTTATTACTTGATTTTTGTTAGAATTCTTGATGCCTATTTGTGTAATTGATGATTCAAGACATTCTCTATTTTATTTATACTCACGTGTGTACTCTTGCTCACTATATGCCATTAGGAACACTATTATAATATAATTGATAGAAATTTAGATTCCATTAGTTGAGTAAAATATATGCTAGTGCGTTAATTTGGCTGATTTCTAGGATTAATTGACAAAGAGATAATGTATTGGATGATATTTGGCTAAATATTATTATTTTATCTCGTTTTATATGTTTGTTGAATACTTCAGGCTTTCTATGATATAATTTGATGGTTAGGCAATGTTACTAATATTCTCGACTTAATTTAATTATATTTTCACCTTGATAACATTTTTTTTTCTTGTAGTACGAGAAGCATAAAATGTGATGTAATCATTCATATTTACAAAATGTGATACTTTTTAAAAAATTTAAAGGAAGAGGGCAAAAGTGTGATGATGTCTATAGAAAATAATAATTATATAATATTTCAATGGTTTGGATTGTACAGTGTAATATATAATCATGAAGAAGGAAAGTGTATGCCAAAATCTGCATAGAATTATAATTATAAATATTTTCACATTTTAAAACATTTTGTATGATTTGACATTAGGAAGGGAAAATGTATGCTAATATTTTAAAAAATGATCGTCAAATCATATTGTCTAATTTGAAGTTAGGCAATCTATATACTCATATTCACAAAAGACAATAATTATAAAATATTACATGCTAATATCTGCATAAATTAATAATTATGTAATATTTCAACGTTTTCAATATTTTAGATAATTTTATGTAACATGTGATTAAAAGGACATAAAATGTATTATAATAGATGAATAGAGAGTAATAATTACAAAATATTTGCGCAAATTTTTAAAACTATTTGCATTCAACGAAATTCTGTATCATCGGCTCGAAGCATTTCTGTTGCAGAACCCATGCCGCATCTTAAAATTCCAAGAATGTTCTTTTTTACATAAGAAATAATAAATGACATTTCCAAGCGTTAAAATACTTCTTCTTGTTAAATATTTGGGATTTAAAACAAATTAATCTTCCTAAAAATTGTAGTACAACTTATATTTGTTATTTTCCAAAAAGTTTGAGGCTGAGTTTTGTATATGACCGCTTTTGTTATTCCTACGTTAGATGCACCATCTCCTGTATGAGCACCAAATGTATCTCCCAGTACTACTTCAAGAGATTCGACCCTGCTGGGACTTGCGACATCCGTTTCACTAGATGCTTTAAGGAATAATTTTACTAGATTGTTAAAATTAATAATCTGCCAAGCACTGATACCAACACGGTCAATTCTTCCAATGGAGCTTATGTGGTTTTTACATGGTAGACAAGTGACAGATTCATTTGAGGAACAATTTTAGGCCCCCCTTTCATTCTCTAAATGCTATGTAGCATAATATCCCGTGCATCCATTTATAATGCTTAGGCTACTTCCCACCAAAATATAAATAATGTGTGATCCATTGATATTTCAATAAATATATCACAAGTAATTATACTACATTGGATAGAGTGCTATTAGAAAGTTAGAAGAATCCTTTCCTAGGGGTAGATAGTAATTAATCAAATCAGACGTATCATGAATTATACATACAATAAAATATTATTTAATACGTCATTTAATTTCTATGAAATCATGCTGATTTAAAGATTTCCCATTTAGTCGATGGTCAAATATAAATGATTCATTAAGCAACAATAGTATATTTTAATTTAGGTTGCCTCATTCTTTTTCTAGGGTATCTTTTAGTTTTATGCTGGATAAAATTAGAGAAACAATATGGCTTCAGAGATCTGTGTCTTTTTTTGTAGATTTCATTTGACATTGTGCATGAGCTTCATGTGCCTCTGTATGCTTGCATGTAAATAGAAGGATGAAACAGATGTGGCCAATATAGGGTAGACAAAAATTCAATACATGGAAAATATGGACACGTTTGGCTACAGGAATAAAAATATGGGAATAGGAATTATTATTCTAGTTTAGTTATTCTGGAATAGAAAATGAGAATAAGTATGTATTCCTATTCTTCATTTGGTTAGATGAAATTGAAATTGGAGTTTGAATAATAGATAAAGAAAGTCAACAGGCCAATTCTCGTGTGCCTTTTCACTCTTGATGGATGTTTCATTCTAGAGACCTTGAGGCTTCTAAGCGATGAATCACAATGAGGACTGAGGATGGAACTTGGATCTTGTCTTTAACAAAAACACGGTCTAGTCTTGCCAATTTGATATCTTGATTGACCTTGTCATTCTTGAAAATTAGGTTCCAATGAGCATCCTCACTTAGCTATTGGAGATGGAGGAAAACTTAACAGAAGAGACATCAACAACTTAGCTTCCCAGAATGATATGCCATGGTATAATTGCTTTGGCTCACCCTTGCTCATATAATTTGCAGCCAAGAATAGGGGAAACACCAGAAGAGCATAAGAAGTGTGAGGCATAATTGAAGTTACCGTATAAAGCTCTGAAGTCATAGGATCACATTGTGAGATTTTTTCACGATTTCATTGTGTACGAGTCCAAGAGTATCTATGAAGGGAAAAAGGAAGAGGATGTTCGAGTTCCTTGTGATTTTCTTCATCGGTCAGGTAATAAGATGCTTCATGTCCCTAAACATTCTTGATGTTTTGGCATATGATCTCAGTATTCAAAATCAATGCCTTGAATCCAATAGTGGTTTTCCCAAGAGTGAAACCTCTGTTCAAAATTGGTCATTTTCCAAATTTCTTTAGCAAACCAATTTCTCTGACTTGGGTGCTCTCGGTGAATCTTCTCATGGACATGAAATTTAAATTTTCATGAAATATGAGTAGATAAATTTGGAAAAGGAATACATATTCCAATTCCACCTATTTAGGTGGAATTACAAATGCTCAATTTTGGGCCAAAATGAGAATACGTATGAACCTATTCTCAATTTTGATTTGGTGCAACCAAAGGAAGGATTAGAAATTTTCATAATTTACATATGCCTAATACCTATTCCAGTCTAATTGCTACTGCCAAATGGGCCCTAGGAGAATACACCATGGAAAATAGGAGCATCTGGTGACAAATAATGTCAAGCTCTTTTTAGTAATTTTGCACGGTTAGTGCTGGCATTTCGGAGTTTGTGTTGGAAAAAAAAACTGCTATGATTTTCTTGTTAGGTTTACATAAATATAACTTGTGATAGACATTTGAGTATAGATCTGTGTACATTGCACAGCCTTCATAGTAGTTTGTGATTTCAATAATTGAAAATTTTGTAGATTTCTTGTGCTGAATTCATTGTTTGTGTATTCATTAAAACAAGACATTCTACTTTATGTTTGGGTACTCATTTAAAAAATATAATTTTTTCAATGGGTTTCAATAGATTTCATTTTTGATTGTTGTAAAAAACTTGTTTTCATGGGGAAAGATGTGAGGTCCCTCCTCACATGTACTTATTAAATATGCATCTCTCTGTTAAAACTGTTGTAGGAGATTAGAATGGATATGAAATAATGTCTAATGGTTTAGATGTCCTAATAAGAAGTGACATCCTAATACATTCGTGTTTTAAATATTCAGTGATTCATGAACAAACTACATTATCTCGACTGTTTAAACATTAAAATTTAACTAACGATGATACAAGGCTTTCTCACCTAATCATAAGGGTGTTGATTTTGATACCTGGATGATTAAGTTTTATGCTTCAGATAGTTCAGTATTCTTTTATTGGTGACGTAATGATGTTTAGGTATATACATGCCTAATGAGGATTATACTAGTACTTAATCTGAATTAATGAATAAGTTATGTTATTATTGATTATGTGATTTTTGATGATTAAATGTGAATAGAAATGAATTAAACAGTTAATTATATGAGAGATTCATGTAACTATCCAGATAAATTTTGAATATATGTATGTAATTTTCTTGAGCTATTGATATGCGTAATGAGTGTGTAGGGTATTTTAGCTGACAAAATCTAACGGAGAAACAAAACTGAACCCTATGTACTGTTTGTGGAAACTATGGTTAAATTTGATGAAGGATACAAACCTTGTTGTTTGTATTTTATTTGTATTGTGAATTGAACGAATGTATCATTCTGTAATCAGTAAATGTTAATGTTTTGTAACAATGTTTTTATAGTGTCCCTTGACACTCGTGAATTGTATATGCATTCCAGCATGATAGTTAGGGTTAACTGAGTAACCTAAAGATCTAAGTCAGAGTAGCTTAGTGATCTTTTTGCTAATCAAGTTAGTAATCGATATTAATTACCCCTAATCCAGATTAGTGTTTAATCTACATTTTGAAGGTTGTTAGATAGTCCTAAAATTTCCTAGCCTTTAATAGGTCCCTAATTAATCCTAAAGACCTAAAAACATGAAATCTAAGTATCCAAGAGGAATGGGTATGGCTTGGGGGCATTTTCCACCCCCTTAGCCCCTTTTGTTGACTTTTATGGTCACTCAAAAACACCATTTTTGCTTTATTGCGAAAATCGATTGATTTCATCATGGGTTGGATAGCTTGAACTCCACCTTGAGGTTAGCCTTAGGTCTAGTTGTGTTAGAAGCCTCTAGAACTTTTAGGCAAGTGGGGGAGTTATTTCTTTTTAGAGATGGTTGAGTTTGTGATCTTATTTTGAGGAGGTTTGGAGTGTTCACCCAACCTCTACTTTTAGAGTGAAAATCAGGATTGAAGGAGAAGGAGAAGGAGAAGGAGAAGGAAGGGAATGCTCATCTCAAACTTGTTCTATTGCCATAACCCAAATTTGAAGGTAGGAATACTTCACCTCATTTTGTTCATGTTGTGCTTCATGTTTCAATTTTATTGTTTATGCACATGTTCGTGTGTGTGTTGAGTATGTTGGGAGGGTTTGAAACAGATTAACTTAAATGTCTTTCCTTTGTATTTTTGCTTTGAATTTCAAAGGGATTGTATACGTGTATTGGCATTACTCACCCTCGGATAGGGCAGAAGTGGCCATGTACAGGGAAAGGTCTTTAGTTGGACTCTGACAGTGTAGAGTCTCTTCTCAGGACGAGAAGAGGGAGAGAGGGTAGGGTGTTATGGGCCCCTACTTGTCAACACAAACCACGTATGAGTTTTGGAATGTAAGAATGGAAGAACAGAAGTTCTTGAGTTATAGCCCCGAAAGGGCACCTATTTTGGTGGTGTGCCTGATGTCTCCTGTCGAAAAAATCCACCTTCTCCCTAGTCTAGTTCAATGTCAAACCTGTTGTGTAAACTCGGGATGGGAGTCAATGTCTGATTTGGTCTTCATGTTATGATTGGTTGTCTCCTCGTCAGTTTTCATTCTCTCGACGATCACTGTGATGTATTGGAGAGTTCGTTCTTTTCTATGTTTAAAAAAAAATTAGAGTTATAATTGTCTAAATTATTATTAGAATTATTGAGTTATATTGTTGTTAATATTTTGTTCAAAATAATGTTATAACGTACATATTAACACTATTTTAAGGGTAGTCGTAAATTGTGTTTGTTAGTGGGTCTGGTATTCTTTTATGTTGTTAGTATAATATTTTAAATGTAAATAAAAGTAATAAGGTGTTAGATTTCAAATTAATGTTAGATGAGTAAGTTTTGTTAAAAAAATTTTTTGCTAGTATTATTTTGAAGTAATTTTAATTATTATGTTTTTAAATATTAGTTATTTAGTACATTTTAGTTAGAATGTTCGTATGTTAGATTATATTTAAACATTTAGTATCATTATTGATTTGAAAAGGTTGTCTAAGATAAATTAGCTGCTGTATTTAACCCATTTTCAAATATATTTAGATTTATTATTTTAAGTGGTTATATCGTTCTTAAATCAAAGGTTAGTGTTATTGTATCTTAAAATGTTTTAGATTAGTAAAGGTTGTAAAATTAAGTTAGATTATTAGATTAAATTTCAAGTGTTGAATATATATCTAGATAGTTGTTTATTATTGCGAGTTTACGATAATTTGGTTTAATTGTGTTTAATTATAATATATTACCTTAAAATCAAAGCAATAATGAAAAAAAAGATGAAATCAATTTAATAACGAATGCTTAGATTTAACGACCTTTTCACACTCATCGATGATAAACTTGAATGGAAATGACAGGTCATCGTTAGGAGATCCCATATCTGTTTCTCATTTTACCTATATTTTAACGTGTGCATCTAAACTTTTCAAGCTTTGTGGTGTTATTGATCTAAAAATAAAATAAAAATTTTTGGTGTGTTTTTGCCCCAATTCTTTGGCATGACAGAATAGCTCAATCAAATTGAAAATTTTAAGAAGTCATTTTGATTTAGAAATTTCAGTTCTCATGAAGTTGTAAATTTCAATAAAATGGTAGGATAAAATCTATCACACACGCTCCTGAAATTATCTCTATCAAAATATTTATATTATTTCACAATGTATAACAACAACAACGATCAATTGAATCTTCAGTTTGAAAGCCTTCGATTCCACCATTTTACTTCGCGCGATTTAATTGAAGTTGAAATCTGATAGTTATTTTTTTTCTTAATAGTTCCTTCAACTTCTTGGCTCCACCATTTTTCTTTACATATTTAGTTAAAACTGGAGTGTGAAGATCATTTATGTTTGTAAGCTCTTATTAATATTCCTTACTACTACCTTTTCCCTCCCTTTTCATGAACATTTTTGGGTTGCCCAGAAAATAGAATTCTCAAAAATTTGAGAAATGTTACAAAGATTAGAAAGAGTGCACAAAGTTTAACTATTAAACCCTCTACTCCATCAATGCAATTGATAAAAATAAAACCAGGTTTCATTATTTAACAAACTTCATCACCGCCATGAATTTTCATTTAAATTATTATTTCAACTCTACATTAGCTCCCCCTATTGTAATAAATGTAATAATCCATTATTAGCTACTTCTCAACCATTAGAACTGAAAGTTGCAAATTTATTGGACTACTATACAAGATGAAGACCTGCATTTTATCACAGTGTAATAGATGTATCTCTATTTTCTTGCCCTATAATAGAGAATTTTACAAAATTAAAGAAGTTAATAACCTTTGGACTTTCTTCATCACTACACAAATTGACATCTTGTATCAAGAAAATAAATAATTTTTTGAATATAAAAAGCAGCAAGAGGGCGCTGACCCATCATACAAACAAAAAACATTAGACAATGTTAGAAATAAAAGAACCTAGTGCCAAACAACGAGAAAAAAAGAACCTCAACTAAAGTCCACCTCTGTAAAAAACAAAGGTTCAAATGCGGAAAACCCACCAACCTATGGAATGGATAGATCCATCACTGCTAACTGCTAACCCATCAAAGAGTCCCAGATCTGACAAACCCAGAAGCAAGGCACCCCTGGTAGAACCATGAAAAAGAAAAAAATATGACTTCCCACATGAAAAAACAAAGAGGGCATCATCAAGGAAGATTCCCCACTGACCCAACAGGACACCAATAAGACCAGAGATCCTCCCTCCATCGAGAAACACCTCTGAGAAGCGAGCATCCCGTGGGTCAAAAAATCCCCCGAAATAAAGAAGCATGGTCCATTACTCTGCAAAAACCACTGCCATACCATGGAGGAACCAATGAGACACATGTTTGAGAAGCACCCTCCATTCGTCTGGTGTGGCATCATCAGATCCCTCTCTCCCTCCATCGTTGGCCACTCACTGTAAGAAAATGCAGCTTGCCTCGCAGTCATCCCCGCTCCAAGATAATAGTATTAAGGAAAGAAATAAGTTAACTGAAAAAAAAAAAAAAACATTTGAATTCTAAGTTGTGTTTCGAATGGGGTAACTCGTGACAATTGCTTCTTATTAGCATACAATATAGACCCCTATTGTAAGAGATACTATTCCATTCCTTGTTAATGCATCTAGTATCTAGCAGAGAGATTTATACATTTTGTTATACCATAGCAATACGAAATCATACATCTTCATCTCCATCTTTTCATGAAACAAAGACGCAAATTATGTATCAATCAAGGGAACGGAGCCGCAAGATCTAGAATTGTAGAACATTAAAGTTCGTATCATGACATGTTTCATTTGTGAGGATGTTAGTTTACCATCATAGAAATTCTCACACTCATACCTTTGGATAGTTGATTATAGCTCATTAAGCTTTGCAAGCTTTTGGAGATAACTACCAAGTAATATTGAATTGATCTAACCGTTAAAGTTTTCAAATGAATGTACATGTGATATATAAACGTGTACATCTATTACATTCGATTTGGAAATGTAGCTTGTGCTCTCTATGAGATATCTCTTTGTATAGGTTCGCGTGTTCTATATAATGCTTTTCTTCGTCCCAACTGCACTTCTTATGGGCCGAAGCATGATTTGTTGGTTACATGCCTTCAAATTCACAAAGTAGACTCTGTCTCCTTCAGGTTTCTCAAATATGATTGGCCAGATCTTACTATCTCCTATACATGACTTGGATTCCGTACTTAAGATAATTTGATATTACACATTCTAGTAACACCTTAGATAGTGCCTCCACACATTCTAAGAATCTAGTTTTGCATGAGCTTTATTATAGAGCTTAAGCATGCATTCGATTGAGTAACACAATAGATGTAAAGTCCAATATAGTTAATTCTAATTTTTAAGGAACCCTATACTAGAAATATAGTGAATGCATAAAACATATTATAAAAGAAATATTTAATTGTCAAATTTATAAGCTATATCAGAATTGAGTAAAATTCATTTGTAAATATTTATTCATTGTTTTATTATTTTAATAACATAACGAACAGAAGGCAGTTATTTGTATTATAGATATACTAACCTCGTTATTTAGAACTATTCAAAATAAGTCTAGAACCAATTTTCTTTGTTGAAACGTGTCCCATAAATAGTGCGAGAACGCGATAATGATATTGAGTACTTTTATTTGACTACAATTTTTTTTAATAAAGAAAATACACCGGCACGGAGATTAGAGCCACACTCTGGTACATTTATTCCAAGGAATGGAAAAGAAAAAGGGTGAATAATAAAGAGGGTCTCCCCACGCCTTGTTCTAGTGTTCTTTTATTTATTGAATAGATTGGATGATGCAACGAATTGAGTTGAGCATTGAGCATTGAGCATGGGAATGCTATGCGAATTGCTTCTGAATGTAAACCACGAGCTGTTGGGTGATGCGGAAGGGCTTGCTGAGCACGGAATCGGGGAGAGGGGGGTTCGCGCCAAAGAGAGAATTGGCGATTGTCTGCACTCCCGGGAGCTGGCTGCTCAAAGCAGCGATGGCCACCGCATTCTCCTTCCCCACATTCTGCTGGAAATGCACGAGCGCCTTGGGGAAGACGAACACGTCTCCCTTTTCCAACGTCTTGCTGAAGAAGGTGTTGTTGGTGTCGATAAACCCTACAAAGAGCTCGCCTTCCGCTAGAAAGAGAACCTCGGTGGCTCTGGGGTGGGTGTGAGGAGGATTAATTCCACCCACTGCGTAGTCGATGCGGACCAGAGATATTCCCAACGTGTTCAGCCCCGGTATCTGCATTACGTTGGCAGGGGTCACGTTGGAGCTAACTGCATTGTCGGTGTTCCCCGCCTGCGCCAGCCCCCTGAAGAAGAAGTCCTCTGCCGATGCATCCTTGGCCTCTTTGCAAACGAATCCGTTCACCTTAACTGATCAATACAATTTGTTACTGTTTGCGGTAGTTATAATCACACCAATCATTAATAATCACATAAACGATTAATATTGCTGCACTCACCTTCGCTGTCCAGGACTGCGACGCAGAAATCTTGCAAGGGATCGGAATCCGCCGCCATCACATCTTCACTGTAACAACACATCAACAGGAAGAGTCCCAACGACAATTGCAAGCAAATCATCATTCCCTTCGCCATTTTATGCTGGAGAGTCTCCAGCAGAAGAGCTCAGGATATGGATGTGTGATTGAATATTTGTGTATATTACAAGACCATTACATGCCTATTATATAGGGGAAACATGCGAGGACTAATCCTTTCCCACGTAATTGTTTAATTGTAATATACTTCCAATATCATGCAATTGTTGACCTGTTATTTACGGACTGATTCATGCTGATGGAGTAATTGCTCATTACAATTGAGGGGACCAATTCATTTTTGACGTAGTCGTTAGTTATAATATATTTGGTTAGTAGGTGGTCTTTTCGTTTGCTCGAACTGATTCGGTAGATTTGTTCTTCCCATTCCTCTCTCTTTGTGCAGGAAAGTATATTCATCAACACGGAAATGTTTTCTGCGTATCCACAAAACAGATTCAAATGCTTTAGACTTGGTCGAGTGAGTACGTAAGGGCCCGTTCGGTGAGTGGAATAGGAATACGTATTGTATTCTGGAATAAAAAGTATTCCTGTTCTCCGTTTGGTTCAGCCAATACTTGATGGGAATTCGCGGACCCGAAAATTTATGTTTTCTAAAATTTAAAAAAATGGAATAGGAATACGTATTCCAATAACACCTATTTTGGTGGAATTGCAAAATCCCATTTTTGGGCCAAAAATGGAATACGTATTCCATTTTTACCTCGTATTCCAATCCCGTTTTGGTGCATCCAAACAAGGAATTCAAATTTTTTGGAATACGTATTCCTATTCCTCTCACCAAACGGGCCCTAAGTGTTAGAAAAGTTCCAGCCCTTCCCTTATTTGTGTAGGAACCCACCAACTCTGCAGCCTTGTTCACATTTTTCTCAGCCCGCTTTACATCGTACGATCACGCGCACCGAAGTTTTCGAAATATTAACCAACAGAAGGGCCCGGCTCTATAATATTGTTTTATTAAGTTTGGGATGATGAAATTTTCTTTCTTGTTATGGATTTTTCTATCCATATTTAGTTTTAGGCGATTCATTAGGGGAAGCCACCCCTTAATTTAGAGATTCAATCTCACCACAGGTTCACCCAAAACTTGAGAGTGTTTCCATGTTCCAAAAGGATAGCTTGACACCATATGTATCTCTCTATAGGTGCAATCTACAATAGGTTATTTCACCATTAGTTTATAGAGGCAAAATTTTTCTCGTGAACGAAATTGTTTATCTAGTTAAATACAACATGTAATTAAATCAAATGACATAAAACAAATCTTTATCACAATCTATCTTGAGTGATATAAGTGACACATTCATTGTAGTGTGATAAAGGAATTAGATAAATAAATTCATAAAGGATAGAAATTAAAAATAATTCATTTTACATTCTCAAGGATCATTAAAACTAATAATTGTACAGAATTTAAAGGAAAGAATAGGTGCACGTGTTTAGAAATTTTATAATGTTTATGAGACATGACCTCAAAATATGTTTAATAATAAAGTAAAATAAGATAACTATATTATATTTAGATAGATTAGTCTTCCCTATGTATGTGACAACATAGTTGTAATTTATCTATGAAATAAACTAAGATGAGCTTGAGCTCTGTTCACGTGCTGAACATAGATTGTTTGAGCACGACATCTTTGAATCCTAAGATTTTTAGTTGCAACTAATCCATACTTAAGTCACTGAATTGGCCTATCCGATTCGTCATTATCAAATATTACAAGTTAAACTTTTACGAAAGAATATTGTGAAATTTAATGACGCGAAAGAACATGGGTATTTGAAGGATCATGGTATGTCAAACTAGGTTCTTAAGTGGCAATGAAAATTCAGAAAATTAGTGTCAGGAAAGTTGACAAGTTTTTTTGGAATAAGTTATCATGTTATGCTAAAAATATGTATGAAAAGTGTTAGAATATTTATAATAACTGAGGGTGTGGGGTGAATTAGTTACCCAAGGTCGAGATGTACCAATTGAAAAATCAAACACTTAAACAACTCCAGATCTTATCATTTTATTGCTCGGTCTCCACTATAAATTTCTATTAACATAAGCTAGCGGTTCACTGTTCTAAAATAGCAGGCTTACAGAATGTAAACATTAGTCGATAAAATGCCACAATAAGATTCACATAAGTTTGTCACTAGGTTTGACCATGCAAGCCCAATTTAGGAAAAACCACCAACAACATTTCACTAAGTTTCACTCTTCTTAAGCGGGCCCTGTTAGGAGCCAACCCTGTAAAAGTTTTCAATACAAACTATTAAATGTGACCTTGTTATTTGAAGGATTGAGTCACCCTATTAGAAGTGGCCTTGTTAAAGGAATTCAGAACATCCCATTAGAACGACAACTTATTAGAGGAATTACATAGACTGTTAGGTCACTATGACTGTTCGGTCAACCTTGATTAAAGGATTTCAAATACTATTTACAATGGTTAGAAAGTAATAACCGGTTTGATCATTTAAGTATAACTCACTTTGCATGTACACATCTCAGTTCAGTTCTCATGTACCCATTCATTGTGTGGCCTCCATTGTCATCCCAGCTTTGATTTGCTTGGCAACCATTCAAGCAATCAGCCTTCACTTCCTCTCAACTCAATTCAACCTTCTGCTTAGATTCGCCAGTCAATAATGTCAACAATAACTCCAAATCTATGGAACTTGTTTACAAGCATACAGTCTCTCTGCTCATATAGAAATTTTACCCATGTACTTCTTTAAACAGGAAATCATGATCCTTTTCCTTTTAATCAACACTGCAGATCTTAGGATTTAGGATTCAATCCATCAAATAAATTATATATGATCACCATTTTGTTTATCTCTTCTTTTGTAGAAACTTCTCTTGGAATCCATCTCTTAGGCCGTTTACCTAATCCTCTCCTAGAATTAAATGATCAAACTCATTGATTCTTATCTCAACACGCTTTCCATATCCCAAGAAATCAACTTGGCCGGTTAGAAATTATGATTCGTCGCAAACAGTTAAGATGTTGTTCGTTGGGGAACACTGTGTTCTGACACTCAGTCATCATTGGGTTACTCGATTGCTATTAAATTTCTCACTCGACATATACACTGTCACTCGGTCGACACTGATGCTCGGTCAATACTGATTTTACTCGACACTTACTGTAGCCCAGTTGGCACTAGCATCACTTGGCATGTACGTCAAAATTCTTTAGTCTTCTACTATGTTACTCTGTCAAGCCTATACATTTGATCTATCTTTTATCACACTTTCAAGACTTGATCGTTACTGGCTTCTCCTCTTGTAACATGATTTGAACAATCAATACATCTTGTCAAATTCCAACTAATCAAGTGTCAATTTTTAGTTTCCTCATCAAAACTCAACCTATCCTCTAGATGCTTCTGTTATGAACAACTTCTCAAATCCTCTTAATCAATCAAATAGATATGGCAGTTAGATCAGATAACACTATCTCACCAATAGGTTTGACATTAATGACAACAAAACAATTGTTTCAATTGTAGTTTCCAACAAGAAATTGTACAAAATTAAATCTAGTTTGTAATATGAAAATCATTTTATGAAAGAATGATTTCTATATGATGAAACCTTTAAATTTGAATACATTAGTACAATTTTTCTTTATAAGAAGATTAGAAACAGGTGAATGGCTAACCATCTTAAACAAAGTCAAATGATAATATTTTTTCTTTTACAAGATTCTAGATCTAAGTAATACAATTATGTTAGGATGTAGCACATATTTGTTTATAATTTATTTCTAAGAAATTAGATAATTACAAATTTTCCATTAATTTTTTTTTTGTAGAATATTAAATCTCATATTTGACCACCTTAAGTTATTATTGAATTCATCAAATTGATAACATTTTTTTTTTGTTATAGTAGGAGAAGCGTAAAATGTGACGTAATAATAAATATTTACAAAATGCGATATTATTTTTAAAAAATAGCTTCTTCTTCTTTTTTTTTCAATGAAGACTTATATTTCATATCGTCACTTTTTGGCATACCATGATCTCCTACATATCGACACAGTAAAAACAAAAATGTACACTATCTCCAAGGCAATTAGTTCTAAAATGAAGTATTGTGAAAACGATAAAATAGTGACAAGGAGAACATGACTTGGGAAATATATGAGGCAAATATCTATATTACAATTTCTCAATGAGTAAAAGTAGCTTGAAATATATTAATGTGAATGAAACAATAAACCTTACAAATCGAGGAGAATATTGAAGCTACGATGCGAAGGGGGAAATGATGGAACATAGAAGGACTATTTCTTACCAAGGTATATTTAGATCATAAAAAAATTATGCAATAAGTTATAATTGGTATAAGAGGGTTCTAGAAAGGGAAGGGCTTGACATGCACCAGATGAATGAGTTTCTACAACCTCATTGTAACGCAAACTTATAATTTTCCAAGTCTAGAAGTCATTTGATATAATTGATTAAAAATAAAATAAAGACAAACTAGAAAGAATCATAAAACATATACGTGGTTGATGAGTGAAAAAGAATGAAATATTAAATAGACAAGGGTATGTGCGTGTAGGTATACGGTAATCGTATTTTTATATGGAGCTAAATTAGACTCAAAGGGTAATTTTTTTCCAACTTTTGTTAGTATAGTTTCCCCTTGAATTATTCTACTAGCATTTGGGGGAAATGCCCCTTTCCTGGTGTATGAGAAAAATCCTTCTCATGCCCCTTTTCTAGGTATACAACGAGGTCAAGGGGTAACGACCTTGTGGGGGGTTTTTAGGGGCACCACCGCTAAAACTTCATCTGAATTTTATTATTATATTTTCTCTATTGGTTGTTATATTTATGATACAAATTTTGTAACCCACATAAATCTTTTTAAAAAATATTAAACTTAGGATTTAAAAATGATTAATTTGTATAATATTTCAACACTATTGAGCTCTAAGGGATTGTAGATTAAAAATTGTTACATTCAATAGATAATAATATTGGACTCTATTTGGTGGGGGCAGCCTTAGATTGGATGAAACACGATCCATTATTGTGTCTTCTTGTTGGGCTTAATTTTCTAGTTGAGGTCAGACGAGGGTTAAATAATTTCTTGAAATTTTATTATTTCAACTAGTTTAATAGATATTATGGTGGCATGAATGACCCTTCAATCTTTAATTTTATTCAACAGCGTTTCATTATTTCATCTTTGTTGGAATTTTGGATTCCTAGAATTATAATTGACGATTCAAGGTATTTTCTATTTTATTTATACATACATGTGTACTCTTACTCATTCTATTTTTTTAGGGGCACCCTTATAATAATTATACAAGTTTGGATTGATTTGTTTGAGTAAAAAATATGCTAGTGTCTCAGTTTGACAAATTCCCAATAATTAATTTAGAAATAGATAATGCGTTTGTTAATACTTGGATAAACCTTATTATTTTATCCTATAGAATACGCATTTTTGAATATTTTCAAGGTTTCTATGATACAATATGACTCTTAGGCTAGTTTTACTAATACTCCTTACATTATTTAATTTAAGTTTTACTTTGATTGAGTGTATAATGTGGAACTCTCTAGGCATTGCTTACTGTAAATGCTTCTATTTAGTACCTAAAATAAATATAGTCCTTGGTATCATTAGATGTAGAGAGTCGACATTGATATTATTATGTTATTATATTCTTTAAAAAAAAAAGGTTTCTTTACCTTTTGGCAAATCCTCTATTTATTGGTATCTTCCTTCACAAACTTGGGTCATGCAAAGAATAAATAATTATTTATGTGAATCCATGAAACCAAATACCTTGAAATGACTTTGTTACTATGGGATAAAACTCTATTATGGGTTGGTAAATTGGTTTGAAGTTATCATTTTAGTCTAGGACATCATCCCTATTCCAACCACGTGGGTGCCAACTAATAGTGAAATTATATGGGAAGTATGCCCTAGGAGGGTTGTGTGCATTCTTTTGTATCTGTTAAGAATATTATTATAAATATATGATGCATTCTTACCATTTTTTTTGTGAACCAAAATGATATGGTTCAGGATTTAATTGCTAAACCATAAATTTTATGCGAATGACACATACTATACCATCAAACATATGCCTTTAATATTTAAAGCATTAAATAAAATTATTTTAATTTATATGCTACGATTACATCTTCATCTATATGATACAAGAAATAATATGTCGCTTTCCACTCAATATAGATCTAGATAAAGATTCATTTTATAGACTTTTGATTTAATTATATTAGTTATGTCACTTGATACACAATTGTATACATAATGAAAATCTCAACTTATAAATTAATGGATAAACAAAAAGCACATGAGTGGATGTATGCAAATCCAAATCCCAAACCACATAAATAAAAGAATTTTTTTTTGGTTAGTAATGATTTAGTGTAGAATAACTAAAACTCATGACGGAATTACCGCAAGGCATTCAAAGGGATCTATAGATAAATAGGATTTAGACATTTCATAACTTTTATGAGATATACCATTAAATCAATTTAAAAATAAATTAAAATGGTCCATTATATCACGTTTTCATATATTGATGTCCCTTATCTATGTGAAAACATACTTTTAATTTCTCTATAAAACAGACAAAGGGGATCCTAAGTTCTATTGACACGTTGACCATAGATTCTTTGACCAATATATACTTAAACTCTCAATTTTTTAGTTATAGTTAATCCGTATTTGTGTCGTTGAATTGGAGTACTTGATTCATTGTTTTTTTAAAATTATAAATCTAATCCGTATAAGTTAATATTTTTTAATTTTATGACATGAAATAGTAAAAAATAAATGTAAGTAAACTTCAAGGGGACTACTTATAAAATGATGTATGGTGAAATTGAGAAGATAGTGGCAAGGGAAACATAAACTAGGCGAGATATTAGGAAATTATCCATATTATAATTTCTCAATTGGTAAGAGTAGCTCGAAATATCTTAACTTGAATAAAATAGTTAAACCTACAATTCAATGAGAACATTGAAATTATGATCCAAAGAGGGAAATGATGGAACCTAGAAGGATTGTTTCTTACTATGATACATGTAGATCATAAAGAGTATTAAAAAGTTATAATTGGTATAGGAGGGTCCTTGCAAGGGAAGGACTTGGTAGAGCCTATAAATTTGAGTTTTTACAACATCTCTGTTACATAAATTGATAATATTATACATCTTGAAGTCATTTAATACAACTAATAAAAAATAAAGTAGAGACAAACACGAGAGAATCGTAAAGGATTCACGTGGTTGATGAGTGAAAAAGAATAGAAAATTATATAGACAAGGGCCAAGTGCATGTAGGTACATGGTAATGAGGTTATTATTTGGAGCCTAATCTAACCGAAAATGTAAAATTTCCCCATCTTTATTAGCGTATTTCCCCCCTTAATCATTTAAATAGGGTTTGCGGACAGTGTCCTTGGGTTGCTTCCTCTTATAGTATAGGTCGGGTTGAAGGGGCAACATCCCCCAAAAGTTTGTCCAAATTTCAAATTATTTTACAACGGCATCAAAAGTTAGTTTTTCTATTGGCTGACATATTTCTAACCATAATTTTGTAATTGACACAAGTCTTGTTAAAATGTATTAGGGTTATGAATTTCATATGATAAATTTGTAGCATCTTTTAATAGTATTGAGTTGTAATGGATTATTGATTATAACTTTTTAGATTTAGTAGATTAATAATATTGGATTCTTTTGTTGGTGGATGTAGCCCAATATTGGGTGACCAACGATAAAATGTTGTGAGATCATCTCGTTGTGCCTAATTTTCTAATTTAGGTCACACGAGGGTCCTATTTCTATTTCTTAGTCTCTTATTGTTGTAACTAGTTTAATGGACAAGTTGGTAGTGTGTGCAGCCCTTTGATCTTCTATTTTATTCAGTACAATTTTATTACTTGATTTTTGTTAGAATTCTTGATGCCTATTTGTGTAATTGATGATTCAAGACATTCTCTATTTTATTTATACTCACGTGTGTACTCTTGCTCACTATATGCCATTAGGAACACTATTATAATATAATTGATAGAAATTTAGATTCCATTAGTTGAGTAAAATATATGCTAGTGCGTTAATTTGGCTGATTTCTAGGATTAATTGACAAAGAGATAATGTATTGGATGATATTTGGCTAAATATTATTATTTTATCTCGTTTTATATGTTTGTTGAATACTTCAGGCTTTCTATGATATAATTTGATGGTTAGGCAATGTTACTAATATTCTCGACTTAATTTAATTATATTTTCACCTTGATAACATTTTTTTTTCTTGTAGTACGAGAAGCATAAAATGTGATGTAATCATTCATATTTACAAAATGTGATACTTTTTAAAAAATTTAAAGGAAGAGGGCAAAAGTGTGATGATGTCTATAGAAAATAATAATTATATAATATTTCAATGGTTTGGATTGTACAGTGTAATATATAATCATGAAGAAGGAAAGTGTATGCCAAAATCTGCATAGAATTATAATTATAAATATTTTCACATTTTAAAACATTTTGTATGATTTGACATTAGGAAGGGAAAATGTATGCTAATATTTTAAAAAATGATCGTCAAATCATATTGTCTAATTTGAAGTTAGGCAATCTATATACTCATATTCACAAAAGACAATAATTATAAAATATTACATGCTAATATCTGCATAAATTAATAATTATGTAATATTTCAACGTTTTCAATATTTTAGATAATTTTATGTAACATGTGATTAAAAGGACATAAAATGTATTATAATAGATGAATAGAGAGTAATAATTACAAAATATTTGCGCAAATTTTTAAAACTATTTGCATTCAACGAAATTCTGTATCATCGGCTCGAAGCATTTCTGTTGCAGAACCCATGCCGCATCTTAAAATTCCAAGAATGTTCTTTTTTACATAAGAAATAATAAATGACATTTCCAAGCGTTAAAATACTTCTTCTTGTTAAATATTTGGGATTTAAAACAAATTAATCTTCCTAAAAATTGTAGTACAACTTATATTTGTTATTTTCCAAAAAGTTTGAGGCTGAGTTTTGTATATGACCGCTTTTGTTATTCCTACGTTAGATGCACCATCTCCTGTATGAGCACCAAATGTATCTCCCAGTACTACTTCAAGAGATTCGACCCTGCTGGGACTTGCGACATCCGTTTCACTAGATGCTTTAAGGAATAATTTTACTAGATTGTTAAAATTAATAATCTGCCAAGCACTGATACCAACACGGTCAATTCTTCCAATGGAGCTTATGTGGTTTTTACATGGTAGACAAGTGACAGATTCATTTGAGGAACAATTTTAGGCCCCCCTTTCATTCTCTAAATGTTATGTAGCATAATATCCCGTGCATCCATTTATAATGCTTAGGCTAGTTCCCACCAAAATATAAATAATGTGTGATCCATTGATATTTCAATAAATATATCACAAGTAATTATACTACATTGGATAGAGTGCTATTAGAAAGTTAGAAGAATCCTTTCCTAGGGGTAGATAGTAATTAATCAAATCAGACGTATCATGAATTATACATACAATAAAATATTATTTAATACGTCATTTAATTTCTATGAAATCATGCTGATTTAAAGATTTCCCATTTAATCGATGGTCAAATATAAATGATTCATTAAGCAACAATACTATATTTTAATTTAGGTTGCCTCATTCTTTTTCTAGGGTATCTTTTAGTTTTATGCTGGATAAAATTAGAGAAACAATATGGCTTCAGAGATCTGTGTCTTTTTTTGTAGATTTCATTTGGCATTGTGCATGAGCTTCATGTGCCTCTGTATGCTTGCATGTAAATAGAAGGATGAAACAGATGTGGCCAATATAGGGTAGACAAAAATTCAATACATGGAAAATATGGACACGTTTGGCTACAGGAATAAAAATATGGGAATAGGAATTATTATTCTGGTTTAGTTATTCTGGAATAGAAAATGAGAATAAGTATGTATTCCTATTCTTCATTTGGTTAGATGAAATTGAAATTGGAGTTTGAATAATAGATAAAGAAAGTCAACAGGCCAATTCTCGTGTGCCTTTTCACTCTTGATGGATGTTTCATTCTAGAGACCTTGAGGCTTCTAAGCGATGAATCACAATGAGGACTGAGGATGGAACTTGGATCTTGTCTTTAACAAAAACACGGTCTAGTCTTGCCAATTTGATATCTTGATTGACCTTGTCATTCTTGAAAATTAGGTTCCAATGAGCATCCTCACTTAGCTATTGGAGATGGAGGAAAACTTAACAGAAGAGACATCAACAACTTAGCTTCCCAGAATGATATGCCATGGTATGATTGCTTTGGCTCACCCTTGCTCATATAATTTGCAGCCAAGAATAGGGGAAACACCAGAAGAGCATAAGAAGTGTGAGGCATAATTGAAGTTACCGTATAAAGCTCTGAAGTCGTAGGATCACATTGTGAGATTTTTTCACGATTTCATTGTGTACGAGTCCAAGAGTATCTATGAAGGGAAAAAGGAAGAGGATGTTCGAGTTCCTTGTGATTTTCTTCATCGGTCAGGTAATAAGATGCTTCATGTCCCTAAACATTCTTGATGTTTTGGCATATGATCTCAGTATTCAAAATCAATGCCTTGAATCCAATAGTGGTTTTCCCAAGAGTGAAACCTCTGTTCAAAATTGGTCATTTTACAAATTTCTTTAGCAAACCAATTTCTCTGACTTGGGTGCTCTCGGTGAATCTCCTCATGGACATGAAATTTAAATTTTCATGAAATATGAGTAGATAAATTTAGGAAAGGAATACATATTCCAATTCCACCTATTTAGGTGGAATTACAAATGCTCAATTTTGGGCCAAAATGAGAATACGTATGAACCTATTCTCAATTTTGATTTGGTGCAACCAAAGGAAGGATTAGAAATTTTCATAATTTACATATGCCTAATACCTATTCCAGTCTAATTGCTACTGCCAAATGGGCCCTAGGAGAATACACCATGGAAAATAGGAGCATCTGGTGACAAATAATGTCAAGCTCTTTTTAGTAATTTTGCACGGTTAGTGCTGGCATTTCGGAGTTTGTGTTGGAAAAAAAAACTGCTATGATTTTCTTGTTAGGTTTACATAAATATAACTTGTGATAGACATTTGAGTATAGATCTGTGTACATTGCACAGCCTTCATAGTAGTTTGTGATTTCAATAATTGAAAATTTTGTAGATTTCTTGTGCTGAATTCATTGTTTGTGTATTCATTAAAACAAGACATTCTACTTTATGTTTGGGTATTCATTTAAAAAATATAATTTTTTCAATGGGTTTCAATAGATTTCATTTTTGATTGTTGTAAAAAACTTGTTTTCATGGGGAAAGATGTGAGGTCCCTCCTCACATGTACTTATTAAATATGCATCTCTCTGTTAAAACTGTTGTAGGAGATTAGAATGGATATGAAATAATGTTTAATGGTTTAGATGTCCTAATAAGAAGTGACATCCTAATACATTCGTGTTTTAAATATTCAGTGATTCATGAACAAACTACATTATCTCGACTGTTTAAACATTAAAATTTCACTAACGATGATACAAGGCTTTCTCACCTAATCATAAGGGTGTTGATTTTGATACCTGGACGATTAAGTTTTATGCTTCAGATAGTTCAGTATTCTTTTATTGGTGACGTAATGATGTTTAGGTATATACATGCCTAATGAGGATTATACTAGTACTTAATCTGAATTAATGAATAAGTTATGTTATTATTGATTATGTGATTTTTGATGATTAAATGTGAATAGAAATGAATTAAACAGTTAATTATATGAGAGATTCATGTAACTATCCAGATAAATTTTGAATATATGTATGTAATTTTCTTGAGCTATTGATATGCGTAATGAGTGTGTAGGGTATTTTAGCTGAGAAAATCTAACGGAGAAACAAAACTGAACCCTATGTACTGTTTGTGGAAACTATGGTTAAATTTGATGAAGGATACAAACCTTGTTGTTTGTATTTTATTTGTATTGTGAATTGAACGAATGTATCATTCTGTAATCAGTAAATGTTAATGTTTTGTAACAATGTTTTTATAGTGTCCCTTGACACTCGTGAATTGTATATGCATTCCAGCATGATAGTTAGGGTTAACCGAGTAACCTAAAGATCTAAGTCAGAGTAGCTTAGTGATCTTTTTGCTAATCAAGTTAGTAATCGATATTAATTACCCCTAATCCAGATTAGTGTTTAATCTACATTTTGAAGGTTGTTAGATAGTCCTAAAATTTCCTAGCCTTTAATAGGTCCCTAATTAATCCTAAAGACCTAAAAACATGAAATCTAAGTATCCAAGAGGAATGGGTATGGCTTGGGGGCATTTTCCACCCCCTTAGCCCCTTTTGTTGACTTTTATGGTCACTCAAAAACACCATTTTTGCTTTATTGCGAAAATCGATTGATTTCATCATGGGTTGGATAGCTTGAACTCCACCTTGAGGTTAGCCTTAGGCCTAGTTGTGTTAGAAGCCTCTAGAACTTTTAGGCAAGTGGGGGAGTTATTTCTTTTTAGAGATGGTTGAGTTTGTGATCTTATTTAGAGGCAATTTTGAGGAGGTTTGGAGTGTTCACCCAACCTCTACTTTTAGAGTGAAAATCAGGATTGAAGGAGAAGGAGAAGGAGAAGGAGAAGGAAGGGAATGCTCATCTCAAACTTGTTCTATTGCCATAACCCAAATTTGAAGGTAGGAATACTTCACCTCATTTTGTTCATGTTGTGCTTCATGTTTCAATTTTATTGTTTATGCACATGTTCGTGTGTGTGTTGAGTATGTTGGGAGGGTTTGAAACAGAGTAACTTAAATGTCTTTCCTTTGTATTTTTGCTTTGAATTTCAAAGGGATTGTATACGTGTATTGGCATTACTCACCCTCGGATAGGGCAGAAGTGGCCATGTACAGGGAAAGGTCTTTAGTTGGACTCTGACAGTGTAGAGTCTCTTCTCAGGACGAGAAGAGGGAGAGAGGGTAGGGTGTTATGGGCCCCTACTTGTCAACACAAACCACGTATGAGTTTTGGAATGTAAGAATGGAAGAACAGAAGTTCTTGAGTTATAGCCCCGAAAGGGCACCTATTTTGGTGGTGTGCCTGATGTCTCCTGTCGAAAAAATCCACCTTCTCCCTAGTCTAGTTCAATGTCAAACCTGTTGTGTAAACTCGGGATGGGAGTCAATGTCTGATTTGGTCTTCATGTTATGATTGGTTGTCTCCTGGTCAGTTTTCATTCTCTCGACGATCACTGTGATGTATTGGAGAGTTCGTTCTTTTCTATGTTTAAAAAAAAATTAGAGTTATAATTGTCTAAATTATTATTAGAATTATTGAGTTATATTGTTGTTAATATTTTGTTCAAAATAATGTTATAACGTACATATTAACACTATTTTAAGGGTAGTCGTAAATTGTGTTTGTTAGTGGGTCTGGTATTCTTTTATGTTGTTAGTATAATATTTTAAATGTAAATAAAAGTAATAAGGTGTTAGATTTCAAATTAATGTTAGATGAGTAAGTTTTGTTAAAAAAAATTTTTGCTAGTATTATTTTGAAGTAATTTTAATTATTATGTTTTTAAATATTAGTTATTTAGTACATTTTAGTTAGAATGTTCGTATGTTAGATTATATTTAAAAATTTAGTATCATTATTGATTTGAAAAGGTTGTCTAAGATAAATTAGCTGCTGTATTTAACCCATTTTCAAATATATTTAGATTTATTATTTTAAGTGGTTATATCGTTCTTAAATCAAAGGTTAGTGTTATTGTATCTTAAAATGTTTTAGATTAGTAAAGGTTGTAAAATTAAGTTAGATTATTAGATTAAATTTTAAGTGTTGAATATATATCTAGATAGTTGTTTATTATTGCGAGTTTACGATAATTTGGTTTAATTGTGTTTAATTATAATATATTACCTTAAAATCAAAGCAATAATGAAAAAAAAGATGAAATCAATTTAATAACGAATGCTTAGATTTAACGACCTTTTCACACTCATCGATGATAAACTTGAATGGAAATGACAGGTCATCGTTAGGAGATCCCATATCTGTTTCTCATTTTACCTATACTTTAACGTGTGCATCTAAACTTTTCAAGCTTTGTGGTGTTATTGATCTAAAAATAAAATAAAATTTGTTGGTGTGTTTTTGCCCCAATTCTTTGGCATGACAGCATAGCTCAATCAAATTGAAAATTTTAAGAAGTCATTTTGATTTAGAAATTTCAGTTCTCATGAAGTTGTAAATTTCAATAAAATGGTAGGATAAAATCCATCACACACGCTCCTGAAATTATCTCTATCAAAATATTTATATTATTTCACAATGTATAACAACAACAACGATCAATTGAATCTTCAGTTTGAAAGCCTTCGATTCCACCATTTTACTTCGCGCGATTTAATTGAAGTTGAAATCTGATAGTTATTTTTTTTCTTAATAGTTCCTTCAACTTCTTGGCTCCACCATTTTTCTTTACATATTTAGTTAAAACTGGAGTGTGAAGATCATTTATGTTTGTAAGCTCTTATTAATATTCCTTACTACTACCTTTTCCCTCCCTTTTCATGAACATTTTTGGGTTGCCCAGAAAATAGAATTCTCAAAAATTTGAGAAATGTTACAAAGATTAGAAAGAGTGCACAAGTTTTAACTATTAAACCCTCTACTCCATCAATGCAATTGATAAAAATAAAACCAGGTTTCATTATTTAACAAACTTCATCACCGCCATGAATTTTCATTTAAATTATTATTTCAACTCTACATTAGCTCCCCCTATTGTAATAAATGTAATAATCCATTATTAGCTACTTCTCAACCATTAGAACTGAAAGTTGCAAATTTATTGGACTACTATACAAGATGAAGACCTGCATTTTATCACAGTGTAATAGATGTATCTCTATTTTCTTGCCCTATAATAGAGAATTTTACAAAATTAAAGAAGTTAATAACCTTTGGACTTTCTTCATCACTACACAAATTGACATCTTGTATCAAGAAAATAAATAATTTTTTGAATATAAAAAGCAGCAAGAGGGCGCTGACCCATCATACAAACAAAAAACATTAGAAAATGTTAGAAATAAAAGAACCTAGTGCCAAACAACGAGAAAAAAAAACCTCAACTAAAGTCCACCTCTGTAAAAAACAAAGGTTCAAATGCGGAAAACCCACCAACCTATGGAATGGATAGATCCATCACTGCTAACTGCTAACCCATCAAAGAGTCCCAGATCTGACAAACCCAGAAGCAAGGCACCCCTGGTAGAACCATGAAAAAGAAAAAAATATGACTTCCCACATGAAAAAACAAAGAGGGCATCATCAAGGAAGATTCCCCACTGACCCAACAGGACACCAATAAGACCAGAGATCCTCCCTCCATCGAGAAACACCTCTGAGAAGCGAGCATCCCGTGGGTCAAAAAATCCCCCGAAATAAAGAAGCATGGTCCATTACTCTGCAAAAACCACTGCCATACCATGGAAGAACCAATGAGACACATGTTTGAGAAGCACCCTCCATTCGTCTGGTGTGGCATCATCAGAGCCCTCTCTCCCTCCATCGTTGGCCCACTCACTGTAAGAAAATGCAGCTTGCCTCGCAGTCATCCCCGCTCCAAGATAATAGTATTAAGGAAAGAAATAAGTTAACTGAAAAAAAAAAAACATTTGAATTCTAAGTTGTGTTTCGAATGGGGTAACTCGTGACAATTGCTTCTTATTAGCATACAATATAGACCCCTATTGTAAGAGATACTATTCCATTCCTTGTTAATGCATCTAGTATCTAGCAGAGAGATTTATACATTTTGTTATACCATAGCAATACGAAATCATACATCTTCATCTCCATCTTTTCATGAAACAAAGACGCAAATTATGTATCAATCAAGGGAACGGAGCCGCAAGATCTAGAATTGTAGAACATTAAAGTTCGTATCATGACATGTTTCATTTGTGAGGATGTTAGTTTACCATCATAGAAATTCTCACACTCATACCTTTGGATAGCTGATTATAGCTCATTAAGCTTTGCAAGCTTTTGGAGATAACTACCAAGTAATATTGAATTGATCTAACCGTTAAAGTTTTCAAATGAATGTACATGTGATATATAAACGTGTACATCTATTACATTCGATTTGGAAATGTAGCTTGTGCTCTCTATGAGATATCTCTTTGTATAGGTTCGCGTGTTCTATATAATGCTTTTCTTCGTCCCAACTGCACTTCTTATGGGCCGAAGCATGATTTGTTGGGTACATGCCTTCAAATTCACAAAGTAGACTCTGTCTCCTTCAGGTTTCTCAAATATGATTGGCCAGATCTTACTATCTCCTATACATGACTTGGATTCCGTACTTAGATAATTTGATATTACACATTCTAGTAACACCTTAGATAGTGCCTCCACACATTCTAAGAATCTAGTTTTGCATGAGCTTTATTATAGAGCTTAAGCATGCATTCGATTGAGTAACACAATAGATGTAAAGTCCAATATAGTTAATTCTAATTTTTAAGGAACCCTATACTAGAAATATAGTGAATGCATAAAACATATTATAAAAGAAATATTTAATTGTCAAATTTATAAGCTATATCAGAATTGAGTAAAATTCATTTGTAAATATTTATTCATTGTTTTATTATTTTAATAACATAACGAACAGAAGGCAGTTATTTGTATTATAGATATACTAACCTCCTTATTTAGAACTATTCAAAATAAGTCTAGAACCAATTTTCTTTGTTGAAACGTGTCCCATAAATAGTGCGAGAACGCGATAATGATATTGAGTACTTTTATTTGACTACAATTTTTTTTAATAAAGAAAATACACCGGCACGGAGATTAGAGCCACACTCTGGTACATTTATTCCAAGGAATGGAAAAGAAAAAGGGTGAATAATAAAGAGGGTCTCCCCACGCCTTGTTCTAGTGTTCTTTTATTTATTGAATAGATTGGATGATGCAACGAATTGAGTTGAGCATTGAGCATTGAGCATGGGAATGCTATGCGAATTGCTTCTGAATGTAAACCACGAGCTGTTGGGTGATGCGGAAGGGCTTGCTGAGCACGGAATCGGGGAGAGGGGGGTTCGCGCCAAAGAGAGAATTGGCGATTGTCTGCACTCCCGGGAGCTGGCTGCTCAAAGCAGCGATGGCCACCGCATTCTCCTTCCCCACATTCTGCTGGAAATGCACGAGCGCCTTGGGGAAGACGAACACGTCTCCCTTTTCCAACGTCTTGCTGAAGAAGGTGTTGTTGGTGTCGATAAACCCTACAAAGAGCTCGCCTTCCGCTAGAAAGAGAACCTCGGTGGCTCTGGGGTGGGTGTGAGGAGGATTAATTCCACCCACTGCGTAGTCGATGCGGACCAGAGATATTCCCAACGTGTTCAGCCCCGGTATCTGCATTACGTTGGCAGGGGTCACGTTGGAGCTAACTGCATTGTCGGTGTTCCCCGCCTGCGCCAGCCCCCTGAAGAAGAAGTCCTCTGCCGATGCATCCTTGGCCTCTTTGCAAACGAATCCGTTCACCTTAACTGATCAATACAATTTGTTACTGTTTGCGGTAGTTATAATCACACCAATCATTAATAATCACATAAACGATTAATATTGCTGCACTCACCTTCGCTGTCCAGGACTGCGACGCAGAAATCTTGCAAGGGATCGGCATCCGCCGCCATCACATCTTCACTGTAACAACACATCAACAGGAAGAGTCCCAACGACAATTGCAAGCAAATCATCATTCCCTTCGCCATTTTATGCTGGAGAGTCTCCAACAGAAGAGCTCAGGATATGGATGTGTGATTGAATATTTGTGTATATTACAAGACCATTACATGCCTATTATATAGGGGAAACATGCGAGGACTAATCCTTTCCCACGTAATTGTTTAATTGTAATATACTTCCAATATCATGCAATTGTTGACCTGTTATTTACGGACTGATTCATGCTGATGGAGTAATTGCTCATTACAATTGAGGGGACCAATTCATTTTTGACGTAGTCGTTAGTTATAATATATTTGGTTAGTAGGTGGTCTTTTCGTTTGCTCGAACTGATTCGGTAGATTTGTTCTTCCCATTCCTCTCTCTTTGTGCAGGAAAGTATATTCATCAACACGGAAATGTTTTCTGCGTATCCACAAAACAGATTCAAATGCTTTAGACTTGGTCGAGTGAGTACGTAAGGGCCCGTTCGGTGAGTGGAATAGGAATACGTATTGTATTCTGGAATAAAAAGTATTCCTGTTCTCCGTTTGGTTCAGCCAATACTTGATGGGAATTCGCGGACCCGAAAATTTATGTTTTCTAAAATTTAAAAAAATGGAATAGGAATACGTATTCCAATAACACCTATTTTGGTGGAATTGCAAAATCCCATTTTTGGGCCAAAAATGGAATACGTATTCCATTTTTACCTCGTATTCCAATCCCGTTTTGGTGCATCCAAACAAGGAATTCAAATTTTTTGGAATACGTATTCCTATTCCTCTCACCAAACGGGCCCTAAGTGTTAGAAAAGTTCCAGCCCTTCCCTTATTTGTGTAGGAACCCACCAACTCTGCAGCCTTGTTCACATTTTTCTCAGCCCGCTTTACATCGTACGATCACGCGCACCGAAGTTTTCGAAATATTAACCAACAGAAGGGCCCGGCTCTATAATATTGTTTTATTAAGTTTGGGATGATGAAATTTTCTTTCTTGTTATGGATTTTTCTATCCATATTTAGTTTTAGGCGATTCATTAGGGGAAGCCACCCCTTAATTTAGAGATTCAATCTCACCACAGGTTCACCCAAAACTTGAGAGTGTTTCCATGTTCCAAAAGGATAGCTTGACACCATATGTATCTCTCTATAGGTGCAATCTACAATAGGTTATTTCACCATTGGTTTATAGAGGCAAAATTTTTCTCGTGAACGAAATTGTTTATCTAGTTATATACAACATGTAATTAAATCAAATGACATAAAACAAATCTTTATCACAATCTATCTTGAGTGATATAAGTGACACATTCATTGTAGTGTGATAAAGGAATTAGATAAATAAATTCATAAAGGATAGAAATTAAAAATAATTCATTTTACATTCTCAAGGATCATTAAAACTAATAATTGTACAGAATTTAAAGGAAAGAATAGGTGCACGTGTTTAGAAATTTTATAATGTTTATGAGACATGACCTCAAAATATGTTTAAAAATAAAGTAAAATAAGATAACTATATTATATTTAGATAGATTAGTCTTCCCTATGTATGTGACAACATAGTTGTAATTTATCTGTGAAATAAACTAAGATGAGCTTGAGCTCTGTTCACGTGCTGAACATAGATTGTTTGAGCACGACATCTTTGAATCCTAAGATTTTTAGTTGCAACTAATCCATACTTAAGTCACTGAATTGGCCTATCCGATTCGTCATTATCAAATATTACAAGTCAAACTTTTACGAAAGAATATTGTGAAATTTAATGACACGAAAGAACATGGGTATTTGAAGGATCATGGTATGTCAAACTAGGTTCTTAAGTGGCAATGAAAATTCAGAAAATTAGTGTCAGGAAAGTTGACAAGTTTTTTTGGAATAAGTTATCATGTTATGCTAAAAATATGTATGAAAAGTGTTAGAATATTTATAATAACTGAGGGTGTGGGGTGAATTAGTTACCCAAGGTCGAGATGTACCAATTGAAAAATCAAACACTTAAACAACTCCAGATCTTATCATTTTATTGCTCGGTCTCCACTATAAATTTCTATTAACATTAGCTAGCGGTTCACTGTTCTAAAATAGCAGGCTTACAGAATGTAAACATTAGTCGATAAAATGCCACAATAAGATTCACATAAGTTTGTCACTAGGTTTGAACATGCAAGCCCAATTTAGGAAAAACCACCAACAACATTTCACTAAGTTTCACTCTTCTTAAGCGGGCCCTGTTAGGAGCCAACCCTGTAAAAGTTTTCACTACAAACTATTAAATGTGACCTTGTTATTTGAAGGATTGAGTCACCCTATTAGAAGTGGCCTTGTTAAAGGAATTCAGAACATCCCATTAGAACGACAACTTATTAGAGGAATTACATAGACTGTTAGGTCACTATGACTGTTCGGTCAACCTTGATTAAAGGATTTCAAATACTATTTACAATGGTTAGAAAGTAATAACCGGTTTGATCATTTAAGTATAACTCACTTTGCATGTACACATCTCAGTTCAGTTCTCATGTACCGATTCATTGTGTGGCCTCCATTGTCATCCCAGCTTTGATTTGCTTGGCAACCATTCAAGCAATCAGCCTTCACTTCCTCTCAACTCAATTCAACCTTCTACTTAGATTCGCCAGTCAATAATGTCAACAATAACTCCAAATCTATGGAACTTGTTTACAAGCATACAGTCTCTCTGCTCATATAGAAATTTTACCCATGTACTTCTTTAAACAGGAAATCATGATCCTTTTCCTTTTAATCAACACTGCAGATCTTAGGATTTAGGATTCAATCCATCAAATAAATTATATATGATCACCATTTTGTTTATCTCTTCTTTTGTAGAAACTTCTCTTGGAATCCATCTCTTAGGCCGTTTACCTAATCCTCTCCTAGAATTAAATGATCAAACTCATTGATTCTTATCTCAACACGCTTTCCATATCCCAAGAAATCAACTTGGCCGGTTAGAAATTATGATTCGTCGCAAACAGTTAAGATGTTGTTCGTTGGGGAACACTGTGTTCTGACACTCAGTCATCATTGGGTTACTCGATTGCTATTAAATTTCTCACTCGACATATACACTGTCACTCGGTCGACACTGATGCTCGGTCAATACTGATTTTACTCGACACTTACTGTAGCCCAGTTGGCACTAGCATCACTTGGCATGTACGTCAAAATTCTTTAGTCTTCTACTATGTTACTCTGTCAAGCCTATACATTTGATCTATCTTTTATCACACTTTCAAGACTTGATCGTTACTGGCTTCTCCTCTTGTAACATGATTTGAACAATCAATACATCTTGTCAAATTCCAACTAATCAAGTGTCAATTTTTAGTTTCCTCATCAAAACTCAACCTATCCTCTAGATGCTTCTGTTATGAACAACTTCTCAAATCCTCTTAATCAATCAAATAGATATGGCAGTTAGATCAGATAACACTATCTCACCAATAGGTTTGACATTAATGACAACAAAACAATTGTTTCAATTGTAGTTTCCAACAAGAAATTGTACAAAATTAAATCTAGTTTGTAATATGAAAATCATTTTCTGAAAGAATGATTTCTATATGATGAAACCTTTAAATTTGAATACATTAGTACAATTTTTCTTTATAAGAAGATTAGAAACAGGTGAATGGCTAACCATCTTAAACAAAGTCAAATGATAATTTTTTTTTTTTTACAAGATTCTAGATCTAAGTAATACAATTATGTTAGGATGTAGCACATATTTGTTTATAATTTATTTCTAAGAAATTAGATAATTACAAATTTTCCATTAATTTTTTTTTTGTAGAATATTAAATCTCATATTTGACCACCTTAAGTTATTATTGAATTCATCAAATTGATAACATTTTTTTTTTGTTATAGTAGGAGAAGCGTAAAATGTGACGTAATAATAAATATTTACAAAATGCGATATTATTTTTAAAAAATAGCTTCTTCTTTTTTTTTTTTCAATGAAGACTCATATTTCATATCGTCACTTTTTGGCATACCATGATCTCCTACATATCGACACAGTAAAAACAAAAATGTACACTATCTCCAAGGCAATTAGTTCTAAAATGAAGTATTGTGAAAACGATAAAATAGTGACAAGGAGAACATGACTTGGGAAATATATGAGGCAAATATCCATATTACAATTTCTCAATGAGTAAAAGTAGCTTGAAATATATTAATGTGAATGAAACAATAAACCTTACAAATCGAGGAGAATATTGAAGCTACGATGCGAAGGGGGAAATGATGGAACATAGAAGGACTATTTCTTACCAAGGTATATTTAGATCATAAAAAAATTATGCAATAAGTTATAATTGGTATAAGAGGGTTCTAGAAAGGGAAGGGCTTGACATGCACCAGATGAATGAGTTTCTACAACCTCATTGTAACGCAAACTTATAATTTTCCAAGTCTAGAAGTCATTTGATATAATTGATTAAAAATAAAATAAAGACAAACTAGAAAGAATCATAAAACATATACGTGGTTGATGAGTGAAAAAGAATGAAATATTAAATAGACAAGGGTATGTGCGTGTAGGTATACGGTAATCGTATTTTTATATGGAGCTAAATTAGACTCAAAGGGTAATTTTTTTCCAACTTTTGTTAGTATAGTTTCCCCTTGAATTATTCTACTAGCATTTGGGGGAAATGCCCCTTTCCTGGTGTATGAGAAAAATCCTTCTCATGCCCCTTTTCTAGGTATACAACGAGGTCAAGGGGTAACGACCTTGTGGGGGGTTTTTAGGGGCACCACCGCTAAAACTTCATCTGAATTTTATTATTATATTTTCTCTATTGGTTGTTATATTTATGATACAAATTTTGTAACCCACATAAATCTTTTAAAAAAATATTAAACTTAGGATTTAAAAATGATTAATTTGTATAATATTTCAACACTATTGAGCTCTAAGGGATTGTAGATTAAAAATTGTTACATTCAATAGATAATAATATTGGACTCTATTTGGTGGGGGCAGCCTTAGATTGGATGAAACACGATCCATTATTGTGTCTTCTTGTTGGGCTTAATTTTCTAGTTGAGGTCAGACGAGGGTTAAATAATTTCTTGAAATTTTATTATTTCAACTAGTTTAATAGATATTATGGTGGCATGAATGACCCTTCAATCTTTAATTTTATTCAACAGCGTTTCATTATTTCATCTTTGTTGGAATTTTGGATTCCTAGAATTATAATTGACGATTCAAGGTATTTTCTATTTTATTTATACATACATGTGTACTCTTACTCATTCTATTTTTTTAGGGGCACCCTTATAATAATTATACAAGTTTGGATTGATTTGTTTGAGTAAAAAATATGCTAGTGTCTCAGTTTGACAAATTCCCAATAATTAATTTAGAAATAGATAATGCGTTTGTTAATACTTGGATAAACCTTATTATTTTATCCTATAGAATACGCATTTTTGAATATTTTCAAGGTTTCTATGATACAATATGACTCTTAGGCTAGTTTTACTAATACTCCTTACATTATTTAATTTAAGTTTTACTTTGATTGAGTGTATAATGTGGAACTCTCTATGCATTGCTTACTGTAAATGCTTCTATTTAGTACCTAAAATAAATATAGTCCTTGGTATCATTAGATGTAGAGAGTCGACATTGATATTATTATGTTATTATATTCTTTAAAAAAAAAAGGTTTCTTTACCTTTTGGCAAATCCTCTATTTATTGGTATCTTCCTTCACAAACTTGGGTCATGCAAAGAATAAATAATTATTTATGTGAATCCACGAAACCAAATACCTTGAAATGACTTTGTTACTATGGGATAAAACTCTATTATGGGTTGGTAAATTGGTTTGAAGTTATCATTTTAGTCTAGGACATCATCCCTATTCCAACCACGTGGGTGCCAACTAATAGTGAAATTATATGGGAAGTATGCCCTAGGAGGGTTGTGTGCATTCTTTTGTATCTGTTAAGAATATTATTATAAATATATGATGCATTCTTACCATTTTTTTTGTGAACCAAAATGATATGGTTCAGGATTTAATTGCTAAACCATAAATTTTATACGAATGACACATACTATACCATCAAACATATGCCTTTAATATTTAAAGCATTAAATAAAATTATTTTAATTTATATGCTACGATTACATCTTCATCTATATGATACAAGAAATAATATGTCGCTTTCCACTCAATATAGATCTAGATAAAGATTCATTTTATAGACTTTTGATTTAATTATATTAGTTATGTCACTTGATACACAATTGTATACATAATGAAAATCTCAACTTATAAATTAATGGAGAAACAAAAAGCACATGAGTGGATGTATGCAAATCCAAATCCCAAACCACATAAATAAAAGAATTTTTTTTGGTTAGTAATGATTTAGTGTAGAATAACTAAAACTCATGACGGAATTACCGCAAGGCATTCAAAGGGATCTATAGATAAATAGGATTTAGACATTTCATAACTTTTATGAGATATACCATTAAATCAATTTAAAAATAAATTAAAATGGTCCATTATATCACGTTTTCATATATTGATGTCCCTTATCTATGTGAAAACATACTTTTAATTTCTCTATAAAACAGACAAAGGGGATCCTAAGTTCTATTGACACGTTGACCATAGATTCTTTGACCAATATATACTTAAACTCTCAATTTTTTAGTTATAGTTAATCCGTATTTGTGTCGTTGAATTGGAGTACTTGATTCATTGTTTTTTTAAAATTATAAATCTAATCCGTATAAGTTAATATTTTTTAATTTTATGACATGAAATAGTAAAAAATAAATGTAAGTAAACTTCAAGGGGACTACTTATAAAATGATGTATGGTGAAATTGAGAAGACAGTGGCAAGGGAAACATAAACTAGGCGAGATATTAGGAAATTATCCATATTATAATTTCTCAATTGGTAAGAGTAGCTCGAAATATCTTAACTTGAATAAAATAGTTAAACCTACAATTCAATGAGAACATTGAAATTATGATCCAAAGAGGGAAATGATGGAACCTAGAAGGATTGTTTCTTACTATGATACATGTAGATCATAAAGAGTATTAAAAAGTTATAATTGGTATAGGAGGGTCCTTGCAAGGGAAGGACTTGGTAGAGCCTATAAATTTGAGTTTTTACAACATCTCTGTTACATAAATTGATAATATTATACATCTTGAAGTCATTTAATACAACTAATAAAAAATAAAGTAGAGACAAACACGAGAGAATCGTAAAGGATTCACGTGGTTGATGAGTGAAAAAGAATAGAAAATTATATAGACAAGGGCCAAGTGCATGTAGGTACATGGTAATGAGGTTATTATTTGGAGCCTAATCTAACCGAAAATGTAAAATTTCCCCATCTTTATTAGCGTATTTCCCCCCTTAATCATTTAAATAGGGTCTGCGGACAGTGTCCTTGGGTTGCTTCCTCTTATAGTATAGGTCGGGTTGAAGGGGCAACATCCCCCAAAAGTTTGTCCAAATTTCAAATTATTTTACAACGGCATCAAAAGTTAGTTTTTCTATTGGCTGACATATTTCTAACCATAATTTTGTAATTGACACAAGTCTTGTTAAAATGTATTAGGGTTATGAATTTCATATGATAAATTTGTAGCATCTTTTAATAGTATTGAGTTGTAATGGATTATTGATTATAACTTTTTAGATTTAGTAGATTAATAATATTGGATTCTTTTGTTGGTGGATGTAGCCCAATATTGGGTGACCAACGATAAAATGTTGTGAGATCATCTCGTTGTGCCTAATTTTCTAATTTAGGTCACACGAGGGTCCTATTTCTATTTCTTAGTCTCTTATTGTTGTAACTAGTTTAATGGACAAGTTGGTAGTGTGTGCAGCCCTTTGATCTTCTATTTTATTCAGTACAATTTTATTACTTGATTTTTGTTAGAATTCTTGATGCCTATTTGTGTAATTGATGATTCAAGACATTCTCTATTTTATTTATACTCACGTGTGTACTCTTGCTCACTATATGCCATTAGGAACACTATTATAATATAATTGATAGAAATTTAGATTCCATTAGTTGAGTAAAATATATGCTAGTGCGTTAATTTGGCTGATTTCTAGGATTAATTGACAAAGAGATAATGTATTGGATGATATTTGGCTAAATATTATTATTTTATCTCGTTTTATATGTTTGTTGAATACTTCAGGCTTTCTATGATATAATTTGATGGTTAGGCAATGTTACTAATATTCTCGACTTAATTTAATTATATTTTCACCTTGATAACATTTTTTTTTCTTGTAGTACGAGAAGCATAAAATGTGATGTAATCATTCATATTTACAAAATGTGATACTTTTTAAAAAATTTAAAGGAAGAGGGCAAAAGTGTGATGATGTCTATAGAAAATAATAATTATATAATATTTCAATGGTTTGGATTGTACAGTGTAATATATAATCATGAAGAAGGAAAGTGTATGCCAAAATCTGCATAGAATTATAATTATAAATATTTTCACATTTTAAAACATTTTGTATGATTTGACATTAGGAAGGGAAAATGTATGCTAATATTTTAAAAAATGATCGTCAAATCATATTGTCTAATTTGAAGTTAGGCAATCTATATACTCATATTCACAAAAGACAATAATTATAAAATATTACATGCTAATATCTGCATAAATTAATAATTATGTAATATTTCAACGTTTTCAATATTTTAGATAATTTTATGTAACATGTGATTAAAAGGACATAAAATGTATTATAATAGATGAATAGAGAGTAATAATTACAAAATATTTGCGCAAATTTTTAAAACTATTTGCATTCAACGAAATTCTGTATCATCGGCTCGAAGCATTTCTGTTGCAGAACCCATGCCGCATCTTAAAATTCCAAGAATGTTCTTTTTTACATAAGAAATAATAAATGACATTTCCAAGCGTTAAAATACTTCTTCTTGTTAAATATTTGGGATTTAAAACAAATTAATCTTCCTAAAAATTGTAGTACAACTTATATTTGTTATTTTCCAAAAAGTTTGAGGCTGAGTTTTGTATATGACCGCTTTTGTTATTCCTACGTTAGATGCACCATCTCCTGTATGAGCACCAAATGTATCTCCCAGTACTACTTCAAGAGATTCGACCCTGCTGGGACTTGCGACATCCGTTTCACTAGATGCTTTAAGGAATAATTTTACTAGATTGTTAAAATTAATAATCTGCCAAGCACTGATACCAACACGGTCAATTCTTCCAATGGAGCTTATGTGGTTTTTACATGGTAGACAAGTGACAGATTCATTTGAGGAACAATTTTAGGCCCCCCTTTCATTCTCTAAATGTTATGTAGCATAATATCCCATGCATCCATTTATAATGCTTAGGCTAGTTCCCACCAAAATATAAATAATGTGTGATCCATTGATATTTCAATAAATATATCACAAGTAATTATACTACATTGGATAGAGTGCTATTAGAAAGTTAGAAGAATCCTTTCCTAGGGGTAGATAGTAATTAATCAAATCAGACGTATCATGAATTATACATACAATAAAATATTATTTAATACGTCATTTAATTTCTATGAAATCATGCTGATTTAAAGATTTCCCATTTAATCGATGGTCAAATATAAATGATTCATTAAGCAACAATACTATATTTTAATTTAGGTTGCCTCATTCTTTTTCTAGGGTATCTTTTAGTTTTATGCTGGATAAAATTAGAGAAACAATATGGCTTCAGAGATCTGTGTCTTTTTTTGTAGATTTCATTTGGCATTGTGCATGAGCTTCATGTGCCTCTGTATGCTTGCATGTAAATAGAAGGATGAAACAGATGTGGCCAATATAGGGTAGACAAAAATTCAATACATGGAAAATATGGACACGTTTGGCTACAGGAATAAAAATATGGGAATAGGAATTATTATTCTGGTTTAGTTATTCTGGAATAGAAAATGAGAATAAGTATGTATTCCTATTCTTCATTTGGTTAGATGAAATTGAAATTGGAGTTTGAATAATAGATAAAGAAAGTCAACAGGCCAATTCTCGTGTGCCTTTTCACTCTTGATGGATGTTTCATTCTAGAGACCTTGAGGCTTCTAAGCGATGAATCACAATGAGGACTGAGGATGGAACTTGGATCTTGTCTTTAACAAAAACACGGTCTAGTCTTGCCAATTTGATATCTTGATTGACCTTGTCATTCTTGAAAATTAGGTTCCAATGAGCATCCTCACTTAGCTATTGGAGATGGAGGAAAACTTAACAGAAGAGACATCAACAACTTAGCTTCCCAGAATGATATGCCATGGTATGATTGCTTTGGCTCACCCTTGCTCATATAATTTGCAGCCAAGAATAGGGGAAACACCAGAAGAGCATAAGAAGTGTGAGGCATAATTGAAGTTACCGTATAAAGCTCTGAAGTCGTAGGATCACATTGTGAGATTTTTTCACGATTTCATTGTGTACGAGTCCAAGAGTATCTATGAAGGGAAAAAGGAAGAGGATGTTCGAGTTCCTTGTGATTTTCTTCATCGGTCAGGTAATAAGATGCTTCATGTCCCTAAACATTCTTGATGTTTTGGCATATGATCTCAGTATTCAAAATCAATGCCTTGAATCCAATAGTGGTTTTCCCAAGAGTGAAACCTCTGTTCAAAATTGGTCATTTTACAAATTTCTTTAGCAAACCAATTTCTCTGACTTGGGTGCTCTCGGTGAATCTCCTCATGGACATGAAATTTAAATTTTCATGAAATATGAGTAGATAAATTTAGGAAAGGAATACATATTCCAATTCCACCTATTTAGGTGGAATTACAAATGCTCAATTTTGGGCCAAAATGAGAATACGTATGAACCTATTCTCAATTTTGATTTGGTGCAACCAAAGGAAGGATTAGAAATTTTCATAATTTACATATGCCTAATACCTATTCCAGTCTAATTGCTACTGCCAAATGGGCCCTAGGAGAATACACCATGGAAAATAGGAGCATCTGGTGACAAATAATGTCAAGCTCTTTTTAGTAATTTTGCACGGTTAGTGCTGGCATTTCGGAGTTTGTGTTGGAAAAAAAAACTGCTATGATTTTCTTGTTAGGTTTACATAAATATAACTTGTGATAGACATTTGAGTATAGATCTGTGTACATTGCACAGCCTTCATAGTAGTTTGTGATTTCAATAATTGAAAATTTTGTAGATTTCTTGTGCTGAATTCATTGTTTGTGTATTCATTAAAACAAGACATTCTACTTTATGTTTGGGTATTCATTTAAAAAATATAATTTTTTCAATGGGTTTCAATAGATTTCATTTTTGATTGTTGTAAAAAACTTGTTTTCATGGGGAAAGATGTGAGGTCCCTCCTCACATGTACTTATTAAATATGCATCTCTCTGTTAAAACTGTTGTAGGAGATTAGAATGGATATGAAATAATGTTTAATGGTTTAGATGTCCTAATAAGAAGTGACATCCTAATACATTCGTGTTTTAAATATTCAGTGATTCATGAACAAACTACATTATCTCGACTGTTTAAACATTAAAATTTCACTAACGATGATACAAGGCTTTCTCACCTAATCATAAGGGTGTTGATTTTGATACCTGGACGATTAAGTTTTATGCTTCAGATAGTTCAGTATTCTTTTATTGGTGACGTAATGATGTTTAGGTATATACATGCCTAATGAGGATTATACTAGTACTTAATCTGAATTAATGAATAAGTTATGTTATTATTGATTATGTGATTTTTGATGATTAAATGTGAATAGAAATGAATTAAACAGTTAATTATATGAGAGATTCATGTAACTATCCAGATAAATTTTGAATATATGTATGTAATTTTCTTGAGCTATTGATATGCGTAATGAGTGTGTAGGGTATTTTAGCTGAGAAAATCTAACGGAGAAACAAAACTGAACCCTATGTACTGTTTGTGGAAACTATGGTTAAATTTGATGAAGGATACAAACCTTGTTGTTTGTATTTTATTTGTATTGTGAATTGAACGAATGTATCATTCTGTAATCAGTAAATGTTAATGTTTTGTAACAATGTTTTTATAGTGTCCCTTGACACTCGTGAATTGTATATGCATTCCAGCATGATAGTTAGGGTTAACCGAGTAACCTAAAGATCTAAGTCAGAGTAGCTTAGTGATCTTTTTGCTAATCAAGTTAGTAATCGATATTAATTACCCCTAATCCAGATTAGTGTTTAATCTACATTTTGAAGGTTGTTAGATAGTCCTAAAATTTCCTAGCCTTTAATAGGTCCCTAATTAATCCTAAAGACCTAAAAACATGAAATCTAAGTATCCAAGAGGAATGGGTATGGCTTGGGGGCATTTTCCACCCCCTTAGCCCCTTTTGTTGACTTTTATGGTCACTCAAAAACACCATTTTTGCTTTATTGCGAAAATCGATTGATTTCATCATGGGTTGGATAGCTTGAACTCCACCTTGAGGTTAGCCTTAGGCCTAGTTGTGTTAGAAGCCTCTAGAACTTTTAGGCAAGTGGGGGAGTTATTTCTTTTTAGAGATGGTTGAGTTTGTGATCTTATTTAGAGGCAATTTTGAGGAGGTTTGGAGTGTTCACCCAACCTCTACTTTTAGAGTGAAAATCAGGATTGAAGGAGAAGGAGAAGGAGAAGGAGAAGGAAGGGAATGCTCATCTCAAACTTGTTCTATTGCCATAACCCAAATTTGAAGGTAGGAATACTTCACCTCATTTTGTTCATGTTGTGCTTCATGTTTCAATTTTATTGTTTATGCACATGTTCGTGTGTGTGTTGAGTATGTTGGGAGGGTTTGAAACAGAGTAACTTAAATGTCTTTCCTTTGTATTTTTGCTTTGAATTTCAAAGGGATTGTATACGTGTATTGGCATTACTCACCCTCGGATAGGGCAGAAGTGGCCATGTACAGGGAAAGGTCTTTAGTTGGACTCTGACAGTGTAGAGTCTCTTCTCAGGACGAGAAGAGGGAGAGAGGGTAGGGTGTTATGGGCCCCTACTTGTCAACACAAACCACGTATGAGTTTTGGAATGTAAGAATGGAAGAACAGAAGTTCTTGAGTTATAGCCCCGAAAGGGCACCTATTTTGGTGGTGTGCCTGATGTCTCCTGTCGAAAAAATCCACCTTCTCCCTAGTCTAGTTCAATGTCAAACCTGTTGTGTAAACTCGGGATGGGAGTCAATGTCTGATTTGGTCTTCATGTTATGATTGGTTGTCTCCTGGTCAGTTTTCATTCTCTCGACGATCACTGTGATGTATTGGAGAGTTCGTTCTTTTCTATGTTTAAAAAAAAATTAGAGTTATAATTGTCTAAATTATTATTAGAATTATTGAGTTATATTGTTGTTAATATTTTGTTCAAAATAATGTTATAACGTACATATTAACACTATTTTAAGGGTAGTCGTAAATTGTGTTTGTTAGTGGGTCTGGTATTCTTTTATGTTGTTAGTATAATATTTTAAATGTAAATAAAAGTAATAAGGTGTTAGATTTCAAATTAATGTTAGATGAGTAAGTTTTGTTAAAAAAAATTTTTGCTAGTATTATTTTGAAGTAATTTTAATTATTATGTTTTTAAATATTAGTTATTTAGTACATTTTAGTTAGAATGTTCGTATGTTAGATTATATTTAAAAATTTAGTATCATTATTGATTTGAAAAGGTTGTCTAAGATAAATTAGCTGCTGTATTTAACCCATTTTCAAATATATTTAGATTTATTATTTTAAGTGGTTATATCGTTCTTAAATCAAAGGTTAGTGTTATTGTATCTTAAAATGTTTTAGATTAGTAAAGGTTGTAAAATTAAGTTAGATTATTAGATTAAATTTTAAGTGTTGAATATATATCTAGATAGTTGTTTATTATTGCGAGTTTACGATAATTTGGTTTAATTGTGTTTAATTATAATATATTACCTTAAAATCAAAGCAATAATGAAAAAAAAGATGAAATCAATTTAATAACGAATGCTTAGATTTAACGACCTTTTCACACTCATCGATGATAAACTTGAATGGAAATGACAGGTCATCGTTAGGAGATCCCATATCTGTTTCTCATTTTACCTATACTTTAACGTGTGCATCTAAACTTTTCAAGCTTTGTGGTGTTATTGATCTAAAAATAAAATAAAATTTGTTGGTGTGTTTTTGCCCCAATTCTTTGGCATGACAGCATAGCTCAATCAAATTGAAAATTTTAAGAAGTCATTTTGATTTAGAAATTTCAGTTCTCATGAAGTTGTAAATTTCAATAAAATGGTAGGATAAAATCTATCACACACGCTCCTGAAATTATCTCTATCAAAATATTTATATTATTTCACAATGTATAACAACAACAACGATCAATTGAATCTTCAGTTTGAAAGCCTTCGATTCCACCATTTTACTTCGCGCGATTTAATTGAAGTTGAAATCTGATAGTTATTTTTTTTCTTAATAGTTCCTTCAACTTCTTGGCTCCACCATTTTTCTTTACATATTTAGTTAAAACTGGAGTGTGAAGATCATTTATGTTTGTAAGCTCTTATTAATATTCCTTACTACTACCTTTTCCCTCCCTTTTCATGAACATTTTTGGGTTGCCCAGAAAATAGAATTCTCAAAAATTTGAGAAATGTTACAAAGATTAGAAAGAGTGCACAAGTTTTAACTATTAAACCCTCTACTCCATCAATGCAATTGATAAAAATAAAACCAGGTTTCATTATTTAACAAACTTCATCACCGCCATGAATTTTCATTTAAATTATTATTTCAACTCTACATTAGCTCCCCCTATTGTAATAAATGTAATAATCCATTATTAGCTACTTCTCAACCATTAGAACTGAAAGTTGCAAATTTATTGGACTACTATACAAGATGAATACCTGCATTTTATCACAGTGTAATAGATGTATCTCTATTTTCTTGCCCTATAATAGAGAATTTTACAAAATTAAAGAAGTTAATAACCTTTGGACTTTCTTCATCACTACACAAATTGACATCTTGTATCAAGAAAATAAATAATTTTTTGAATATAAAAAGCAGCAAGAGGGCGCTGACCCATCATACAAACAAAAAACATTAGAAAATGTTAGAAATAAAAGAACCTAGTGCCAAACAACGAGAAAAAAAAACCTCAACTAAAGTCCACCTCTGTAAAAAACAAAGGTTCAAATGCGGAAAACCCACCAACCTATGGAATGGATAGATCCATCACTGCTAACTGCTAACCCATCAAAGAGTCCCAGATCTGACAAACCCAGAAGCAAGGCACCCCTGGTAGAACCATGAAAAAGAAAAAAATATGACTTCCCACATGAAAAAACAAAGAGGGCATCATCAAGGAAGATTCCCCACTGACCCAACAGGACACCAATAAGACCAGAGATCCTCCCTCCATCGAGAAACACCTCTGAGAAGCGAGCATCCCGTGGGTCAAAAAATCCCCCGAAATAAAGAAGCATGGTCCATTACTCTGCAAAAACCACTGCCATACCATGGAAGAACCAATGAGACACATGTTTGAGAAGCACCCTCCATTCGTCTGGTGTGGCATCATCAGAGCCCTCTCTCCCTCCATCGTTGGCCCACTCACTGTAAGAAAATGCAGCTTGCCTCGCAGTCATCCCCGCTCCAAGATAATAGTATTAAGGAAAGAAATAAGTTAACTGAAAAAAAAAAAACATTTGAATTCTAAGTTGTGTTTCGAATGGGGTAACTCGTGACAATTGCTTCTTATTAGCATACAATATAGACCCCTATTGTAAGAGATACTATTCCATTCCTTGTTAATGCATCTAGTATCTAGCAGAGAGATTTATACATTTTGTTATACCATAGCAATACGAAATCATACATCTTCATCTCCATCTTTTCATGAAACAAAGACGCAAATTATGTATCAATCAAGGGAACGGAGCCGCAAGATCTAGAATTGTAGAACATTAAAGTTCGTATCATGACATGTTTCATTTGTGAGGATGTTAGTTTACCATCATAGAAATTCTCACACTCATACCTTTGGATAGCTGATTATAGCTCATTAAGCTTTGCAAGCTTTTGGAGATAACTACCAAGTAATATTGAATTGATCTAACCGTTAAAGTTTTCAAATGAATGTACATGTGATATATAAACGTGTACATCTATTACATTCGATTTGGAAATGTAGCTTGTGCTCTCTATGAGATATCTCTTTGTATAGGTTCGCGTGTTCTATATAATGCTTTTCTTCGTCCCAACTGCACTTCTTATGGGCCGAAGCATGATTTGTTGGGTACATGCCTTCAAATTCACAAAGTAGACTCTGTCTCCTTCAGGTTTCTCAAATATGATTGGCCAGATCTTACTATCTCCTATACATGACTTGGATTCCGTACTTAGATAATTTGATATTACACATTCTAGTAACACCTTAGATAGTGCCTCCACACATTCTAAGAATCTAGTTTTGCATGAGCTTTATTATAGAGCTTAAGCATGCATTCGATTGAGTAACACAATAGATGTAAAGTCCAATATAGTTAATTCTAATTTTTAAGGAACCCTATACTAGAAATATAGTGAATGCATAAAACATATTATAAAAGAAATATTTAATTGTCAAATTTATAAGCTATATCAGAATTGAGTAAAATTCATTTGTAAATATTTATTCATTGTTTTATTATTTTAATAACATAACGAACAGAAGGCAGTTATTTGTATTATAGATATACTAACCTCGTTATTTAGAACTATTCAAAATAAGTCTAGAACCAATTTTCTTTGTTGAAACGTGTCCCATAAATAGTGCGAGAACGCGATAATGATATTGAGTACTTTTATTTGACTACAATTTTTTTTAATAAAGAAAATACACCGGCACGGAGATTAGAGCCACACTCTGGTACATTTATTCCAAGGAATGGAAAAGAAAAAGGGTGAATAATAAAGAGGGTCTCCCCACGCCTTGTTCTAGTGTTCTTTTATTTATTGAATAGATTGGATGATGCAACGAATTGAGTTGAGCATTGAGCATTGAGCATGGGAATGCTATGCGAATTGCTTCTGAATGTAAACCACGAGCTGTTGGGTGATGCGGAAGGCCTTGCTGAGCACGGAATCGGGGAGAGGGGGGTTCGCGCCAAAGAGAGAATTGGCGATTGTCTGCACTCCCGGGAGCTGGCTGCTCAAAGCAGCGATGGCCACCGCATTCTCCTTCCCCACATTCTGCTGGAAATGCACGAGCGCCTTGGGGAAGACGAACACGTCTCCCTTTTCCAACGTCTTGCTGAAGAAGGTGTTGTTGGTGTCGATAAACCCTACAAAGAGCTCGCCTTCCGCTAGAAAGAGAACCTCGGTGGCTCTGGGGTGGGTGTGAGGAGGATTAATTCCACCCACTGCGTAGTCGATGCGGACCAGAGATATTCCCAACGTGTTCAGCCCCGGTATCTGCATTACGTTGGCAGGGGTCACGTTGGAGCTAACTGCATTGTCGGTGTTCCCCGCCTGCGCCAGCCCCCTGAAGAAGAAGTCCTCTGCCGATGCATCCTTGGCCTCTTTGCAAACGAATCCGTTCACCTTAACTGATCAATACAATTTGTTACTGTTTGCGGTAGTTATAATCACACCAATCATTAATAATCACATAAACGATTAATATTGCTGCACTCACCTTCGCTGTCCAGGACTGCGACGCAGAAATCTTGCAAGGGATCGGCATCCGCCGCCATCACATCTTCACTGTAACAACACATCAACAGGAAGAGTCCCAACGACAATTGCAAGCAAATCATCATTCCCTTCGCCATTTTATGCTGGAGAGTCTCCAACAGAAGAGCTCAGGATATGGATGTGTGATTGAATATTTGTGTATATTACAAGACCATTACATGCCTATTATATAGGGGAAACATGCGAGGACTAATCCTTTCCCACGTAATTGTTTAATTGTAATATACTTCCAATATCATGCAATTGTTGACCTGTTATTTACGGACTGATTCATGCTGATGGAGTAATTGCTCATTACAATTGAGGGGACCAATTCATTTTTGACGTAGTCGTTAGTTATAATATATTTGGTTAGTAGGTGGTCTTTTCGTTTGCTCGAACTGATTCGGTAGATTTGTTCTTCCCATTCCTCTCTCTTTGTGCAGGAAAGTATATTCATCAACACGGAAATGTTTTCTGCGTATCCACAAAACAGATTCAAATGCTTTAGACTTGGTCGAGTGAGTACGTAAGGGCCCGTTCGGTGAGTGGAATAGGAATACGTATTGTATTCTGGAATAAAAAGTATTCCTGTTCTCCGTTTGGTTCAGCCAATACTTGATGGGAATTCGCGGACCCGAAAATTTATGTTTTCTAAAATTTAAAAAAATGGAATAGGAATACGTATTCCAATAACACCTATTTTGGTGGAATTGCAAAATCCCATTTTTGGGCCAAAAATGGAATACGTATTCCATTTTTACCTCGTATTCCAATCCCGTTTTGGTGCATCCAAACAAGGAATTCAAATTTTTTGGAATACGTATTCCTATTCCTCTCACCAAACGGGCCCTAAGTGTTAGAAAAGTTCCAGCCCTTCCCTTATTTGTGTAGGAACCCACCAACTCTGCAGCCTTGTTCACATTTTTCTCAGCCCGCTTTACATCGTACGATCACGCGCACCGAAGTTTTCGAAATATTAACCAACAGAAGGGCCCGGCTCTATAATATTGTTTTATTAAGTTTGGGATGATGAAATTTTCTTTCTTGTTATGGATTTTTCTATCCATATTTAGTTTTAGGCGATTCATTAGGGGAAGCCACCCCTTAATTTAGAGATTCAATCTCACCACAGGTTCACCCAAAACTTGAGAGTGTTTCCATGTTCCAAAAGGATAGCTTGACACCATATGTATCTCTCTATAGGTGCAATCTACAATAGGTTATTTCACCATTGGTTTATAGAGGCAAAATTTTTCTCGTGAACGAAATTGTTTATCTAGTTATATACAACATGTAATTAAATCAAATGACATAAAACAAATCTTTATCACAATCTATCTTGAGTGATATAAGTGATACATTCATTGTAGTGTGATAAAGGAATTAGATAAATAAATTCATAAAGGATAGAAATTAAAAATAATTCATTTTACATTCTCAAGGATCATTAAAACTAATAATTGTACAGAATTTAAAGGAAAGAATAGGTGCACGTGTTTAGAAATTTTATAATGTTTATGAGACATGACCTCAAAATATGTTTAAAAATAAAGTAAAATAAGATAACTATATTATATTTAGATAGATTAGTCTTCCCTATGTATGTGACAACATAGTTGTAATTTATCTGTGAAATAAACTAAGATGAGCTTGAGCTCTGTTCACGTGCTGAACATAGATTGTTTGAGCACGACATCTTTGAATCCTAAGATTTTTAGTTGCAACTAATCCATACTTAAGTCACTGAATTGGCCTATCCGATTCGTCATTATCAAATATTACAAGTCAAACTTTTACGAAAGAATATTGTGAAATTTAATGACGCGAAAGAACATGGGTATTTGAAGGATCATGGTATGTCAAACTAGGTTCTTAAGTGGCAATGAAAATTCAGAAAATTAGTGTCAGGAAAGTTGACAAGTTTTTTTGGAATAAGTTATCATGTTATGCTAAAAATATGTATGAAAAGTGTTAGAATATTTATAATAACTGAGGGTGTGGGGTGAATTAGTTACCCAAGGTCGAGATGTACCAATTGAAAAATCAAACACTTAAACAACTCCAGATCTTATCATTTTATTGCTCGGTCTCCACTATAAATTTCTATTAACATTAGCTAGCGGTTCACTGTTCTAAAATAGCAGGCTTACAGAATGTAAACATTAGTCGATAAAATGCCACAATAAGATTCACATAAGTTTGTCACTAGGTTTGAACATGCAAGCCCAATTTAGGAAAAACAACCAACAACATTTCACTAAGTTTCACTCTTCTTAAGCGGGCCCTGTTAGGAGCCAACCCTGTAAAAGTTTTCACTACAAACTATTAAATGTGACCTTGTTATTTGAAGGATTGAGTCACCCTATTAGAAGTGGCCTTGTTAAAGGAATTCAGAACATCCCATTAGAACGACAACTTATTAGAGGAATTACATAGACTGTTAGGTCACTATGACTGTTCGGTCAACCTTGATTAAAGGATTTCAAATACTGTTTACAATGGTTAGAAAGTAATAACCGGTTTGATCATTTAAGTATAACTCACTTTGCATGTACACATCTCAGTTCAGTTCTCATGTACCGATTCATTGTGTGGCCTCCATTGTCATCCCAGCTTTGATTTGCTTGGCAACCATTCAAGCAATCAGCCTTCACTTCCTCTCAACTCAATTCAACCTTCTGCTTAGATTCGCCAGTCAATAATGTCAACAATAACTCCAAATCTATGGAACTTGTTTACAAGCATACAGTCTCTCTGCTCATATAGAAATTTTACCCATGTACTTCTTTAAACAGGAAATCATGATCCTTTTCCTTTTAATCAACACTGCAGATCTTAGGATTTAGGATTCAATCCATCAAATAAATTATATATGATCACCATTTTGTTTATCTCTTCTTTTGTAGAAACTTCTCTTGGAATCCATCTCTTAGGCCGTTTACCTAATCCTCTCCTAGAATTAAATGATCAAACTCATTGATTCTTATCTCAACACGCTTTCCATATCCCAAGAAATCAACTTGGCCGGTTAGAAATTATGATTCGTCGCAAACAGTTAAGATGTTGTTCGTTGGGGAACACTGTGTTCTGACACTCAGTCATCATTGGGTTACTCGATTGCTATTAAATTTCTCACTCGACATATACACTGTCACTCGGTCGACACTGATGCTCGGTCAATACTGATTTTACTCGACACTTACTGTAGCCCAGTTGGCACTAGCATCACTTGGCATGTACGTCAAAATTCTTTAGTCTTCTACTATGTTACTCTGTCAAGCCTATACATTTGATCTATCTTTTATCACACTTTCAAGACTTGATCGTTACTGGCTTCTCCTCTTGTAACATGATTTGAACAATCAATACATCTTGTCAAATTCCAACTAATCAAGTGTCAATTTTTAGTTTCCTCATCAAAACTCAACCTATCCTCTAGATGCTTCTGTTATGAACAACTTCTCAAATCCTCTTAATCAATCAAATAGATATGGCAGTTAGATCAGATAACACTATCTCACCAATAGGTTTGACATTAATGACAACAAAACAATTGTTTCAATTGTAGTTTCCAACAAGAAATTGTACAAAATTAAATCTAGTTTGTAATATGAAAATCATTTTCTGAAAGAATGATTTCTATATGATGAAACCTTTAAATTTGAATACATTAGTACAATTTTTCTTTATAAGAAGATTAGAAACAGGTGAATGGCTAACCATCTTAAACAAAGTCAAATGATAATTTTTTTTTTTTTACAAGATTCTAGATCTAAGTAATACAATTATGTTAGGATGTAGCACATATTTGTTTATAATTTATTTCTAAGAAATTAGATAATTACAAATTTTCCATTAATTTTTTTTTTGTAGAATATTAAATCTCATATTTGACCACCTTAAGTTATTATTGAATTCATCAAATTGATAACATTTTTTTTTTGTTATAGTAGGAGAAGCGTAAAATGTGACGTAATAATAAATATTTACAAAATGCGATATTATTTTTAAAAAATAGCTTCTTCTTTTTTTTTTTTCAATGAAGACTCATATTTCATATCGTCACTTTTTGGCATACCATGATCTCCTACATATCGACACAGTAAAAACAAAAATGTACACTATCTCCAAGGCAATTAGTTCTAAAATGAAGTATTGTGAAAACGATAAAATAGTGACAAGGAGAACATGACTTGGGAAATATATGAGGCAAATATCCATATTACAATTTCTCAATGAGTAAAAGTAGCTTGAAATATATTAATGTGAATGAAACAATAAACCTTACAAATCGAGGAGAATATTGAAGCTACGATGCGAAGGGGGAAATGATGGAACATAGAAGGACTATTTCTTACCAAGGTATATTTAGATCATAAAAAAATTATGCAATAAGTTATAATTGGTATAAGAGGGTTCTAGAAAGGGAAGGGCTTGACATGCACTAGATGAATGAGTTTCTACAACCTCATTGTAACGCAAACTTATAATTTTCCAAGTCTAGAAGTCATTTGATATAATTGATTAAAAATAAAATAAAGACAAACTAGAAAGAATCATAAAACATATACGTGGTTGATGAGTGAAAAAGAATGAAATATTAAATAGACAAGGGTATGTGCGTGTAGGTATACGGTAATCGTATTTTTATATGGAGCTAAATTAGACTCAAAGGGTAATTTTTTTCCAACTTTTGTTAGTATAGTTTCCCCTTGAATTATTCTACTAGCATTTGGGGGAAATGCCCCTTTCCTGGTGTATGAGAAAAATCCTTCTCATGCCCCTTTTCTAGGTATACAACGAGGTCAAGGGGTAACGACCTTGTGGGGGGTTTTTAGGGGCACCACCGCTAAAACTTCATCTGAATTTTATTATTATATTTTCTCTATTGGTTGTTATATTTATGATACAAATTTTGTAACCCACATAAATCTTTTAAAAAAATATTAAACTTAGGATTTAAAAATGATTAATTTGTATAATATTTCAACACTATTGAGCTCTAAGGGATTGTAGATTAAAAATTGTTACATTCAATAGATAATAATATTGGACTCTATTTGGTGGGGGCAGCCTTAGATTGGATGAAACACGATCCATTATTGTGTCTTCTTGTTGGGCTTAATTTTCTAGTTGAGGTCAGACGAGGGTTAAATAATTTCTTGAAATTTTATTATTTCAACTAGTTTAATAGATATTATGGTGGCATGAATGACCCTTCAATCTTTAATTTTATTCAACAGCGTTTCATTATTTCATCTTTGTTGGAATTTTGGATTCCTAGAATTATAATTGACGATTCAAGGTATTTTCTATTTTATTTATACATACATGTGTACTCTTACTCATTCTATTTTTTTAGGGGCACCCTTATAATAATTATACAAGTTTGGATTGATTTGTTTGAGTAAAAAATATGCTAGTGTCTCAGTTTGACAAATTCCCAATAATTAATTTAGAAATAGATAATGCGTTTGTTAATACTTGGATAAACCTTATTATTTTATCCTATAGAATACGCATTTTTGAATATTTTCAAGGTTTCTATGATACAATATGACTCTTAGGCTAGTTTTACTAATACTCCTTACATTATTTAATTTAAGTTTTACTTTGATTGAGTGTATAATGTGGAACTCTCTATGCATTGCTTACTGTAAATGCTTCTATTTAGTACCTAAAATAAATATAGTCCTTGGTATCATTAGATGTAGAGAGTCGACATTGATATTATTATGTTATTATATTCTTTAAAAAAAAAAGGTTTCTTTACCTTTTGGCAAATCCTCTATTTATTGGTATCTTCCTTCACAAACTTGGGTCATGCAAAGAATAAATAATTATTTATGTGAATCCATGAAACCAAATACCTTGAAATGACTTTGTTACTATGGGATAAAACTCTATTATGGGTTGGTAAATTGGTTTGAAGTTATCATTTTAGTCTAGGACATCATCCCTATTCCAACCACGTGGGTGCCAACTAATAGTGAAATTATATGGGAAGTATGCCCTAGGAGGGTTGTGTGCATTCTTTTGTATCTGTTAAGAATATTATTATAAATATATGATGCATTCTTACCATTTTTTTTGTGAACCAAAATGATATGGTTCAGGATTTAATTGCTAAACCATAAATTTTATGCGAATGACACATACTATACCATCAAACATATGCCTTTAATATTTAAAGCATTAAATAAAATTATTTTAATTTATATGCTACGATTACATCTTCATCTATATGATACAAGAAATAATATGTCGCTTTCCACTCAATATAGATCTAGATAAAGATTCATTTTATAGACTTTTGATTTAATTATATTAGTTATGTCACTTGATACACAATTGTATACATAATGAAAATCTCAACTTATAAATTAATGGAGAAACAAAAAGCACATGAGTGGATGTATGCAAATCCAAATCCCAAACCACATAAATAAAAGAATTTTTTTTTGGTTAGTAATGATTTAGTGTAGAATAACTAAAACTCATGACGGAATTACCGCAAGGCATTCAAAGGGATCTATAGATAAATAGGATTTAGACATTTCATAACTTTTATGAGATATACCATTAAATCAATTTAAAAATAAATTAAAATGGTCCATTATATCACGTTTTCATATATTGATGTCCCTTATCTATGTGAAAACATACTTTTAATTTCTCTATAAAACAGACAAAGGGGATCCTAAGTTCTATTGACACGTTGACCATAGATTCTTTGACCAATATATACTTAAACTCTCAATTTTTTAGTTATAGTTAATCCGTATTTGTGTCGTTGAATTGGAGTACTTGATTCATTGTTTTTTTAAAATTATAAATCTAATCCGTATAAGTTAATATTTTTTAATTTTATGACATGAAATAGTAAAAAATAAATGTAAGTAAACTTCAAGGGGACTACTTATAAAATGATGTATGGTGAAATTGAGAAGATAGTGGCAAGGGAAACATAAACTAGGCGAGATATTAGGAAATTATCCATATTATAATTTCTCAATTGGTAAGAGTAGCTCGAAATATCTTAACTTGAATAAAATAGTTAAACCTACAATTCAATGAGAACATTGAAATTATGATCCAAAGAGGGAAATGATGGAACCTAGAAGGATTGTTTCTTACTATGATACATGTAGATCATAAAGAGTATTAAAAAGTTATAATTGGTATAGGAGGGTCCTTGCAAGGGAAGGACTTGGTAGAGCCTATAAATTTGAGTTTTTACAACATCTCTGTTACATAAATTGATAATATTATACATCTTGAAGTCATTTAATACAACTAATAAAAAATAAAGTAGAGACAAACACGAGAGAATCGTAAAGGATTCACGTGGTTGATGAGTGAAAAAGAATAGAAAATTATATAGACAAGGGCCAAGTGCATGTAGGTACATGGTAATGAGGTTATTATTTGGAGCCTAATCTAACCGAAAATGTAAAATTTCCCCATCTTTATTAGCGTATTTCCCCCCTTAATCATTTAAATAGGGTCTGCGGACAGTGTCCTTGGGTTGCTTCCTCTTATAGTATAGGTCGGGTTGAAGGGGCAACATCCCCCAAAAGTTTGTCCAAATTTCAAATTATTTTACAACGGCATCAAAAGTTAGTTTTTCTATTGGCTGACATATTTCTAACCATAATTTTGTAATTGACACAAGTCTTGTTAAAATGTATTAGGGTTATGAATTTCATATGATAAATTTGTAGCATCTTTTAATAGTATTGAGTTGTAATGGATTATTGATTATAACTTTTTAGATTTAGTAGATTAATAATATTGGATTCTTTTGTTGGTGGATGTAGCCCAATATTGGGTGACCAACGATAAAATGTTGTGAGATCATCTCGTTGTGCCTAATTTTCTAATTTAGGTCACACGAGGGTCCTATTTCTATTTCTTAGTCTCTTATTGTTGTAACTAGTTTAATGGACAAGTTGGTAGTGTGTGCAGCCCTTTGATCTTCTATTTTATTCAGTACAATTTTATTACTTGATTTTTGTTAGAATTCTTGATGCCTATTTGTGTAATTGATGATTCAAGACATTCTCTATTTTATTTATACTCACGTGTGTACTCTTGCTCACTATATGCCATTAGGAACACTATTATAATATAATTGATAGAAATTTAGATTCCATTAGTTGAGTAAAATATATGCTAGTGCGTTAATTTGGCTGATTTCTAGGATTAATTGACAAAGAGATAATGTATTGGATGATATTTGGCTAAATATTATTATTTTATCTCGTTTTATATGTTTGTTGAATACTTCAGGCTTTCTATGATATAATTTGATGGTTAGGCAATGTTACTAATATTCTCGACTTAATTTAATTATATTTTCACCTTGATAACATTTTTTTTTCTTGTAGTACGAGAAGCATAAAATGTGATGTAATCATTCATATTTACAAAATGTGATACTTTTTAAAAAATTTAAAGGAAGAGGGCAAAAGTGTGATGATGTCTATAGAAAATAATAATTATATAATATTTCAATGGTTTGGATTGTACAGTGTAATATATAATCATGAAGAAGGAAAGTGTATGCCAAAATCTGCATAGAATTATAATTATAAATATTTTCACATTTTAAAACATTTTGTATGATTTGACATTAGGAAGGGAAAATGTATGCTAATATTTTAAAAAATGATCGTCAAATCATATTGTCTAATTTGAAGTTAGGCAATCTATATACTCATATTCACAAAAGACAATAATTATAAAATATTACATGCTAATATCTGCATAAATTAATAATTATGTAATATTTCAACGTTTTCAATATTTTAGATAATTTTATGTAACATGTGATTAAAAGGACATAAAATGTATTATAATAGATGAATAGAGAGTAATAATTACAAAATATTTGCGCAAATTTTTAAAACTATTTGCATTCAACGAAATTCTGTATCATCGGCTCGAAGCATTTCTGTTGCAGAACCCATGCCGCATCTTAAAATTCCAAGAATGTTCTTTTTTACATAAGAAATAATAAATGACATTTCCAAGCGTTAAAATACTTCTTCTTGTTAAATATTTGGGATTTAAAACAAATTAATCTTCCTAAAAATTGTAGTACAACTTATATTTGTTATTTTCCAAAAAGTTTGAGGCTGAGTTTTGTATATGACCGCTTTTGTTATTCCTACGTTAGATGCACCATCTCCTGTATGAGCACCAAATGTATCTCCCAGTACTACTTCAAGAGATTCGACCCTGCTGGGACTTGCGACATCCGTTTCACTAGATGCTTTAAGGAATAATTTTACTAGATTGTTAAAATTAATAATCTGCCAAGCACTGATACCAACACGGTCAATTCTTCCAATGGAGCTTATGTGGTTTTTACATGGTAGACAAGTGACAGATTCATTTGAGGAACAATTTTAGGCCCCCCTTTCATTCTCTAAATGTTATGTAGCATAATATCCCGTGCATCCATTTATAATGCTTAGGCTAGTTCCCACCAAAATATAAATAATGTGTGATCCATTGATATTTCAATAAATATATCACAAGTAATTATACTACATTGGATAGAGTGCTATTAGAAAGTTAGAAGAATCCTTTCCTAGGGGTAGATAGTAATTAATCAAATCAGACGTATCATGAATTATACATACAATAAAATATTATTTAATACGTCATTTAATTTCTATGAAATCATGCTGATTTAAAGATTTCCCATTTAATCGATGGTCAAATATAAATGATTCATTAAGCAACAATACTATATTTTAATTTAGGTTGCCTCATTCTTTTTCTAGGGTATCTTTTAGTTTTATGCTGGATAAAATTAGAGAAACAATATGGCTTCAGAGATCTGTGTCTTTTTTTGTAGATTTCATTTGGCATTGTGCATGAGCTTCATGTGCCTCTGTATGCTTGCATGTAAATAGAAGGATGAAACAGATGTGGCCAATATAGGGTAGACAAAAATTCAATACATGGAAAATATGGACACGTTTGGCTACAGGAATAAAAATATGGGAATAGGAATTATTATTCTGGTTTAGTTATTCTGGAATAGAAAATGAGAATAAGTATGTATTCCTATTCTTCATTTGGTTAGATGAAATTGAAATTGGAGTTTGAATAATAGATAAAGAAAGTCAACAGGCCAATTCTCGTGTGCCTTTTCACTCTTGATGGATGTTTCATTCTAGAGACCTTGAGGCTTCTAAGCGATGAATCACAATGAGGACTGAGGATGGAACTTGGATCTTGTCTTTAACAAAAACACGGTCTAGTCTTGCCAATTTGATATCTTGATTGACCTTGTCATTCTTGAAAATTAGGTTCCAATGAGCATCCTCACTTAGCTATTGGAGATGGAGGAAAACTTAACAGAAGAGACATCAACAACTTAGCTTCCCAGAATGATATGCCATGGTATGATTGCTTTGGCTCACCCTTGCTCATATAATTTGCAGCCAAGAATAGGGGAAACACCAGAAGAGCATAAGAAGTGTGAGGCATAATTGAAGTTACCGTATAAAGCTCTGAAGTCGTAGGATCACATTGTGAGATTTTTTCACGATTTCATTGTGTACGAGTCCAAGAGTATCTATGAAGGGAAAAAGGAAGAGGATGTTCGAGTTCCTTGTGATTTTCTTCATCGGTCAGGTAATAAGATGCTTCATGTCCCTAAACATTCTTGATGTTTTGGCATATGATCTCAGTATTCAAAATCAATGCCTTGAATCCAATAGTGGTTTTCCCAAGAGTGAAACCTCTGTTCAAAATTGGTCATTTTACAAATTTCTTTAGCAAACCAATTTCTCTGACTTGGGTGCTCTCGGTGAATCTCCTCATGGACATGAAATTTAAATTTTCATGAAATATGAGTAGATAAATTTAGGAAAGGAATACATATTCCAATTCCACCTATTTAGGTGGAATTACAAATGCTCAATTTTGGGCCAAAATGAGAATACGTATGAACCTATTCTCAATTTTGATTTGGTGCAACCAAAGGAAGGATTAGAAATTTTCATAATTTACATATGCCTAATACCTATTCCAGTCTAATTGCTACTGCCAAATGGGCCCTAGGAGAATACACCATGGAAAATAGGAGCATCTGGTGACAAATAATGTCAAGCTCTTTTTAGTAATTTTGCACGGTTAGTGCTGGCATTTCGGAGTTTGTGTTGGAAAAAAAAACTGCTATGATTTTCTTGTTAGGTTTACATAAATATAACTTGTGATAGACATTTGAGTATAGATCTGTGTACATTGCACAGCCTTCATAGTAGTTTGTGATTTCAATAATTGAAAATTTTGTAGATTTCTTGTGCTGAATTCATTGTTTGTGTATTCATTAAAACAAGACATTCTACTTTATGTTTGGGTATTCATTTAAAAAATATAATTTTTTCAATGGGTTTCAATAGATTTCATTTTTGATTGTTGTAAAAAACTTGTTTTCATGGGGAAAGATGTGAGGTCCCTCCTCACATGTACTTATTAAATATGCATCTCTCTGTTAAAACTGTTGTAGGAGATTAGAATGGATATGAAATAATGTTTAATGGTTTAGATGTCCTAATAAGAAGTGACATCCTAATACATTCGTGTTTTAAATATTCAGTGATTCATGAACAAACTACATTATCTCGACTGTTTAAACATTAAAATTTCACTAACGATGATACAAGGCTTTCTCACCTAATCATAAGGGTGTTGATTTTGATACCTGGACGATTAAGTTTTATGCTTCAGATAGTTCAGTATTCTTTTATTGGTGACGTAATGATGTTTAGGTATATACATGCCTAATGAGGATTATACTAGTACTTAATCTGAATTAATGAATAAGTTATGTTATTATTGATTATGTGATTTTTGATGATTAAATGTGAATAGAAATGAATTAAACAGTTAATTATATGAGAGATTCATGTAACTATCCAGATAAATTTTGAATATATGTATGTAATTTTCTTGAGCTATTGATATGCGTAATGAGTGTGTAGGGTATTTTAGCTGAGAAAATCTAACGGAGAAACAAAACTGAACCCTATGTACTGTTTGTGGAAACTATGGTTAAATTTGATGAAGGATACAAACCTTGTTGTTTGTATTTTATTTGTATTGTGAATTGAACGAATGTATCATTCTGTAATCAGTAAATGTTAATGTTTTGTAACAATGTTTTTATAGTGTCCCTTGACACTCGTGAATTGTATATGCATTCCAGCATGATAGTTAGGGTTAACCGAGTAACCTAAAGATCTAAGTCAGAGTAGCTTAGTGATCTTTTTGCTAATCAAGTTAGTAATCGATATTAATTACCCCTAATCCAGATTAGTGTTTAATCTACATTTTGAAGGTTGTTAGATAGTCCTAAAATTTCCTAGCCTTTAATAGGTCCCTAATTAATCCTAAAGACCTAAAAACATGAAATCTAAGTATCCAAGAGGAATGGGTATGGCTTGGGGGCATTTTCCACCCCCTTAGCCCCTTTTGTTGACTTTTATGGTCACTCAAAAACACCATTTTTGCTTTATTGCGAAAATCGATTGATTTCATCATGGGTTGGATAGCTTGAACTCCACCTTGAGGTTAGCCTTAGGCCTAGTTGTGTTAGAAGCCTCTAGAACTTTTAGGCAAGTGGGGGAGTTATTTCTTTTTAGAGATGGTTGAGTTTGTGATCTTATTTAGAGGCAATTTTGAGGAGGTTTGGAGTGTTCACCCAACCTCTACTTTTAGAGTGAAAATCAGGATTGAAGGAGAAGGAGAAGGAGAAGGAGAAGGAAGGGAATGCTCATCTCAAACTTGTTCTATTGCCATAACCCAAATTTGAAGGTAGGAATACTTCACCTCATTTTGTTCATGTTGTGCTTCATGTTTCAATTTTATTGTTTATGCACATGTTCGTGTGTGTGTTGAGTATGTTGGGAGGGTTTGAAACAGAGTAACTTAAATGTCTTTCCTTTGTATTTTTGCTTTGAATTTCAAAGGGATTGTATACGTGTATTGGCATTACTCACCCTCGGATAGGGCAGAAGTGGCCATGTACAGGGAAAGGTCTTTAGTTGGACTCTGACAGTGTAGAGTCTCTTCTCAGGACGAGAAGAGGGAGAGAGGGTAGGGTGTTATGGGCCCCTACTTGTCAACACAAACCACGTATGAGTTTTGGAATGTAAGAATGGAAGAACAGAAGTTCTTGAGTTATAGCCCCGAAAGGGCACCTATTTTGGTGGTGTGCCTGATGTCTCCTGTCGAAAAAATCCACCTTCTCCCTAGTCTAGTTTAATGTCAAACCTGTTGTGTAAACTCGGGATGGGAGTCAATGTCTGATTTGGTCTTCATGTTATGATTGGTTGTCTCCTGGTCAGTTTTCATTCTCTCGACGATCACTGTGATGTATTGGAGAGTTCGTTCTTTTCTATGTTTAAAAAAAAATTAGAGTTATAATTGTCTAAATTATTATTAGAATTATTGAGTTATATTGTTGTTAATATTTTGTTCAAAATAATGTTATAACGTACATATTAACACTATTTTAAGGGTAGTCGTAAATTGTGTTTGTTAGTGGGTCTGGTATTCTTTTATGTTGTTAGTATAATATTTTAAATGTAAATAAAAGTAATAAGGTGTTAGATTTCAAATTAATGTTAGATGAGTAAGTTTTGTTAAAAAAAATTTTTGCTAGTATTATTTTGAAGTAATTTTAATTATTATGTTTTTAAATATTAGTTATTTAGTACATTTTAGTTAGAATGTTCGTATGTTAGATTATATTTAAAAATTTAGTATCATTATTGATTTGAAAAGGTTGTCTAAGATAAATTAGCTGCTGTATTTAACCCATTTTCAAATATATTTAGATTTATTATTTTAAGTGGTTATATCGTTCTTAAATCAAAGGTTAGTGTTATTGTATCTTAAAATGTTTTAGATTAGTAAAGGTTGTAAAATTAAGTTAGATTATTAGATTAAATTTTAAGTGTTGAATATATATCTAGATAGTTGTTTATTATTGCGAGTTTACGATAATTTGGTTTAATTGTGTTTAATTATAATATATTACCTTAAAATCAAAGCAATAATGAAAAAAAAGATGAAATCAATTTAATAACGAATGCTTAGATTTAACGACCTTTTCACACTCATCGATGATAAACTTGAATGGAAATGACAGGTCATCGTTAGGAGATCCCATATCTGTTTCTCATTTTACCTATACTTTAACGTGTGCATCTAAACTTTTCAAGCTTTGTGGTGTTATTGATCTAAAAATAAAATAAAATTTGTTGGTGTGTTTTTGCCCCAATTCTTTGGCATGACAGCATAGCTCAATCAAATTGAAAATTTTAAGAAGTCATTTTGATTTAGAAATTTCAGTTCTCATGAAGTTGTAAATTTCAATAAAATGGTAGGATAAAATCTATCACACACGCTCCTGAAATTATCTCTATCAAAATATTTATATTATTTCACAATGTATAACAACAACAACGATCAATTGAATCTTCAGTTTGAAAGCCTTCGATTCCACCATTTTACTTCGCGCGATTTAATTGAAGTTGAAATCTGATAGTTATTTTTTTTCTTAATAGTTCCTTCAACTTCTTGGCTCCACCATTTTTCTTTACATATTTAGTTAAAACTGGAGTGTGAAGATCATTTATGTTTGTAAGCTCTTATTAATATTCCTTACTACTACCTTTTCCCTCCCTTTTCATGAACATTTTTGGGTTGCCCAGAAAATAGAATTCTCAAAAATTTGAGAAATGTTACAAAGATTAGAAAGAGTGCACAAGTTTTAACTATTAAACCCTCTACTCCATCAATGCAATTGATAAAAATAAAACCAGGTTTCATTATTTAACAAACTTCATCACCGCCATGAATTTTCATTTAAATTATTATTTCAACTCTACATTAGCTCCCCCTATTGTAATAAATGTAATAATCCATTATTAGCTACTTCTCAACCATTAGAACTGAAAGTTGCAAATTTATTGGACTACTATACAAGATGAAGACCTGCATTTTATCACAGTGTAATAGATGTATCTCTATTTTCTTGCCCTATAATAGAGAATTTTACAAAATTAAAGAAGTTAATAACCTTTGGACTTTCTTCATCACTACACAAATTGACATCTTGTATCAAGAAAATAAATAATTTTTTGAATATAAAAAGCAGCAAGAGGGCGCTGACCCATCATACAAACAAAAAACATTAGAAAATGTTAGAAATAAAAGAACCTAGTGCCAAACAACGAGAAAAAAAAACCTCAACTAAAGTCCACCTCTGTAAAAAACAAAGGTTCAAATGCGGAAAACCCACCAACCTATGGAATGGATAGATCCATCACTGCTAACTGCTAACCCATCAAAGAGTCCCAGATCTGACAAACCCAGAAGCAAGGCACCCCTGGTAGAACCATGAAAAAGAAAAAAATATGACTTCCCACATGAAAAAACAAAGAGGGCATCATCAAGGAAGATTCCCCACTGACCCAACAGGACACCAATAAGACCAGAGATCCTCCCTCCATCGAGAAACACCTCTGAGAAGCGAGCATCCCGTGGGTCAAAAAATCCCCCGAAATAAAGAAGCATGGTCCATTACTCTGCAAAAACCACTGCCATACCATGGAAGAACCAATGAGACACATGTTTGAGAAGCACCCTCCATTCGTCTGGTGTGGCATCATCAGAGCCCTCTCTCCCTCCATCGTTGGCCCACTCACTGTAAGAAAATGCAGCTTGCCTCGCAGTCATCCCCGCTCCAAGATAATAGTATTAAGGAAAGAAATAAGTTAACTGAAAAAAAAAAAACATTTGAATTCTAAGTTGTGTTTCGAATGGGGTAACTCGTGACAATTGCTTCTTATTAGCATACAATATAGACCCCTATTGTAAGAGATACTATTCCATTCCTTGTTAATGCATCTAGTATCTAGCAGAGAGATTTATACATTTTGTTATACCATAGCAATACGAAATCATACATCTTCATCTCCATCTTTTCATGAAACAAAGATGCAAATTATGTATCAATCAAGGGAACGGAGCCGCAAGATCTAGAATTGTAGAACATTAAAGTTCGTATCATGACATGTTTCATTTGTGAGGATGTTAGTTTACCATCATAGAAATTCTCACACTCATACCTTTGGATAGCTGATTATAGCTCATTAAGCTTTGCAAGCTTTTGGAGATAACTACCAAGTAATATTGAATTGATCTAACCGTTAAAGTTTTCAAATGAATGTACATGTGATATATAAACGTGTACATCTATTACATTCGATTTGGAAATGTAGCTTGTGCTCTCTATGAGATATCTCTTTGTATAGGTTCGCGTGTTCTATATAATGCTTTTCTTCGTCCCAACTGCACTTCTTATGGGCCGAAGCATGATTTGTTGGGTACATGCCTTCAAATTCACAAAGTAGACTCTGTCTCCTTCAGGTTTCTCAAATATGATTGGCCAGATCTTACTATCTCCTATACATGACTTGGATTCCGTACTTAGATAATTTGATATTACACATTCTAGTAACACCTTAGATAGTGCCTCCACACATTCTAAGAATCTAGTTTTGCATGAGCTTTATTATAGAGCTTAAGCATGCATTCGATTGAGTAACACAATAGATGTAAAGTCCAATATAGTTAATTCTAATTTTTAAGGAACCCTATACTAGAAATATAGTGAATGCATAAAACATATTATAAAAGAAATATTTAATTGTCAAATTTATAAGCTATATCAGAATTGAGTAAAATTCATTTGTAAATATTTATTCATTGTTTTATTATTTTAATAACATAACGAACAGAAGGCAGTTATTTGTATTATAGATATACTAACCTCCTTATTTAGAACTATTCAAAATAAGTCTAGAACCAATTTTCTTTGTTGAAACGTGTCCCATAAATAGTGCGAGAACGCGATAATGATATTGAGTACTTTTATTTGACTACAATTTTTTTTAATAAAGAAAATACACCGGCACGGAGATTAGAGCCACACTCTGGTACATTTATTCCAAGGAATGGAAAAGAAAAAGGGTGAATAATAAAGAGGGTCTCCCCACGCCTTGTTCTAGTGTTCTTTTATTTATTGAATAGATTGGATGATGCAACGAATTGAGTTGAGCATTGAGCATTGAGCATGGGAATGCTATGCGAATTGCTTCTGAATGTAAACCACGAGCTGTTGGGTGATGCGGAAGGCCTTGCTGAGCACGGAATCGGGGAGAGGGGGGTTCGCGCCAAAGAGAGAATTGGCGATTGTCTGCACTCCCGGGAGCTGGCTGCTCAAAGCAGCGATGGCCACCGCATTCTCCTTCCCCACATTCTGCTGGAAATGCACGAGCGCCTTGGGGAAGACGAACACGTCTCCCTTTTCCAACGTCTTGCTGAAGAAGGTGTTGTTGGTGTCGATAAACCCTACAAAGAGCTCGCCTTCCGCTAGAAAGAGAACCTCGGTGGCTCTGGGGTGGGTGTGAGGAGGATTAATTCCACCCACTGCGTAGTCGATGCGGACCAGAGATATTCCCAACGTGTTCAGCCCCGGTATCTGCATTACGTTGGCAGGGGTCACGTTGGAGCTAACTGCATTGTCGGTGTTCCCCGCCTGCGCCAGCCCCCTGAAGAAGAAGTCCTCTGCCGATGCATCCTTGGCCTCTTTGCAAACGAATCCGTTCACCTTAACTGATCAATACAATTTGTTACTGTTTGCGGTAGTTATAATCACACCAATCATTAATAATCACATAAACGATTAATATTGCTGCACTCACCTTCGCTGTCCAGGACTGCGACGCAGAAATCTTGCAAGGGATCGGCATCCGCCGCCATCACATCTTCACTGTAACAACACATCAACAGGAAGAGTCCCAACGACAATTGCAAGCAAATCATCATTCCCTTCGCCATTTTATGCTGGAGAGTCTCCAACAGAAGAGCTCAGGATATGGATGTGTGATTGAATATTTGTGTATATTACAAGACCATTACATGCCTATTATATAGGGGAAACATGCGAGGACTAATCCTTTCCCACGTAATTGTTTAATTGTAATATACTTCCAATATCATGCAATTGTTGACCTGTTATTTACGGACTGATTCATGCTGATGGAGTAATTGCTCATTACAATTGAGGGGACCAATTCATTTTTGACGTAGTCGTTAGTTATAATATATTTGGTTAGTAGGTGGTCTTTTCGTTTGCTCGAACTGATTCGGTAGATTTGTTCTTCCCATTCCTCTCTCTTTGTGCAGGAAAGTATATTCATCAACACGGAAATGTTTTCTGCGTATCCACAAAACAGATTCAAATGCTTTAGACTTGGTCGAGTGAGTACGTAAGGGCCCGTTCGGTGAGTGGAATAGGAATACGTATTGTATTCTGGAATAAAAAGTATTCCTGTTCTCCGTTTGGTTCAGCCAATACTTGATGGGAATTCGCGGACCCGAAAATTTATGTTTTCTAAAATTTAAAAAAATGGAATAGGAATACGTATTCCAATAACACCTATTTTGGTGGAATTGCAAAATCCCATTTTTGGGCCAAAAATGGAATACGTATTCCATTTTTACCTCGTATTCCAATCCCGTTTTGGTGCATCCAAACAAGGAATTCAAATTTTTTGGAATACGTATTCCTATTCCTCTCACCAAACGGGCCCTAAGTGTTAGAAAAGTTCCAGCCCTTCCCTTATTTGTGTAGGAACCCACCAACTCTGCAGCCTTGTTCACATTTTTCTCAGCCCGCTTTACATCGTACGATCACGCGCACCGAAGTTTTCGAAATATTAACCAACAGAAGGGCCCGGCTCTATAATATTGTTTTATTAAGTTTGGGATGATGAAATTTTCTTTCTTGTTATGGATTTTTCTATCCATATTTAGTTTTAGGCGATTCATTAGGGGAAGCCACCCCTTAATTTAGAGATTCAATCTCACCACAGGTTCACCCAAAACTTGAGAGTGTTTCCATGTTCCAAAAGGATAGCTTGACACCATATGTATCTCTCTATAGGTGCAATCTACAATAGGTTATTTCACCATTGGTTTATAGAGGCAAAATTTTTCTCGTGAACGAAATTGTTTATCTAGTTATATACAACATGTAATTAAATCAAATGACATAAAACAAATCTTTATCACAATCTATCTTGAGTGATATAAGTGACACATTCATTGTAGTGTGATAAAGGAATTAGATAAATAAATTCATAAAGGATAGAAATTAAAAATAATTCATTTTACATTCTCAAGGATCATTAAAACTAATAATTGTACAGAATTTAAAGGAAAGAATAGGTGCACGTGTTTAGAAATTTTATAATGTTTATGAGACATGACCTCAAAATATGTTTAAAAATAAAGTAAAATAAGATAACTATATTATATTTAGATAGATTAGTCTTCCCTATGTATGTGACAACATAGTTGTAATTTATCTGTGAAATAAACTAAGATGAGCTTGAGCTCTGTTCACGTGCTGAACATAGATTGTTTGAGCACGACATCTTTGAATCCTAAGATTTTTAGTTGCAACTAATCCATACTTAAGTCACTGAATTGGCCTATCCGATTCGTCATTATCAAATATTACAAGTCAAACTTTTACGAAAGAATATTGTGAAATTTAATGACGCGAAAGAACATGGGTATTTGAAGGATCATGGTATGTCAAACTAGGTTCTTAAGTGGCAATGAAAATTCAAAAAATTAGTGTCAGGAAAGTTGACAAGTTTTTTTGGAATAAGTTATCATGTTATGCTAAAAATATGTATGAAAAGTGTTAGAATATTTATAATAACTGAGGGTGTGGGGTGAATTAGTTACCCAAGGTCGAGATGTACCAATTGAAAAATCAAACACTTAAACAACTCCAGATCTTATCATTTTATTGCTCGGTCTCCACTATAAATTTCTATTAACATTAGCTAGCAGTTCACTGTTCTAAAATAGCAGGCTTACAGAATGTAAACATTAGTCGATAAAATGCCACAATAAGATTCACATAAGTTTGTCACTAGGTTTGAACATGCAAGCCCAATTTAGGAAAAACCACCAACAACATTTCACTAAGTTTCACTCTTCTTAAGCGGGCCCTGTTAGGAGCCAACCCTGTAAAAGTTTTCACTACAAACTATTAAATGTGACCTTGTTATTTGAAGGATTGAGTCACCCTATTAGAAGTGGCCTTGTTAAAGGAATTCAGAACATCCCATTAGAATGACAACTTATTAGAGGAATTACATAGACTGTTAGGTCACTATGACTGTTCGGTCAACCTTGATTAAAGGATTTCAAATACTGTTTACAATGGTTAGAAAGTAATAACCGGTTTGATCATTTAAGTATAACTCACTTTGCATGTACACATCTCAGTTCAGTTCTCATGTACCGATTCATTGTGTGGCCTCCATTGTCATCCCAGCTTTGATTTGCTTGGCAACCATTCAAGCAATCAGCCTTCACTTCCTCTCAACTCAATTCAACCTTCTGCTTAGATTCGCCAGTCAATAATGTCAACAATAACTCCAAATCTATGGAACTTGTTTACAAGCATACAGTCTCTCTGCTCATATAGAAATTTTACCCATGTACTTCTTTAAACAGGAAATCATGATCCTTTTCCTTTTAATCAACACTGCAGATCTTAGGATTTAGGATTCAATCCATCAAATAAATTATATATGATCACCATTTTGTTTATCTCTTCTTTTGTAGAAACTTCTCTTGGAATCCATCTCTTAGGCCGTTTACCTAATCCTCTCCTAGAATTAAATGATCAAACTCATTGATTCTTATCTCAACACGCTTTCCATATCCCAAGAAATCAACTTGGCCGGTTAGAAATTATGATTCGTCGCAAACAGTTAAGATGTTGTTCGTTGGGGAACACTGTGTTCTGACACTCAGTCATCATTGGGTTACTCGATTGCTATTAAATTTCTCACTCGACATATACACTGTCACTCGGTCGACACTGATGCTCGGTCAATACTGATTTTACTCGACACTTACTGTAGCCCAGTTGGCACTAGCATCACTTGGCATGTACGTCAAAATTCTTTAGTCTTCTACTATGTTACTCTGTCAAGCCTATACATTTGATCTATCTTTTATCACACTTTCAAGACTTGATCGTTACTGGCTTCTCCTCTTGTAACATGATTTGAACAATCAATACATCTTGTCAAATTCCAACTAATCAAGTGTCAATTTTTAGTTTCCTCATCAAAACTCAACCTATCCTCTAGATGCTTCTGTTATGAACAACTTCTCAAATCCTCTTAATCAATCAAATAGATATGGCAGTTAGATCAGATAACACTATCTCACCAATAGGTTTGACATTAATGACAACAAAACAATTGTTTCAATTGTAGTTTCCAACAAGAAATTGTACAAAATTAAATCTAGTTTGTAATATGAAAATCATTTTCTGAAAGAATGATTTCTATATGATGAAACCTTTAAATTTGAATACATTAGTACAATTTTTCTTTATAAGAAGATTAGAAACAGGTGAATGGCTAACCATCTTAAACAAAGTCAAATGATAATTTTTTTTTTTTTACAAGATTCTAGATCTAAGTAATACAATTATGTTAGGATGTAGCACATATTTGTTTATAATTTATTTCTAAGAAATTAGATAATTACAAATTTTCCATTAATTTTTTTTTTGTAGAATATTAAATCTCATATTTGACCACCTTAAGTTATTATTGAATTCATCAAATTGATAACATTTTTTTTTTGTTATAGTAGGAGAAGCGTAAAATGTGACGTAATAATAAATATTTACAAAATGCGATATTATTTTTAAAAAATAGCTTCTTCTTTTTTTTTTTTCAATGAAGACTTATATTTCATATCGTCACTTTTTGGCATACCATGATCTCCTACATATCGACACAGTAAAAACAAAAATGTACACTATCTCCAAGGCAATTAGTTCTAAAATGAAGTATTGTGAAAACGATAAAATAGTGACAAGGAGAACATGACTTGGGAAATATATGAGGCAAATATCCATATTACAATTTCTCAATGAGTAAAAGTAGCTTGAAATATATTAATGTGAATGAAACAATAAACCTTACAAATCGAGGAGAATATTGAAGCTACGATGCGAAGGGGGAAATGATGGAACATAGAAGGACTATTTCTTACCAAGGTATATTTAGATCATAAAAAAATTATGCAATAAGTTATAATTGGTATAAGAGGGTTCTAGAAAGGGAAGGGCTTGACATGCAACAGATGAATGAGTTTCTACAACCTCATTGTAACGCAAACTTATAATTTTCCAAGTCTAGAAGTCATTTGATATAATTGATTAAAAATAAAATAAAGACAAACTAGAAAGAATCATAAAACATATACGTGGTTGATGAGTGAAAAAGAATGAAATATTAAATAGACAAGGGTATGTGCGTGTAGGTATACGGTAATCGTATTTTTATATGGAGCTAAATTAGACTCAAAGGGTAATTTTTTTCCAACTTTTGTTAGTATAGTTTCCCCTTGAATTATTCTACTAGCATTTGGGGGAAATGCCCCTTTCCTGGTGTATGAGAAAAATCCTTCTCATGCCCCTTTTCTAGGTATACAACGAGGTCAAGGGGTAACGACCTTGTGGGGGGTTTTTAGGGGCACCACCGCTAAAACTTCATCTGAATTTTATTATTATATTTTCTCTATTGGTTGTTATATTTATGATACAAATTTTGTAACCCACATAAATCTTTTAAAAAAATATTAAACTTAGGATTTAAAAATGATTAATTTGTATAATATTTCAACACTATTGAGCTCTAAGGGATTGTAGATTAAAAATTGTTACATTCAATAGATAATAATATTGGACTCTATTTGGTGGGGGCAGCCTTAGATTGGATGAAACACGATCCATTATTGTGTCTTCTTGTTGGGCTTAATTTTCTAGTTGAGGTCAGACGAGGGTTAAATAATTTCTTGAAATTTTATTATTTCAACTAGTTTAATAGATATTATGGTGGCATGAATGACCCTTCAATCTTTAATTTTATTCAACAGCGTTTCATTATTTCATCTTTGTTGGAATTTTGGATTCCTAGAATTATAATTGACGATTCAAGGTATTTTCTATTTTATTTATACATACATGTGTACTCTTACTCATTCTATTTTTTTAGGGGCACCCTTATAATAATTATACAAGTTTGGATTGATTTGTTTGAGTAAAAAATATGCTAGTGTCTCAGTTTGACAAATTCCCAATAATTAATTTAGAAATAGATAATGCGTTTGTTAATACTTGGATAAACCTTATTATTTTATCCTATAGAATACGCATTTTTGAATATTTTCAAGGTTTCTATGATACAATATGACTCTTAGGCTAGTTTTACTAATACTCCTTACATTATTTAATTTAAGTTTTACTTTGATTGAGTGTATAATGTGGAACTCTCTATGCATTGCTTACTGTAAATGCTTCTATTTAGTACCTAAAATAAATATAGTCCTTGGTATCATTAGATGTAGAGAGTCGACATTGATATTATTATGTTATTATATTCTTTAAAAAAAAAAGGTTTCTTTACCTTTTGGCAAATCCTCTATTTATTGGTATCTTCCTTCACAAACTTGGGTCATGCAAAGAATAAATAATTATTTATGTGAATCCACGAAACCAAATACCTTGAAATGACTTTGTTACTATGGGATAAAACTCTATTATGGGTTGGTAAATTGGTTTGAAGTTATCATTTTAGTCTAGGACATCATCCCTATTCCAACCACGTGGGTGCCAACTAATAGTGAAATTATATGGGAAGTATGCCCTAGGAGGGTTGTGTGCATTCTTTTGTATCTGTTAAGAATATTATTATAAATATATGATGCATTCTTACCATTTTTTTTGTGAACCAAAATGATATGGTTCAGGATTTAATTGCTAAACCATAAATTTTATACGAATGACACATACTATACCATCAAACATATGCCTTTAATATTTAAAGCATTAAATAAAATTATTTTAATTTATATGCTACGATTACATCTTCATCTATATGATACAAGAAATAATATGTCGCTTTCCACTCAATATAGATCTAGATAAAGATTCATTTTATAGACTTTTGATTTAATTATATTAGTTATGTCACTTGATACACAATTGTATACATAATGAAAATCTCAACTTATAAATTAATGGAGAAACAAAAAGCACATGAGTGGATGTATGCAAATCCAAATCCCAAACCACATAAATAAAAGAATTTTTTTTGGTTAGTAATGATTTAGTGTAGAATAACTAAAACTCATGACGGAATTACCGCAAGGCATTCAAAGGGATCTATAGATAAATAGGATTTAGACATTTCATAACTTTTATGAGATATACCATTAAATCAATTTAAAAATAAATTAAAATGGTCCATTATATCACGTTTTCATATATTGATGTCCCTTATCTATGTGAAAACATACTTTTAATTTCTCTATAAAACAGACAAAGGGGATCCTAAGTTCTATTGACACGTTGACCATAGATTCTTTGACCAATATATACTTAAACTCTCAATTTTTTAGTTATAGTTAATCCGTATTTGTGTCGTTGAATTGGAGTACTTGATTCATTGTTTTTTTAAAATTATAAATCTAATCCGTATAAGTTAATATTTTTTAATTTTATGACATGAAATAGTAAAAAATAAATGTAAGTAAACTTCAAGGGGACTACTTATAAAATGATGTATGGTGAAATTGAGAAGACAGTGGCAAGGGAAACATAAACTAGGCGAGATATTAGGAAATTATCCATATTATAATTTCTCAATTGGTAAGAGTAGCTCGAAATATCTTAACTTGAATAAAATAGTTAAACCTACAATTCAATGAGAACATTGAAATTATGATCCAAAGAGGGAAATGATGGAACCTAGAAGGATTGTTTCTTACTATGATACATGTAGATCATAAAGAGTATTAAAAAGTTATAATTGGTATAGGAGGGTCCTTGCAAGGGAAGGACTTGGTAGAGCCTATAAATTTGAGTTTTTACAACATCTCTGTTACATAAATTGATAATATTATACATCTTGAAGTCATTTAATACAACTAATAAAAAATAAAGTAGAGACAAACACGAGAGAATCGTAAAGGATTCACGTGGTTGATGAGTGAAAAAGAATAGAAAATTATATAGACAAGGGCCAAGTGCATGTAGGTACATGGTAATGAGGTTATTATTTGGAGCCTAATCTAACCGAAAATGTAAAATTTCCCCATCTTTATTAGCGTATTTCCCCCCTTAATCATTTAAATAGGGTCTGCGGACAGTGTCCTTGGGTTGCTTCCTCTTATAGTATAGGTCGGGTTCAAGGGGCAACATCCCCCAAAAGTTTGTCCAAATTTCAAATTATTTTACAACGGCATCAAAAGTTAGTTTTTCTATTGGCTGACATATTTCTAACCATAATTTTGTAATTGACACAAGTCTTGTTAAAATGTATTAGGGTTATGAATTTCATATGATAAATTTGTAGCATCTTTTAATAGTATTGAGTTGTAATGGATTATTGATTATAACTTTTTAGATTTAGTAGATTAATAATATTGGATTCTTTTGTTGGTGGATGTAGCCCAATATTGGGTGACCAACGATAAAATGTTGTGAGATCATCTCGTTGTGCCTAATTTTCTAATTTAGGTCACACGAGGGTCCTATTTCTATTTCTTAGTCTCTTATTGTTGTAACTAGTTTAATGGACAAGTTGGTAGTGTGTGCAGCCCTTTGATCTTCTATTTTATTCAGTACAATTTTATTACTTGATTTTTGTTAGAATTCTTGATGCCTATTTGTGTAATTGATGATTCAAGACATTCTCTATTTTATTTATACTCACGTGTGTACTCTTGCTCACTATATGCCATTAGGAACACTATTATAATATAATTGATAGAAATTTAGATTCCATTAGTTGAGTAAAATATATGCTAGTGCGTTAATTTGGCTGATTTCTAGGATTAATTGACAAAGAGATAATGTATTGGATGATATTTGGCTAAATATTATTATTTTATCTCGTTTTATATGTTTGTTGAATACTTCAGGCTTTCTATGATATAATTTGATGGTTAGGCAATGTTACTAATATTCTCGACTTAATTTAATTATATTTTCACCTTGATAACATTTTTTTTTCTTGTAGTACGAGAAGCATAAAATGTGATGTAATCATTCATATTTACAAAATGTGATACTTTTTAAAAAATTTAAAGGAAGAGGGCAAAAGTGTGATGATGTCTATAGAAAATAATAATTATATAATATTTCAATGGTTTGGATTGTACAGTGTAATATATAATCATGAAGAAGGAAAGTGTATGCCAAAATCTGCATAGAATTATAATTATAAATATTTTCACATTTTAAAACATTTTGTATGATTTGACATTAGGAAGGGAAAATGTATGCTAATATTTTAAAAAATGATCGTCAAATCATATTGTCTAATTTGAAGTTAGGCAATCTATATACTCATATTCACAAAAGACAATAATTATAAAATATTACATGCTAATATCTGCATAAATTAATAATTATGTAATATTTCAACGTTTTCAATATTTTAGATAATTTTATGTAACATGTGATTAAAAGGACATAAAATGTATTATAATAGATGAATAGAGAGTAATAATTACAAAATATTTGCGCAAATTTTTAAAACTATTTGCATTCAACGAAATTCTGTATCATCGGCTCGAAGCATTTCTGTTGCAGAACCCATGCCGCATCTTAAAATTCCAAGAATGTTCTTTTTTACATAAGAAATAATAAATGACATTTCCAAGCGTTAAAATACTTCTTCTTGTTAAATATTTGGGATTTAAAACAAATTAAACTTCCTAAAAATTGTAGTACAACTTATATTTGTTATTTTCCAAAAAGTTTGAGGCTGAGTTTTGTATATGACCGCTTTTGTTATTCCTACGTTAGATGCACCATCTCCTGTATGAGCACCAAATGTATCTCCCAGTACTACTTCAAGAGATTCGACCCTGCTGGGACTTGCGACATCCATTTCACTAGATGCTTTAAGGAATAATTTTACTAGATTGTTAAAATTAATAATCTGCCAAGCACTGATACCAACACGGTCAATTCTTCCAATGGAGCTTATGTGGTTTTTACATGGTAGACAAGTGACAGATTCATTTGAGGAACAATTTTAGGCCCCCCTTTCATTCTCTAAATGCTATGTAGCATAATATCCCGTGCATCCATTTATAATGCTTAGGCTACTTCCCACCAAAATATAAATAATGTGTGATCCATTGATATTTCAATAAATATATCACAAGTAATTATACTACATTGGATAGAGTGCTATTAGAAAGTTAGAAGAATCCTTTCCTAGGGGTAGATAGTAATTAATCAAATCAGACGTATCATGAATTATACATACAATAAAATATTATTTAATACGTCATTTAATTTCTATGAAATCATGCTGATTTAAAGATTTCCCATTTAATCGATGGTCAAATATAAATGATTCATTAAGCAACAATACTATATTTTAATTTAGGTTGCCTCATTCTTTTTCTAGGGTATCTTTTAGTTTTATGCTGGATAAAATTAGAGAAACAATATGGCTTCAGAGATCTGTGTCTTTTTTTGTAGATTTCATTTGGCATTGTGCATGAGCTTCATGTGCCTCTGTATGCTTGCATGTAAATAGAAGGATGAAACAGATGTGGCCAATATAGGGTAGACAAAAAATTCAATACATGGAAAATATGGACACGTTTGGCTACAGGAATAAAAATATGGGAATAGGAATTATTATTCTGGTTTAGTTATTCTGGAATAGAAAATGAGAATAAGTATGTATTCCTATTCTTCATTTGGTTAGATGAAATTGACATTGGAGTTTGAATAATAGATAAAGAAAGTCAACAGGCCAATTCTTGTGTGCCTTTTCACTCTTGATGGATGTTTCATTCTAGAGACCTTGAGGCTTCTAAGCGATGAATCACAATGAGGACTGAGGATGGAACTTGGATCTTGTCTTTAACAAAAACACGGTCTAGTCTTGCCAATTTGATATCTTGATTGACCTTGTCATTCTTGAAAATTAGGTTCCAATGAGCATCCTCACTTAGCTATTGGAGATGGAGGAAAACTTAACAGAAGAGACATCAACAACTTAGCTTCCCAGAATGATATGCCATGGTATGATTTGCAGCCAAGAATAGGGGAAACACCAGAAGAGCATAAGAAGTGTGAGGCATAATTGAAGTTACCGTATAAAGCTCTGAAGTCGTAGGATCACATTGTGAGATTTTTTCACGATTTCATTGTGTACGAGTCCAAGAGTATCTATGAAGGGAAAAAGGAAGAGGATGTTCGAGTTCCTTGTGATTTTCTTCATCGGTCAGGTAATAAGATGCTTCATGTCCCTAAACATTCTTGATGTTTTGGCATATGATCTCAGTATTCAAAATCAATGCCTTGAATCCAATAGTGGTTTTCCCAAGAGTGAAACCTCTGTTCAAAATTGGTCATTTTACAAATTTCTTTAGCAAACCAATTTCTCTGACTTGGGTGCTCTCGGTGAATCTCCTCATGGACATGAAATTTAAATTTTCATGAAATATGAGTAGATAAATTTAGGAAAGGAATACATATTCCAATTCCACCTATTTAGGTGGAATTACAAATGCTCAATTTTGGGCCAAAATGAGAATACGTATAAACCTATTCTCAATTTTGATTTGGTGCAACCAAAGGAAGGATTAGAAATTTTCATAATTTACATATGCCTAATACCTATTCCAGTCTAATTGCTACTGCCAAATGGGCCCTAGGAGAATACACCATGGAAAATAGGAGCATCTGGTGACAAATAATGTCAAGCTCTTTTTAGTAATTTTGCACGGTTAGTGCTGGCATTTCGGAGTTTGTGTTGGAAAAAAAAACTGCTATGATTTTCTTGTTAGGTTTACATAAATATAACTTGTGATAGACATTTGAGTATAGATCTGTGTACATTGCACAGCCTTCATAGTAGTTTGTGATTTCAATAATTGAAAATTTTGTAGATTTCTTGTGCTGAATTCATTGTTTGTGTATTCATTAAAACAAGACATTCTACTTTATGTTTGGGTATTCATTTAAAAAATATAATTTTTTCAATGGGTTTCAATAGATTTCATTTTTGATTGTTGTAAAAAACTTGTTTTCATGGGGAAAGATGTGAGGTCCCTCCTCACATGTACTTATTAAATATGCATCTCTCTGTTAAAACTGTTGTAGGAGATTAGAATGGATATGAAATAATGTTTAATGGTTTAGATGTCCTAATAAGAAGTGACATCCTAATACATTCGTGTTTTAAATATTCAGTGATTCATGAACAAACTACATTATCTCGACTGTTTAAACATTAAAATTTCACTAACGATGATACAAGGCTTTCTCACCTAATCATAAGGGTGTTGATTTTGATACCTGGACGATTAAGTTTTATGCTTCAGATAGTTCAGTATTCTTTTATTGGTGACGTAATGATGTTTAGGTATATACATGCCTAATGAGGATTATACTAGTACTTAATCTGAATTAATGAATAAGTTATGTTATTATTGATTATGTGATTTTTGATGATTAAATGTGAATAGAAATGAATTAAACAGTTAATTATATGAGAGATTCATGTAACTATCCAGATAAATTTTGAATATATGTATGTAATTTTCTTGAGCTATTGATATGCGTAATGAGTGTGTAGGGTATTTTAGCTGAGAAAATCTAACGGAGAAACAAAACTGAACCCTATGTACTGTTTGTGGAAACTATGGTTAAATTTGATGAAGGATACAAACCTTGTTGTTTGTATTTTATTTGTATTGTGAATTGAACGAATGTATCATTCTGTAATCAGTAAATGTTAATGTTTTGTAACAATGTTTTTATAGTGTCCCTTGACACTCGTGAATTGTATATGCATTCCAGCATGATAGTTAGGGTTAACCGAGTAACCTAAAGATCTAAGTCAGAGTAGCTTAGTGATCTTTTTGCTAATCAAGTTAGTAATCGATATTAATTACCCCTAATCCAGATTAGTGTTTAATCTACATTTTGAAGGTTGTTAGATAGTCCTAAAATTTCCTAGCCTTTAATAGGTCCCTAATTAATCCTAAAGACCTAAAAACATGAAATCTAAGTATCCAAGAGGAATGGGTATGGCTTGGGGGCATTTTCCACCCCCTTAGCCCCTTTTGTTGACTTTTATGGTCACTCAAAAACACCATTTTTGCTTTATTGCGAAAATCGATTGATTTCATCATGGGTTGGATAGCTTGAACTCCACCTTGAGGTTAGCCTTAGGCCTAGTTGTGTTAGAAGCCTCTAGAACTTTTAGGCAAGTGGGGGAGTTATTTCTTTTTAGAGATGGTTGAGTTTGTGATCTTATTTAGAGGCAATTTTGAGGAGGTTTGGAGTGTTCACCCAACCTCTACTTTTAGAGTGAAAATCAGGATTGAAGGAGAAGGAGAAGGAGAAGGAGAAGGAAGGGAATGCTCATCTCAAACTTGTTCTATTGCCATAACCCAAATTTGAAGGTAGGAATACTTCACCTCATTTTGTTCATGTTGTGCTTCATGTTTCAATTTTATTGTTTATGCACATGTTCGTGTGTGTGTTGAGTATGTTGGGAGGGTTTGAAACAGAGTAACTTAAATGTCTTTCCTTTGTATTTTTGCTTTGAATTTCAAAGGGATTGTATACGTGTATTGGCATTACTCACCCTCGGATAGGGCAGAAGTGGCCATGTACAGGGAAAGGTCTTTAGTTGGACTCTGACAGTGTAGAGTCTCTTCTCAGGACGAGAAGAGGGAGAGAGGGTAGGGTGTTATGGGCCCCTACTTGTCAACACAAACCACGTATGAGTTTTGGAATGTAAGAATGGAAGAACAGAAGTTCTTGAGTTATAGCCCCGAAAGGGCACCTATTTTGGTGGTGTGCCTGATGTCTCCTGTCGAAAAAATCCACCTTCTCCCTAGTCTAGTTCAATGTCAAACCTGTTGTGTAAACTCGGGATGGGAGTCAATGTCTGATTTGGTCTTCATGTTATGATTGGTTGTCTCCTGGTCAGTTTTCATTCTCTCGACGATCACTGTGATGTATTGGAGAGTTCGTTCTTTTCTATGTTTAAAAAAAAATTAGAGTTATAATTGTCTAAATTATTATTAGAATTATTGAGTTATATTGTTGTTAATATTTTGTTCAAAATAATGTTATAACGTACATATTAACACTATTTTAAGGGTAGTCGTAAATTGTGTTTGTTAGTGGGTCTGGTATTCTTTTATGTTGTTAGTATAATATTTTAAATGTAAATAAAAGTAATAAGGTGTTAGATTTCAAATTAATGTTAGATGAGTAAGTTTTGTTAAAAAAAATTTTTGCTAGTATTATTTTGAAGTAATTTTAATTATTATGTTTTTAAATATTAGTTATTTAGTACATTTTAGTTAGAATGTTCGTATGTTAGATTATATTTAAAAATTTAGTATCATTATTGATTTGAAAAGGTTGTCTAAGATAAATTAGCTGCTGTATTTAACCCATTTTCAAATATATTTAGATTTATTATTTTAAGTGGTTATATCGTTCTTAAATCAAAGGTTAGTGTTATTGTATCTTAAAATGTTTTAGATTAGTAAAGGTTGTAAAATTAAGTTAGATTATTAGATTAAATTTTAAGTGTTGAATATATATCTAGATAGTTGTTTATTATTGCGAGTTTACGATAATTTGGTTTAATTGTGTTTAATTATAATATATTACCTTAAAATCAAAGCAATAATGAAAAAAAAGATGAAATCAATTTAATAACGAATGCTTAGATTTAACGACCTTTTCACACTCATCGATGATAAACTTGAATGGAAATGACAGGTCATCGTTAGGAGATCCCATATCTGTTTCTCATTTTACCTATACTTTAACGTGTGCATCTAAACTTTTCAAGCTTTGTGGTGTTATTGATCTAAAAATAAAATAAAATTTGTTGGTGTGTTTTTGCCCCAATTCTTTGGCATGACAGAATAGCTCAATCAAATTGAAAATTTTAAGAAGTCATTTTGATTTAGAAATTTCAGTTCTCATGAAGTTGTAAATTTCAATAAAATGGTAGGATAAAATCTATCACACACGCTCCTGAAATTATCTCTATCAAAATATTTATATTATTTCACAATGTATAACAACAACAACGATCAATTGAATCTTCAGTTTGAAAGCCTTCGATTCCACCATTTTACTTCGCGCGATTTAATTGAAGTTGAAATCTGATAGTTATTTTTTTTCTTAATAGTTCCTTCAACTTCTTGGCTCCACCATTTTTCTTTACATATTTAGTTAAAACTGGAGTGTGAAGATCATTTATGTTTGTAAGCTCTTATTAATATTCCTTACTACTACCTTTTCCCTCCCTTTTCATGAACATTTTTGGGTTGCCCAGAAAATAGAATTCTCAAAAATTTGAGAAATGTTACAAAGATTAGAAAGAGTGCACAAGTTTTAACTATTAAACCCTCTACTCCATCAATGCAATTGATAAAAATAAAACCAGGTTTCATTATTTAACAAACTTCATCACCGCCATGAATTTTCATTTAAATTATTATTTCAACTCTACATTAGCTCCCCCTATTGTAATAAATGTAATAATCCATTATTAGCTACTTCTCAACCATTAGAACTGAAAGTTGCAAATTTATTGGACTACTATACAAGATGAAGACCTGCATTTTATCACAGTGTAATAGATGTATCTCTATTTTCTTGCCCTATAATAGAGAATTTTACAAAATTAAAGAAGTTAATAACCTTTGGACTTTCTTCATCACTACACAAATTGACATCTTGTATCAAGAAAATAAATAATTTTTTGAATATAAAAAGCAGCAAGAGGGCGCTGACCCATCATACAAACAAAAAACATTAGAAAATGTTAGAAATAAAAGAACCTAGTGCCAAACAACGAGAAAAAAAAACCTCAACTAAAGTCCACCTCTGTAAAAAACAAAGGTTCAAATGCGGAAAACCCACCAACCTATGGAATGGATAGATCCATCACTGCTAACTGCTAACCCATCAAAGAGTCCCAGATCTGACAAACCCAGAAGCAAGGCACCCCTGGTAGAACCATGAAAAAGAAAAAAATATGACTTCCCACATGAAAAAACAAAGAGGGCATCATCAAGGAAGATTCCCCACTGACCCAACAGGACACCAATAAGACCAGAGATCCTCCCTCCATCGAGAAACACCTCTGAGAAGCGAGCATCCCGTGGGTCAAAAAATCCCCCGAAATAAAGAAGCATGGTCCATTACTCTGCAAAAACCACTGCCATACCATGGAAGAACCAATGAGACACATGTTTGAGAAGCACCCTCCATTCGTCTGGTGTGGCATCATCAGAGCCCTCTCTCCCTCCATCGTTGGCCCACTCACTGTAAGAAAATGCAGCTTGCCTCGCAGTCATCCCCGCTCCAAGATAATAGTATTAAGGAAAGAAATAAGTTAACTGAAAAAAAAAAAAACATTTGAATTCTAAGTTGTGTTTCGAATGGGGTAACTCGTGACAATTGCTTCTTATTAGCATACAATATAGACCCCTATTGTAAGAGATACTATTCCATTCCTTGTTAATGCATCTAGTATCTAGCAGAGAGATTTATACATTTTGTTATACCATAGCAATACGAAATCATACATCTTCATCTCCATCTTTTCATGAAACAAAGACGCAAATTATGTATCAATCAAGGGAACGGAGCCGCAAGATCTAGAATTGTAGAACATTAAAGTTCGTATTATGACATGTTTCATTTGTGAGGATGTTAGTTTACCATCATAGAAATTCTCACACTCATACCTTTGGATAGCTGATTATAGCTCATTAAGCTTTGCAAGCTTTTGGAGATAACTACCAAGTAATATTGAATTGATCTAACCGTTAAAGTTTTCAAATGAATGTACATGTGATATATAAACGTGTACATCTATTACATTCGATTTGGAAATGTAGCTTGTGCTCTCTATGAGATATCTCTTTGTATAGGTTCGCGTGTTCTATATAATGCTTTTCTTCGTCCCAACTGCACTTCTTATGGGCCGAAGCATGATTTGTTGGGTACATGCCTTCAAATTCACAAAGTAGACTCTGTCTCCTTCAGGTTTCTCAAATATGATTGGCCAGATCTTACTATCTCCTATACATGACTTGGATTCCGTACTTAGATAATTTGATATTACACATTCTAGTAACACCTTAGATAGTGCCTCCACACATTCTAAGAATCTAGTTTTGCATGAGCTTTATTATAGAGCTTAAGCATGCATTCGATTGAGTAACACAATAGATGTAAAGTCCAATATAGTTAATTCTAATTTTTAAGGAACCCTATACTAGAAATATAGTGAATGCATAAAACATATTATAAAAGAAATATTTAATTGTCAAATTTATAAGCTATATCAGAATTGAGTAAAATTCATTTGTAAATATTTATTCATTGTTTTATTATTTTAATAACATAACGAACAGAAGGCAGTTATTTGTATTATAGATATACTAACCTCGTTATTTAGAACTATTCAAAATAAGTCTAGAACCAATTTTCTTTGTTGAAACGTGTCCCATAAATAGTGCGAGAACGCGATAATGATATTGAGTACTTTTATTTGACTACAATTTTTTTTAATAAAGAAAATACACCGGCACGGAGATTAGAGCCACACTCTGGTACATTTATTCCAAGGAATGGAAAAGAAAAAGGGTGAATAATAAAGAGGGTCTCCCCACGCCTTGTTCTAGTGTTCTTTTATTTATTGAATAGATTGGATGATGCAACGAATTGAGTTGAGCATTGAGCATTGAGCATGGGAATGCTATGCGAATTGCTTCTGAATGTAAACCACGAGCTGTTGGGTGATGCGGAAGGCCTTGCTGAGCACGGAATCGGGGAGAGGGGGGTTCGCGCCAAAGAGAGAATTGGCGATTGTCTGCACTCCCGGGAGCTGGCTGCTCAAAGCAGCGATGGCCACCGCATTCTCCTTCCCCACATTCTGCTGGAAATGCACGAGCGCCTTGGGGAAGACGAACACGTCTCCCTTTTCCAACGTCTTGCTGAAGAAGGTGTTGTTGGTGTCGATAAACCCTACAAAGAGCTCGCCTTCCGCTAGAAAGAGAACCTCGGTGGCTCTGGGGTGGGTGTGAGGAGGATTAATTCCACCCACTGCGTAGTCGATGCGGACCAGAGATATTCCCAACGTGTTCAGCCCCGGTATCTGCATTACGTTGGCAGGGGTCACGTTGGAGCTAACTGCATTGTCGGTGTTCCCCGCCTGCGCCAGCCCCCTGAAGAAGAAGTCCTCTGCCGATGCATCCTTGGCCTCTTTGCAAACGAATCCGTTCACCTTAACTGATCAATACAATTTGTTACTGTTTGCGGTAGTTATAATCACACCAATCATTAATAATCACATAAACGATTAATATTGCTGCACTCACCTTCGCTGTCCAGGACTGCGACGCAGAAATCTTGCAAGGGATCGGCATCCGCCGCCATCACATCTTCACTGTAACAACACATCAACAGGAAGAGTCCCAACGACAATTGCAAGCAAATCATCATTCCCTTCGCCATTTTATGCTGGAGAGTCTCCAACAGAAGAGCTCAGGATATGGATGTGTGATTGAATATTTGTGTATATTACAAGACCATTACATGCCTATTATATAGGGGAAACATGCGAGGACTAATCCTTTCCCACGTAATTGTTTAATTGTAATATACTTCCAATATCATGCAATTGTTGACCTGTTATTTACGGACTGATTCATGCTGATGGAGTAATTGCTCATTACAATTGAGGGGACCAATTCATTTTTGACGTAGTCGTTAGTTATAATATATTTGGTTAGTAGGTGGTCTTTTCGTTTGCTCGAACTGATTCGGTAGATTTGTTCTTCCCATTCCTCTCTCTTTGTGCAGGAAAGTATATTCATCAACACGGAAATGTTTTCTGCGTATCCACAAAACAGATTCAAATGCTTTAGACTTGGTCGAGTGAGTACGTAAGGGCCCGTTCGGTGAGTGGAATAGGAATACGTATTGTATTCTGGAATAAAAAGTATTCCTGTTTTCCGTTTGGTTCAGCCAATACTTGATGGGAATTCGCGGACCCAAAAATTTATGTTTTCTAAAATTTAAAAAAATGGAATAGGAATACGTATTCCAATAACACCTATTTTGGTGGAATTGCAAAATCCCATTTTTGGGCCAAAAATGGAATACGTATTCCATTTTTACCTCGTATTCCAATCCCGTTTTGGTGCATCCAAACAAGGAATTCAAATTTTTTGGAATACGTATTCCTATTCCTCTCACCAAACGGGCCCTAAGTGTTAGAAAAGTTCCAGCCCTTCCCTTATTTGTGTAGGAACCCACCAACTCTGCAGCCTTGTTCACATTTTTCTCAGCCCGCTTTACATCGTACGATCACGCGCACCGAAGTTTTCGAAATATTAACCAACAGAAGGGCCCGGCTCTATAATATTGTTTTATTAAGTTTGGGATGATGAAATTTTCTTTCTTGTTATGGATTTTTCTATCCATATTTAGTTTTAGGCGATTCATTAGGGGAAGCCACCCCTTAATTTAGAGATTCAATCTCACCACAGGTTCACCCAAAACTTGAGAGTGTTTCCATGTTCCAAAAGGATAGCTTGACACCATATGTATCTCTCTATAGGTGCAATCTACAATAGGTTATTTCACCATTAGTTTATAGAGGCAAAATTTTTCTCGTGAACGAAATTGTTTATCTAGTTATATACAACATGTAATTAAATCAAATGACATAAAACAAATCTTTATCACAATCTATCTTGAGTGATATAAGTGACACATTCATTGTAGTGTGATAAAGGAATTAGATAAATAAATTCATAAAGGATAGAAATTAAAAATAATTCATTTTACATTCTCAAGGATCATTAAAACTAATAATTGTACAGAATTTAAAGGAAAGAATAGGTGCACGTGTTTAGAAATTTTATAATGTTTATGAGACATGACCTCAAAATATGTTTAAAAATAAAGTAAAATAAGATAACTATATTATATTTAGATAGATTAGTCTTCCCTATGTATGTGACAACATAGTTGTAATTTATCTGTGAAATAAACTAAGATGAGCTTGAGCTCTGTTCACGTGCTGAACATAGATTGTTTGAGCACGACATCTTTGAATCCTAAGATTTTTAGTTGCAACTAATCCATACTTAAGTCACTGAATTGGCCTATCCGATTCGTCATTATCAAATATTACAAGTTAAACTTTTACGAAAGAATATTGTGAAATTTAATGACGCGAAAGAACATGGGTATTTGAAGGATCATGGTATGTCAAACTAGGTTCTTAAGTGGCAATGAAAATTCAGAAAATTAGTGTCAGGAAAGTTGACAAGTTTTTTTGGAATAAGTTATCATGTTATGCTAAAAATATGTATGAAAAGTGTTAGAATATTTATAATAACTGAGGGTGTGGGGTGAATTAGTTACCCAAGGTCGAGATGTACCAATTGAAAAATCAAACACTTAAACAACTCCAGATCTTATCATTTTATTGCTCGGTCTCCACTATAAATTTCTATTAACATTAGCTAGCGGTTCACTGTTCTAAAATAGCAGGCTTATAGAATGTAAACATTAGTCGATAAAATGCCACAATAAGATTCACATAAGTTTGTCACTAGGTTTGAACATGCAAGCCCAATTTAGGAAAAACCACCAACAACGTTTCACTAAGTTTCACTCTTCTTAAGCGGGCCCTGTTAGGAGCCAACCCTGTAAAAGTTTTCAATACAAACTATTAAATGTGACCTTGTTATTTGAAGGATTGAGTCACCCTATTAGAAGTGGCCTTGTTAAAGGAATTCAGAACATCCCATTAGAACGACAACTTATTAGAGGAATTACATAGACTGTTAGGTCACTATGACTGTTCGGTCAACCTTGATTAAAGGATTTCAAATACTGTTTACAATGGTTAGAAAGTAATAACCGGTTTGATCATTTAAGTATAACTCACTTTGCATGTACACATCTCAGTTCAGTTCTCATGTACCGATTCATTGTGTGGCCTCCATTGTCATCCCAGCTTTGATTTGCTTGGCAACCATTCAAGCAATCAGCCTTCACTTCCTCTCAACTCAATTCAACCTTCTGCTTAGATTCGCCAGTCAATAATGTCAACAATAACTCCAAATCTATGGAACTTGTTTACAAGCATACAGTCTCTCTGCTCATATAGAAATTTTACCCATGTACTTCTTTAAACAGGAAATCATGATCCTTTTCCTTTTAATCAACACTGCAGATCTTAGGATTTAGGATTCAATCCATCAAATAAATTATATATGATCACCATTTTGTTTATCTCTTCTTTTGTAGAAACTTCTCTTGGAATCCATCTCTTAGGCCGTTTACCTAATCCTCTCCTAGAATTAAATGATCAAACTCATTGATTCTTATCTCAACACGCTTTCCATATCCCAAGAAATCAACTTGGCCGGTTAGAAATTATGATTCGTCGCAAACAGTTAAGATGTTGTTCGTTGGGGAACACTGTGTTCTGACACTCATTCATCATTGGGTTACTCGATTGCTATTAAATTTCTCACTCGACATATACACTGTCACTCGGTCGACACTGATGCTCGGTCAATACTGATTTTACTCGACACTTACTGTAGCCCAGTTGGCACTAGCATCACTTGGCATGTACGTCAAAATTCTTTAGTCTTCTACTATGTTACTCTGTCAAGCCTATACATTTGATCTATCTTTTATCACACTTTCAAGACTTGATCGTTACTGGCTTCTCCTCTTGTAACATGATTTGAACAATCAATACATCTTGTCAAATTCCAACTAATCAAGTGTCAATTTTTAGTTTCCTCATCAAAACTCAACCTATCCTCTAGATGCTTCTGTTATGAACAACTTCTCAAATCCTCTTAATCAATCAAATAGATATGGCAGTTAGATCAGATAACACTATCTCACCAATAGGTTTGACATTAATGACAACAAAACAATTGTTTCAATTGTAGTTTCCAACAAGAAATTGTACAAAATTAAATCTAGTTTGTAATATGAAAATCATTTTCTGAAAGAATGATTTCTATATGATGAAACCTTTAAATTTGAATACATTAGTACAATTTTTCTTTATAAGAAGATTAGAAACAGGTGAATGGCTAACCATCTTAAACAAAGTCAAATGATAATATTTTTTTTTTTTACAAGATTCTAGATCTAAGTAATACAATTATGTTAGGATGTAGCACATATTTGTTTATAATTTATTTCTAAGAAATTAGATAATTACAAATTTTCCATTAATTTTTTTTTTGTAGAATATTAAATCTCATATTTGACCACCTTAAGTTATTATTGAATTCATCAAATTGATAACATTTTTTTTTTGTTATAGTAGGAGAAGCGTAAAATGTGACGTAATAATAAATATTTACAAAATGCGATATTATTTTTAAAAAATAGCTTCTTCTTTTTTTTTTTTCAATGAAGACTTATATTTCATATCGTCACTTTTTGGCATACCATGATCTCCTACATATCGACACAGTAAAAACAAAAATGTACACTATCTCCAAGGCAATTAGTTCTAAAATGAAGTATTGTGAAAACGATAAAATAGTGACAAGGAGAACATGACTTGGGAAATATATGAGGCAAATATCCATATTACAATTTCTCAATGAGTAAAAGTAGCTTGAAATATATTAATGTGAATGAAACAATAAACCTTACAAATCGAGGAGAATATTGAAGCTACGATGCGAAGGGGGAAATGATGGAACATAGAAGGACTATTTCTTACCAAGGTATATTTAGATCATAAAAAAATTATGCAATAAGTTATAATTGGTATAAGAGGGTTCTAGAAAGGGAAGGGCTTGACATGCACCAGATGAATGAGTTTCTACAACCTCATTGTAACGCAAACTTATAATTTTCCAAGTCTAGAAGTCATTTGATATAATTGATTTAAAATAAAATAAAGACAAACTAGAAAGAATCATAAAACATATACGTGGTTGATGAGTGAAAAAGAATGAAATATTAAATAGACAAGGGTATGTGCGTGTAGGTATACGGTAATCGTATTTTTATATGGAGCTAAATTAGACTCAAAGGGTAATTTTTTTCCAACTTTTGTTAGTATAGTTTCCCCTTGAATTATTCTACTAGCATTTGGGGGAAATGCCCCTTTCCTGGTGTATGAGAAAAATCCTTCTCATGCCCCTTTTCTAGGTATACAACGAGGTCAAGGGGTAACGACCTTGTGGGGGGTTTTTAGGGGCACCACCGCTAAAACTTCATCTGAATTTTATTATTATATTTTCTCTATTGGTTGTTATATTTATGATACAAATTTTGTAACCCACATAAATCTTTTTAAAAAATATTAAACTTAGGATTTAAAAATGATTAATTTGTATAATATTTCAACACTATTGAGCTCTAAGGGATTGTAGATTAAAAATTGTTACATTCAATAGATAATAATATTGGACTCTATTTGGTGGGGGCAGCCTTAGATTGGATGAAACACGATCCATTATTGTGTCTTCTTGTTGGGCTTAATTTTCTAGTTGAGGTCAGACGAGGGTTAAATAATTTCTTGAAATTTTATTATTTCAACTAGTTTAATAGATATTATGGTGGCATGAATGACCCTTCAATCTTTAATTTTATTCAACAGCGTTTCATTATTTCATCTTTGTTGGAATTTTGGATTCCTAGAATTATAATTGACGATTCAAGGTATTTTCTATTTTATTTATACATACATGTGTACTCTTACTCATTCTATTTTTTTAGGGGCACCCTTATAATAATTATACAAGTTTGGATTGATTTGTTTGAGTAAAAAATATGCTAGTGTCTTAGTTTGACAAATTCCCAATAATTAATTTAGAAATAGATAATGCGTTTGTTAATACTTGGATAAACCTTATTATTTTATCCTATAGAATACGCATTTTTGAATATTTTCAAGGTTTCTATGATACAATATGACTCTTAGGCTAGTTTTACTAATACTCCTTACATTATTTAATTTAAGTTTTACTTTGATTGAGTGTATAATGTGGAACTCTCTATGCATTGCTTACTGTAAATGCTTCTATTTAGTACCTAAAATAAATATAGTCCTTGGTATCATTAGATGTAGAGAGTCGACATTGATATTATTATGTTATTATATTCTTTAAAAAAAAAAGGTTTCTTTACCTTTTGGCAAATCCTCTATTTATTGGTATCTTCCTTCACAAACTTGGGTCATGCAAAGAATAAATAATTATTTATGTGAATCCATGAAACCAAATACCTTGAAATGACTTTGTTACTATGGGATAAAACTCTATTATGGGTTGGTAAATTGGTTTGAAGTTATCATTTTAGTCTAGGACATCATCCCTATTCCAACCACGTGGGTGCCAACTAATAGTGAAATTATATGGGAAGTATGCCCTAGGAGGGTTGTGTGCATTCTTTTGTATCTGTTAAGAATATTATTATAAATATATGATGCATTCTTACCATTTTTTTTGTGAACCAAAATGATATGGTTCAGGATTTAATTGCTAAACCATAAATTTTATACGAATGACACATACTATACCATCAAACATATGCCTTTAATATTTAAAGCATTAAATAAAATTATTTTAATTTATATGCTACGATTACATCTTCATCTATATGATACAAGAAATAATATGTCGCTTTCCACTCAATATAGATCTAGATAAAGATTCATTTTATAGACTTTTGATTTAATTATATTAGTTATGTCACTTGATACACAATTGTATACATAATGAAAATCTCAACTTATAAATTAATGGAGAAACAAAAAGCACATGAGTGGATGTATGCAAATCCAAATCCCAAACCACATAAATAAAAGAATTTTTTTTTGGTTAGTAATGATTTAGTGTAGAATAACTAAAACTCATGACGGAATTACCGCAAGGCATTCAAAGGGATCTATAGATAAATAGGATTTAGACATTTCATAACTTTTATGAGATATCCCATTAAATCAATTTAAAAATAAATTAAAATGGTCCATTATATCACGTTTTCATATATTGATGTCCCTTATCTATGTGAAAACATACTTTTAATTTCTCTATAAAACAGACAAAGGGGATCCTAAGTTCTATTGACACGTTGACCATAGATTCTTTGACCAATATATACTTAAACTCTCAATTTTTTAGTTATAGTTAATCCGTATTTGTGTCGTTGAATTGGAGTACTTGATTCATTGTTTTTTTAAAATTATAAATCTAATCCGTATAAGTTAATATTTTTTAATTTTATGACATGAAATAGTAAAAAATAAATGTAAGTAAACTTCAAGGGGACTACTTATAAAGTGATGTATGGTGAAATTGAGAAGACAGTGGCAAGGGAAACATAAACTAGGCGAGATATTAGGAAATTATCCATATTATAATTTCTCAATTGGTAAGAGTAGCTCGAAATATCTTAACTTGAATAAAATAGTTAAACCTACAATTCAATGAGAACATTGAAATTATGATCCAAAGAGGGAAATGATGGAACCTAGAAGGATTGTTTCTTACTATGATACATGTAGATCATAAAGAGTATTAAAAAGTTATAATTGGTATAGGAGGGTCCTTGCAAGGGAAGGACTTGGTAGAGCCTATAAATTTGAGTTTTTACAACATCTCTGTTACATAAATTGATAATATTATACATCTTGAAGTCATTTAATACAACTAATAAAAAATAAAGTAGAGACAAACACGAGAGAATCGTAAAGGATTCACGTGGTTGATGAGTGAAAAAGAATAGAAAATTATATAGACAAGGGCCAAGTGCATGTAGGTACATGGTAATGAGGTTATTATTTGGAGCCTAATCTAACCGAAAATGTAAAATTTCCCCATCTTTATTAGCGTATTTCCCCCCTTAATCATTTAAATAGGGTCTGCGGACAGTGTCCTTGGGTTGCTTCCTCTTATAGTATAGGTCGGGTTCAAGGGGCAACATCCCCCAAAAGTTTGTCCAAATTTCAAATTATTTTACAACGGCATCAAAAGTTAGTTTTTCTATTGGCTGACATATTTCTAACCATAATTTTGTAATTGACACAAGTCTTGTTAAAATGTATTAGGGTTATGAATTTCATATGATAAATTTGTAGCATCTTTTAATAGTATTGAGTTGTAATGGATTATTGATTATAACTTTTTAGATTTAGTAGATTAATAATATTGGATTCTTTTGTTGGTGGATGTAGCCCAATATTGGGTGACCAACGATAAAATGTTGTGAGATCATCTCGTTGTGCCTAATTTTCTAATTTAGGTCACACGAGGGTCCTATTTCTATTTCTTAGTCTCTTATTGTTGTAACTAGTTTAATGGACAAGTTGGTAGTGTGTGCAGCCCTTTGATCTTCTATTTTATTCAGTACAATTTTATTACTTGATTTTTGTTAGAATTCTTGATGCCTATTTGTGTAATTGATGATTCAAGACATTCTCTATTTTATTTATACTCACGTGTGTACTCTTGCTCACTATATGCCATTAGGAACACTATTATAATATAATTGATAGAAATTTAGATTCCATTAGTTGAGTAAAATATATGCTAGTGCGTTAATTTGGCTGATTTCTAGGATTAATTGACAAAGAGATAATGTATTGGATGATATTTGGCTAAATATTATTATTTTATCTCGTTTTATATGTTTGTTGAATACTTCAGGCTTTCTATGATATAATTTGATGGTTAGGCAATGTTACTAATATTCTCGACTTAATTTAATTATATTTTCACCTTGATAACATTTTTTTTTCTTGTAGTACGAGAAGCATAAAATGTGATGTAATCATTCATATTTACAAAATGTGATACTTTTTAAAAAATTTAAAGGAAGAGGGCAAAAGTGTGATGATGTCTATAGAAAATAATAATTATATAATATTTCAATGGTTTGGATTGTACAGTGTAATATATAATCATGAAGAAGGAAAGTGTATGCCAAAATCTGCATAGAATTATAATTATAAATATTTTCACATTTTAAAACATTTTGTATGATTTGACATTAGGAAGGGAAAATGTATGCTAATATTTTAAAAAATGATCGTCAAATCATATTGTCTAATTTGAAGTTAGGCAATCTATATACTCATATTCACAAAAGACAATAATTATAAAATATTACATGCTAATATCTGCATAAATTAATAATTATGTAATATTTCAACGTTTTCAATATTTTAGATAATTTTATGTAACATGTGATTAAAAGGACATAAAATGTATTATAATAGATGAATAGAGAGTAATAATTACAAAATATTTGCGCAAATTTTTAAAACTATTTGCATTCAACGAAATTCTGTATCATCGGCTCGAAGCATTTCTGTTGCAGAACCCATGCCGCATCTTAAAATTCCAAGAATGTTCTTTTTTACATAAGAAATAATAAATGACATTTCCAAGCGTTAAAATACTTCTTCTTGTTAAATATTTGGGATTTAAAACAAATTAAACTTCCTAAAAATTGTAGTACAACTTATATTTGTTATTTTCCAAAAAGTTTGAGGCTGAGTTTTGTATATGACCGCTTTTGTTATTCCTACGTTAGATGCACCATCTCCTGTATGAGCACCAAATGTATCTCCCAGTACTACTTCAAGAGATTCGACCCTGCTGGGACTTGCGACATCCATTTCACTAGATGCTTTAAGGAATAATTTTACTAGATTGTTAAAATTAATAATCTGCCAAGCACTGATACCAACACGGTCAATTCTTCCAATGGAGCTTATGTGGTTTTTACATGGTAGACAAGTGACAGATTCATTTGAGGAACAATTTTAGGCCCCCCTTTCATTCTCTAAATGCTATGTAGCATAATATCCCGTGCATCCATTTATAATGCTTAGGCTACTTCCCACCAAAATATAAATAATGTGTGATCCATTGATATTTCAATAAATATATCACAAGTAATTATACTACATTGGATAGAGTGCTATTAGAAAGTTAGAAGAATCCTTTCCTAGGGGTAGATAGTAATTAATCAAATCAGACGTATCATGAATTATACATACAATAAAATATTATTTAATACGTCATTTAATTTCTATGAAATCATGCTGATTTAAAGATTTCCCATTTAATCGATGGTCAAATATAAATGATTCATTAAGCAACAATACTATATTTTAATTTAGGTTGCCTCATTCTTTTTCTAGGGTATCTTTTAGTTTTATGCTGGATAAAATTAGAGAAACAATATGGCTTCAGAGATCTGTGTCTTTTTTTGTAGATTTCATTTGGCATTGTGCATGAGCTTCATGTGCCTCTGTATGCTTGCATGTAAATAGAAGGATGAAACAGATGTGGCCAATATAGGGTAGACAAAAATTCAATACATGGAAAATATGGACACGTTTGGCTACAGGAATAAAAATATGGGAATAGGAATTATTATTCTGGTTTAGTTATTCTGGAATAGAAAATGAGAATAAGTATGTATTCCTATTCTTCATTTGGTTAGATGAAATTGACATTGGAGTTTGAATAATAGATAAAGAAAGTCAACAGGCCAATTCTTGTGTGCCTTTTCACTCTTGATGGATGTTTCATTCTAGAGACCTTGAGGCTTCTAAGCGATGAATCACAATGAGGACTGAGGATGGAACTTGGATCTTGTCTTTAACAAAAACACGGTCTAGTCTTGCCAATTTGATATCTTGATTGACCTTGTCATTCTTGAAAATTAGGTTCCAATGAGCATCCTCACTTAGCTATTGGAGATGGAGGAAAACTTAACAGAAGAGACATCAACAACTTAGCTTCCCAGAATGATATGCCATGGTATAATTGCTTTGGCTCACCCTTGCTCATATAATTTGCAGCCAAGAATAGGGGAAACACCAGAAGAGCATAAGAAGTGTGAGGCATAATTGAAGTTACCGTATAAAGCTCTGAAGTCGTAGGATCACATTGTGAGATTTTTTCACGATTTCATTGTGTACGAGTCCAAGAGTATCTATGAAGGGAAAAAGGAAGAGGATGTTCGAGTTCCTTGTGATTTTCTTCATCGGTCAGGTAATAAGATGCTTCATGTCCCTAAACATTCTTGATGTTTTGGCATATGATCTCAGTATTCAAAATCAATGCCTTGAATCCAATAGTGGTTTTCCCAAGAGTGAAACCTCTGTTCAAAATTGGTCATTTTACAAATTTCTTTAGCAAACCAATTTCTCTGACTTGGGTGCTCTCGGTGAATCTCCTCATGGACATGAAATTTAAATTTTCATGAAATATGAGTAGATAAATTTAGGAAAGGAATACATATTCCAATTCCACCTATTTAGGTGGAATTACAAATGCTCAATTTTGGGCCAAAATGAGAATACGTATGAACCTATTCTCAATTTTGATTTGGTGCAACCAAAGGAAGGATTAGAAATTTTCATAATTTACATATGCCTAATACCTATTCCAGTCTAATTGCTACTGCCAAATGGGCCCTAGGAGAATACACCATGGAAAATAGGAGCATCTGGTGACAAATAATGTCAAGCTCTTTTTAGTAATTTTGCACGGTTAGTGCTGGCATTTCGGAGTTTGTGTTGGAAAAAAAAACTGCTATGATTTTCTTGTTAGGTTTACATAAATATAACTTGTGATAGACATTTGAGTATAGATCTGTGTACATTGCACAGCCTTCATAGTAGTTTGTGATTTCAATAATTGAAAATTTTGTAGATTTCTTGTGCTGAATTCATTGTTTGTGTATTCATTAAAACAAGACATTCTACTTTATGTTTGGGTATTCATTTAAAAAATATAATTTTTTCAATGGGTTTCAATAGATTTCATTTTTGATTGTTGTAAAAAACTTGTTTTCATGGGGAAAGATGTGAGGTCCCTCCTCACATGTACTTATTAAATATGCATCTCTCTGTTAAAACTGTTGTAGGAGATTAGAATGGATATGAAATAATGTTTAATGGTTTAGATGTCCTAATAAGAAGTGACATCCTAATACATTCGTGTTTTAAATATTCAGTGATTCATGAACAAACTACATTATCTCGACTGTTTAAACATTAAAATTTCACTAACGATGATACAAGGCTTTCTCACCTAATCATAAGGGTGTTGATTTTGATACCTGGACGATTAAGTTTTATGCTTCAGATAGTTCAGTATTCTTTTATTGGTGACGTAATGATGTTTAGGTATATACATGCCTAATGAGGATTATACTAGTACTTAATCTGAATTAATGAATAAGTTATGTTATTATTGATTATGTGATTTTTGATGATTAAATGTGAATAGAAATGAATTAAACAGTTAATTATATGAGAGATTCATGTAACTATCCAGATAAATTTTGAATATATGTATGTAATTTTCTTGAGCTATTGATATGCGTAATGAGTGTGTAGGGTATTTTAGCTGAGAAAATCTAACGGAGAAACAAAACTGAACCCTATGTACTGTTTGTGGAAACTATGGTTAAATTTGATGAAGGATACAAACCTTGTTGTTTGTATTTTATTTGTATTGTGAATTGAACGAATGTATCATTCTGTAATCAGTAAATGTTAATGTTTTGTAACAATGTTTTTATAGTGTCCCTTGACACTCGTGAATTGTATATGCATTCCAGCATGATAGTTAGGGTTAACCGAGTAACCTAAAGATCTAAGTCAGAGTAGCTTAGTGATCTTTTTGCTAATCAAGTTAGTAATCGATATTAATTACCCCTAATCCAGATTAGTGTTTAATCTACATTTTGAAGGTTGTTAGATAGTCCTAAAATTTCCTAGCCTTTAATAGGTCCCTAATTAATCCTAAAGACCTAAAAACATGAAATCTAAGTATCCAAGAGGAATGGGTATGGCTTGGGGGCATTTTCCACCCCCTTAGCCCCTTTTGTTGACTTTTATGGTCACTCAAAAACACCATTTTTGCTTTATTGCGAAAATCGATTGATTTCATCATGGGTTGGATAGCTTGAACTCCACCTTGAGGTTAGCCTTAGGCCTAGTTGTGTTAGAAGCCTCTAGAACTTTTAGGCAAGTGGGGGAGTTATTTCTTTTTAGAGATGGTTGAGTTTGTGATCTTATTTAGAGGCAATTTTGAGGAGGTTTGGAGTGTTCACCCAACCTCTACTTTTAGAGTGAAAATCAGGATTGAAGGAGAAGGAGAAGGAGAAGGAGAAGGAAGGGAATGCTCATCTCAAACTTGTTCTATTGCCATAACCCAAATTTGAAGGTAGGAATACTTCACCTCATTTTGTTCATGTTGTGCTTCATGTTTCAATTTTATTGTTTATGCACATGTTCGTGTGTGTGTTGAGTATGTTGGGAGGGTTTGAAACAGAGTAACTTAAATGTCTTTCCTTTGTATTTTTGCTTTGAATTTCAAAGGGATTGTATACGTGTATTGGCATTACTCACCCTCGGATAGGGCAGAAGTGGCCATGTACAGGGAAAGGTCTTTAGTTGGACTCTGACAGTGTAGAGTCTCTTCTCAGGACGAGAAGAGGGAGAGAGGGTAGGGTGTTATGGGCCCCTACTTGTCAACACAAACCACGTATGAGTTTTGGAATGTAAGAATGGAAGAACAGAAGTTCTTGAGTTATAGCCCCGAAAGGGCACCTATTTTGGTGGTGTGCCTGATGTCTCCTGTCGAAAAAATCCACCTTCTCCCTAGTCTAGTTCAATGTCAAACCTGTTGTGTAAACTCGGGATGGGAGTCAATGTCTGATTTGGTCTTCATGTTATGATTGGTTGTCTCCTGGTCAGTTTTCATTCTCTCGACGATCACTGTGATGTATTGGAGAGTTCGTTCTTTTCTATGTTTAAAAAAAAATTAGAGTTATAATTGTCTAAATTATTATTAGAATTATTGAGTTATATTGTTGTTAATATTTTGTTCAAAATAATGTTATAACGTACATATTAACACTATTTTAAGGGTAGTCGTAAATTGTGTTTGTTAGTGGGTCTGGTATTCTTTTATGTTGTTAGTATAATATTTTAAATGTAAATAAAAGTAATAAGGTGTTAGATTTCAAATTAATGTTAGATGAGTAAGTTTTGTTAAAAAAAAATTTTGCTAGTATTATTTTGAAGTAATTTTAATTATTATGTTTTTAAATATTAGTTATTTAGTACATTTTAGTTAGAATGTTCGTATGTTAGATTATATTTAAAAATTTAGTATCATTATTGATTTGAAAAGGTTGTCTAAGATAAATTAGCTGCTGTATTTAACCCATTTTCAAATATATTTAGATTTATTATTTTAAGTGGTTATATCGTTCTTAAATCAAAGGTTAGTGTTATTGTATCTTAAAATGTTTTAGATTAGTAAAGGTTGTAAAATTAAGTTAGATTATTAGATTAAATTTTAAGTGTTGAATATATATCTAGATAGTTGTTTATTATTGCGAGTTTACGATAATTTGGTTTAATTGTGTTTAATTATAATATATTACCTTAAAATCAAAGCAATAATGAAAAAAAAGATGAAATCAATTTAATAACGAATGCTTAGATTTAACGACCTTTTCACACTCATCGATGATAAACTTGAATGGAAATGACAGGTCATCGTTAGGAGATCCCATATCTGTTTCTCATTTTACCTATACTTTAACGTGTGCATCTAAACTTTTCAAGCTTTGTGGTGTTATTGATCTAAAAATAAAATAAAATTTGTTGGTGTGTTTTTGCCCCAATTCTTTGGCATGACAGAATAGCTCAATCAAATTGAAAATTTTAAGAAGTCATTTTGATTTAGAAATTTCAGTTCTCATGAAGTTGTAAATTTCAATAAAATGGTAGGATAAAATCTATCACACACGCTCCTGAAATTATCTCTATCAAAATATTTATATTATTTCACAATGTATAACAACAACAACGATCAATTGAATCTTCAGTTTGAAAGCCTTCGATTCCACCATTTTACTTCGCGCGATTTAATTGAAGTTGAAATCTGATAGTTATTTTTTTTCTTAATAGTTCCTTCAACTTCTTGGCTCCACCATTTTTCTTTACATATTTAGTTAAAACTGGAGTGTGAAGATCATTTATGTTTGTAAGCTCTTATTAATATTCCTTACTACTACCTTTTCCCTCCCTTTTCATGAACATTTTTGGGTTGCCCAGAAAATAGAATTCTCAAAAATTTGAGAAATGTTACAAAGATTAGAAAGAGTGCACAAGTTTTAACTATTAAACCCTCTACTCCATCAATGCAATTGATAAAAATAAAACCAGGTTTCATTATTTAACAAACTTCATCACCGCCATGAATTTTCATTTAAATTATTATTTCAACTCTACATTAGCTCCCCCTATTGTAATAAATGTAATAATCCATTATTAGCTACTTCTCAACCATTAGAACTGAAAGTTGCAAATTTATTGGACTACTATACAAGATGAAGACCTGCATTTTATCACAGTGTAATAGATGTATCTCTATTTTCTTGCCCTATAATAGAGAATTTTACAAAATTAAAGAAGTTAATAACCTTTGGACTTTCTTCATCACTACACAAATTGACATCTTGTATCAAGAAAATAAATAATTTTTTGAATATAAAAAGCAGCAAGAGGGCGCTGACCCATCATACAAACAAAAAACATTAGAAAATGTTAGAAATAAAAGAACCTAGTGCCAAACAACGAGAAAAAAAAACCTCAACTAAAGTCCACCTCTGTAAAAAACAAAGGTTCAAATGCGGAAAACCCACCAACCTATGGAATGGATAGATCCATCACTGCTAACTGCTAACCCATCAAAGAGTCCCAGATCTGACAAACCCAGAAGCAAGGCACCCCTGGTAGAACCATGAAAAAGAAAAAAATATGACTTCCCACATGAAAAAACAAAGAGGGCATCATCAAGGAAGATTCCCCACTGACCCAACAGGACACCAATAAGACCAGAGATCCTCCCTCCATCGAGAAACACCTCTGAGAAGCGAGCATCCCGTGGGTCAAAAAATCCCCCGAAATAAAGAAGCATGGTCCATTACTCTGCAAAAACCACTGCCATACCATGGAAGAACCAATGAGACACATGTTTGAGAAGCACCCTCCATTCGTCTGGTGTGGCATCATCAGAGCCCTCTCTCCCTCCATCGTTGGCCCACTCACTGTAAGAAAATGCAGCTTGCCTCGCAGTCATCCCCGCTCCAAGATAATAGTATTAAGGAAAGAAATAAGTTAACTGAAAAAAAAAAAAACATTTGAATTCTAAGTTGTGTTTCGAATGGGGTAACTCGTGACAATTGCTTCTTATTAGCATACAATATAGACCCCTATTGTAAGAGATACTATTCCATTCCTTGTTAATGCATCTAGTATCTAGCAGAGAGATTTATACATTTTGTTATACCATAGCAATACGAAATCATACATCTTCATCTCCATCTTTTCATGAAACAAAGACGCAAATTATGTATCAATCAAGGGAACGGAGCCGCAAGATCTAGAATTGTAGAACATTAAAGTTCGTATCATGACATGTTTCATTTGTGAGGATGTTAGTTTACCATCATAGAAATTCTCACACTCATACCTTTGGATAGCTGATTATAGCTCATTAAGCTTTGCAAGCTTTTGGAGATAACTACCAAGTAATATTGAATTGATCTAACCGTTAAAGTTTTCAAATGAATGTACATGTGATATATAAACGTGTACATCTATTACATTCGATTTGGAAATGTAGCTTGTGCTCTCTATGAGATATCTCTTTGTATAGGTTCGCGTGTTCTATATAATGCTTTTCTTCGTCCCAACTGCACTTCTTATGGGCCGAAGCATGATTTGTTGGGTACATGCCTTCAAATTCACAAAGTAGACTCTGTCTCCTTCAGGTTTCTCAAATATGATTGGCCAGATCTTACTATCTCCTATACATGACTTGGATTCCGTACTTAGATAATTTGATATTACACATTCTAGTAACACCTTAGATAGTGCCTCCACACATTCTAAGAATCTAGTTTTGCATGAGCTTTATTATAGAGCTTAAGCATGCATTCGATTGAGTAACACAATAGATGTAAAGTCCAATATAGTTAATTCTAATTTTTAAGGAACCCTATACTAGAAATATAGTGAATGCATAAAACATATTATAAAAGAAATATTTAATTGTCAAATTTATAAGCTATATCAGAATTGAGTAAAATTCATTTGTAAATATTTATTCATTGTTTTATTATTTTAATAACATAACGAACAGAAGGCAGTTATTTGTATTATAGATATACTAACCTCGTTATTTAGAACTATTCAAAATAAGTCTAGAACCAATTTTCTTTGTTGAAACGTGTCCCATAAATAGTGCGAGAACGCGATAATGATATTGAGTACTTTTATTTGACTACAATTTTTTTTAATAAAGAAAATACACCGGCACGGAGATTAGAGCCACACTCTGGTACATTTATTCCAAGGAATGGAAAAGAAAAAGGGTGAATAATAAAGAGGGTCTCCCCACGCCTTGTTCTAGTGTTCTTTTATTTATTGAATAGATTGGATGATGCAACGAATTGAGTTGAGCATTGAGCATTGAGCATGGGAATGCTATGCGAATTGCTTCTGAATGTAAACCACGAGCTGTTGGGTGATGCGGAAGGCCTTGCTGAGCACGGAATCGGGGAGAGGGGGGTTCGCGCCAAAGAGAGAATTGGCGATTGTCTGCACTCCCGGGAGCTGGCTGCTCAAAGCAGCGATGGCCACCGCATTCTCCTTCCCCACATTCTGCTGGAAATGCACGAGCGCCTTGGGGAAGACGAACACGTCTCCCTTTTCCAACGTCTTGCTGAAGAAGGTGTTGTTGGTGTCGATAAACCCTACAAAGAGCTCGCCTTCCGCTAGAAAGAGAACCTCGGTGGCTCTGGGGTGGGTGTGAGGAGGATTAATTCCACCCACTGCGTAGTCGATGCGGACCAGAGATATTCCCAACGTGTTCAGCCCCGGTATCTGCATTACGTTGGCAGGGGTCACGTTGGAGCTAACTGCATTGTCGGTGTTCCCCGCCTGCGCCAGCCCCCTGAAGAAGAAGTCCTCTGCCGATGCATCCTTGGCCTCTTTGCAAACGAATCCGTTCACCTTAACTGATCAATACAATTTGTTACTGTTTGCGGTAGTTATAATCACACCAATCATTAATAATCACATAAACGATTAATATTGCTGCACTCACCTTCGCTGTCCAGGACTGCGACGCAGAAATCTTGCAAGGGATCGGCATCCGCCGCCATCACATCTTCACTGTAACAACACATCAACAGGAAGAGTCCCAACGACAATTGCAAGCAAATCATCATTCCCTTCGCCATTTTATGCTGGAGAGTCTCCAACAGAAGAGCTCAGGATATGGATGTGTGATTGAATATTTGTGTATATTACAAGACCATTACATGCCTATTATATAGGGGAAACATGCGAGGACTAATCCTTTCCCACGTAATTGTTTAATTGTAATATACTTCCAATATCATGCAATTGTTGACCTGTTATTTACGGACTGATTCATGCTGATGGAGTAATTGCTCATTACAATTGAGGGGACCAATTCATTTTTGACGTAGTCGTTAGTTATAATATATTTGGTTAGTAGGTGGTCTTTTCGTTTGCTCGAACTGATTCGGTAGATTTGTTCTTCCCATTCCTCTCTCTTTGTGCAGGAAAGTATATTCATCAACACGGAAATGTTTTCTGCGTATCCACAAAACAGATTCAAATGCTTTAGACTTGGTCGAGTGAGTACGTAAGGGCCCGTTCGGTGAGTGGAATAGGAATACGTATTGTATTCTGGAATAAAAAGTATTCCTGTTTTCCGTTTGGTTCAGCCAATACTTGATGGGAATTCGCGGACCCGAAAATTTATGTTTTCTAAAATTTAAAAAAATGGAATAGGAATACGTATTCCAATAACACCTATTTTGGTGGAATTGCAAAATCCCATTTTTGGGCCAAAAATGGAATACGTATTCCATTTTTACCTCGTATTCCAATCCCGTTTTGGTGCATCCAAACAAGGAATTCAAATTTTTTGGAATACGTATTCCTATTCCTCTCACCAAACGGGCCCTAAGTGTTAGAAAAGTTCCAGCCCTTCCCTTATTTGTGTAGGAACCCACCAACTCTGCAGCCTTGTTCACATTTTTCTCAGCCCGCTTTACATCGTACGATCACGCGCACCGAAGTTTTCGAAATATTAACCAACAGAAGGGCCCGGCTCTATAATATTGTTTTATTAAGTTTGGGATGATGAAATTTTCTTTCTTGTTATGGATTTTTCTATCCATATTTAGTTTTAGGCGATTCATTAGGGGAAGCCACCCCTTAATTTAGAGATTCAATCTCACCACAGGTTCACCCAAAACTTGAGAGTGTTTCCATGTTCCAAAAGGATAGCTTGACACCATATGTATCTCTCTATAGGTGCAATCTACAATAGGTTATTTCACCATTAGTTTATAGAGGCAAAATTTTTCTCGTGAACGAAATTGTTTATCTAGTTATATACAACATGTAATTAAATCAAATGACATAAAACAAATCTTTATCACAATCTATCTTGAGTGATATAAGTGACACATTCATTGTAGTGTGATAAAGGAATTAGATAAATAAATTCATAAAGGATAGAAATTAAAAATAATTCATTTTACATTCTCAAGGATCATTAAAACTAATAATTGTACAGAATTTAAAGGAAAGAATAGGTGCACGTGTTTAGAAATTTTATAATGTTTATGAGACATGACCTCAAAATATGTTTAAAAATAAAGTAAAATAAGATAACTATATTATATTTAGATAGATTAGTCTTCCCTATGTATGTGACAACATAGTTGTAATTTATCTGTGAAATAAACTAAGATGAGCTTGAGCTCTGTTCACGTGCTGAACATAGATTGTTTGAGCACGACATCTTTGAATCCTAAGATTTTTAGTTGCAACTAATCCATACTTAAGTCACTGAATTGGCCTATCCGATTCGTCATTATCAAATATTACAAGTTAAACTTTTACGAAAGAATATTGTGAAATTTAATGACGCGAAAGAACATGGGTATTTGAAGGATCATGGTATGTCAAACTAGGTTCTTAAGTGGCAATGAAAATTCAGAAAATTAGTGTCAGGAAAGTTGACAAGTTTTTTTGGAATAAGTTATCATGTTATGCTAAAAATATGTATGAAAAGTGTTAGAATATTTATAATAACTGAGGGTGTGGGGTGAATTAGTTACCCAAGGTCGAGATGTACCAATTGAAAAATCAAACACTTAAACAACTCCAGATCTTATCATTTTATTGCTCGGTCTCCACTATAAATTTCTATTAACATTAGCTAGCGGTTCACTGTTCTAAAATAGCAGGCTTATAGAATGTAAACATTAGTCGATAAAATGCCACAATAAGATTCACATAAGTTTGTCACTAGGTTTGAACATGCAAGCCCAATTTAGGAAAAACCACCAACAACGTTTCACTAAGTTTCACTCTTCTTAAGCGGGCCCTGTTAGGAGCCAACCCTGTAAAAGTTTTCAATACAAACTATTAAATGTGACCTTGTTATTTGAAGGATTGAGTCACCCTATTAGAAGTGGCCTTGTTAAAGGAATTCAGAACATCCCATTAGAACGACAACTTATTAGAGGAATTACATAGACTGTTAGGTCACTATGACTGTTCGGTCAACCTTGATTAAAGGATTTCAAATACTGTTTACAATGGTTAGAAAGTAATAACCGGTTTGATCATTTAAGTATAACTCACTTTGCATGTACACATCTCAGTTCAGTTCTCATGTACCGATTCATTGTGTGGCCTCCATTGTCATCCCAGCTTTGATTTGCTTGGCAACCATTCAAGCAATCAGCCTTCACTTCCTCTCAACTCAATTCAACCTTCTGCTTAGATTCGCCAGTCAATAATGTCAACAATAACTCCAAATCTATGGAACTTGTTTACAAGCATACAGTCTCTCTGCTCATATAGAAATTTTACCCATGTACTTCTTTAAACAGGAAATCATGATCCTTTTCCTTTTAATCAACACTGCAGATCTTAGGATTTAGGATTCAATCCATCAAATAAATTATATATGATCACCATTTTGTTTATCTCTTCTTTTGTAGAAACTTCTCTTGGAATCCATCTCTTAGGCCGTTTACCTAATCCTCTCCTAGAATTAAATGATCAAACTCATTGATTCTTATCTCAACACGCTTTCCATATCCCAAGAAATCAACTTGGCCGGTTAGAAATTATGATTCGTCGCAAACAGTTAAGATGTTGTTCGTTGGGGAACACTGTGTTCTGACACTCATTCATCATTGGGTTACTCGATTGCTATTAAATTTCTCACTCGACATATACACTGTCACTCGGTCGACACTGATGCTCGGTCAATACTGATTTTACTCGACACTTACTGTAGCCCAGTTGGCACTAGCATCACTTGGCATGTACGTCAAAATTCTTTAGTCTTCTACTATGTTACTCTGTCAAGCCTATACATTTGATCTATCTTTTATCACACTTTCAAGACTTGATCGTTACTGGCTTCTCCTCTTGTAACATGATTTGAACAATCAATACATCTTGTCAAATTCCAACTAATCAAGTGTCAATTTTTAGTTTCCTCATCAAAACTCAACCTATCCTCTAGATGCTTCTGTTATGAACAACTTCTCAAATCCTCTTAATCAATCAAATAGATATGGCAGTTAGATCAGATAACACTATCTCACCAATAGGTTTGACATTAATGACAACAAAACAATTGTTTCAATTGTAGTTTCCAACAAGAAATTGTACAAAATTAAATCTAGTTTGTAATATGAAAATCATTTTCTGAAAGAATGATTTCTATATGATGAAACCTTTAAATTTGAATACATTAGTACAATTTTTCTTTATAAGAAGATTAGAAACAGGTGAATGGCTAACCATCTTAAACAAAGTCAAATGATAATATTTTTTTTTTTTACAAGATTCTAGATCTAAGTAATACAATTATGTTAGGATGTAGCACATATTTGTTTATAATTTATTTCTAAGAAATTAGATAATTACAAATTTTCCATTAATTTTTTTTTTGTAGAATATTAAATCTCATATTTGACCACCTTAAGTTATTATTGAATTCATCAAATTGATAACATTTTTTTTTTGTTATAGTAGGAGAAGCGTAAAATGTGACGTAATAATAAATATTTACAAAATGCGATATTATTTTTAAAAAATAGCTTCTTCTTTTTTTTTTTTCAATGAAGACTTATATTTCATATCGTCACTTTTTGGCATACCATGATCTCCTACATATCGACACAGTAAAAACAAAAATGTACACTATCTCCAAGGCAATTAGTTCTAAAATGAAGTATTGTGAAAACGATAAAATAGTGACAAGGAGAACATGACTTGGGAAATATATGAGGCAAATATCCATATTACAATTTCTCAATGAGTAAAAGTAGCTTGAAATATATTAATGTGAATGAAACAATAAACCTTACAAATCGAGGAGAATATTGAAGCTACGATGCGAAGGGGGAAATGATGGAACATAGAAGGACTATTTCTTACCAAGGTATATTTAGATCATAAAAAAATTATGCAATAAGTTATAATTGGTATAAGAGGGTTCTAGAAAGGGAAGGGCTTGACATGCACCAGATGAATGAGTTTCTACAACCTCATTGTAACGCAAACTTATAATTTTCCAAGTCTAGAAGTCATTTGATATAATTGATTTAAAATAAAATAAAGACAAACTAGAAAGAATCATAAAACATATACGTGGTTGATGAGTGAAAAAGAATGAAATATTAAATAGACAAGGGTATGTGCGTGTAGGTATACGGTAATCGTATTTTTATATGGAGCTAAATTAGACTCAAAGGGTAATTTTTTTCCAACTTTTGTTAGTATAGTTTCCCCTTGAATTATTCTACTAGCATTTGGGGGAAATGCCCCTTTCCTGGTGTATGAGAAAAATCCTTCTCATGCCCCTTTTCTAGGTATACAACGAGGTCAAGGGGTAACGACCTTGTGGGGGGTTTTTAGGGGCACCACCGCTAAAACTTCATCTGAATTTTATTATTATATTTTCTCTATTGGTTGTTATATTTATGATACAAATTTTGTAACCCACATAAATCTTTTTAAAAAATATTAAACTTAGGATTTAAAAATGATTAATTTGTATAATATTTCAACACTATTGAGCTCTAAGGGATTGTAGATTAAAAATTGTTACATTCAATAGATAATAATATTGGACTCTATTTGGTGGGGGCAGCCTTAGATTGGATGAAACACGATCCATTATTGTGTCTTCTTGTTGGGCTTAATTTTCTAGTTGAGGTCAGACGAGGGTTAAATAATTTCTTGAAATTTTATTATTTCAACTAGTTTAATAGATATTATGGTGGCATGAATGACCCTTCAATCTTTAATTTTATTCAACAGCGTTTCATTATTTCATCTTTGTTGGAATTTTGGATTCCTAGAATTATAATTGACGATTCAAGGTATTTTCTATTTTATTTATACATACATGTGTACTCTTACTCATTCTATTTTTTTAGGGGCACCCTTATAATAATTATACAAGTTTGGATTGATTTGTTTGAGTAAAAAATATGCTAGTGTCTTAGTTTGACAAATTCCCAATAATTAATTTAGAAATAGATAATGCGTTTGTTAATACTTGGATAAACCTTATTATTTTATCCTATAGAATACGCATTTTTGAATATTTTCAAGGTTTCTATGATACAATATGACTCTTAGGCTAGTTTTACTAATACTCCTTACATTATTTAATTTAAGTTTTACTTTGATTGAGTGTATAATGTGGAACTCTCTATGCATTGCTTACTGTAAATGCTTCTATTTAGTACCTAAAATAAATATAGTCCTTGGTATCATTAGATGTAGAGAGTCGACATTGATATTATTATGTTATTATATTCTTTAAAAAAAAAAGGTTTCTTTACCTTTTGGCAAATCCTCTATTTATTGGTATCTTCCTTCACAAACTTGGGTCATGCAAAGAATAAATAATTATTTATGTGAATCCATGAAACCAAATACCTTGAAATGACTTTGTTACTATGGGATAAAACTCTATTATGGGTTGGTAAATTGGTTTGAAGTTATCATTTTAGTCTAGGACATCATCCCTATTCCAACCACGTGGGTGCCAACTAATAGTGAAATTATATGGGAAGTATGCCCTAGGAGGGTTGTGTGCATTCTTTTGTATCTGTTAAGAATATTATTATAAATATATGATGCATTCTTACCATTTTTTTTGTGAACCAAAATGATATGGTTCAGGATTTAATTGCTAAACCATAAATTTTATACGAATGACACATACTATACCATCAAACATATGCCTTTAATATTTAAAGCATTAAATAAAATTATTTTAATTTATATGCTACGATTACATCTTCATCTATATGATACAAGAAATAATATGTCGCTTTCCACTCAATATAGATCTAGATAAAGATTCATTTTATAGACTTTTGATTTAATTATATTAGTTATGTCACTTGATACACAATTGTATACATAATGAAAATCTCAACTTATAAATTAATGGAGAAACAAAAAGCACATGAGTGGATGTATGCAAATCCAAATCCCAAACCACATAAATAAAAGAATTTTTTTTTGGTTAGTAATGATTTAGTGTAGAATAACTAAAACTCATGACGGAATTACCGCAAGGCATTCAAAGGGATCTATAGATAAATAGGATTTAGACATTTCATAACTTTTATGAGATATCCCATTAAATCAATTTAAAAATAAATTAAAATGGTCCATTATATCACGTTTTCATATATTGATGTCCCTTATCTATGTGAAAACATACTTTTAATTTCTCTATAAAACAGACAAAGGGGATCCTAAGTTCTATTGACACGTTGACCATAGATTCTTTGACCAATATATACTTAAACTCTCAATTTTTTAGTTATAGTTAATCCGTATTTGTGTCGTTGAATTGGAGTACTTGATTCATTGTTTTTTTAAAATTATAAATCTAATCCGTATAAGTTAATATTTTTTAATTTTATGACATGAAATAGTAAAAAATAAATGTAAGTAAACTTCAAGGGGACTACTTATAAAGTGATGTATGGTGAAATTGAGAAGACAGTGGCAAGGGAAACATAAACTAGGCGAGATATTAGGAAATTATCCATATTATAATTTCTCAATTGGTAAGAGTAGCTCGAAATATCTTAACTTGAATAAAATAGTTAAACCTACAATTCAATGAGAACATTGAAATTATGATCCAAAGAGGGAAATGATGGAACCTAGAAGGATTGTTTCTTACTATGATACATGTAGATCATAAAGAGTATTAAAAAGTTATAATTGGTATAGGAGGGTCCTTGCAAGGGAAGGACTTGGTAGAGCCTATAAATTTGAGTTTTTACAACATCTCTGTTACATAAATTGATAATATTATACATCTTGAAGTCATTTAATACAACTAATAAAAAATAAAGTAGAGACAAACACGAGAGAATCGTAAAGGATTCACGTGGTTGATGAGTGAAAAAGAATAGAAAATTATATAGACAAGGGCCAAGTGCATGTAGGTACATGGTAATGAGGTTATTATTTGGAGCCTAATCTAACCGAAAATGTAAAATTTCCCCATCTTTATTAGCGTATTTCCCCCCTTAATCATTTAAATAGGGTCTGCGGACAGTGTCCTTGGGTTGCTTCCTCTTATAGTATAGGTCGGGTTCAAGGGGCAACATCCCCCAAAAGTTTGTCCAAATTTCAAATTATTTTACAACGGCATCAAAAGTTAGTTTTTCTATTGGCTGACATATTTCTAACCATAATTTTGTAATTGACACAAGTCTTGTTAAAATGTATTAGGGTTATGAATTTCATATGATAAATTTGTAGCATCTTTTAATAGTATTGAGTTGTAATGGATTATTGATTATAACTTTTTAGATTTAGTAGATTAATAATATTGGATTCTTTTGTTGGTGGATGTAGCCCAATATTGGGTGACCAACGATAAAATGTTGTGAGATCATCTCGTTGTGCCTAATTTTCTAATTTAGGTCACACGAGGGTCCTATTTCTATTTCTTAGTCTCTTATTGTTGTAACTAGTTTAATGGACAAGTTGGTAGTGTGTGCAGCCCTTTGATCTTCTATTTTATTCAGTACAATTTTATTACTTGATTTTTGTTAGAATTCTTGATGCCTATTTGTGTAATTGATGATTCAAGACATTCTCTATTTTATTTATACTCACGTGTGTACTCTTGCTCACTATATGCCATTAGGAACACTATTATAATATAATTGATAGAAATTTAGATTCCATTAGTTGAGTAAAATATATGCTAGTGCGTTAATTTGGCTGATTTCTAGGATTAATTGACAAAGAGATAATGTATTGGATGATATTTGGCTAAATATTATTATTTTATCTCGTTTTATATGTTTGTTGAATACTTCAGGCTTTCTATGATATAATTTGATGGTTAGGCAATGTTACTAATATTCTCGACTTAATTTAATTATATTTTCACCTTGATAACATTTTTTTTTCTTGTAGTACGAGAAGCATAAAATGTGATGTAATCATTCATATTTACAAAATGTGATACTTTTTAAAAAATTTAAAGGAAGAGGGCAAAAGTGTGATGATGTCTATAGAAAATAATAATTATATAATATTTCAATGGTTTGGATTGTACAGTGTAATATATAATCATGAAGAAGGAAAGTGTATGCCAAAATCTGCATAGAATTATAATTATAAATATTTTCACATTTTAAAACATTTTGTATGATTTGACATTAGGAAGGGAAAATGTATGCTAATATTTTAAAAAATGATCGTCAAATCATATTGTCTAATTTGAAGTTAGGCAATCTATATACTCATATTCACAAAAGACAATAATTATAAAATATTACATGCTAATATCTGCATAAATTAATAATTATGTAATATTTCAACGTTTTCAATATTTTAGATAATTTTATGTAACATGTGATTAAAAGGACATAAAATGTATTATAATAGATGAATAGAGAGTAATAATTACAAAATATTTGCGCAAATTTTTAAAACTATTTGCATTCAACGAAATTCTGTATCATCGGCTCGAAGCATTTCTGTTGCAGAACCCATGCCGCATCTTAAAATTCCAAGAATGTTCTTTTTTACATAAGAAATAATAAATGACATTTCCAAGCGTTAAAATACTTCTTCTTGTTAAATATTTGGGATTTAAAACAAATTAAACTTCCTAAAAATTGTAGTACAACTTATATTTGTTATTTTCCAAAAAGTTTGAGGCTGAGTTTTGTATATGACCGCTTTTGTTATTCCTACGTTAGATGCACCATCTCCTGTATGAGCACCAAATGTATCTCCCAGTACTACTTCAAGAGATTCGACCCTGCTGGGACTTGCGACATCCATTTCACTAGATGCTTTAAGGAATAATTTTACTAGATTGTTAAAATTAATAATCTGCCAAGCACTGATACCAACACGGTCAATTCTTCCAATGGAGCTTATGTGGTTTTTACATGGTAGACAAGTGACAGATTCATTTGAGGAACAATTTTAGGCCCCCCTTTCATTCTCTAAATGCTATGTAGCATAATATCCCGTGCATCCATTTATAATGCTTAGGCTACTTCCCACCAAAATATAAATAATGTGTGATCCATTGATATTTCAATAAATATATCACAAGTAATTATACTACATTGGATAGAGTGCTATTAGAAAGTTAGAAGAATCCTTTCCTAGGGGTAGATAGTAATTAATCAAATCAGACGTATCATGAATTATACATACAATAAAATATTATTTAATACGTCATTTAATTTCTATGAAATCATGCTGATTTAAAGATTTCCCATTTAATCGATGGTCAAATATAAATGATTCATTAAGCAACAATACTATATTTTAATTTAGGTTGCCTCATTCTTTTTCTAGGGTATCTTTTAGTTTTATGCTGGATAAAATTAGAGAAACAATATGGCTTCAGAGATCTGTGTCTTTTTTTGTAGATTTCATTTGGCATTGTGCATGAGCTTCATGTGCCTCTGTATGCTTGCATGTAAATAGAAGGATGAAACAGATGTGGCCAATATAGGGTAGACAAAAATTCAATACATGGAAAATATGGACACGTTTGGCTACAGGAATAAAAATATGGGAATAGGAATTATTATTCTGGTTTAGTTATTCTGGAATAGAAAATGAGAATAAGTATGTATTCCTATTCTTCATTTGGTTAGATGAAATTGACATTGGAGTTTGAATAATAGATAAAGAAAGTCAACAGGCCAATTCTTGTGTGCCTTTTCACTCTTGATGGATGTTTCATTCTAGAGACCTTGAGGCTTCTAAGCGATGAATCACAATGAGGACTGAGGATGGAACTTGGATCTTGTCTTTAACAAAAACACGGTCTAGTCTTGCCAATTTGATATCTTGATTGACCTTGTCATTCTTGAAAATTAGGTTCCAATGAGCATCCTCACTTAGCTATTGGAGATGGAGGAAAACTTAACAGAAGAGACATCAACAACTTAGCTTCCCAGAATGATATGCCATGGTATAATTGCTTTGGCTCACCCTTGCTCATATAATTTGCAGCCAAGAATAGGGGAAACACCAGAAGAGCATAAGAAGTGTGAGGCATAATTGAAGTTACCGTATAAAGCTCTGAAGTCGTAGGATCACATTGTGAGATTTTTTCACGATTTCATTGTGTACGAGTCCAAGAGTATCTATGAAGGGAAAAAGGAAGAGGATGTTCGAGTTCCTTGTGATTTTCTTCATCGGTCAGGTAATAAGATGCTTCATGTCCCTAAACATTCTTGATGTTTTGGCATATGATCTCAGTATTCAAAATCAATGCCTTGAATCCAATAGTGGTTTTCCCAAGAGTGAAACCTCTGTTCAAAATTGGTCATTTTACAAATTTCTTTAGCAAACCAATTTCTCTGACTTGGGTGCTCTCGGTGAATCTCCTCATGGACATGAAATTTAAATTTTCATGAAATATGAGTAGATAAATTTAGGAAAGGAATACATATTCCAATTCCACCTATTTAGGTGGAATTACAAATGCTCAATTTTGGGCCAAAATGAGAATACGTATGAACCTATTCTCAATTTTGATTTGGTGCAACCAAAGGAAGGATTAGAAATTTTCATAATTTACATATGCCTAATACCTATTCCAGTCTAATTGCTACTGCCAAATGGGCCCTAGGAGAATACACCATGGAAAATAGGAGCATCTGGTGACAAATAATGTCAAGCTCTTTTTAGTAATTTTGCACGGTTAGTGCTGGCATTTCGGAGTTTGTGTTGGAAAAAAAAACTGCTATGATTTTCTTGTTAGGTTTACATAAATATAACTTGTGATAGACATTTGAGTATAGATCTGTGTACATTGCACAGCCTTCATAGTAGTTTGTGATTTCAATAATTGAAAATTTTGTAGATTTCTTGTGCTGAATTCATTGTTTGTGTATTCATTAAAACAAGACATTCTACTTTATGTTTGGGTATTCATTTAAAAAATATAATTTTTTCAATGGGTTTCAATAGATTTCATTTTTGATTGTTGTAAAAAACTTGTTTTCATGGGGAAAGATGTGAGGTCCCTCCTCACATGTACTTATTAAATATGCATCTCTCTGTTAAAACTGTTGTAGGAGATTAGAATGGATATGAAATAATGTTTAATGGTTTAGATGTCCTAATAAGAAGTGACATCCTAATACATTCGTGTTTTAAATATTCAGTGATTCATGAACAAACTACATTATCTCGACTGTTTAAACATTAAAATTTCACTAACGATGATACAAGGCTTTCTCACCTAATCATAAGGGTGTTGATTTTGATACCTGGACGATTAAGTTTTATGCTTCAGATAGTTCAGTATTCTTTTATTGGTGACGTAATGATGTTTAGGTATATACATGCCTAATGAGGATTATACTAGTACTTAATCTGAATTAATGAATAAGTTATGTTATTATTGATTATGTGATTTTTGATGATTAAATGTGAATAGAAATGAATTAAACAGTTAATTATATGAGAGATTCATGTAACTATCCAGATAAATTTTGAATATATGTATGTAATTTTCTTGAGCTATTGATATGCGTAATGAGTGTGTAGGGTATTTTAGCTGAGAAAATCTAACGGAGAAACAAAACTGAACCCTATGTACTGTTTGTGGAAACTATGGTTAAATTTGATGAAGGATACAAACCTTGTTGTTTGTATTTTATTTGTATTGTGAATTGAACGAATGTATCATTCTGTAATCAGTAAATGTTAATGTTTTGTAACAATGTTTTTATAGTGTCCCTTGACACTCGTGAATTGTATATGCATTCCAGCATGATAGTTAGGGTTAACCGAGTAACCTAAAGATCTAAGTCAGAGTAGCTTAGTGATCTTTTTGCTAATCAAGTTAGTAATCGATATTAATTACCCCTAATCCAGATTAGTGTTTAATCTACATTTTGAAGGTTGTTAGATAGTCCTAAAATTTCCTAGCCTTTAATAGGTCCCTAATTAATCCTAAAGACCTAAAAACATGAAATCTAAGTATCCAAGAGGAATGGGTATGGCTTGGGGGCATTTTCCACCCCCTTAGCCCCTTTTGTTGACTTTTATGGTCACTCAAAAACACCATTTTTGCTTTATTGCGAAAATCGATTGATTTCATCATGGGTTGGATAGCTTGAACTCCACCTTGAGGTTAGCCTTAGGCCTAGTTGTGTTAGAAGCCTCTAGAACTTTTAGGCAAGTGGGGGAGTTATTTCTTTTTAGAGATGGTTGAGTTTGTGATCTTATTTAGAGGCAATTTTGAGGAGGTTTGGAGTGTTCACCCAACCTCTACTTTTAGAGTGAAAATCAGGATTGAAGGAGAAGGAGAAGGAGAAGGAGAAGGAAGGGAATGCTCATCTCAAACTTGTTCTATTGCCATAACCCAAATTTGAAGGTAGGAATACTTCACCTCATTTTGTTCATGTTGTGCTTCATGTTTCAATTTTATTGTTTATGCACATGTTCGTGTGTGTGTTGAGTATGTTGGGAGGGTTTGAAACAGAGTAACTTAAATGTCTTTCCTTTGTATTTTTGCTTTGAATTTCAAAGGGATTGTATACGTGTATTGGCATTACTCACCCTCGGATAGGGCAGAAGTGGCCATGTACAGGGAAAGGTCTTTAGTTGGACTCTGACAGTGTAGAGTCTCTTCTCAGGACGAGAAGAGGGAGAGAGGGTAGGGTGTTATGGGCCCCTACTTGTCAACACAAACCACGTATGAGTTTTGGAATGTAAGAATGGAAGAACAGAAGTTCTTGAGTTATAGCCCCGAAAGGGCACCTATTTTGGTGGTGTGCCTGATGTCTCCAGTCGAAAAAATCCACCTTCTCCCTAGTCTAGTTCAATGTCAAACCTGTTGTGTAAACTCGGGATGGGAGTCAATGTCTGATTCGGTCTTCATGTTATGATTGGTTGTCTCCTGGTCAGTTTTCATTCTCTCGACGATCACTGTGATGTATTGGAGAGTTCGTTCTTTTCTATGTTTAAAAAAAAATTAGAGTTATAATTGTCTAAATTATTATTAGAATTATTGAGTTATATTGTTGTTAATATTTTGTTCAAAATAATGTTATAACGTACATATTAACACTATTTTAAGGGTAGTCGTAAATTGTGTTTGTTAGTGGGTCTGGTATTCTTTTATGTTGTTAGTATAATATTTTAAATGTAAATAAAAGTAATAAGGTGTTAGATTTCAAATTAATGTTAGATGAGTAAGTTTTGTTAAAAAAAAATTTTGCTAGTATTATTTTGAAGTAATTTTAATTATTATGTTTTTAAATATTAGTTATTTAGTACATTTTAGTTAGAATGTTCGTATGTTAGATTATATTTAAAAATTTAGTATCATTATTGATTTGAAAAGGTTGTCTAAGATAAATTAGCTGCTGTATTTAACCCATTTTCAAATATATTTAGATTTATTATTTTAAGTGGTTATATCGTTCTTAAATCAAAGGTTAGTGTTATTGTATCTTAAAATGTTTTAGATTAGTAAAGGTTGTAAAATTAAGTTAGATTATTAGATTAAATTTTAAGTGTTGAATATATATCTAGATAGTTGTTTATTATTGCGAGTTTACGATAATTTGGTTTAATTGTGTTTAATTATAATATATTACCTTAAAATCAAAGCAATAATGAAAAAAAAGATGAAATCAATTTAATAACGAATGCTTAGATTTAACGACCTTTTCACACTCATCGATGATAAACTTGAATGGAAATGACAGGTCATCGTTAGGAGATCCCATATCTGTTTCTCATTTTACCTATACTTTAACGTGTGCATCTAAACTTTTCAAGCTTTGTGGTGTTATTGATCTAAAAATAAAATAAAATTTGTTGGTGTGTTTTTGCCCCAATTCTTTGGCATGACAGAATAGCTCAATCAAATTGAAAATTTTAAGAAGTCATTTTGATTTAGAAATTTCAGTTCTCATGAAGTTGTAAATTTCAATAAAATGGTAGGATAAAATCTATCACACACGCTCCTGAAATTATCTCTATCAAAATATTTATATTATTTCACAATGTATAACAACAACAACGATCAATTGAATCTTCAGTTTGAAAGCCTTCGATTCCACCATTTTACTTCGCGCGATTTAATTGAAGTTGAAATCTGATAGTTATTTTTTTTCTTAATAGTTCCTTCAACTTCTTGGCTCCACCATTTTTCTTTACATATTTAGTTAAAACTGGAGTGTGAAGATCATTTATGTTTGTAAGCTCTTATTAATATTCCTTACTACTACCTTTTCCCTCCCTTTTCATGAACATTTTTGGGTTGCCCAGAAAATAGAATTCTCAAAAATTTGAGAAATGTTACAAAGATTAGAAAGAGTGCACAAGTTTTAACTATTAAACCCTCTACTCCATCAATGCAATTGATAAAAATAAAACCAGGTTTCATTATTTAACAAACTTCATCACCGCCATGAATTTTCATTTAAATTATTATTTCAACTCTACATTAGCTCCCCCTATTGTAATAAATGTAATAATCCATTATTAGCTACTTCTCAACCATTAGAACTGAAAGTTGCAAATTTATTGGACTACTATACAAGATGAAGACCTGCATTTTATCACAGTGTAATAGATGTATCTCTATTTTCTTGCCCTATAATAGAGAATTTTACAAAATTAAAGAAGTTAATAACCTTTGGACTTTCTTCATCACTACACAAATTGACATCTTGTATCAAGAAAATAAATAATTTTTTGAATATAAAAAGCAGCAAGAGGGCGCTGACCCATCATACAAACAAAAAACATTAGAAAATGTTAGAAATAAAAGAACCTAGTGCCAAACAACGAGAAAAAAAAACCTCAACTAAAGTCCACCTCTGTAAAAAACAAAGGTTCAAATGCGGAAAACCCACCAACCTATGGAATGGATAGATCCATCACTGCTAACTGCTAACCCATCAAAGAGTCCCAGATCTGACAAACCCAGAAGCAAGGCACCCCTGGTAGAACCATGAAAAAGAAAAAAATATGACTTCCCACATGAAAAAACAAAGAGGGCATCATCAAGGAAGATTCCCCACTGACCCAACAGGACACCAATAAGACCAGAGATCCTCCCTCCATCGAGAAACACCTCTGAGAAGCGAGCATCCCGTGGGTCAAAAAATCCCCCGAAATAAAGAAGCATGGTCCATTACTCTGCAAAAACCACTGCCATACCATGGAAGAACCAATGAGACACATGTTTGAGAAGCACCCTCCATTCGTCTGGTGTGGCATCATCAGAGCCCTCTCTCCCTCCATCGTTGGCCCACTCACTGTAAGAAAATGCAGCTTGCCTCGCAGTCATCCCCGCTCCAAGATAATAGTATTAAGGAAAGAAATAAGTTAACTGAAAAAAAAAAAAACATTTGAATTCTAAGTTGTGTTTCGAATGGGGTAACTCGTGACAATTGCTTCTTATTAGCATACAATATAGACCCCTATTGTAAGAGATACTATTCCATTCCTTGTTAATGCATCTAGTATCTAGCAGAGAGATTTATACATTTTGTTATACCATAGCAATACGAAATCATACATCTTCATCTCTATCTTTTCATGAAACAAAGACGCAAATTATGTATCAATCAAGGGAACGGAGCCGCAAGATCTAGAATTGTAGAACATTAAAGTTCGTATCATGACATGTTTCATTTGTGAGGATGTTAGTTTACCATCATAGAAATTCTCACACTCATACCTTTGGATAGCTGATTATAGCTCATTAAGCTTTGCAAGCTTTTGGAGATAACTACCAAGTAATATTGAATTGATCTAACCGTTAAAGTTTTCAAATGAATGTACATGTGATATATAAACGTGTACATCTATTACATTCGATTTGGAAATGTAGCTTGTGCTCTCTATGAGATATCTCTTTGTATAGGTTCGCGTGTTCTATATAATGCTTTTCTTCGTCCCAACTGCACTTCTTATGGGCCGAAGCATGATTTGTTGGGTACATGCCTTCAAATTCACAAAGTAGACTCTGTCTCCTTCAGGTTTCTCAAATATGATTGGCCAGATCTTACTATCTCCTATACATGACTTGGATTCCGTACTTAGATAATTTGATATTACACATTCTAGTAACACCTTAGATAGTGCCTCCACACATTCTAAGAATCTAGTTTTGCATGAGCTTTATTATAGAGCTTAAGCATGCATTCGATTGAGTAACACAATAGATGTAAAGTCCAATATAGTTAATTCTAATTTTTAAGGAACCCTATACTAGAAATATAGTGAATGCATAAAACATATTATAAAAGAAATATTTAATTGTCAAATTTATAAGCTATATCAGAATTGAGTAAAATTCATTTGTAAATATTTATTCATTGTTTTATTATTTTAATAACATAACGAACAGAAGGCAGTTATTTGTATTATAGATATACTAACCTCGTTATTTAGAACTATTCAAAATAAGTCTAGAACCAATTTTCTTTGTTGAAACGTGTCCCATAAATAGTGCGAGAACGCGATAATGATATTGAGTACTTTTATTTGACTACAATTTTTTTTAATAAAGAAAATACACCGGCACGGAGATTAGAGCCACACTCTGGTACATTTATTCCAAGGAATGGAAAAGAAAAAGGGTGAATAATAAAGAGGGTCTCCCCACGCCTTGTTCTAGTGTTCTTTTATTTATTGAATAGATTGGATGATGCAACGAATTGAGTTGAGCATTGAGCATTGAGCATGGGAATGCTATGCGAATTGCTTCTGAATGTAAACCACGAGCTGTTGGGTGATGCGGAAGGCCTTGCTGAGCACGGAATCGGGGAGAGGGGGGTTCGCGCCAAAGAGAGAATTGGCGATTGTCTGCACTCCCGGGAGCTGGCTGCTCAAAGCAGCGATGGCCACCGCATTCTCCTTCCCCACATTCTGCTGGAAATGCACGAGCGCCTTGGGGAAGACGAACACGTCTCCCTTTTCCAACGTCTTGCTGAAGAAGGTGTTGTTGGTGTCGATAAACCCTACAAAGAGCTCGCCTTCCGCTAGAAAGAGAACCTCGGTGGCTCTGGGGTGGGTGTGAGGAGGATTAATTCCACCCACTGCGTAGTCGATGCGGACCAGAGATATTCCCAACGTGTTCAGCCCCGGTATCTGCATTACGTTGGCAGGGGTCACGTTGGAGCTAACTGCATTGTCGGTGTTCCCCGCCTGCGCCAGCCCCCTGAAGAAGAAGTCCTCTGCCGATGCATCCTTGGCCTCTTTGCAAACGAATCCGTTCACCTTAACTGATCAATACAATTTGTTACTGTTTGCGGTAGTTATAATCACACCAATCATTAATAATCACATAAACGATTAATATTGCTGCACTCACCTTCGCTGTCCAGGACTGCGACGCAGAAATCTTGCAAGGGATCGGCATCCGCCGCCATCACATCTTCACTGTAACAACACATCAACAGGAAGAGTCCCAACGACAATTGCAAGCAAATCATCATTCCCTTCGCCATTTTATGCTGGAGAGTCTCCAACAGAAGAGCTCAGGATATGGATGTGTGATTGAATATTTGTGTATATTACAAGACCATTACATGCCTATTATATAGGGGAAACATGCGAGGACTAATCCTTTCCCACGTAATTGTTTAATTGTAATATACTTCCAATATCATGCAATTGTTGACCTGTTATTTACGGACTGATTCATGCTGATGGAGTAATTGCTCATTACAATTGAGGGGACCAATTCATTTTTGACGTAGTCGTTAGTTATAATATATTTGGTTAGTAGGTGGTCTTTTCGTTTGCTCGAACTGATTCGGTAGATTTGTTCTTCCCATTCCTCTCTCTTTGTGCAGGAAAGTATATTCATCAACACGGAAATGTTTTCTGCGTATCCACAAAACAGATTCAAATGCTTTAGACTTGGTCGAGTGAGTACGTAAGGGCCCGTTCGGTGAGTGGAATAGGAATACGTATTGTATTCTGGAATAAAAAGTATTCCTGTTCTCCGTTTGGTTCAGCCAATACTTGATGGGAATTCGCGGACCCGAAAATTTATGTTTTCTAAAATTTAAAAAAATGGAATAGGAATACGTATTCCAATAACACCTATTTTGGTGGAATTGCAAAATCCCATTTTTGGGCCAAAAATGGAATACGTATTCCATTTTTACCTCGTATTCCAATCCCGTTTTGGTGCATCCAAACAAGGAATTCAAATTTTTTGGAATACGTATTCCTATTCCTCTCACCAAACGGGCCCTAAGTGTTAGAAAAGTTCCAGCCCTTCCCTTATTTGTGTAGGAACCCACCAACTCTGCAGCCTTGTTCACATTTTTCTCAGCCCGCTTTACATCGTACGATCACGCGCACCGAAGTTTTCGAAATATTAACCAACAGAAGGGCCCGGCTCTATAATATTGTTTTATTAAGTTTGGGATGATGAAATTTTCTTTCTTGTTATGGATTTTTCTATCCATATTTAGTTTTAGGCGATTCATTAGGGGAAGCCACCCCTTAATTTAGAGATTCAATCTCACCACAGGTTCACCCAAAACTTGAGAGTGTTTCCATGTTCCAAAAGGATAGCTTGACACCATATGTATCTCTCTATAGGTGCAATCTACAATAGGTTATTTCACCATTAGTTTATAGAGGCAAAATTTTTCTCGTGAACGAAATTGTTTATCTAGTTATATACAACATGTAATTAAATCAAATGACATAAAACAAATCTTTATCACAATCTATCTTGAGTGATATAAGTGACACATTCATTGTAGTGTGATAAAGGAATTAGATAAATAAATTCATAAAGGATAGAAATTAAAAATAATTCATTTTACATTCTCAAGGATCATTAAAACTAATAATTGTACAGAATTTAAAGGAAAGAATAGGTGCACGTGTTTAGAAATTTTATAATGTTTATGAGACATGACCTCAAAATATTTTTAAAAATAAAGTAAAATAAGATAACTATATTATATTTAGATAGATTAGTCTTCCCTATGTATGTGACAACATAGTTGTAATTTATCTGTGAAATAAACTAAGATGAGCTTGAGCTCTGTTCACGTGCTGAACATAGATTGTTTGAGCACGACATCTTTGAATCCTAAGATTTTTAGTTGCAACTAATCCATACTTAAGTCACTGAATTGGCCTATCCGATTCGTCATTATCAAATATTACAAGTTAAACTTTTACGAAAGAATATTGTGAAATTTAATGACGCGAAAGAACATGGGTATTTGAAGGATCATGGTATGTCAAACTAGGTTCTTAAGTGGCAATGAAAATTCAGAAAATTAGTGTCAGGAAAGTTGACAAGTTTTTTTGGAATAAGTTATCATGTTATGCTAAAAATATGTATGAAAAGTGTTAGAATATTTATAATAACTGAGGGTGTGGGGTGAATTAGTTACCCAAGGTCGAGATGTACCAATTGAAAAATCAAACACTTAAACAACTCCAGATCTTATCATTTTATTGCTCGGTCTCCACTATAAATTTCTATTAACATTAGCTAGCGGTTCACTGTTCTAAAATAGCAGGCTTATAGAATGTAAACATTAGTCGATAAAATGCCACAATAAGATTCACATAAGTTTGTCACTAGGTTTGAACATGCAAGCCCAATTTAGGAAAAACCACCAACAACGTTTCACTAAGTTTCACTCTTCTTAAGCGGGCCCTGTTAGGAGCCAACCCTGTAAAAGTTTTCAATACAAACTATTAAATGTGACCTTGTTATTTGAAGGATTGAGTCACCCTATTAGAAGTGGCCTTGTTAAAGGAATTCAGAACATCCCATTAGAACGACAACTTATTAGAGGAATTACATAGACTGTTAGGTCACTATGACTGTTCGGTCAACCTTGATTAAAGGATTTCAAATACTGTTTACAATGGTTAGAAAGTAATAACCGGTTTGATCATTTAAGTATAACTCACTTTGCATGTACAGATCTCAGTTCAGTTCTCATGTACCGATTCATTGTGTGGCCTCCATTGTCATCCCAGCTTTGATTTGCTTGGCAACCATTCAAGCAATCAGCCTTCACTTCCTCTCAACTCAATTCAACCTTCTGCTTAGATTCGCCAGTCAATAATGTCAACAATAACTCCAAATCTATGGAACTTGTTTACAAGCATACAGTCTCTCTGCTCATATAGAAATTTTACCCATGTACTTCTTTAAACAGGAAATCATGATCCTTTTCCTTTTAATCAACACTGCAGATCTTAGGATTTAGGATTCAATCCATCAAATAAATTATATATGATCACCATTTTGTTTATCTCTTCTTTTGTAGAAACTTCTCTTGGAATCCATCTCTTAGGCCGTTTACCTAATCCTCTCCTAGAATTAAATGATCAAACTCATTGATTCTTATCTCAACACGCTTTCCATATCCCAAGAAATCAACTTGGCCGGTTAGAAATTATGATTCGTCGCAAACAGTTAAGATGTTGTTCGTTGGGGAACACTGTGTTCTGACACTCAGTCATCATTGGGTTACTCGATTGCTATTAAATTTCTCACTCGACATATACACTGTCACTCGGTCGACACTGATGCTCGGTCAATACTGATTTTACTCGACACTTACTGTAGCCCAGTTGGCACTAGCATCACTTGGCATGTACGTCAAAATTCTTTAGTCTTCTACTATGTTACTCTGTCAAGCCTATACATTTGATCTATCTTTTATCACACTTTCAAGACTTGATCGTTACTGGCTTCTCCTCTTGTAACATGATTTGAACAATCAATACATCTTGTCAAATTCCAACTAATCAAGTGTCAATTTTTAGTTTCCTCATCAAAACTCAACCTATCCTCTAGATGCTTCTGTTATGAACAACTTCTCAAATCCTCTTAATCAATCAAATAGATATGGCAGTTAGATCAGATAACACTATCTCACCAATAGGTTTGACATTAATGACAACAAAACAATTGTTTCAATTGTAGTTTCCAACAAGAAATTGTACAAAATTAAATCTAGTTTGTAATATGAAAATCATTTTCTGAAAGAATGATTTCTATATGATGAAACCTTTAAATTTGAATACATTAGTACAATTTTTCTTTATAAGAAGATTAGAAACAGGTGAATGGCTAACCATCTTAAACAAAGTCAAATGATAATATTTTTTTTTTTTACAAGATTCTAGATCTAAGTAATACAATTATGTTAGGATGTAGCACATATTTGTTTATAATTTATTTCTAAGAAATTAGATAATTACAAATTTTCCATTAATTTTTTTTTTGTAGAATATTAAATCTCATATTTGACCACCTTAAGTTATTATTGAATTCATCAAATTGATAACATTTTTTTTTTGTTATAGTAGGAGAAGCGTAAAATGTGACGTAATAATAAATATTTACAAAATGCGATATTATTTTTAAAAAATAGCTTCTTCTTTTTTTTTTTTCAATGAAGACTTATATTTCATATCGTCACTTTTTGGCATACCATGATCTCCTACATATCAACACAGTAAAAACAAAAATGTACACTATCTCCAAGGCAATTAGTTCTAAAATGAAGTATTGTGAAAACGATAAAATAGTGACAAGGAGAACATGACTTGGGAAATATATGAGGCAAATATCCATATTACAATTTCTCAATGAGTAAAAGTAGCTTGAAATATATTAATGTGAATGAAACAATAAACCTTACAAATCGAGGAGAATATTGAAGCTACGATGCGAAGGGGGAAATGATGGAACATAGAAGGACTATTTCTTACCAAGGTATATTTAGATCATAAAAAAATTATGCAATAAGTTATAATTGGTATAAGAGGGTTCTAGAAAGGGAAGGGCTTGACATGCACCAGATGAATGAGTTTCTACAACCTCATTGTAACGCAAACTTATAATTTTCCAAGTCTAGAAGTCATTTGATATAATTGATTTAAAATAAAATAAAGACAAACTAGAAAGAATCATAAAACATATACGTGGTTGATGAGTGAAAAAGAATGAAATATTAAATAGACAAGGGTATGTGCGTGTAGGTATACGGTAATCGTATTTTTATATGGAGCTAAATTAGACTCAAAGGGTAATTTTTTTCCAACTTTTGTTAGTATAGTTTCCCCTTGAATTATTCTACTAGCATTTGGGGGAAATGCCCCTTTCCTGGTGTATGAGAAAAATCCTTCTCATGCCCCTTTTCTAGGTATACAACGAGGTCAAGGGGTAACGACCTTGTGGGGGGTTTTTAGGGGCACCACCGCTAAAACTTCATCTGAATTTTATTATTATATTTTCTCTATTGGTTGTTATATTTATGATACAAATTTTGTAACCCACATAAATCTTTTTAAAAAATATTAAACTTAGGATTTAAAAATGATTAATTTGTATAATATTTCAACACTATTGAGCTCTAAGGGATTGTAGATTAAAAATTGTTACATTCAATAGATAATAATATTGGACTCTATTTGGTGGGGGCAGCCTTAGATTGGATGAAACACGATCCATTATTGTGTCTTCTTGTTGGGCTTAATTTTCTAGTTGAGGTCAGACGAGGGTTAAATAATTTCTTGAAATTTTATTATTTCAACTAGTTTAATAGATATTATGGTGGCATGAATGACCCTTCAATCTTTAATTTTATTCAACAGCGTTTCATTATTTCATCTTTGTTGGAATTTTGGATTCCTAGAATTATAATTGACGATTCAAGGTATTTTCTATTTTATTTATACATACATGTGTACTCTTACTCATTCTATTTTTTTAGGGGCACCCTTATAATAATTATACAAGTTTGGATTGATTTGTTTGAGTAAAAAATATGCTAGTGTCTTAGTTTGACAAATTCCCAATAATTAATTTAGAAATAGATAATGCGTTTGTTAATACTTGGATAAACCTTATTATTTTATCCTATAGAATACGCATTTTTGAATATTTTCAAGGTTTCTATGATACAATATGACTCTTAGGCTAGTTTTACTAATACTCCTTACATTATTTAATTTAAGTTTTACTTTGATTGAGTGTATAATGTGGAACTCTCTATGCATTGCTTACTGTAAATGCTTCTATTTAGTACCTAAAATAAATATAGTCCTTGGTATCATTAGATGTAGAGAGTCGACATTGATATTATTATGTTATTATATTCTTTTAAAAAAAAAGGTTTCTTTACCTTTTGGCAAATCCTCTATTTATTGGTATCTTCCTTCACAAACTTGGGTCATGCAAAGAATAAATAATTATTTATGTGAATCCATGAAACCAAATACCTTGAAATGACTTTGTTACTATGGGATAAAACTCTATTATGGGTTGGTAAATTGGTTTGAAGTTATCATTTTAGTCTAGGACATCATCCCTATTCCAACCACGTGGGTGCCAACTAATAGTGAAATTATATGGGAAGTATGCCCTAGGAGGGTTGTGTGCATTCTTTTGTATCTGTTAAGAATATTATTATAAATATATGATGCATTCTTACCATTTTTTTTGTGAACCAAAATGATATGGTTCAGGATTTAATTGCTAAACCATAAATTTTATACGAATGACACATACTATACCATCAAACATATGCCTTTAATATTTAAAGCATTAAATAAAATTATTTTAATTTATATGCTACGATTACATCTTCATCTATATGATACAAGAAATAATATGTCGCTTTCCACTCAATATAGATCTAGATAAAGATTCATTTTATAGACTTTTGATTTAATTATATTAGTTATGTCACTTGATACACAATTGTATACATAATGAAAATCTCAACTTATAAATTAATGGAGAAACAAAAAGCACATGAGTGGATGTATGCAAATCCAAATCCCAAACCACATAAATAAAAGAATTTTTTTTTGGTTAGTAATGATTTAGTGTAGAATAACTAAAACTCATGACGGAATTACCGCAAGGCATTCAAAGGGATCTATAGATAAATAGGATTTAGACATTTCATAACTTTTATGAGATATCCCATTAAATCAATTTAAAAATAAATTAAAATGGTCCATTATATCACGTTTTCATATATTGATGTCCCTTATCTATGTGAAAACATACTTTTAATTTCTCTATAAAACAGACAAAGGGGATCCTAAGTTCTATTGACACGTTGACCATAGATTCTTTGACCAATATATACTTAAACTCTCAATTTTTTAGTTATAGTTAATCCGTATTTGTGTCGTTGAATTGGAGTACTTGATTCATTGTTTTTTTAAAATTATAAATCTAATCCGTATAAGTTAATATTTTTTAATTTTATGACATGAAATAGTAAAAAATAAATGTAAGTAAACTTCAAGGGGACTACTTATAAAGTGATGTATGGTGAAATTGAGAAGACAGTGGCAAGGGAAACATAAACTAGGCGAGATATTAGGAAATTATCCATATTATAATTTCTCAATTGGTAAGAGTAGCTCGAAATATCTTAACTTGAATAAAATAGTTAAACCTACAATTCAATGAGAACATTGAAATTATGATCCAAAGAGGGAAATGATGGAACCTAGAAGGATTGTTTCTTACTATGATACATGTAGATCATAAAGAGTATTAAAAAGTTATAATTGGTATAGGAGGGTCCTTGCAAGGGAAGGACTTGGTAGAGCCTATAAATTTGAGTTTTTACAACATCTCTGTTACATAAATTGATAATATTATACATCTTGAAGTCATTTAATACAACTAATAAAAAATAAAGTAGAGACAAACACGAGAGAATCGTAAAGGATTCACGTGGTTGATGAGTGAAAAAGAATAGAAAATTATATAGACAAGGGCCAAGTGCATGTAGGTACATGGTAATGAGGTTATTATTTGGAGCCTAATCTAACCGAAAATGTAAAATTTCCCCATCTTTATTAGCGTATTTCCCCCCTTAATCATTTAAATAGGGTCTGCGGACAGTGTCCTTGGGTTGCTTCCTCTTATAGTATAGGTCGGGTTCAAGGGGCAACATCCCCCAAAAGTTTGTCCAAATTTCAAATTATTTTACAACGGCATCAAAAGTTAGTTTTTCTATTGGCTGACATATTTCTAACCATAATTTTGTAATTGACACAAGTCTTGTTAAAATGTATTAGGGTTATGAATTTCATATGATAAATTTGTAGCATCTTTTAATAGTATTGAGTTGTAATGGATTATTGATTATAACTTTTTAGATTTAGTAGATTAATAATATTGGATTCTTTTGTTGGTGGATGTAGCCCAATATTGGGTGACCAACGATAAAATGTTGTGAGATCATCTCGTTGTGCCTAATTTTCTAATTTAGGTCACACGAGGGTCCTATTTCTATTTCTTAGTCTCTTATTGTTGTAACTAGTTTAATGGACAAGTTGGTAGTGTGTGCAGCCCTTTGATCTTCTATTTTATTCAGTACAATTTTATTACTTGATTTTTGTTAGAATTCTTGATGCCTATTTGTGTAATTGATGATTCAAGACATTCTCTATTTTATTTATACTCACGTGTGTACTCTTGCTCACTATATGCCATTAGGAACACTATTATAATATAATTGATAGAAATTTAGATTCCATTAGTTGAGTAAAATATATGCTAGTGCGTTAATTTGGCTGATTTCTAGGATTAATTGACAAAGAGATAATGTATTGGATGATATTTGGCTAAATATTATTATTTTATCTCGTTTTATATGTTTGTTGAATACTTCAGGCTTTCTATGATATAATTTGATGGTTAGGCAATGTTACTAATATTCTCGACTTAATTTAATTATATTTTCACCTTGATAACATTTTTTTTTCTTGTAGTACGAGAAGCATAAAATGTGATGTAATCATTCATATTTACAAAATGTGATACTTTTTAAAAAATTTAAAGGAAGAGGGCAAAAGTGTGATGATGTCTATAGAAAATAATAATTATATAATATTTCAATGGTTTGGATTGTACAGTGTAATATATAATCATGAAGAAGGAAAGTGTATGCCAAAATCTGCATAGAATTATAATTATAAATATTTTCACATTTTAAAACATTTTGTATGATTTGACATTAGGAAGGGAAAATGTATGCTAATATTTTAAAAAATGATCGTCAAATCATATTGTCTAATTTGAAGTTAGGCAATCTATATACTCATATTCACAAAAGACAATAATTATAAAATATTACATGCTAATATCTGCATAAATTAATAATTATGTAATATTTCAACGTTTTCAATATTTTAGATAATTTTATGTAACATGTGATTAAAAGGACATAAAATGTATTATAATAGATGAATAAAGAGTAATAATTACAAAATATTTGCGCAAATTTTTAAAACTATTTGCATTCAACGAAATTCTGTATCATCGGCTCGAAGCATTTCTGTTGCAGAACCCATGCCGCATCTTAAAATTCCAAGAATGTTCTTTTTTACATAAGAAATAATAAATGACATTTCCAAGCGTTAAAATACTTCTTCTTGTTAAATATTTGGGATTTAAAACAAATTAAACTTCCTAAAAATTGTAGTACAACTTATATTTGTTATTTTCCAAAAAGTTTGAGGCTGAGTTTTGTATATGACCGCTTTTGTTATTCCTACGTTAGATGCACCATCTCCTGTATGAGCACCAAATGTATCTCCCAGTACTACTTCAAGAGATTCGACCCTGCTGGGACTTGCGACATCCATTTCACTAGATGCTTTAAGGAATAATTTTACTAGATTGTTAAAATTAATAATCTGCCAAGCACTGATACCAACACGGTCAATTCTTCCAATGGAGCTTATGTGGTTTTTACATGGTAGACAAGTGACAGATTCATTTGAGGAACAATTTTAGGCCCCCCTTTCATTCTCTAAATGCTATGTAGCATAATATCCCGTGCATCCATTTATAATGCTTAGGCTAGTTCCCACCAAAATATAAATAATGTGTGATCCATTGATATTTCAATAAATATATCACAAGTAATTATACTACATTGGATAGAGTGCTATTAGAAAGTTAGAAGAATCCTTTCCTAGGGGTAGATAGTAATTAATCAAATCAGACGTATCATGAATTATACATACAATAAAATATTATTTAATACGTCATTTAATTTCTATGAAATCATGCTGATTTAAAGATTTCCCATTTAATCGATGGTCAAATATAAATGATTCATTAAGCAACAATACTATATTTTAATTTAGGTTGCCTCATTCTTTTTCTAGGGTATCTTTTAGTTTTATGCTGGATAAAATTAGAGAAACAATATGGCTTCAGAGATCTGTGTCTTTTTTTGTAGATTTCATTTGGCATTGTGCATGAGCTTCATGTGCCTCTGTATGCTTGCATGTAAATAGAAGGATGAAACAGATGTGGCCAATATAGGGTAGACAAAAATTCAATACATGGAAAATATGGACACGTTTGGCTACAGGAATAAAAATATGGGAATAGGAATTATTATTCTGGTTTAGTTATTCTGGAATAGAAAATGAGAATAAGTATGTATTCCTATTCTTCATTTGGTTAGATGAAATTGAAATTGGAGTTTGAATAATAGATAAAGAAAGTCAACAGGCCAATTCTCGTGTGCCTTTTCACTCTTGATGGATGTTTCATTCTAGAGACCTTGAGGCTTCTAAGCGATGAATCACAATGAGGACTGAGGATGGAACTTGGATCTTGTCTTTAACAAAAACACGGTCTAGTCTTGCCAATTTGATATCTTGATTGACCTTGTCATTCTTGAAAATTAGGTTCCAATGAGCATCCTCACTTAGCTATTGGAGATGGAGGAAAACTTAACAGAAGAGACATCAACAACTTAGCTTCCCAGAATGATATGCCATGGTATGATTGCTTTGGCTCACCCTTGCTCATATAATTTGCAGCCAAGAATAGGGGAAACACCAGAAGAGCATAAGAAGTGTGAGGCATAATTGAAGTTACCGTATAAAGCTCTGAAGTCGTAGGATCACATTGTGAGATTTTTTCACGATTTCATTGTGTACGAGTCCAAGAGTATCTATGAAGGGAAAAAGGAAGAGGATGTTCGAGTTCCTTGTGATTTTCTTCATCGGTCAGGTAATAAGATGCTTCATGTCCCTAAACATTCTTGATGTTTTGGCATATGATCTCAGTATTCAAAATCAATGCCTTGAATCCAATAGTGGTTTTCCCAAGAGTGAAACCTCTGTTCAAAATTGGTCATTTTACAAATTTCTTTAGCAAACCAATTTCTCTGACTTGGGTGCTCTCGGTGAATCTCCTCATGGACATGAAATTTAAATTTTCATGAAATATGAGTAGATAAATTTAGGAAAGGAATACATATTCCAATTCCACCTATTTAGGTGGAATTACAAATGCTCAATTTTGGGCCAAAATGAGAATACGTATAAACCTATTCTCAATTTTGATTTGGTGCAACCAAAGGAAGGATTAGAAATTTTCATAATTTACATATGCCTAATACCTATTCCAGTCTAATTGCTACTGCCAAATGGGCCCTAGGAGAATACACCATGGAAAATAGGAGCATCTGGTGACAAATAATGTCAAGCTCTTTTTAGTAATTTTGCACGGTTAGTGCTGGCATTTCGGAGTTTGTGTTGGAAAAAAAAACTGCTATGATTTTCTTGTTAGGTTTACATAAATATAACTTGTGATAGACATTTGAGTATAGATCTGTGTACATTGCACAGCCTTCATAGTAGTTTGTGATTTCAATAATTGAAAATTTTGTAGATTTCTTGTGCTGAATTCATTGTTTGTGTATTCATTAAAACAAGACATTCTACTTTATGTTTGGGTATTCATTTAAAAAATATAATTTTTTCAATGGGTTTCAATAGATTTCATTTTTGATTGTTGTAAAAAACTTGTTTTCATGGGGAAAGATGTGAGGTCCCTCCTCACATGTACTTATTAAATATGCATCTCTCTGTTAAAACTGTTGTAGGAGATTAGAATGGATATGAAATAATGTTTAATGGTTTAGATGTCCTAATAAGAAGTGACATCCTAATACATTCGTGTTTTAAATATTCAGTGATTCATGAACAAACTACATTATCTCGACTGTTTAAACATTAAAATTTCACTAACGATGATACAAGGCTTTCTCACCTAATCATAAGGGTGTTGATTTTGATACCTGGACGATTAAGTTTTATGCTTCAGATAGTTCAGTATTCTTTTATTGGTGACGTAATGATGTTTAGGTATATACATGCCTAATGAGGATTATACTAGTACTTAATCTGAATTAATGAATAAGTTATGTTATTATTGATTATGTGATTTTTGATGATTAAATGTGAATAGAAATGAATTAAACAGTTAATTATATGAGAGATTCATGTAACTATCCAGATAAATTTTGAATATATGTATGTAATTTTCTTGAGCTATTGATATGCGTAATGAGTGTGTAGGGTATTTTAGCTGAGAAAATCTAACGGAGAAACAAAACTGAACCCTATGTACTGTTTGTGGAAACTATGGTTAAATTTGATGAAGGATACAAACCTTGTTGTTTGTATTTTATTTGTATTGTGAATTGAACGAATGTATCATTCTGTAATTAGTAAATGTTAATGTTTTGTAACAATGTTTTTATAGTGTCCCTTGACACTCGTGAATTGTATATGCATTCCAGCATGATAGTTAGGGTTAACCGAGTAACCTAAAGATCTAAGTCAGAGTAGCTTAGTGATCTTTTTGCTAATCAAGTTAGTAATCGATATTAATTACCCCTAATCCAGATTAGTGTTTAATCTACATTTTGAAGGTTGTTAGATAGTCCTAAAATTTCCTAGCCTTTAATAGGTCCCTAATTAATCCTAAAGACCTAAAAACATGAAATCTAAGTATCCAAGAGGAATGGGTATGGCTTGGGGGCATTTTCCACCCCCTTAGCCCCTTTTGTTGACTTTTATGGTCACTCAAAAACACCATTTTTGCTTTATTGCGAAAATCGATTGATTTCATCATGGGTTGGATAGCTTGAACTCCACCTTGAGGTTAGCCTTAGGCCTAGTTGTGTTAGAAGCCTCTAGAACTTTTAGGCAAGTGGGGGAGTTATTTCTTTTTAGAGATGGTTGAGTTTGTGATCTTATTTAGAGGCAATTTTGAGGAGGTTTGGAGTGTTCACCCAACCTCTACTTTTAGAGTGAAAATCAGGATTGAAGGAGAAGGAGAAGGAGAAGGAGAAGGAAGGGAATGCTCATCTCAAACTTGTTCTATTGCCATAACCCAAATTTGAAGGTAGGAATACTTCACCTCATTTTGTTCATGTTGTGCTTCATGTTTCAATTTTATTGTTTATGCACATGTTCGTGTGTGTGTTGAGTATGTTGGGAGGGTTTGAAACAGAGTAACTTAAATGTCTTTCCTTTGTATTTTTGCTTTGAATTTCAAAGGGATTGTATACGTGTATTGGCATTACTCACCCTCGGATAGGGCAGAAGTGGCCATGTACAGGGAAAGGTCTTTAGTTGGACTCTGACAGTGTAGAGTCTCTTCTCAGGACGAGAAGAGGGAGAGAGGGTAGGGTGTTATGGGCCCCTACTTGTCAACACAAACCACGTATGAGTTTTGGAATGTAAGAATGGAAGAACAGAAGTTCTTGAGTTATAGCCCCGAAAGGGCACCTATTTTGGTGGTGTGCCTGATGTCTCCTGTCGAAAAAATCCACCTTCTCCCTAGTCTAGTTCAATGTCAAACCTGTTGTGTAAACTCGGGATGGGAGTCAATGTCTGATTTGGTCTTCATGTTATGATTGGTTGTCTCCTGGTCAGTTTTCATTCTCTCGACGATCACTGTGATGTATTGGAGAGTTCGTTCTTTTCTATGTTTAAAAAAAAATTAGAGTTATAATTGTCTAAATTATTATTAGAATTATTGAGTTATATTGTTGTTAATATTTTGTTCAAAATAATGTTATAACGTACATATTAACACTATTTTAAGGGTAGTCGTAAATTGTGTTTGTTAGTGGGTCTGGTATTCTTTTATGTTGTTAGTATAATATTTTAAATGTAAATAAAAGTAATAAGGTGTTAGATTTCAAATTAATGTTAGATGAGTAAGTTTTGTTAAAAAAAATTTTTGCTAGTATTATTTTGAAGTAATTTTAATTATTATGTTTTTAAATATTAGTTATTTAGTACATTTTAGTTAGAATGTTCGTATGTTAGATTATATTTAAAAATTTAGTATCATTATTGATTTGAAAAGGTTGTCTAAGATAAATTAGCTGCTGTATTTAACCCATTTTCAAATATATTTAGATTTATTATTTTAAGTGGTTATATCGTTCTTAAATCAAAGGTTAGTGTTATTGTATCTTAAAATGTTTTAGATTAGTAAAGGTTGTAAAATTAAGTTAGATTATTAGATTAAATTTTAAGTGTTGAATATATATCTAGATAGTTGTTTATTATTGCGAGTTTACGATAATTTGGTTTAATTGTGTTTAATTATAATATATTACCTTAAAATCAAAGCAATAATGAAAAAAAAGATGAAATCAATTTAATAACGAATGCTTAGATTTAACGACCTTTTCACACTCATCGATGATAAACTTGAATGGAAATGACAGGTCATCGTTAGGAGATCCCATATCTGTTTCTCATTTTACCTATACTTTAACGTGTGCATCTAAACTTTTCAAGCTTTGTGGTGTTATTGATCTAAAAATAAAATAAAATTTGTTGGTGTGTTTTTGCCCCAATTCTTTGGCATGACAGAATAGCTCAATCAAATTGAAAATTTTAAGAAGTCATTTTGATTTAGAAATTTCAGTTCTCATGAAGTTGTAAATTTCAATAAAATGGTAGGATAAAATCTATCACACACGCTCCTGAAATTATCTCTATCAAAATATTTATATTATTTCACAATGTATAACAACAACAACGATCAATTGAATCTTCAGTTTGAAAGCCTTCGATTCCACCATTTTACTTCGCGCGATTTAATTGAAGTTGAAATCTGATAGTTATTTTTTTTCTTAATAGTTCCTTCAACTTCTTGGCTCCACCATTTTTCTTTACATATTTAGTTAAAACTGGAGTGTGAAGATCATTTATGTTTGTAAGCTCTTATTAATATTCCTTACTACTACCTTTTCCCTCCCTTTTCATGAACATTTTTGGGTTGCCCAGAAAATAGAATTCTCAAAAATTTGAGAAATGTTACAAAGATTAGAAAGAGTGCACAAGTTTTAACTATTAAACCCTCTACTCCATCAATGCAATTGATAAAAATAAAACCAGGTTTCATTATTTAACAAACTTCATCACCGCCATGAATTTTCATTTAAATTATTATTTCAACTCTACATTAGCTCCCCCTATTGTAATAAATGTAATAATCCATTATTAGCTACTTCTCAACCATTAGAACTGAAAGTTGCAAATTTATTGGACTACTATACAAGATGAAGACCTGCATTTTATCACAGTGTAATAGATGTATCTCTATTTTCTTGCCCTATAATAGAGAATTTTACAAAATTAAAGAAGTTAATAACCTTTGGACTTTCTTCATCACTACACAAATTGACATCTTGTATCAAGAAAATAAATAATTTTTTGAATATAAAAAGCAGCAAGAGGGCGCTGACCCATCATACAAACAAAAAACATTAGAAAATGTTAGAAATAAAAGAACCTAGTGCCAAACAACGAGAAAAAAAAACCTCAACTAAAGTCCACCTCTGTAAAAAACAAAGGTTCAAATGCGGAAAACCCACCAACCTATGGAATGGATAGATCCATCACTGCTAACTGCTAACCCATCAAAGAGTCCCAGATCTGACAAACCCAGAAGCAAGGCACCCCTGGTAGAACCATGAAAAAGAAAAAAATATGACTTCCCACATGAAAAAACAAAGAGGGCATCATCAAGGAAGATTCCCCACTGACCCAACAGGACACCAATAAGACCAGAGATCCTCCCTCCATCGAGAAACACCTCTGAGAAGCGAGCATCCCGTGGGTCAAAAAATCCCCCGAAATAAAGAAGCATGGTCCATTACTCTGCAAAAACCACTGCCATACCATGGAAGAACCAATGAGACACATGTTTGAGAAGCACCCTCCATTCGTCTGGTGTGGCATCATCAGAGCCCTCTCTCCCTCCATCGTTGGCCCACTCACTGTAAGAAAATGCAGCTTGCCTCGCAGTCATCCCCGCTCCAAGATAATAGTATTAAGGAAAGAAATAAGTTAACTGAAAAAAAAAAAAACATTTGAATTCTAAGTTGTGTTTCGAATGGGGTAACTCGTGACAATTGCTTCTTATTAGCATACAATATAGACCCCTATTGTAAGAGATACTATTCCATTCCTTGTTAATGCATCTAGTATCTAGCAGAGAGATTTATACATTTTGTTATACCATAGCAATACGAAATCATACATCTTCATCTCCATCTTTTCATGAAACAAAGACGCAAATTATGTATCAATCAAGGGAACGGAGCCGCAAGATCTAGAATTGTAGAACATTAAAGTTCGTATCATGACATGTTTCATTTGTGAGGATGTTAGTTTACCATCATAGAAATTCTCACACTCATACCTTTGGATAGCTGATTATAGCTCATTAAGCTTTGCAAGCTTTTGGAGATAACTACCAAGTAATATTGAATTGATCTAACCGTTAAAGTTTTCAAATGAATGTACATGTGATATATAAACGTGTACATCTATTACATTCGATTTGGAAATGTAGCTTGTGCTCTCTATGAGATATCTCTTTGTATAGGTTCGCGTGTTCTATATAATGCTTTTCTTCGTCCCAACTGCACTTCTTATGGGCCGAAGCATGATTTGTTGGGTACATGCCTTCAAATTCACAAAGTAGACTCTGTCTCCTTCAGGTTTCTCAAATATGATTGGCCAGATCTTACTATCTCCTATACATGACTTGGATTCCGTACTTAGATAATTTGATATTACACATTCTAGTAACACCTTAGATAGTGCCTCCACACATTCTAAGAATCTAGTTTTGCATGAGCTTTATTATAGAGCTTAAGCATGCATTCGATTGAGTAACACAATAGATGTAAAGTCCAATATAGTTAATTCTAATTTTTAAGGAACCCTATACTAGAAATATAGTGAATGCATAAAACATATTATAAAAGAAATATTTAATTGTCAAATTTATAAGCTATATCAGAATTGAGTAAAATTCATTTGTAAATATTTATTCATTGTTTTATTATTTTAATAACATAACGAACAGAAGGCAGTTATTTGTATTATAGATATACTAACCTCGTTATTTAGAACTATTCAAAATAAGTCTAGAACCAATTTTCTTTGTTGAAACGTGTCCCATAAATAGTGCGAGAACGCGATAATGATATTGAGTACTTTTATTTGACTACAATTTTTTTTAATAAAGAAAATACACCGGCACGGAGATTAGAGCCACACTCTGGTACATTTATTCCAAGGAATGGAAAAGAAAAAGGGTGAATAATAAAGAGGGTCTCCCCACGCCTTGTTCTAGTGTTCTTTTATTTATTGAATAGATTGGATGATGCAACGAATTGAGTTGAGCATTGAGCATTGAGCATGGGAATGCTATGCGAATTGCTTCTGAATGTAAACCACGAGCTGTTGGGTGATGCGGAAGGCCTTGCTGAGCACGGAATCGGGGAGAGGGGGGTTCGCGCCAAAGAGAGAATTGGCGATTGTCTGCACTCCCGGGAGCTGGCTGCTCAAAGCAGCGATGGCCACCGCATTCTCCTTCCCCACATTCTGCTGGAAATGCACGAGCGCCTTGGGGAAGACGAACACGTCTCCCTTTTCCAACGTCTTGCTGAAGAAGGTGTTGTTGGTGTCGATAAACCCTACAAAGAGCTCGCCTTCCGCTAGAAAGAGAACCTCGGTGGCTCTGGGGTGGGTGTGAGGAGGATTAATTCCACCCACTGCGTAGTCGATGCGGACCAGAGATATTCCCAACGTGTTCAGCCCCGGTATCTGCATTACGTTGGCAGGGGTCACGTTGGAGCTAACTGCATTGTCGGTGTTCCCCGCCTGCGCCAGCCCCCTGAAGAAGAAGTCCTCTGCCGATGCATCCTTGGCCTCTTTGCAAACGAATCCGTTCACCTTAACTGATCAATACAATTTGTTACTGTTTGCGGTAGTTATAATCACACCAATCATTAATAATCACATAAACGATTAATATTGCTGCACTCACCTTCGCTGTCCAGGACTGCGACGCAGAAATCTTGCAAGGGATCGGCATCCGCCGCCATCACATCTTCACTGTAACAACACATCAACAGGAAGAGTCCCAACGACAATTGCAAGCAAATCATCATTCCCTTCGCCATTTTATGCTGGAGAGTCTCCAACAGAAGAGCTCAGGATATGGATGTGTGATTGAATATTTGTGTATATTACAAGACCATTACATGCCTATTATATAGGGGAAACATGCGAGGACTAATCCTTTCCCACGTAATTGTTTAATTGTAATATACTTCCAATATCATGCAATTGTTGACCTGTTATTTACGGACTGATTCATGCTGATGGAGTAATTGCTCATTACAATTGAGGGGACCAATTCATTTTTGACGTAGTCGTTAGTTATAATATATTTGGTTAGTAGGTGGTCTTTTCGTTTGCTCGAACTGATTCGGTAGATTTGTTCTTCCCATTCCTCTCTCTTTGTGCAGGAAAGTATATTCATCAACACGGAAATGTTTTCTGCGTATCCACAAAACAGATTCAAATGCTTTAGACTTGGTCGAGTGAGTACGTAAGGGCCCGTTCGGTGAGTGGAATAGGAATACGTATTGTATTCTGGAATAAAAAGTATTCCTGTTCTCCGTTTGGTTCAGCCAATACTTGATGGGAATTCGCGGACCCGAAAATTTATGTTTTCTAAAATTTAAAAAAATGGAATAGGAATACGTATTCCAATAACACCTATTTTGGTGGAATTGCAAAATCCCATTTTTGGGCCAAAAATGGAATACGTATTCCATTTTTACCTCGTATTCCAATCCCGTTTTGGTGCATCCAAACAAGGAATTCAAATTTTTTGGAATACGTATTCCTATTCCTCTCACCAAACGGGCCCTAAGTGTTAGAAAAGTTCCAGCCCTTCCCTTATTTGTGTAGGAACCCACCAACTCTGCAGCCTTGTTCACATTTTTCTCAGCCCGCTTTACATCGTACGATCACGCGCACCGAAGTTTTCGAAATATTAACCAACAGAAGGGCCCGGCTCTATAATATTGTTTTATTAAGTTTGGGATGATGAAATTTTCTTTCTTGTTATGGATTTTTCTATCCATATTTAGTTTTAGGCGATTCATTAGGGGAAGCCACCCCTTAATTTAGAGATTCAATCTCACCACAGGTTCACCCAAAACTTGAGAGTGTTTCCATGTTCCAAAAGGATAGCTTGACACCATATGTATCTCTCTATAGGTGCAATCTACAATAGGTTATTTCACCATTAGTTTATAGAGGCAAAATTTTTCTCGTGAACGAAATTGTTTATCTAGTTATATACAACATGTAATTAAATCAAATGACATAAAACAAATCTTTATCACAATCTATCTTGAGTGATATAAGTGACACATTCATTGTAGTGTGATAAAGGAATTAGATAAATAAATTCATAAAGGATAGAAATTAAAAATAATTCATTTTACATTCTCAAGGATCATTAAAACTAATAATTGTACAGAATTTAAAGGAAAGAATAGGTGCACGTGTTTAGAAATTTTATAATGTTTATGAGACATGACCTCAAAATATTTTTAAAAATAAAGTAAAATAAGATAACTATATTATATTTAGATAGATTAGTCTTCCCTATGTATGTGACAACATAGTTGTAATTTATCTGTGAAATAAACTAAGATGAGCTTGAGCTCTGTTCACGTGCTGAACATAGATTGTTTGAGCACGACATCTTTGAATCCTAAGATTTTTAGTTGCAACTAATCCATACTTAAGTCACTGAATTGGCCTATCCGATTCGTCATTATCAAATATTACAAGTTAAACTTTTACGAAAGAATATTGTGAAATTTAATGACGCGAAAGAACATGGGTATTTGAAGGATCATGGTATGTCAAACTAGGTTCTTAAGTGGCAATGAAAATTCAGAAAATTAGTGTCAGGAAAGTTGACAAGTTTTTTTGGAATAAGTTATCATGTTATGCTAAAAATATGTATGAAAAGTGTTAGAATATTTATAATAACTGAGGGTGTGGGGTGAATTAGTTACCCAAGGTCGAGATGTACCAATTGAAAAATCAAACACTTAAACAACTCCAGATCTTATCATTTTATTGCTCGGTCTCCACTATAAATTTCTATTAACATTAGCTAGCGGTTCACTGTTCTAAAATAGCAGGCTTATAGAATGTAAACATTAGTCGATAAAATGCCACAATAAGATTCACATAAGTTTGTCACTAGGTTTGAACATGCAAGCCCAATTTAGGAAAAACCACCAACAACGTTTCACTAAGTTTCACTCTTCTTAAGCGGGCCCTGTTAGGAGCCAACCCTGTAAAAGTTTTCAATACAAACTATTAAATGTGACCTTGTTATTTGAAGGATTGAGTCACCCTATTAGAAGTGGCCTTGTTAAAGGAATTCAGAACATCCCATTAGAACGACAACTTATTAGAGGAATTACATAGACTGTTAGGTCACTATGACTGTTCGGTCAACCTTGATTAAAGGATTTCAAATACTGTTTACAATGGTTAGAAAGTAATAACCGGTTTGATCATTTAAGTATAACTCACTTTGCATGTACAGATCTCAGTTCAGTTCTCATGTACCGATTCATTGTGTGGCCTCCATTGTCATCCCAGCTTTGATTTGCTTGGCAACCATTCAAGCAATCAGCCTTCACTTCCTCTCAACTCAATTCAACCTTCTGCTTAGATTCGCCAGTCAATAATGTCAACAATAACTCCAAATCTATGGAACTTGTTTACAAGCATACAGTCTCTCTGCTCATATAGAAATTTTACCCATGTACTTCTTTAAACAGGAAATCATGATCCTTTTCCTTTTAATCAACACTGCAGATCTTAGGATTTAGGATTCAATCCATCAAATAAATTATATATGATCACCATTTTGTTTATCTCTTCTTTTGTAGAAACTTCTCTTGGAATCCATCTCTTAGGCCGTTTACCTAATCCTCTCCTAGAATTAAATGATCAAACTCATTGATTCTTATCTCAACACGCTTTCCATATCCCAAGAAATCAACTTGGCCGGTTAGAAATTATGATTCGTCGCAAACAGTTAAGATGTTGTTCGTTGGGGAACACTGTGTTCTGACACTCAGTCATCATTGGGTTACTCGATTGCTATTAAATTTCTCACTCGACATATACACTGTCACTCGGTCGACACTGATGCTCGGTCAATACTGATTTTACTCGACACTTACTGTAGCCCAGTTGGCACTAGCATCACTTGGCATGTACGTCAAAATTCTTTAGTCTTCTACTATGTTACTCTGTCAAGCCTATACATTTGATCTATCTTTTATCACACTTTCAAGACTTGATCGTTACTGGCTTCTCCTCTTGTAACATGATTTGAACAATCAATACATCTTGTCAAATTCCAACTAATCAAGTGTCAATTTTTAGTTTCCTCATCAAAACTCAACCTATCCTCTAGATGCTTCTGTTATGAACAACTTCTCAAATCCTCTTAATCAATCAAATAGATATGGCAGTTAGATCAGATAACACTATCTCACCAATAGGTTTGACATTAATGACAACAAAACAATTGTTTCAATTGTAGTTTCCAACAAGAAATTGTACAAAATTAAATCTAGTTTGTAATATGAAAATCATTTTCTGAAAGAATGATTTCTATATGATGAAACCTTTAAATTTGAATACATTAGTACAATTTTTCTTTATAAGAAGATTAGAAACAGGTGAATGGCTAACCATCTTAAACAAAGTCAAATGATAATATTTTTTTTTTTTACAAGATTCTAGATCTAAGTAATACAATTATGTTAGGATGTAGCACATATTTGTTTATAATTTATTTCTAAGAAATTAGATAATTACAAATTTTCCATTAATTTTTTTTTTGTAGAATATTAAATCTCATATTTGACCACCTTAAGTTATTATTGAATTCATCAAATTGATAACATTTTTTTTTTGTTATAGTAGGAGAAGCGTAAAATGTGACGTAATAATAAATATTTACAAAATGCGATATTATTTTTAAAAAATAGCTTCTTCTTTTTTTTTTTTCAATGAAGACTTATATTTCATATCGTCACTTTTTGGCATACCATGATCTCCTACATATCGACACAGTAAAAACAAAAATGTACACTATCTCCAAGGCAATTAGTTCTAAAATGAAGTATTGTGAAAACAATAAAATAGTGACAAGGAGAACATGACTTGGGAAATATATGAGGCAAATATCCATATTACAATTTCTCAATGAGTAAAAGTAGCTTGAAATATATTAATGTGAATGAAACAATAAACCTTACAAATCGAGGAGAATATTGAAGCTACGATGCGAAGGGGGAAATGATGGAACATAGAAGGACTATTTCTTACCAAGGTATATTTAGATCATAAAAAAATTATGCAATAAGTTATAATTGGTATAAGAGGGTTCTAGAAAGGGAAGGGCTTGACATGCACCAGATGAATGAGTTTCTACAACCTCATTGTAATGCAAACTTATAATTTTCCAAGTCTAGAAGTCATTTGATATAATTGATTTAAAATAAAATAAAGACAAACTAGAAAGAATCATAAAACATATACGTGGTTGATGAGTGAAAAAGAATGAAATATTAAATAGACAAGGGTATGTGCGTGTAGGTATACGGTAATCGTATTTTTATATGGAGCTAAATTAGACTCAAAGGGTAATTTTTTTCCAACTTTTGTTAGTATAGTTTCCCCTTGAATTATTCTACTAGCATTTGGGGGAAATGCCCCTTTCCTGGTGTATGAGAAAAATCCTTCTCATGCCCCTTTTCTAGGTATACAACGAGGTCAAGGGGTAACGACCTTGTGGGGGGTTTTTAGGGGCACCACCGCTAAAACTTCATCTGAATTTTATTATTATATTTTCTCTATTGGTTGTTATATTTATGATACAAATTTTGTAACCCACATAAATCTTTTTAAAAAATATTAAACTTAGGATTTAAAAATGATTAATTTGTATAATATTTCAACACTATTGAGCTCTAAGGGATTGTAGATTAAAAATTGTTACATTCAATAGATAATAATATTGGACTCTATTTGGTGGGGGCAGCCTTAGATTGGATGAAACACGATCCATTATTGTGTCTTCTTGTTGGGCTTAATTTTCTAGTTGAGGTCAGACGAGGGTTAAATAATTTCTTGAAATTTTATTATTTCAACTAGTTTAATAGATATTATGGTGGCATGAATGACCCTTCAATCTTTAATTTTATTCAACAGCGTTTCATTATTTCATCTTTGTTGGAATTTTGGATTCCTAGAATTATAATTGACGATTCAAGGTATTTTCTATTTTATTTATACATACATGTGTACTCTTACTCATTCTATTTTTTTAGGGGCACCCTTATAATAATTATACAAGTTTGGATTGATTTGTTTGAGTAAAAAATATGCTAGTGTCTTAGTTTGACAAATTCCCAATAATTAATTTAGAAATAGATAATGCGTTTGTTAATACTTGGATAAACCTTATTATTTTATCCTATAGAATACGCATTTTTGAATATTTTCAAGGTTTCTATGATACAATATGACTCTTAGGCTAGTTTTACTAATACTCCTTACATTATTTAATTTAAGTTTTACTTTGATTGAGTGTATAATGTGGAACTCTCTATGCATTGCTTACTGTAAATGCTTCTATTTAGTACCTAAAATAAATATAGTCCTTGGTATCATTAGATGTAGAGAGTCGACATTGATATTATTATGTTATTATATTCTTTAAAAAAAAAAGGTTTCTTTACCTTTTGGCAAATCCTCTATTTATTGGTATCTTCCTTCACAAACTTGGGTCATGCAAAGAATAAATAATTATTTATGTGAATCCATGAAACCAAATACCTTGAAATGACTTTGTTACTATGGGATAAAACTCTATTATGGGTTGGTAAATTGGTTTGAAGTTATCATTTTAGTCTAGGACATCATCCCTATTCCAACCACGTGGGTGCCAACTAATAGTGAAATTATATGGGAAGTATGCCCTAGGAGGGTTGTGTGCATTCTTTTGTATCTGTTAAGAATATTATTATAAATATATGATGCATTCTTACCATTTTTTTTGTGAACCAAAATGATATGGTTCAGGATTTAATTGCTAAACCATAAATTTTATACGAATGACACATACTATACCATCAAACATATGCCTTTAATATTTAAAGCATTAAATAAAATTATTTTAATTTATATGCTACGATTACATCTTCATCTATATGATACAAGAAATAATATGTCGCTTTCCACTCAATATAGATCTAGATAAAGATTCATTTTATAGACTTTTGATTTAATTATATTAGTTATGTCACTTGATACACAATTGTATACATAATGAAAATCTCAACTTATAAATTAATGGAGAAACAAAAAGCACATGAGTGGATGTATGCAAATCCAAATCCCAAACCACATAAATAAAAGAATTTTTTTTTGGTTAGTAATGATTTAGTGTAGAATAACTAAAACTCATGACAGAATTACCGCAAGGCATTCAAAGGGATCTATAGATAAATAGGATTTAGACATTTCATAACTTTTATGAGATATCCCATTAAATCAATTTAAAAATAAATTAAAATGGTCCATTATATCACGTTTTCATATATTGATGTCCCTTATCTATGTGAAAACATACTTTTAATTTCTCTATAAAACAGACAAAGGGGATCCTAAGTTCTATTGACACGTTGACCATAGATTCTTTGACCAATATATACTTAAACTCTCAATTTTTTAGTTATAGTTAATCCGTATTTGTGTCGTTGAATTGGAGTACTTGATTCATTGTTTTTTTAAAATTATAAATCTAATCCGTATAAGTTAATATTTTTTAATTTTATGACATGAAATAGTAAAAAATAAATGTAAGTAAACTTCAAGGGGACTACTTATAAAGTGATGTATGGTGAAATTGAGAAGACAGTGGCAAGGGAAACATAAACTAGGCGAGATATTAGGAAATTATCCATATTATAATTTCTCAATTGGTAAGAGTAGCTCGAAATATCTTAACTTGAATAAAATAGTTAAACCTACAATTCAATGAGAACATTGAAATTATGATCCAAAGAGGGAAATGATGGAACCTAGAAGGATTGTTTCTTACTATGATACATGTAGATCATAAAGAGTATTAAAAAGTTATAATTGGTATAGGAGGGTCCTTGCAAGGGAAGGACTTGGTAGAGCCTATAAATTTGAGTTTTTACAACATCTCTGTTACATAAATTGATAATATTATACATCTTGAAGTCATTTAATACAACTAATAAAAAATAAAGTAGAGACAAACACGAGAGAATCGTAAAGGATTCACGTGGTTGATGAGTGAAAAAGAATAGAAAATTATATAGACAAGGGCCAAGTGCATGTAGGTACATGGTAATGAGGTTATTATTTGGAGCCTAATCTAACCGAAAATGTAAAATTTCCCCATCTTTATTAGCGTATTTCCCCCCTTAATCATTTAAATAGGGTCTGCGGACAGTGTCCTTGGGTTGCTTCCTCTTATAGTATAGGTCGGGTTCAAGGGGCAACATCCCCCAAAAGTTTGTCCAAATTTCAAATTATTTTACAACGGCATCAAAAGTTAGTTTTTCTATTGGCTGACATATTTCTAACCATAATTTTGTAATTGACACAAGTCTTGTTAAAATGTATTAGGGTTATGAATTTCATATGATAAATTTGTAGCATCTTTTAATAGTATTGAGTTGTAATGGATTATTGATTATAACTTTTTAGATTTAGTAGATTAATAATATTGGATTCTTTTGTTGGTGGATGTAGCCCAATATTGGGTGACCAACGATAAAATGTTGTGAGATCATCTCGTTGTGCCTAATTTTCTAATTTAGGTCACACGAGGGTCCTATTTCTATTTCTTAGTCTCTTATTGTTGTAACTAGTTTAATGGACAAGTTGGTAGTGTGTGCAGCCCTTTGATCTTCTATTTTATTCAGTACAATTTTATTACTTGATTTTTGTTAGAATTCTTGATGCCTATTTGTGTAATTGATGATTCAAGACATTCTCTATTTTATTTATACTCACGTGTGTACTCTTGCTCACTATATGCCATTAGGAACACTATTATAATATAATTGATAGAAATTTAGATTCCATTAGTTGAGTAAAATATATGCTAGTGCGTTAATTTGGCTGATTTCTAGGATTAATTGACAAAGAGATAATGTATTGGATGATATTTGGCTAAATATTATTATTTTATCTCGTTTTATATGTTTGTTGAATACTTCAGGCTTTCTATGATATAATTTGATGGTTAGGCAATGTTACTAATATTCTCGACTTAATTTAATTATATTTTCACCTTGATAACATTTTTTTTTCTTGTAGTACGAGAAGCATAAAATGTGATGTAATCATTCATATTTACAAAATGTGATACTTTTTAAAAAATTTAAAGGAAGAGGGCAAAAGTGTGATGATGTCTATAGAAAATAATAATTATATAATATTTCAATGGTTTGGATTGTACAGTGTAATATATAATCATGAAGAAGGAAAGTGTATGCCAAAATCTGCATAGAATTATAATTATAAATATTTTCACATTTTAAAACATTTTGTATGATTTGACATTAGGAAGGGAAAATGTATGCTAATATTTTAAAAAATGATCGTCAAATCATATTGTCTAATTTGAAGTTAGGCAATCTATATACTCATATTCACAAAAGACAATAATTATAAAATATTACATGCTAATATCTGCATAAATTAATAATTATGTAATATTTCAACGTTTTCAATATTTTAGATAATTTTATGTAACATGTGATTAAAAGGACATAAAATGTATTATAATAGATGAATAGAGAGTAATAATTACAAAATATTTGCGCAAATTTTTAAAACTATTTGCATTCAACGAAATTCTGTATCATCGGCTCGAAGCATTTCTGTTGCAGAACCCATGCCGCATCTTAAAATTCCAAGAATGTTCTTTTTTACATAAGAAATAATAAATGACATTTCCAAGCGTTAAAATACTTCTTCTTGTTAAATATTTGGGATTTAAAACAAATTAAACTTCCTAAAAATTGTAGTACAACTTATATTTGTTATTTTCCAAAAAGTTTGAGGCTGAGTTTTGTATATGACCGCTTTTGTTATTCCTACGTTAGATGCACCATCTCCTGTATGAGCACCAAATGTATCTCCCAGTACTACTTCAAGAGATTCGACCCTGCTGGGACTTGCGACATCCATTTCACTAGATGCTTTAAGGAATAATTTTACTAGATTGTTAAAATTAATAATCTGCCAAGCACTGATACCAACACGGTCAATTCTTCCAATGGAGCTTATGTGGTTTTTACATGGTAGACAAGTGACAGATTCATTTGAGGAACAATTTTAGGCCCCCCTTTCATTCTCTAAATGCTATGTAGCATAATATCCCGTGCATCCATTTATAATGCTTAGGCTAGTTCCCACCAAAATATAAATAATGTGTGATCCATTGATATTTCAATAAATATATCACAAGTAATTATACTACATTGGATAGAGTGCTATTAGAAAGTTAGAAGAATCCTTTCCTAGGGGTAGATAGTAATTAATCAAATCAGACGTATCATGAATTATACATACAATAAAATATTATTTAATACGTCATTTAATTTCTATGAAATCATGCTGATTTAAAGATTTCCCATTTAATCGATGGTCAAATATAAATGATTCATTAAGCAACAATACTATATTTTAATTTAGGTTGCCTCATTCTTTTTCTAGGGTATCTTTTAGTTTTATGCTGGATAAAATTAGAGAAACAATATGGCTTCAGAGATCTGTGTCTTTTTTTGTAGATTTCATTTGGCATTGTGATGAGCTTCATGTGCCTCTGTATGCTTGCATGTAAATAGAAGGATGAAACAGATGTGGCCAATATAGGGTAGACAAAAATTCAATACATGGAAAATATGGACACGTTTGGCTACAGGAATAAAAATATGGGAATAGGAATTATTATTCTGGTTTAGTTATTCTGGAATAGAAAATGAGAATAAGTATGTATTCCTATTCTTCATTTGGTTAGATGAAATTGAAATTGGAGTTTGAATAATAGATAAAGAAAGTCAACAGGCCAATTCTCGTGTGCCTTTTCACTCTTGATGGATGTTTCATTCTAGAGACCTTGAGGCTTCTAAGCGATGAATCACAATGAGGACTGAGGATGGAACTTGGATCTTGTCTTTAACAAAAACACGGTCTAGTCTTGCCAATTTGATATCTTGATTGACCTTGTCATTCTTGAAAATTAGGTTCCAATGAGCATCCTCACTTAGCTATTGGAGATGGAGGAAAACTTAACAGAAGAGACATCAACAACTTAGCTTCCCAGAATGATATGCCATGGTATGATTGCTTTGGCTCACCCTTGCTCATATAATTTGCAGCCAAGAATAGGGGAAACACCAGAAGAGCATAAGAAGTGTGAGGCATAATTGAAGTTACCGTATAAAGCTCTGAAGTCGTAGGATCACATTGTGAGATTTTTTCACGATTTCATTGTGTACGAGTCCAAGAGTATCTATGAAGGGAAAAAGGAAGAGGATGTTCGAGTTCCTTGTGATTTTCTTCATCGGTCAGGTAATAAGATGCTTCATGTCCCTAAACATTCTTGATGTTTTGGCATATGATCTCAGTATTCAAAATCAATGCCTTGAATCCAATAGTGGTTTTCCCAAGAGTGAAACCTCTGTTCAAAATTGGTCATTTTACAAATTTCTTTAGCAAACCAATTTCTCTGACTTGGGTGCTCTCGGTGAATCTCCTCATGGACATGAAATTTAAATTTTCATGAAATATGAGTAGATAAATTTAGGAAAGGAATACATATTCCAATTCCACCTATTTAGGTGGAATTACAAATGCTCAATTTTGGGCCAAAATGAGAATACGTATGAACCTATTCTCAATTTTGATTTGGTGCAACCAAAGGAAGGATTAGAAATTTTCATAATTTACATATGCCTAATACCTATTCCAGTCTAATTGCTACTGCCAAATGGGCCCTAGGAGAATACACCATGGAAAATAGGAGCATCTGGTGACAAATAATGTCAAGCTCTTTTTAGTAATTTTGCACGATTAGTGCTGGCATTTCGGAGTTTGTGTTGGAAAAAAAAACTGCTATGATTTTCTTGTTAGGTTTACATAAATATAACTTGTGATAGACATTTGAGTATAGATCTGTGTACATTGCACAGCCTTCATAGTAGTTTGTGATTTCAATAATTGAAAATTTTGTAGATTTCTTGTGCTGAATTCATTGTTTGTGTATTCATTAAAACAAGACATTCTACTTTATGTTTGGGTATTCATTTAAAAAATATAATTTTTTCAATGGGTTTCAATAGATTTCATTTTTGATTGTTGTAAAAAACTTGTTTTCATGGGGAAAGATGTGAGGTCCCTCCTCACATGTACTTATTAAATATGCATCTCTCTGTTAAAACTGTTGTAGGAGATTAGAATGGATATGAAATAATGTTTAATGGTTTAGATGTCCTAATAAGAAGTGACATCCTAATACATTCGTGTTTTAAATATTCAGTGATTCATGAACAAACTACATTATCTCGACTGTTTAAACATTAAAATTTCACTAACGATGATACAAGGCTTTCTCACCTAATCATAAGGGTGTTGATTTTGATACCTGGACGATTAAGTTTTATGCTTCAGATAGTTCAGTATTCTTTTATTGGTGACGTAATGATGTTTAGGTATATACATGCCTAATGAGGATTATACTAGTACTTAATCTGAATTAATGAATAAGTTATGTTATTATTGATTATGTGATTTTTGATGATTAAATGTGAATAGAAATGAATTAAACAGTTAATTATATGAGAGATTCATGTAACTATCCAGATAAATTTTGAATATATGTATGTAATTTTCTTGAGCTATTGATATGCGTAATGAGTGTGTAGGGTATTTTAGCTGAGAAAATCTAACGGAGAAACAAAACTGAACCCTATGTACTGTTTGTGGAAACTATGGTTAAATTTGATGAAGGATACAAACCTTGTTGTTTGTATTTTATTTGTATTGTGAATTGAACGAATGTATCATTCTGTAATCAGTAAATGTTAATGTTTTGTAACAATGTTTTTATAGTGTCCCTTGACACTCGTGAATTGTATATGCATTCCAGCATGATAGTTAGGGTTAACCGAGTAACCTAAAGATCTAAGTCAGAGTAGCTTAGTGATCTTTTTGCTAATCAAGTTAGTAATCGATATTAATTACCCCTAATCCAGATTAGTGTTTAATCTACATTTTGAAGGTTGTTAGATAGTCCTAAAATTTCCTAGCCTTTAATAGGTCCCTAATTAATCCTAAAGACCTAAAAACATGAAATCTAAGTATCCAAGAGGAATGGGTATGGCTTGGGGGCATTTTCCACCCCCTTAGCCCCTTTTGTTGACTTTTATGGTCACTCAAAAACACCATTTTTGCTTTATTGCGAAAATCGATTGATTTCATCATGGGTTGGATAGCTTGAACTCCACCTTGAGGTTAGCCTTAGGCCTAGTTGTGTTAGAAGCCTCTAGAACTTTTAGGCAAGTGGGGGAGTTATTTCTTTTTAGAGATGGTTGAGTTTGTGATCTTATTTAGAGGCAATTTTGAGGAGGTTTGGAGTGTTCACCCAACCTCTACTTTTAGAGTGAAAATCAGGATTGAAGGAGAAGGAGAAGGAGAAGGAGAAGGAAGGGAATGCTCATCTCAAACTTGTTCTATTGCCATAACCCAAATTTGAAGGTAGGAATACTTCACCTCATTTTGTTCATGTTGTGCTTCATGTTTCAATTTTATTGTTTATGCACATGTTCGTGTGTGTGTTGAGTATGTTGGGAGGGTTTGAAACAGAGTAACTTAAATGTCTTTCCTTTGTATTTTTGCTTTGAATTTCAAAGGGATTGTATACGTGTATTGGCATTACTCACCCTCGGATAGGGCAGAAGTGGCCATGTACAGGGAAAGGTCTTTAGTTGGACTCTGACAGTGTAGAGTCTCTTCTCAGGACGAGAAGAGGGAGAGAGGGTAGGGTGTTATGGGCCCCTACTTGTCAACACAAACCACGTATGAGTTTTGGAATGTAAGAATGGAAGAACAGAAGTTCTTGAGTTATAGCCCCGAAAGGGCACCTATTTTGGTGGTGTGCCTGATGTCTCCTGTCGAAAAAATCCACCTTCTCCCTAGTCTAGTTCAATGTCAAACCTGTTGTGTAAACTCGGGATGGGAGTCAATGTCTGATTTGGTCTTCATGTTATGATTGGTTGTCTCCTGGTCAGTTTTCATTCTCTCGACGATCACTGTGATGTATTGGAGAGTTCGTTCTTTTCTATGTTTAAAAAAAAATTAGAGTTATAATTGTCTAAATTATTATTAGAATTATTGAGTTATATTGTTGTTAATATTTTGTTCAAAATAATGTTATAACGTACATATTAACACTATTTTAAGGGTAGTCGTAAATTGTGTTTGTTAGTGGGTCTGGTATTCTTTTATGTTGTTAGTATAATATTTTAAATGTAAATAAAAGTAATAAGGTGTTAGATTTCAAATTAATGTTAGATGAGTAAGTTTTGTTAAAAAAAAATTTTGCTAGTATTATTTTGAAGTAATTTTAATTATTATGTTTTTAAATATTAGTTATTTAGTACATTTTAGTTAGAATGTTTGTATGTTAGATTATATTTAAAAATTTAGTATCATTATTGATTTGAAAAGGTTGTCTAAGATAAATTAGCTGCTGTATTTAACCCATTTTCAAATATATTTAGATTTATTATTTTAAGTGGTTATATCGTTCTTAAATCAAAGGTTAGTGTTATTGTATCTTAAAATGTTTTAGATTAGTAAAGGTTGTAAAATTAAGTTAGATTATTAGATTAAATTTTAAGTGTTGAATATATATCTAGATAGTTGTTTATTATTGCGAGTTTACGATAATTTGGTTTAATTGTGTTTAATTATAATATATTACCTTAAAATCAAAGCAATAATGAAAAAAAAGATGAAATCAATTTAATAACGAATGCTTAGATTTAACGACCTTTTCACACTCATCGATGATAAACTTGAATGGAAATGACAGGTCATCGTTAGGAGATCCCATATCTGTTTCTCATTTTACCTATACTTTAACGTGTGCATCTAAACTTTTCAAGCTTTGTGGTGTTATTGATCTAAAAATAAAATAAAATTTGTTGGTGTGTTTTTGCCCCAATTCTTTGGCATGACAGAATAGCTCAATCAAATTGAAAATTTTAAGAAGTCATTTTGATTTAGAAATTTCAGTTCTCATGAAGTTGTAAATTTCAATAAAATGGTAGGATAAAATCTATCACACACGCTCCTGAAATTATCTCTATCAAAATATTTATATTATTTCACAATGTATAACAACAACAACGATCAATTGAATCTTCAGTTTGAAAGCCTTCGATTCCACCATTTTACTTCGCGCGATTTAATTGAAGTTGAAATCTGATAGTTATTTTTTTTCTTAATAGTTCCTTCAACTTCTTGGCTCCACCATTTTTCTTTACATATTTAGTTAAAACTGGAGTGTGAAGATCATTTATGTTTGTAAGCTCTTATTAATATTCCTTACTACTACCTTTTCCCTCCCTTTTCATGAACATTTTTGGGTTGCCCAGAAAATAGAATTCTCAAAAATTTGAGAAATGTTACAAAGATTAGAAAGAGTGCACAAGTTTTAACTATTAAACCCTCTACTCCATCAATGCAATTGATAAAAATAAAACCAGGTTTCATTATTTAACAAACTTCATCACCGCCATGAATTTTCATTTAAATTATTATTTCAACTCTACATTAGCTCCCCCTATTGTAATAAATGTAATAATCCATTATTAGCTACTTCTCAACCATTAGAACTGAAAGTTGCAAATTTATTGGACTACTATACAAGATGAAGACCTGCATTTTATCACAGTGTAATAGATGTATCTCTATTTTCTTGCCCTATAATAGAGAATTTTACAAAATTAAAGAAGTTAATAACCTTTGGACTTTCTTCATCACTACACAAATTGACATCTTGTATCAAGAAAATAAATAATTTTTTGAATATAAAAAGCAGCAAGAGGGCGCTGACCCATCATACAAACAAAAAACATTAGAAAATGTTAGAAATAAAAGAACCTAGTGCCAAACAACGAGAAAAAAAAACCTCAACTAAAGTCCACCTCTGTAAAAAACAAAGGTTCAAATGCGGAAAACCCACCAACCTATGGAATGGATAGATCCATCACTGCTAACTGCTAACCCATCAAAGAGTCCCAGATCTGACAAACCCAGAAGCAAGGCACCCCTGGTAGAACCATGAAAAAGAAAAAAACATGACTTCCCACATGAAAAAACAAAGAGGGCATCATCAAGGAAGATTCCCCACTGACCCAACAGGACACCAATAAGACCAGAGATCCTCCCTCCATCGAGAAACACCTCTGAGAAGCGAGCATCCCGTGGGTCAAAAAATCCCCCGAAATAAAGAAGCATGGTCCATTACTCTGCAAAAACCACTGCCATACCATGGAAGAACCAATGAGACACATGTTTGAGAAGCACCCTCCATTCGTCTGGTGTGGCATCATCAGAGCCCTCTCTCCCTCCATCGTTGGCCCACTCACTGTAAGAAAATGCAGCTTGCCTCGCAGTCATCCCCGCTCCAAGATAATAGTATTAAGGAAAGAAATAAGTTAACTGAAAAAAAAAAAACATTTGAATTCTAAGTTGTGTTTCGAATGGGGTAACTCGTGACAATTGCTTCTTATTAGCATACAATATAGACCCCTATTGTAAGAGATACTATTCCATTCCTTGTTAATGCATCTAGTATCTAGCAGAGAGATTTATACATTTTGTTATACCATAGCAATACGAAATCATACATCTTCATCTCCATCTTTTCATGAAACAAAGACGCAAATTATGTATCAATCAAGGGAACGGAGCCGCAAGATCTAGAATTGTAGAACATTAAAGTTCGTATCATGACATGTTTCATTTGTGAGGATGTTAGTTTACCATCATAGAAATTCTCACACTCATACCTTTGGATAGCTGATTATAGCTCATTAAGCTTTGCAAGCTTTTGGAGATAACTACCAAGTAATATTGAATTGATCTAACCGTTAAAGTTTTCAAATGAATGTACATGTGATATATAAACGTGTACATCTATTACATTCGATTTGGAAATGTAGCTTGTGCTCTCTATGAGATATCTCTTTGTATAGGTTCGCGTGTTCTATATAATGCTTTTCTTCGTCCCAACTGCACTTCTTATGGGCCGAAGCATGATTTGTTGGGTACATGCCTTCAAATTCACAAAGTAGACTCTGTCTCCTTCAGGTTTCTCAAATATGATTGGCCAGATCTTACTATCTCCTATACATGACTTGGATTCCGTACTTAGATAATTTGATATTACACATTCTAGTAACACCTTAGATAGTGCCTCCACACATTCTAAGAATCTAGTTTTGCATGAGCTTTATTATAGAGCTTAAGCATGCATTCGATTGAGTAACACAATAGATGTAAAGTCCAATATAGTTAATTCTAATTTTTAAGGAACCCTATACTAGAAATATAGTGAATGCATAAAACATATTATAAAAGAAATATTTAATTGTCAAATTTATAAGCTATATCAGAATTGAGTAAAATTCATTTGTAAATATTTATTCATTGTTTTATTATTTTAATAACATAACGAACAGAAGGCAGTTATTTGTATTATAGATATACTAACCTCGTTATTTAGAACTATTCAAAATAAGTCTAGAACCAATTTTCTTTGTTGAAACGTGTCCCATAAATAGTGCGAGAACGCGATAATGATATTGAGTACTTTTATTTGACTACAATTTTTTTTAATAAAGAAAATACACCGGCACGGAGATTAGAGCCACACTCTGGTACATTTATTCCAAGGAATGGAAAAGAAAAAGGGTGAATAATAAAGAGGGTCTCCCCACGCCTTGTTCTAGTGTTCTTTTATTTATTGAATAGATTGGATGATGCAACGAATTGAGTTGAGCATTGAGCATTGAGCATGGGAATGCTATGCGAATTGCTTCTGAATGTAAACCACGAGCTGTTGGGTGATGCGGAAGGCCTTGCTGAGCACGGAATCGGGGAGAGGGGGGTTCGCGCCAAAGAGAGAATTGGCGATTGTCTGCACTCCCGGGAGCTGGCTGCTCAAAGCAGCGATGGCCACCGCATTCTCCTTCCCCACATTCTGCTGGAAATGCACGAGCGCCTTGGGGAAGACGAACACGTCTCCCTTTTCCAACGTCTTGCTGAAGAAGGTGTTGTTGGTGTCGATAAACCCTACAAAGAGCTCGCCTTCCGCTAGAAAGAGAACCTCGGTGGCTCTGGGGTGGGTGTGAGGAGGATTAATTCCACCCACTGCGTAGTCGATGCGGACCAGAGATATTCCCAACGTGTTCAGCCCCGGTATCTGCATTACGTTGGCAGGGGTCACGTTGGAGCTAACTGCATTGTCGGTGTTCCCCGCCTGCGCCAGCCCCCTGAAGAAGAAGTCCTCTGCCGATGCATCCTTGGCCTCTTTGCAAACGAATCCGTTCACCTTAACTGATCAATACAATTTGTTACTGTTTGCGGTAGTTATAATCACACCAATCATTAATAATCACATAAACGATTAATATTGCTGCACTCACCTTCGCTGTCCAGGACTGCGACGCAGAAATCTTGCAAGGGATCGGCATCCGCCGCCATCACATCTTCACTGTAACAACACATCAACAGGAAGAGTCCCAACGACAATTGCAAGCAAATCATCATTCCCTTCGCCATTTTATGCTGGAGAGTCTCCAACAGAAGAGCTCAGGATATGGATGTGTGATTGAATATTTGTGTATATTACAAGACCATTACATGCCTATTATATAGGGGAAACATGCGAGGACTAATCCTTTCCCACGTAATTGTTTAATTGTAATATACTTCCAATATCATGCAATTGTTGACCTGTTATTTACGGACTGATTCATGCTGATGGAGTAATTGCTCATTACAATTGAGGGGACCAATTCATTTTTGACGTAGTCGTTAGTTATAATATATTTGGTTAGTAGGTGGTCTTTTCGTTTGCTCGAACTGATTCGGTAGATTTGTTCTTCCCATTCCTCTCTCTTTGTGCAGGAAAGTATATTCATCAACACGGAAATGTTTTCTGCGTATCCACAAAACAGATTCAAATGCTTTAGACTTGGTCGAGTGAGTACGTAAGGGCCCGTTCGGTGAGTGGAATAGGAATACGTATTGTATTCTGGAATAAAAAGTATTCCTGTTCTCCGTTTGGTTCAGCCAATACTTGATGGGAATTCGCGGACCCGAAAATTTATGTTTTCTAAAATTTAAAAAAATGGAATAGGAATACGTATTCCAATAACACCTATTTTGGTGGAATTGCAAAATCCCATTTTTGGGCCAAAAATGGAATACGTATTCCATTTTTACCTCGTATTCCAATCCCGTTTTGGTGCATCCAAACAAGGAATTCAAATTTTTTGGAATACGTATTCCTATTCCTCTCACCAAACGGGCCCTAAGTGTTAGAAAAGTTCCAGCCCTTCCCTTATTTGTGTAGGAACCCACCAACTCTGCAGCCTTGTTCACATTTTTCTCAGCCCGCTTTACATCGTACGATCACGCGCACCGAAGTTTTCGAAATATTAACCAACAGAAGGGCCCGGCTCTATAATATTGTTTTATTAAGTTTGGGATGATGAAATTTTCTTTCTTGTTATGGATTTTTCTATCCATATTTAGTTTTAGGCGATTCATTAGGGGAAGCCACCCCTTAATTTAGAGATTCAATCTCACCACAGGTTCACCCAAAACTTGAGAGTGTTTCCATGTTCCAAAAGGATAGCTTGACACCATATGTATCTCTCTATAGGTGCAATCTACAATAGGTTATTTCACCATTAGTTTATAGAGGCAAAATTTTTCTCGTGAACGAAATTGTTTATCTAGTTATATACAACATGTAATTAAATCAAATGACATAAAACAAATCTTTATCACAATCTATCTTGAGTGATATAAGTGACACATTCATTGTAGTGTGATAAAGGAATTAGATAAATAAATTCATAAAGGATAGAAATTAAAAATAATTCATTTTACATTCTCAAGGATCATTAAAACTAATAATTGTACAGAATTTAAAGGAAAGAATAGGTGCACGTGTTTAGAAATTTTATAATGTTTATGAGACATGACCTCAAAATATTTTTAAAAATAAAGTAAAATAAGATAACTATATTATATTTAGATAGATTAGTCTTCCCTATGTATGTGACAACATAGTTGTAATTTATCTGTGAAATAAACTAAGATGAGCTTGAGCTCTGTTCATGTGCTGAACATAGATTGTTTGAGCACGACATCTTTGAATCCTAAGATTTTTAGTTGCAACTAATCCATACTTAAGTCACTGAATTGGCCTATCCGATTCGTCATTATCAAATATTACAAGTTAAACTTTTACGAAAGAATATTGTGAAATTTAATGACGCGAAAGAACATGGGTATTTGAAGGATCATGGTATGTCAAACTAGGTTCTTAAGTGGCAATGAAAATTCAGAAAATTAGTGTCAGGAAAGTTGACAAGTTTTTTTGGAATAAGTTATCATGTTATGCTAAAAATATGTATGAAAAGTGTTAGAATATTTATAATAACTGAGGGTGTGGGGTGAATTAGTTACCCAAGGTCGAGATGTACCAATTGAAAAATCAAACACTTAAACAACTCCAGATCTTATCATTTTATTGCTCGGTCTCCACTATAAATTTCTATTAACATTAGCTAGCGGTTCACTGTTCTAAAATAGCAGGCTTACAGAATGTAAACATTAGTCGATAAAATGCCACAATAAGATTCACATAAGTTTGTCACTAGGTTTGAACATGCAAGCCCAATTTAGGAAAAACCACCAACAACGTTTCACTAAGTTTCACTCTTCTTAAGCGGGCCCTGTTAGGAGCCAACCCTGTAAAAGTTTTCAATACAAACTATTAAATGTGACCTTGTTATTTGAAGGATTGAGTCACCCTATTAGAAGTGGCCTTGTTAAAGGAATTCAGAACATCCCATTAGAACGACAACTTATTAGAGGAATTACATAGACTGTTAGGTCACTATGACTGTTCGGTCAACCTTGATTAAAGGATTTCAAATACTGTTTACAATGGTTAGAAAGTAATAACCGGTTTGATCATTTAAGTATAACTCACTTTGCATGTACACATCTCAGTTCAGTTCTCATGTACCGATTCATTGTGTGGCCTCCATTGTCATCCCAGCTTTGATTTGCTTGGCAACCATTCAAGCAATCAGCCTTCACTTCCTCTCAACTCAATTCAACCTTCTGCTTAGATTCGCCAGTCAATAATGTAAACAATAACTCCAAATCTATGGAACTTGTTTACAAGCATACAGTCTCTCTGCTCATATAGAAATTTTACCCATGTACTTCTTTAAACAGGAAATCATGATCCTTTTCCTTTTAATCAACACTGCAGATCTTAGGATTTAGGATTCAATCCATCAAATAAATTATATATGATCACCATTTTGTTTATCTCTTCTTTTGTAGAAACTTCTCTTGGAATCCATCTCTTAGGCCGTTTACCTAATCCTCTCCTAGAATTAAATGATCAAACTCATTGATTCTTATCTCAACACGCTTTCCATATCCCAAGAAATCAACTTGGCCGGTTAGAAATTATGATTCGTCGCAAACAGTTAAGATGTTGTTCGTTGGGGAACACTGTGTTCTGACACTCAGTCATCATTGGGTTACTCGATTGCTATTAAATTTCTCACTCGACATATACACTGTCACTCGGTCGACACTGATGCTCGGTCAATACTGATTTTACTCGACACTTACTGTAGCCCAGTTGGCACTAGCATCACTTGGCATGTACGTCAAAATTCTTTAGTCTTCTACTATGTTACTCTGTCAAGCCTATACATTTGATCTATCTTTTATCACACTTTCAAGACTTGATCGTTACTGGCTTCTCCTCTTGTAACATGATTTGAACAATCAATACATCTTGTCAAATTCCAACTAATCAAGTGTCAATTTTTAGTTTCCTCATCAAAACTCAACCTATCCTCTAGATGCTTCTGTTATGAACAACTTCTCAAATCCTCTTAATCAATCAAATAGATATGGTAGTTAGATCAGATAACACTATCTCACAAATAGGTTTGACATTAATGACAACAAAACAATTGTTTCAATTGTAGTTTCCAACAAGAAATTGTACAAAATTAAATCTAGTTTGTAATATGAAAATCATTTTCTGAAAGAATGATTTCTATATGATGAAACCTTTAAATTTGAATACATTAGTACAATTTTTCTTTATAAGAAGATTAGAAACAGGTGAATGGCTAACCATCTTAAACAAAGTCAAATGATAATTTTTTTTTTTTTACAAGATTCTAGATCTAAGTAATACAATTATGTTAGGATGTAGCACATATTTGTTTATAATTTATTTCTAAGAAATTAGATAATTACAAATTTTCCATTAATTTTTTTTTTGTAGAATATTAAATCTCATATTTGACCACCTTAAGTTATTATTGAATTCATCAAATTGATAACATTTTTTTTTTGTTATAGTAGGAGAAGCGTAAAATGTGACGTAATAATAAATATTTACAAAATGCGATATTATTTTTAAAAAATAGCTTCTTCTTTTTTTTTTTTCAATGAAGACTTATATTTCATATCGTCACTTTTTGGCATACCATGATCTCCTACATATCGACACAGTAAAAACAAAAATGTACACTATCTCCAAGGCAATTAGTTCTAAAATGAAGTATTGTGAAAACGATAAAATAGTGACAAGGAGAACATGACTTGGGAAATATATGAGGCAAATATCCATATTACAATTTCTCAATGAGTAAAAGTAGCTTGAAATATATTAATGTGAATGAAACAATAAACCTTACAAATCGAGGAGAATATTGAAGCTACGATGCGAAGGGGGAAATGATGGAACATAGAAGGACTATTTCTTACCAAGGTATATTTAGATCATAAAAAAATTATGCAATAAGTTATAATTGGTATAAGAGGGTTCTAGAAAGGGAAGGGCTTGACATGCACCAGATGAATGAGTTTCTACAACCTCATTGTAACGCAAACTTATAATTTTCCAAGTCTAGAAGTCATTTGATATAATTGATTTAAAATAAAATAAAGACAAACTAGAAAGAATCATAAAACATATACGTGGTTGATGAGTGAAAAAGAATGAAATATTAAATAGACAAGGGTATGTGCGTGTAGGTATACGGTAATCGTATTTTTATATGGAGCTAAATTAGACTCAAAGGGTAATTTTTTTCCAATTTTTGTTAGTATAGTTTCCCCTTGAATTATTCTACTAGCATTTGGGGGAAATGCCCCTTTCCTGGTGTATGAGAAAAATCCTTCTCATGCCCCTTTTCTAGGTATACAACGAGGTCAAGGGGTAACGACCTTGTGGGGGGTTTTTAGGGGCACCACCGCTAAAACTTCATCTGAATTTTATTATTATATTTTCTCTATTGGTTGTTATATTTATGATACAAATTTTGTAACCCACATAAATATTTTTAAAAAATATTAAACTTAGGATTTAAAAATGATTAATTTGTATAATATTTCAACACTCTATTGAGCTCTAAGGGATTGTAGATTAAAAATTGTTACATTCAATAGATAATAATATTGGACTCTATTTGGTGGGGGCAGCCTTAGATTGGATGAAACACGATCCATTATTGTGTCTTCTTGTTGGGCTTAATTTTCTAGTTGAGGTCAGACGAGGGTTAAATAATTTCTTGAAATTTTATTATTTCAACTAGTTTAATAGATATTATGGTGGCATGAATGACCCTTCAATCTTTAATTTTATTCAACAGCGTTTCATTATTTCATCTTTGTTGGAATTTTGGATTCCTAGAATTATAATTGACGATTCAAGGTATTTTCTATTTTATTTATACATACATGTGTACTCTTACTCATTCTATTTTTTTAGGGGCACCCTTATAATAATTATACAAGTTTGGATTGATTTGTTTGAGTAAAAAATATGCTAGTGTCTCAGTTTGACAAATTCCCAATAATTAATTTAGAAATAGATAATGCGTTTGTTAATACTTGGATAAACCTTATTATTTTATCCTATAGAATACGCATTTTTGAATATTTTCAAGGTTTCTATGATACAATATGACTCTTAGGCTAGTTTTACTAATACTCCTTACATTATTTAATTTAAGTTTTACTTTGATTGAGTGTATAATGTGGAACTCTCTATGCATTGCTTACTGTAAATGCTTTTATTTAGTACCTAAAATAAATATAGTCCTTGGTATCATTAGATGTAGAGAGTCGACATTGATATTATTATGTTATTATATTCTTTAAAAAAAAAAGGTTTCTTTACCTTTTGGCAAATCCTCTATTTATTGGTATCTTCCTTCACAAACTTGGGTCATGCAAAGAATAAATAATTATTTATGTGAATCCATGAAACCAAATACCTTGAAATGACTTTGTTACTATGGGATAAAACTCTATTATGGGTTGGTAAATTGGTTTGAAGTTATCATTTTAGTCTAGGACATCATCCCTATTCCAACCACGTGGGTGCCAACTAATAGTGAAATTATATGGGAAGTATGCCCTAGGAGGGTTGTGTGCATTCTTTTGTATCTGTTAAGAATATTATTATAAATATATGATGCATTCTTACCATTTTTTTTGTGAACCAAAATGATATGGTTCAGGATTTAATTGCTAAACCATAAATTTTATACGAATGACACATACTATACCATCAAACATATGCCTTTAATATTTAAAGCATTAAATAAAATTATTTTAATTTATATGCTACGATTACATCTTCATCTATATGATACAAGAAATAATATGTCGCTTTCCACTCAATATAGATCTAGATAAAGATTCATTTTATAGACTTTTGATTTAATTATATTAGTTATGTCACTTGATACACAATTGTATACATAATGAAAATCTCAACTTATAAATTAATGGAGAAACAAAAAGCACATGAGTGGATGTATGCAAATCCAAATCCCAAACCACATAAATAAAAGAATTTTTTTTTGGTTAGTAATGATTTAGTGTAGAATAACTAAAACTTATGACGGAATTACCGCAAGGCATTCAAAGGGATCTATAGATAAATAGGATTTAGACATTTCATAACTTTTATGAGATATCCCATTAAATCAATTTAAAAATAAATTAAAATGGTCCATTATATCACGTTTTCATATATTGATGTCCCTTATCTATGTGAAAACATACTTTTAATTTCTCTATAAAACAGACAAAGGGGATCCTAAGTTCTATTGACACGTTGACCATAGATTCTTTGACCAATATATACTTAAACTCTCAATTTTTTAGTTATAGTTAATCCATATTTGTGTCGTTGAATTGGAGTACTTGATTCATTGTTTTTTAAAAATTATAAATCTAATCCGTATAAGTTAATATTTTTTAATTTTATGACATGAAATAGTAAAAAATAAATGTAAGTAAACTTCAAGGGGACTACTTATAAAATGATGTATGGTGAAATTGAGAAGACAGTGGCAAGGGAAACATAAACTAGGCGAGATATTAGGAAATTATCCATATTATAATTTCTCAATTGGTAAGAGTAGCTCGAAATATCTTAACTTGAATAAAATAGTTAAACCTACAATTCAATGAGAACATTGAAATTATGATCCAAAGAGGGAAATGATGGAACCTAGAAGGATTGTTTCTTACTATGATACATGTAGATCATAAAGAGTATTAAAAAGTTATAATTGGTATAGGAGGGTCCTTGCAAGGGAAGGACTTGGTAGAGCCTATAAATTTGAGTTTTTACAACATCTCTGTTACATAAATTGATAATATTATACATCTTGAAGTCATTTAATACAACTAATAAAAAATAAAGTAGAGACAAACACGAGAGAATCGTAAAGGATTCACGTGGTTGATGAGTGAAAAAGAATAGAAAATTATATAGACAAGGGCCAAGTGCATGTAGGTACATGGTAATGAGGTTATTATTTGGAGCCTAATCTAACCGAAAATGTAAAATTTCCCCATCTTTATTAGCGTATTTCCCCCCTTAATCATTTAAATAGGGTCTGCGGACAGTGTCCTTGGGTTGCTTCCTCTTATAGTATAGGTCGGGTTCAAGGGGCAACATCCCCCAAAAGTTTGTCCAAATTTCAAATTATTTTACAACGGCATCAAAAGTTAGTTTTTCTATTGGCTGACATATTTCTAACCATAATTTTGTAATTGACACAAGTCTTGTTAAAATGTATTAGGGTTATGAATTTCATATGATAAATTTGTAGCATCTTTTAATAGTATTGAGTTGTAATGGATTATTGATTATAACTTTTTAGATTTAGTAGATTAATAATATTGGATTCTTTTGTTGGTGGATGTAGCCCAATATTGGGTGACCAACGATAAAATGTTGTGAGATCATCTCGTTGTGCCTAATTTTCTAATTTAGGTCACACGAGGGTCCTATTTCTATTTCTTAGTTTCTTATTGTTGTAACTAGTTTAATGGACAAGTTGGTAGTGTGTGCAGCCCTTTGATCTTCTATTTTATTCAGTACAATTTTATTACTTGATTTTTGTTAGAATTCTTGATGCCTATTTGTGTAATTGATGATTCAAGACATTCTCTATTTTATTTATACTCACGTGTGTACTCTTGCTCACTATATGCCATTAGGAACACTATTATAATATAATTGATAGAAATTTAGATTCCATTAGTTGAGTAAAATATATGCTAGTGCGTTAATTTGGCTGATTTCTAAGATTAATTGACAAAGAGATAATGTATTGGATGATATTTGGCTAAATATTATTATTTTATCTCGTTTTATATGTTTGTTGAATACTTCAGGCTTTCTATGATATAATTTGATGGTTAGGCAATGTTACTAATATTCTCGACTTAATTTAATTATATTTTCACCTTGATAACATTTTTTTTTCTTGTAGTACGAGAAGCATAAAATGTGATGTAATCATTCATATTTACAAAATGTGATACTTTTTAAAAAATTTAAAGGAAGAGGGCAAAAGTGTGATGATGTCTATAGAAAATAATAATTATATAATATTTCAATGGTTTGGATTGTACAGTGTAATATATAATCATGAAGAAGGAAAGTGTATGCCAAAATCTGCATAGAATTATAATTATAAATATTTTCACATTTTAAAACATTTTGTATGATTTGACATTAGGAAGGGAAAATGTATGCTAATATTTTAAAAAATGATCGTCAAATCATATTGTCTAATTTGAAGTTAGGCAATCTATATACTCATATTCACAAAAGACAATAATTATAAAATATTACATGCTAATATCTGCATAAATTAATAATTATGTAATATTTCAACGTTTTCAATATTTTAGATAATTTTATGTAACATGTGATTAAAAGGACATAAAATGTATTATAATAGATGAATAGAGAGTAATAATTACAAAATATTTGCGCAAATTTTTAAAACTATTTGCATTCAACGAAATTCTGTATCATCGGCTCGAAGCATTTCTGTTGCAGAACCCATGCCGCATCTTAAAATTCCAAGAATGTTCTTTTTTACATAAGAAATAATAAATGACATTTCCAAGCGTTAAAATACTTCTTCTTGTTAAATATTTGGGATTTAAAACAAATTAATCTTCTTAAAAATTGTAGTACAACTTATATTTGTTATTTTCCAAAAAGTTTGAGGCTGAGTTTTGTATATGACCGCTTTTGTTATTCCTACGTTAGATGCACCATCTCCTGTATGAGCACCAAATGTATCTCCCAGTACTACTTCAAGAGATTCGACCCTGCTGGGACTTGCGACATCCGTTTCACTAGATGCTTTAAGGAATAATTTTACTAGATTGTTAAAATTAATAATTTGCCAAGCACTGATACCAACACGGTCAATTCTTCCAATGGAGCTTATGTGGTTTTTACATGGTAGACAAGTGACAGATTCATTTGAGGAACAATTTTAGGCCCCCCTTTCATTCTCTAAATGCTATGTAGCATAATATCCCGTGCATCCATTTATAATGCTTAGGCTACTTCCCACCAAAATATAAATAATGTGTGATCCATTGATATTTCAATAAATATATCACAAGTAATTATACTACATTGGATAGAGTGCTATTAGAAAGTTAGAAGAATCCTTTCCTAGGGGTAGATAGTAATTAATCAAATCAGACGTATCATGAATTATACATACAATAAAATATTATTTAATACGTCATTTAATTTCTATGAAATCATGCTGATTTAAAGATTTCCCATTTAATCGATGGTCAAATATAAATGATTCATTAAGCAACAATACTATATTTTAATTTAGGTTGCCTCATTCTTTTTCTAGGGTATCTTTTAGTTTTATGCTGGATAAAATTAGAGAAACAATATGGCTTCAGAGATCTGTGTCTTTTTTTGTAGATTTCATTTGGCATTGTGCATGAGCTTCATGTGCCTCTGTATGCTTGCATGTAAATAGAAGGATGAAACAGATGTGGCCAATATAGGGTAGACAAAAATTCAATACATGGAAAATATGGACACGTTTGGCTACAGGAATAAAAATATGGGAATAGGAATTATTATTCTGGTTTAGTTATTCTGGAATAGAAAATGAGAATAAGTATGTATTCCTATTCTTCATTTGGTTAGATGAAATTGAAATTGGAGTGTGAATAATAGATAAAGAAAGTCAACAGGCCAATTCTCGTGTGCCTTTTCACTCTTGATGGATGTTTCATTCTAGAGACCTTGAGGCTTCTAAGCGATGAATCACAATGAGGACTGAGGATGGAACTTGGATCTTGTCTTTAACAAAAACACGGTCTAGTCTTGCCAATTTGATATCTTGATTGACCTTGTCATTCTTGAAAATTAGGTTCCAATGAGCATCCTCACTTAGCTATTGGAGATGGAGGAAAACTTAACAGAAGAGACATCAACAACTTAGCTTCCCAGAATGATATGCCATGGTATAATTGCTTTGGCTCACCCTTGCTCATATAATTTGCAGCCAAGAATAGGGGAAACACCAGAAGAGCATAAGAAGTGTGAGGCATAATTGAAGTTACCGTATAAAGCTCTGAAGTCGTAGGATCACATTGTGAGATTTTTTCACGATTTCATTGTGTACGAGTCCAAGAGTATCTATGAAGGGAGAAAGGAAGAGGATGTTCGAGTTCCTTGTGATTTTCTTCATCGGTCAAGTAATAAGATGCTTCATGTCCCTAAACATTCTTGATGTTTTGGCATATGATCTCAGTATTCAAAATCAATGCCTTGAATCCAATAGTGGTTTTCCCAAGAGTGAAACCTCTGTTCAAAATTGGTCATTTTCCAAATTTCTTTAGCAAACCAATTTCTCTGACTTGGGTGCTCTCGGTGAATCTCCTCATCGACATGAAATTTAAATTTTCATGAAATATGAGTAGATAAATTTAGGAAAGGAATACATATTCCAATTCCACCTATTTAGGTGGAATTACAAATGCTCAATTTTGGGCCAAAATGAGAATACGTATGAACCTATTCTCAATTTTGATTTGGTGCAACCAAAGGAAGGATTAGAAATTTTCATAATTTACATATGCCTAATACCTATTCCAGTCTAATTGCTACTGCCAAATGGGCCCTAGGAGAATACACCATGGAAAATAGGAGCATCTGGTGACAAATAATGTCAAGCTCTTTTTAGTAATTTTGCACAGTTAGTGCTGGCATTTCGGAGTTTGTGTTGGAAAAAAAAACTGCTATGATTTTCTTGTTAGGTTTACATAAATATAACTTGTGATAGACATTTGAGTATAGATCTGTGTACATTGCACAGCCTTCATAGTAGTTTGTGATTTCAATAATTGAAAATTTTGTAGATTTCTTGTGCTGAATTCATTGTTTGTGTATTCATTAAAACAAGACATTCTACTTTATGTTTGGGTATTCATTTAAAAAATATAATTTTTTCAATGGGTTTCAATAGATTTCATTTTTGATTGTTGTAAAAAACTTGTTTTCATGGGGAAAGATGTGAGGTCCCTCCTCACATGTACTTATTAAATATGCATCTCTCTGTTAAAACTGTTGTAGGAGATTAGAATGGATATGAAATAATGTTTAATGGTTTAGATGTCCTAATAAGAAGTGACATCCTAATACATTCGTGTTTTAAATATTCAGTGATTCATGAACAAACTACATTATCTCGACTGTTTAAACATTAAAATTTCACTAACGATGATACAAGGCTTTCTCACCTAATCATAAGGGTGTTGATTTTGATACCTGGACGATTAAGTTTTATGCTTCAGATAGTTCAGTATTCTTTTATTGGTGACGTAATGATGTTTAGGTATATACATGCCTAATGAGGATTATACTAGTACTTAATCTGAATTAATGAATAAGTTATGTTATTATTGATTATGTGATTTTTGATGATTAAATGTGAATAGAAATGAATTAAACAGTTAATTATATGAGAGATTCATGTAACTATCCAGATAAATTTTGAATATATGTATGTAATTTTTTTGAGCTATTGATATGCGTAATGAGTGTGTAGGGTATTTTAGCTGAGAAAATCTAACGGAGAAACAAAACTGAACCCTATGTACTGTTTGTGGAAACTATGGTTAAATTTGATGAAGGATACAAACCTTGTTGTTTGTATTTTATTTGTATTGTGAATTGAACGAATGTATCATTCTGTAATCAGTAAATGTTAATGTTTTGTAACAATGTTTTTATAGTGTCCCTTGACACTCATGAATTGTATATGCATTCCAGCATGATAGTTAGGGTTAACCGAGTAACCTAAAGATCTAAGTCAGAGTAGCTTAGTGATCTTTTTGCTAATCAAGTTAGTAATCGATATTAATTACCCCTAATCCAGATTAGTGTTTAATCTACATTTTGAAGGTTGTTAGATAGTCCTAAAATTTCCTAGCCTTTAATAGGTCCCTAATTAATCCTAAAGACCTAAAAACATGAAATCTAAGTATCCAAGAGGAATGGGTATGGCTTGGGGGCATTTTCCACCCCCTTAGCCCCTTTTGTTGACTTTTATGGTCACTCAAAAACACCATTTTTGCTTTATTGCGAAAATCGATTGATTTCATCATGGGTTGGATAGCTTGAACTCCACCTTGAGGTTAGCCTTAGGCCTAGTTGTGTTAGAAGCCTCTAGAACTTTTAGGCAAGTGGGGGAGTTATTTCTTTTTAGAGATGGTTGAGTTTGTGATCTTATTTAGAGGCAATTTTGAGGAGGTTTGGAGTGTTCACCCAACCTCTACTTTTAGAGTGAAAATCAGGATTGAAGGAGAAGGAGAAGGAGAAGGAGAAGGAAGGGAATGCTCATCTCAAACTTGTTCTATTGCCATAACCCAAATTTGAAGGTAGGAATACTTCACCTCATTTTGTTCATGTTGTGCTTCATGTTTCAATTTTATTGTTTATGCACATGTTCGTGTGTGTGTTGAGTATGTTGGGAGGGTTTGAAACAGATTAACTTAAATGTCTTTCCTTTGTATTTTTGCTTTGAATTTCAAAGGGATTGTATACGTGTATTGGCATTACTCACCCTCGGATAGGGCAGAAGTGGCCATGTACAGGGAAAGGTCTTTAGTTGGACTCTGACAGTGTAGAGTCTCTTCTCAGGACGAGAAGAGGGAGAGAGGGTAGGGTGTTATGGGCCCCTACTTGTCAACACAAACCACGTATGAGTTTTGGAATGTAAGAATGGAAGAACAGAAGTTCTTGAGTTATAGCCCCGAAAGGGCACCTATTTTGGTGGTGTGCCTGATGTCTCCTGTCGAAAAAATCCACCTTCTCCCTAGTCTAGTTCAATGTCAAACCTGTTGTGTAAACTCGGGATGGGAGTCAATGTCTGATTTGGTCTTCATGTTATGATTGGTTGTCTCCTGGTCAGTTTTCATTCTCTCGACGATCACTGTGATGTATTGGAGAGTTCGTTCTTTTCTATGTTTAAAAAAAAATTAGAGTTATAATTGTCTAAATTATTATTAGAATTATTGAGTTATATTGTTGTTAATATTTTGTTCAAAATAATGTTATAACGTACATATTAACACTATTTTAAGGGTAGTCGTAAATTGTGTTTGTTAGTGGGTCTGGTATTCTTTTATGTTGTTAGTATAATATTTTAAATGTAAATAAAAGTAATAAGGTGTTAGATTTCAAATTAATGTTAGATGAGTAAGTTTTGTTAAAAAAAAATTTTGCTAGTATTATTTTGAAGTAATTTTAATTATTATGTTTTTAAATATTAGTTATTTAGTACATTTTAGTTAGAATGTTCGTATGTTAGATTATATTTAAAAATTTAGTATCATTATTGATTTGAAAAGGTTGTCTAAGATAAATTAGCTGCTGTATTTAACCCATTTTCAAATATATTTAGATTTATTATTTTAAGTGGTTATATCGTTCTTAAATCAAAGGTTAGTGTTATTGTATCTTAAAATGTTTTAGATTAGTAAAGGTTGTAAAATTAAGTTAGATTATTAGATTAAATTTTAAGTGTTGAATATATATCTAGATAGTTGTTTATTATTGCGAGTTTACGATAATTTGGTTTAATTGTGTTTAATTATAATATATTACCTTAAAATCAAAGCAATAATGAAAAAAAAGATGAAATCAATTTAATAACGAATGCTTAGATTTAACAACCTTTTCACACTCATCGATGATAAACTTGAATGGAAATGACAGGTCATCGTTAGGAGATCCCATATCTGTTTCTCATTTTACCTATACTTTAACGTGTGCATCTAAACTTTTCAAGCTTTGTGGTGTTATTGATCTAAAAATAAAATAAAATTTGTTGGTGTGTTTTTGCCCCAATTCTTTGGCATGACAGAATAGCTCAATCAAATTGAAAATTTTAAGAAGTCATTTTGATTTAGAAATTTCAGCTCTCATGAAGTTGTAAATTTCAATAAAATGGTAGGATAAAATCTATCACACACGCTCCTGAAATTATCTCTATCAAAATATTTATATTATTTCACAATGTATAACAACAACAACGATCAATTGAATCTTCAGTTTGAAAGCCTTCGATTCCACCATTTTACTTCGCGCGATTTAATTGAAGTTGAAATCTGATAGTTATTTTTTTTCTTAATAGTTCCTTCAACTTCTTGGCTCCACCATTTTTCTTTACATATTTAGTTAAAACTGGAGTGTGAAGATCATTTATGTTTGTAAGCTCTTATTAATATTCCTTACTACTACCTTTTCCCTCCCTTTTCATGAACATTTTTGGGTTGCCCAGAAAATAGAATTCTCAAAAATTTGAGAAATGTTACAAAGATTAGAAAGAGTGCACAAGTTTTAACTATTAAACCCTCTACTCCATCAATGCAATTGATAAAAATAAAACTAGGTTTCATTATTTAACAAACTTCATCACCGCCATGAATTTTCATTTAAATTATTATTTCAACTCTACATTAGCTCCCCCTATTGTAATAAATGTAATAATCCATTATTAGCTACTTCTCAACCATTAGAACTGAAAGTTGCAAATTTATTGGACTACTATACAAGATGAAGACCTGCATTTTATCACAGTGTAATAGATGTATCTCTATTTTCTTGCCCTATAATAGAGAATTTTACAAAATTAAAGAAGTTAATAACCTTTGGACTTTCTTCATCACTACACAAATTGACATCTTGTATCAAGAAAATAAATAATTTTTTGAATATAAAAAGCAGCAAGAGGGCGCTGACCCATCATACAAACAAAAAACATTAGAAAATGTTAGAAATAAAAGAACCTAGTGCCAAACAACGAGAAAAAAAAACCTCAACTAAAGTCCACCTCTGTAAAAAACAAAGGTTCAAATGCGGAAAACCCACCAACCTATGGAATGGATAGATCCATCACTGCTAACTGCTAACCCATCAAAGAGTCCCAGATCTGACAAACCCAGAAGCAAGGCACCCCTGGTAGAACCATGAAAAAGAAAAAAATATGACTTCCCACATGAAAAAACAAAGAGGGCATCATCAAGGAAGATTCCCCACTGACCCAACAGGACACCAATAAGACCAGAGATCCTCCCTCCATCGAGAAACACCTCTGAGAAGCGAGCATCCCGTGGGTCAAAAAATCCCCCGAAATAAAGAAGCATGGTCCATTACTCTGCAAAAACCACTGCCATACCATGGAAGAACCAATGAGACACATGTTTGAGAAGCACCCCCCATTCGTCTGGTGTGGCATCATCAGAGCCCTCTCTCCCTCCATCGTTGGCCCACTCACTGTAAGAAAATGCAGCTTGCCTCGCAGTCATCCCCGCTCCAAGATAATAGTATTAAGGAAAGAAATAAGTTAACTGAAAAAAAAAAAACATTTGAATTCTAAGTTGTGTTTCGAATGGGGTAACTCGTGACAATTGCTTCTTATTAGCATACAATATAGACCCCTATTGTAAGAGATACTATTCCATTCCTTGTTAATGCATCTAGTATCTAGCAGAGAGATTTATACATTTTGTTATACCATAGCAATACGAAATCATACATCTTCATCTCCATCTTTTCATGAAACAAAGACGCAAATTATGTATCAATCAAGGGAACGGAGCCGCAAGATCTAGAATTGTAGAACATTAAAGTTCGTATCATGACATGTTTCATTTGTGAGGATGTTAGTTTACCATCATAGAAATTCTCACACTCATACCTTTGGATAGCTGATTATAGCTCATTAAGCTTTGCAAGCTTTTGGAGATAACTACCAAGTAATATTGAATTGATCTAACCGTTAAAGTTTTCAAATGAATGTACATGTGATATATAAACGTGTACATCTATTACATTCGATTTGGAAATGTAGCTTGTGCTCTCTATGAGATATCTCTTTGTATAGGTTCGCGTGTTCTATATAATGCTTTTCTTCGTCCCAACTGCACTTCTTATGGGCCGAAGCATGATTTGTTGGGTACATGCCTTCAAATTCACAAAGTAGACTCTGTCTCCTTCAGGTTTCTCAAATATGATTGGCCAGATCTTACTATCTCCTATACATGACTTGGATTCCGTACTTAGATAATTTGATATTACACATTCTAGTAACACCTTAGATAGTGCCTCCACACATTCTAAGAATCTAGTTTTGCATGAGCTTTATTATAGAGCTTAAGCATGCATTCGATTGAGTAACACAATAGATGTAAAGTCCAATATAGTTAATTCTAATTTTTAAGGAACCCTATACTAGAAATATAGTGAATGCATAAAACATATTATAAAAGAAATATTTAATTGTCAAATTTATAAGCTATATCAGAATTGAGTAAAATTCATTTGTAAATATTTATTCATTGTTTTATTATTTTAATAACATAACGAACAGAAGGCAGTTATTTGTATTATAGATATACTAACCTCGTTATTTAGAACTATTCAAAATAAGTCTAGAACCAATTTTCTTTGTTGAAACGTGTCCCATAAATAGTGCGAGAACGCGATAATGATATTGAGTACTTTTATTTGACTACAATTTTTTTTAATAAAGAAAATACACCGGCACGGAGATTAGAGCCACACTCTGGTACATTTATTCCAAGGAATGGAAAAGAAAAAGGGTGAATAATAAAGAGGGTCTCCCCACGCCTTGTTCTAGTGTTCTTTTATTTATTGAATAGATTGGATGATGCAACGAATTGAGTTGAGCATTGAGCATTGAGCATGGGAATGCTATGCGAATTGCTTCTGAATGTAAACCACGAGCTGTTGGGTGATGCGGAAGGCCTTGCTGAGCACGGAATCGGGGAGAGGGGGGTTCGCGCCAAAGAGAGAATTGGCGATTGTCTGCACTCCCGGGAGCTGGCTGCTCAAAGCAGCGATGGCCACCGCATTCTCCTTCCCCACATTCTGCTGGAAATGCACGAGCGCCTTGGGGAAGACGAACACGTCTCCCTTTTCCAACGTCTTGCTGAAGAAGGTGTTGTTGGTGTCGATAAACCCTACAAAGAGCTCGCCTTCCGCTAGAAAGAGAACCTCGGTGGCTCTGGGGTGGGTGTGAGGAGGATTAATTCCACCCACTGCGTAGTCGATGCGGACCAGAGATATTCCCAACGTGTTCAGCCCCGGTATCTGCATTACGTTGGCAGGGGTCACGTTGGAGCTAACTGCATTGTCGGTGTTCCCCGCCTGCGCCAGCCCCCTGAAGAAGAAGTCCTCTGCCGATGCATCCTTGGCCTCTTTGCAAACGAATCCGTTCACCTTAACTGATCAATACAATTTGTTACTGTTTGCGGTAGTTATAATCACACCAATCATTAATAATCACATAAACGATTAATATTGCTGCACTCACCTTCGCTGTCCAGGACTGCGACGCAGAAATCTTGCAAGGGATCGGCATCCGCCGCCATCACATCTTCACTGTAACAACACATCAACAGGAAGAGTCCCAACGACAATTGCAAGCAAATCATCATTCCCTTCGCCATTTTATGCTGGAGAGTCTCCAACAGAAGAGCTCAGGATATGGATGTGTGATTGAATATTTGTGTATATTACAAGACCATTACATGCCTATTATATAGGGGAAACATGCGAGGACTAATCCTTTCCCACGTAATTGTTTAATTGTAATATACTTCCAATATCATGCAATTGTTGACCTGTTATTTACGGACTGATTCATGCTGATGGAGTAATTGCTCATTACAATTGAGGGGACCAATTCATTTTTGACGTAGTCGTTAGTTATAATATATTTGGTTAGTAGGTGGTCTTTTCGTTTGCTCGAACTGATTCGGTAGATTTGTTCTTCCCATTCCTCTCTCTTTGTGCAGGAAAGTATATTCATCAACACGGAAATGTTTTCTGCGTATCCACAAAACAGATTCAAATGCTTTAGACTTGGTCGAGTGAGTACGTAAGGGCCCGTTCGGTGAGTGGAATAGGAATACGTATTGTATTCTGGAATAAAAAGTATTCCTGTTCTCCGTTTGGTTCAGCCAATACTTGATGGGAATTCGCGGACCCGAAAATTTATGTTTTCTAAAATTTAAAAAAATGGAATAGGAATACGTATTCCAATAACACCTATTTTGGTGGAATTGCAAAATCCCATTTTTGGGCCAAAAATGGAATACGTATTCCATTTTTACCTCGTATTCCAATCCCGTTTTGGTGCATCCAAACAAGGAATTCAAATTTTTTGGAATACGTATTCCTATTCCTCTCACCAAACGGGCCCTAAGTGTTAGAAAAGTTCCAGCCCTTCCCTTATTTGTGTAGGAACCCACCAACTCTGCAGCCTTGTTCACATTTTTCTCAGCCCGCTTTACATCGTACGATCACGCGCACCGAAGTTTTCGAAATATTAACCAACAGAAGGGCCCGGCTCTATAATATTGTTTTATTAAGTTTGGGATGATGAAATTTTCTTTCTTGTTATGGATTTTTCTATCCATATTTAGTTTTAGGCGATTCATTAGGGGAAGCCACCCCTTAATTTAGAGATTCAATCTCACCACAGGTTCACCCAAAACTTGAGAGTGTTTCCATGTTCCAAAAGGATAGCTTGACACCATATGTATCTCTCTATAGGTGCAATCTACAATAGGTTATTTCACCATTAGTTTATAGAGGCAAAATTTTTCTCGTGAACGAAATTGTTTATCTAGTTATATACAACATGTAATTAAATCAAATGACATAAAACAAATCTTTATCACAATCTATCTTGAGTGATATAAGTGACACATTCATTGTAGTGTGATAAAGGAATTAGATAAATAAATTCATAAAGGATAGAAATTAAAAATAATTCATTTTACGTTCTCAAGGATCATTAAAACTAATAATTGTACAGAATTTAAAGGAAAGAATAGGTGCACGTGTTTAGAAATTTTATAATGTTTATGAGACATGACCTCAAAATATTTTTAAAAATAAAGTAAAATAAGATAACTATATTATATTTAGATAGATTAGTCTTCCCTATGTATGTGACAACATAGTTGTAATTTATCTGTGAAATAAACTAAGATGAGCTTGAGCTCTGTTCACGTGCTGAACATAGATTGTTTGAGCACGACATCTTTGAATCCTAAGATTTTTAGTTGCAACTAATCCATACTTAAGTCACTGAATTGGCCTATCCGATTCGTCATTATCAAATATTACAAGTTAAACTTTTACGAAAGAATATTGTGAAATTTAATGACGCGAAAGAACATGGGTATTTGAAGGATCATGGTATGTCAAACTAGGTTCTTAAGTGGCAATGAAAATTCAGAAAATTAGTGTCAGGAAAGTTGACAAGTTTTTTTGGAATAAGTTATCATGTTATGCTAAAAATATGTATGAAAAGTGTTAGAATATTTATAATAACTGAGGGTGTGGGGTGAATTAGTTACCCAAGGTCGAGATGTACCAATTGAAAAATCAAACACTTAAACAACTCCAGATCTTATCATTTTATTGCTCGGTCTCCACTATAAATTTCTATTAACATTAGCTAGCGGTTCACTGTTCTAAAATAGCAGGCTTACAGAATGTAAACATTAGTCGATAAAATGCCACAATAAGATTCACATAAGTTTGTCACTAGGTTTGAACATGCAAGCCCAATTTAGGAAAAACCACCAACAACGTTTCACTAAGTTTCACTCTTCTTAAGCGGGCCCTGTTAGGAGCCAACCCTGTAAAAGTTTTCAATACAAACTATTAAATGTGACCTTGTTATTTGAAGGATTGAGTCACCCTATTAGAAGTGGCCTTGTTAAAGGAATTCAGAACATCCCATTAGAACGACAACTTATTAGAGGAATTACATAGACTGTTAGGTCACTATGACTGTTCGGTCAACCTTGATTAAAGGATTTCAAATACTGTTTACAATGGTTAGAAAGTAATAACCGGTTTGATCATTTAAGTATAACTCACTTTGCATGTACACATCTCAGTTCAGTTCTCATGTACCGATTCATTGTGTGGCCTCCATTGTCATCCCAGCTTTGATTTGCTTGGCAACCATTCAAGCAATCAGCCTTCACTTCCTCTCAACTCAATTCAACCTTCTGCTTAGATTCGCCAGTCAATAATGTCAACAATAACTCCAAATCTATGGAACTTGTTTACAAGCATACAGTCTCTCTGCTCATATAGAAATTTTACCCATGTACTTCTTTAAACAGGAAATCATGATCCTTTTCCTTTTAATCAACACTGCAGATCTTAGGATTTAGGATTCAATCCATCAAATAAATTATATATGATCACCATTTTGTTTATCTCTTCTTTTGTAGAAACTTCTCTTGGAATCCATCTCTTAGGCCGTTTACCTAATCCTCTCCTAGAATTAAATGATCAAACTCATTGATTCTTATCTCAACACGCTTTCCATATCCCAAGAAATCAACTTGGCCGGTTAGAAATTATGATTCGTCGCAAACAGTTAAGATGTTGTTCGTTGGGGAACACTGTGTTCTGACACTCAGTCATCATTGGGTTACTCGATTGCTATTAAATTTCTCACTCGACATATACACTGTCACTCGGTCGACACTGATGCTCGGTCAATACTGATTTTACTCGACACTTACTGTAGCCCAGTTGGCACTAGCATCACTTGGCATGTACATCAAAATTCTTTAGTCTTCTACTATGTTACTCTGTCAAGCCTATACATTTGATCTATCTTTTATCACACTTTCAAGACTTGATCGTTACTGGCTTCTCCTCTTGTAACATGATTTGAACAATCAATACATCTTGTCAAATTCCAACTAATCAAGTGTCAATTTTTAGTTTCCTCATCAAAACTCAACCTATCCTCTAGATGCTTCTGTTATGAACAACTTCTCAAATCCTCTTAATCAATCAAATAGATATGGCAGTTAGATCAGATAACACTATCTCACAAATAGGTTTGACATTAATGACAACAAAACAATTGTTTCAATTGTAGTTTCCAACAAGAAATTGTACAAAATTAAATCTAGTTTGTAATATGAAAATCATTTTCTGAAAGAATGATTTCTATATGATGAAACCTTTAAATTTGAATACATTAGTACAATTTTTCTTTATAAGAAGATTAGAAACAGGTGAATGGCTAACCATCTTAAACAAAGTCAAATGATAATTTTTTTTTTTTTACAAGATTCTAGATCTAAGTAATACAATTATGTTAGGATGTAGCACATATTTGTTTATAATTTATTTCTAAGAAATTAGATAATTACAAATTTTCCATTAATTTTTTTTTTGTAGAATATTAAATCTCATATTTGACCACCTTAAGTTATTATTGAATTCATCAAATTGATAACATTTTTTTTTTGTTATAGTAGGAGAAGCGTAAAATGTGACGTAATAATAAATATTTACAAAATGCGATATTATTTTTAAAAAATAGCTTCTTCTTTTTTTTTTTTCAATGAAGACTTATATTTCATATCGTCACTTTTTGGCATACCATGATCTCCTACATATCGACACAGTAAAAACAAAAATGTACACTATCTCCAAGGCAATTAGTTCTAAAATGAAGTATTGTGAAAACGATAAAATAGTGACAAGGAGAACATGACTTGGGAAATATATGAGGCAAATATCCATATTACAATTTCTCAATGAGTAAAAGTAGCTTGAAATATATTAATGTGAATGAAACAATAAACCTTACAAATCGAGGAGAATATTGAAGCTACGATGCGAAGGGGGAAATGATGGAACATAGAAGGACTATTTCTTACCAAGGTATATTTAGATCATAAAAAAATTATGCAATAAGTTATAATTGGTATAAGAGGGTTCTAGAAAGGGAAGGGCTTGACATGCACCAGATGAATGAGTTTCTACAACCTCATTGTAACGCAAACTTATAATTTTCCAAGTCTAGAAGTCATTTGATATAATTGATTTAAAATAAAATAAAGACAAACTAGAAAGAATCATAAAACATATACGTGGTTGATGAGTGAAAAAGAATGAAATATTAAATAGACAAGGGTATGTGCGTGTAGGTATACGGTAATCGTATTTTTATATGGAGCTAAATTAGACTCAAAGGGTAATTTTTTTCCAACTTTTGTTAGTATAGTTTCCCCTTGAATTATTCTACTAGCATTTGGGGGAAATGCCCCTTTCCTGGTGTATGAGAAAAATCCTTCTCATGCCCCTTTTCTAGGTATACAACGAGGTCAAGGGGTAACGACCTTGTGGGGGGTTTTTAGGGGCACCACCGCTAAAACTTCATCTGAATTTTATTATTATATTTTCTCTATTGGTTGTTATATTTATGATACAAATTTTGTAACCCACATAAATATTTTTAAAAAATATTAAACTTAGGATTTAAAAATGATTAATTTGTATAATATTTCAACACTCTATTGAGCTCTAAGGGATTGTAGATTAAAAATTGTTACATTCAATAGATAATAATATTGGACTCTATTTGGTGGGGGCAGCCTTAGATTGGATGAAACACGATCCATTATTGTGTCTTCTTGTTGGGCTTAATTTTCTAGTTGAGGTCAGACGAGGGTTAAATAATTTCTTGAAATTTTATTATTTCAACTAGTTTAATAGATATTATGGTGGCATGAATGACCCTTCAATCTTTAATTTTATTCAACAGCGTTTCATTATTTCATCTTTGTTGGAATTTTGGATTCCTAGAATTATAATTGACGATTCAAGGTATTTTCTATTTTATTTATACATACATGTGTACTCTTACTCATTCTATTTTTTTAGGGGCACCCTTATAATAATTATACAAGTTTGGATTGATTTGTTTGAGTAAAAAATATGCTAGTGTCTCAGTTTGACAAATTCCCAATAATTAATTTAGAAATAGATAATGCGTTTGTTAATACTTGGATAAACCTTATTATTTTATCCTATAGAATACGCATTTTTGAATATTTTCAAGGTTTCTATGATACAATATGACTCTTAGGCTAGTTTTACTAATACTCCTTACATTATTTAATTTAAGTTTTACTTTGATTGAGTGTATAATGTGGAACTCTCTATGCATTGCTTACTGTAAATGCTTTTATTTAGTACCTAAAATAAATATAGTCCTTGGTATCATTAGATGTAGAGAGTCGACATTGATATTATTATGTTATTATATTCTTTAAAAAAAAAAGGTTTCTTTACCTTTTGGCAAATCCTCTATTTATTGGTATCTTCCTTCACAAACTTGGGTCATGCAAAGAATAAATAATTATTTATGTGAATCCATGAAACCAAATACCTTGAAATGACTTTGTTACTATGGGATAAAACTCTATTATGGGTTGGTAAATTGGTTTGAAGTTATCATTTTAGTCTAGGACATCATCCCTATTCCAACCACGTGGGTGCCAACTAATAGTGAAATTATATGGGAAGTATGCCCTAGGAGGGTTGTGTGCATTCTTTTGTATCTGTTAAGAATATTATTATAAATATATGATGCATTCTTACCATTTTTTTTGTGAACCAAAATGATATGGTTCAGGATTTAATTGCTAAACCATAAATTTTATACGAATGACACATACTATACCATCAAACATATGCCTTTAATATTTAAAGCATTAAATAAAATTATTTTAATTTATATGCTACGATTACATCTTCATCTATATGATACAAGAAATAATATGTCGCTTTCCACTCAATATAGATCTAGATAAAGATTCATTTTATAGACTTTTGATTTAATTATATTAGTTATGTCACTTGATACACAATTGTATACATAATGAAAATCTCAACTTATAAATTAATGGAGAAACAAAAAGCACATGAGTGGATGTATGCAAATCCAAATCCCAAACCACATAAATAAAAGAATTTTTTTTTGGTTAGTAATGATTTAGTGTAGAATAACTAAAACTCATGACGGAATTACCGCAAGGCATTCAAAGGGATCTATATATAAATAGGATTTAGACATTTCATAACTTTTATGAGATATCCCATTAAATCAATTTAAAAATAAATTAAAATGGTCCATTATATCACGTTTTCGTATATTGATGTCCCTTATCTATGTGAAAACATACTTTTAGTTTCTCTATAAAACAGACAAAGGGGATCCTAAGTTCTATTGACACGTTGACCATAGATTCTTTGACCAATATATACTTAAACTCTCAATTTTTTAGTTATAGTTAATCCGTATTTGTGTCGTTGAATTGGAGTACTTGATTCATTGTTTTTTTAAAATTATAAATCTAATCCGTATAAGTTAATATTTTTTAATTTTATGACATGAAATAGTAAAAAATAAATGTAAGTAAACTTCAAGGGGACTACTTATAAAATGATGTATGGTGAAATTGAGAAGACAGTGGCAAGGGAAACATAAACTAGGCGAGATATTAGGAAATTATCCATATTATAATTTCTCAATTGGTAAGAGTAGCTCGAAATATCTTAACTTGAATAAAATAGTTAAACCTACAATTCAATGAGAACATTGAAATTATGATCCAAAGAGGGAAATGATGGAACCTAGAAGGATTGTTTCTTACTATGATACATGTAGATCATAAAGAGTATTAAAAAGTTATAATTGGTATAGGAGGGTCCTTGCAAGGGAAGGACTTGGTAGAGCCTATAAATTTGAGTTTTTACAACATCTCTGTTACATAAATTGATAATATTATACATCTTGAAGTCATTTAATACAACTAATAAAAAATAAAGTAGAGACAAACACGAGAGAATCGTAAAGGATTCACGTGGTTGATGAGTGAAAAAGAATAGAAAATTATATAGACAAGGGCCAAGTGCATGTAGGTACATGGTAATGAGGTTATTATTTGGAGCCTAATCTAACCGAAAATGTAAAATTTCCCCATCTTTATTAGCGTATTTCCCCCCTTAATCATTTAAATAGGGTCTGCGGACAGTGTCCTTGGGTTGCTTCCTCTTATAGTATAGGTCGGGTTCAAGGGGCAACATCCCCCAAAAGTTTGTCCAAATTTCAAATTATTTTACAACGGCATCAAAAGTTAGTTTTTCTATTGGCTGACATATTTCTAACCATAATTTTGTAATTGACACAAGTCTTGTTAAAATGTATTAGGGTTATGAATTTCATATGATAAATTTGTAGCATCTTTTAATAGTATTGAGTTGTAATGGATTATTGATTATAACTTTTTAGATTTAGTAGATTAATAATATTGGATTCTTTTGTTGGTGGATGTAGCCCAATATTGGGTGACCAACGATAAAATGTTGTGAGATCATCTCGTTGTGCCTAATTTTCTAATTTAGGTCACACGAGGGTCCTATTTCTATTTCTTAGTTTCTTATTGTTGTAACTAGTTTAATGGACAAGTTGGTAGTGTGTGCAGCCCTTTGATCTTCTATTTTATTCAGTACAATTTTATTACTTGATTTTTGTTAGAATTCTTGATGCCTATTTGTGTAATTGATGATTCAAGACATTCTCTATTTTATTTATACTCACGTGTGTACTCTTGCTCACTATGTGCCATTAGGAACACTATTATAATATAATTGATAGAAATTTAGATTCCATTAGTTGAGTAAAATATATGCTAGTGCATTAATTTGGCTGATTTCTAGGATTAATTGACAAAGAGATAATGTATTGGATGATATTTGGCTAAATATTATTATTTTATCTCGTTTTATATGTTTGTTGAATACTTCAGGCTTTCTATGATATAATTTGATGGTTAGGCAATGTTACTAATATTCTCGACTTAATTTAATTATATTTTCACCTTGATAACATTTTTTTTTCTTGTAGTACGAGAAGCATAAAATGTGATGTAATCATTCATATTTACAAAATGTGATACTTTTTAAAAAATTTAAAGGAAGAGGGCAAAAGTGTGATGATGTCTATAGAAAATAATAATTATATAATATTTCAATGGTTTGGATTGTACAGTGTAATATATAATCATGAAGAAGGAAAGTGTATGCCAAAATCTGCATAGAATTATAATTATAAATATTTTCACATTTTAAAACATTTTGTATGATTTGACATTAGGAAGGGAAAATGTATGCTAATATTTTAAAAAATGATCGTCAAATCATATTGTCTAATTTGAAGTTAGGCAATCTATATACTCATATTCACAAAAGACAATAATTATAAAATATTACATGCTAATATCTGCATAAATTAATAATTATGTAATATTTCAACGTTTTCAATATTTTAGATAATTTTATGTAACATGTGATTAAAAGGACATAAAATGTATTATAATAGATGAATAGAGAGTAATAATTACAAAATATTTGCGCAAATTTTTAAAACTATTTGCATTCAACGAAATTCTGTATCATCGGCTCGAAGCATTTCTGTTGCAGAACCCATGCCGCATCTTAAAATTCCAAGAATGTTCTTTTTTACATAAGAAATAATAAATGACATTTCCAAGCGTTAAAATACTTCTTCTTGTTAAATATTTGGGATTTAAAACAAATTAATCTTCCTAAAAATTGTAGTACAACTTATATTTGTTATTTTCCAAAAAGTTTGAGGCTGAGTTTTGTATATGACCGCTTTTGTTATTCCTACGTTAGATGCACCATCTCCTGTATGAGCACCAAATGTATCTCCCAGTACTACTTCAAGAGATTCGACCCTGCTGGGACTTGCGACATCCATTTCACTAGATGCTTTAAGGAATAATTTTACTAGATTGTTAAAATTAATAATCTGCCAAGCACTGATACCAACACGGTCAATTCTTCCAATGGAGCTTATGTGGTTTTTACATGGTAGACAAGTGACAGATTCATTTGAGGAACAATTTTAGGCCCCCCTTTCATTCTCTAAATGCTATGTAGCATAATATCCCGTGCATCCATTTATAATGCTTAGGCTACTTCCCACCAAAATATAAATAATGTGTGATCCATTGATATTTCAATAAATATATCACAAGTAATTATACTACATTGGATAGAGTGCTATTAGAAAGTTAGAAGAATCCTTTCCTAGGGGTAGATAGTAATTAATCAAATCAGACGTATCATGAATTATACATACAATAAAATATTATTTAATACGTCATTTAATTTCTATGAAATCATGCTGATTTAAAGATTTCCCATTTAATCGATGGTCAAATATAAATGATTCATTAAGCAACAATACTATATTTTAATTTAGGTTGCCTCATTCTTTTTCTAGGGTATCTTTTAGTTTTATGCTGGATAAAATTAGAGAAACAATATGGCTTCAGAGATCTGTGTCTTTTTTTGTAGATTTCATTTGGCATTGTGCATGAGCTTCATGTGCCTCTGTATGCTTGCATGTAAATAGAAGGATGAAACAGATGTGGCCAATATAGGGTAGACAAAAATTCAATACATGGAAAATATGGACACGTTTGGCTACAGGAATAAAAATATGGGAATAGGAATTATTATTCTGGTTTAGTTATTCTGGAATAGAAAATGAGAATAAGTATGTATTCCTATTCTTCATTTGGTTAGATGAAATTGAAATTGGAGTTTGAATAATAGATAAAGAAAGTCAACAGGCCAATTCTCGTGTGCCTTTTCACTCTTGATGGATGTTTCATTCTAGAGACCTTGAGGCTTCTAAGCGATGAATCACAATGAGGACTGAGGATGGAACTTGGATCTTGTCTTTAACAAAAACACGGTCTAGTCTTGCCAATTTGATATCTTGATTGACCTTGTCATTCTTGAAAATTAGGTTCCAATGAGCATCCTCACTTAGCTATTGGAGATGGAGGAAAACTTAACAGAAGAGACATCAACAACTTAGCTTCCCAGAATGATATGCCATGGTATGATTTGCAGCCAAGAATAGGGGAAACACCAGAAGAGCATAAGAAGTGTGAGGCATAATTGAAGTTACCGTATAAAGCTCTGAAGTCGTAGGATCACATTGTGAGATTTTTTCACGATTTCATTGTGTACGAGTCCAAGAGTATCTATGAAGGGAAAAAGGAAGAGGATGTTCGAGTTCCTTGTGATTTTCTTCATCGGTCAGGTAATAAGATGCTTCATGTCCCTAAACATTCTTGATGTTTTGGCATATGATCTCAGTATTCAAAATCAATGCCTTGAATCCAATAGTGGTTTTCCCAAGAGTGAAACCTCTGTTCAAAATTGGTCATTTTACAAATTTCTTTAGCAAACCAATTTCTCTGACTTGGGTGCTCTCGGTGAATCTCCTCATGGACATGAAATTTAAATTTTCATGAAATATGAGTAGATAAATTTAGGAAAGGAATACATATTCCAATTCCACCTATTTAGGTGGAATTACAAATGCTCAATTTTGGGCCAAAATGAGAATACGTATGAACCTATTCTCAATTTTGATTTGGTGCAACCAAAGGAAGGATTAGAAATTTTCATAATTTACATATGCCTAATACCTATTCCAGTCTAATTGCTACTGCCAAATGGGCCCTAGGAGAATACACCATGGAAAATAGGAGCATCTGGTGACAAATAATGTCAAGCTCTTTTTAGTAATTTTGCACGGTTAGTGCTGGCATTTCGGAGTTTGTGTTGGAAAAAAAAACTGCTATGATTTTCTTGTTAGGTTTACATAAATATAACTTGTGATAGACATTTGAGTATAGATCTGTGTACATTGCACAGCCTTCATAGTAGTTTGTGATTTCAATAATTGAAAATTTTGTAGATTTCTTGTGCTGAATTCATTGTTTGTGTATTCATTAAAACAAGACATTCTACTTTATGTTTGGGTATTCATTTAAAAAATATAATTTTTTCAATGGGTTTCAATAGATTTCATTTTTGATTGTTGTAAAAAACTTGTTTTCATGGGGAAAGATGTGAGGTCCCTCCTCACATGTACTTATTAAATATGCATCTCTCTGTTAAAACTGTTGTAGGAGATTAGAATGGATATGAAATAATGTTTAATGGTTTAGATGTCCTAATAAGAAGTGACATCCTAATACATTCGTGTTTTAAATATTCAGTGATTCATGAACAAACTACATTATCTCGACTGTTTAAACATTAAAATTTCACTAACGATGATACAAGGCTTTCTCACCTAATCATAAGGGTGTTGATTTTGATACCTGGACGATTAAGTTTTATGCTTCAGATAGTTCAGTATTCTTTTATTGGTGACGTAATGATGTTTAGGTATATACATGCCTAATGAGGATTATACTAGTACTTAATCTGAATTAATGAATAAGTTATGTTATTATTGATTATGTGATTTTTGATGATTAAATGTGAATAGAAATGAATTAAACAGTTAATTATATGAGAGATTCATGTAACTATCCAGATAAATTTTGAATATATGTATGTAATTTTCTTGAGCTATTGATATGCGTAATGAGTGTGTAGGGTATTTTAGCTGAGAAAATCTAACGGAGAAACAAAACTGAACCCTATGTACTGTTTGTGGAAACTATGGTTAAATTTGATGAAGGATACAAACCTTGTTGTTTGTATTTTATTTGTATTGTGAATTGAACGAATGTATCATTCTGTAATCAGTAAATGTTAATGTTTTGTAACAATGTTTTTATAGTGTCCCTTGACACTCGTGAATTGTATATGCATTCCAGCATGATAGTTAGGGTTAACCGAGTAACCTAAAGATCTAAGTCAGAGTAGCTTAGTGATCTTTTTGCTAATCAAGTTAGTAATCGATATTAATTACCCCTAATCCAGATTAGTGTTTAATCTACATTTTGAAGGTTGTTAGATAGTCCTAAAATTTCCTAGCCTTTAATAGGTCCCTAATTAATCCTAAAGACCTAAAAACATGAAATCTAAGTATCCAAGAGGAATGGGTATGGCTTGGGGGCATTTTCCACCCCCTTAGCCCCTTTTGTTGACTTTTATGGTCACTCAAAAACACCATTTTTGCTTTATTGCGAAAATCGATTGATTTCATCATGGGTTGGATAGCTTGAACTCCACCTTGAGGTTAGCCTTAGGCCTAGTTGTGTTAGAAGCCTCTAGAACTTTTAGGCAAGTGGGGGAGTTATTTCTTTTTAGAGATGGTTGAGTTTGTGATCTTATTTAGAGGCAATTTTGAGGAGGTTTGGAGTGTTCACCCAACCTCTACTTTTAGAGTGAAAATCAGGATTGAAGGAGAAGGAGAAGGAGAAGGAGAAGGAAGGGAATGCTCATCTCAAACTTGTTCTATTGCCATAACCCAAATTTGAAGGTAGGAATACTTCACCTCATTTTGTTCATGTTGTGCTTCATGTTTCAATTTTATTGTTTATGCACATGTTCGTGTGTGTGTTGAGTATGTTGGGAGGGTTTGAAACAGATTAACTTAAATGTCTTTCCTTTGTATTTTTGCTTTGAATTTCAAAGGGATTGTATACGTGTATTGGCATTACTCACCCTCGGATAGGGCAGAAGTGGCCATGTACAGGGAAAGGTCTTTAGTTGGACTCTGACAGTGTAGAGTCTCTTCTCAGGACGAGAAGAGGGAGAGAGGGTAGGGTGTTATGGGCCCCTACTTGTCAACACAAACCACGTATGAGTTTTGGAATGTAAGAATGGAAGAACAGAAGTTCTTGAGTTATAGCCCCGAAAGGGCACCTATTTTGGTGGTGTGCCTGATGTCTCCAGTCGAAAAAATCCATCTTCTCCCTAGTCTAGTTCAATGTCAAACCTGTTGTGTAAACTCGGGATGGGAGTCAATGTCTGATTCGGTCTTCATGTTATGATTGGTTGTCTCCTGGTCAGTTTTCATTCTCTCGACGATCACTGTGATGTATTGGAGAGTTCGTTCTTTTCTATGTTTAAAAAAAAATTAGAGTTATAATTGTCTAAATTATTATTAGAATTATTGAGTTATATTGTTGTTAATATTTTGTTCAAAATAATGTTATAACGTACATATTAACACTATTTTAAGGGTAGTCGTAAATTGTGTTTGTTAGTGGGTCTGGTATTCTTTTATGTTGTTAGTATAATATTTTAAATGTAAATAAAAGTAATAAGGTGTTAGATTTCAAATTAATGTTAGATGAGTAAGTTTTGTTAAAAAAAAATTTTGCTAGTATTATTTTGAAGTAATTTTAATTATTATGTTTTTAAATATTAGTTATTTAGTACATTTTAGTTAGAATGTTCGTATGTTAGATTATATTTAAAAATTTAGTATCATTATTGATTTGAAAAGGTTGTCTAAGATAAATTAGCTGCTGTATTTAACCCATTTTCAAATATATTTAGATTTATTATTTTAAGTGGTTATATCGTTCTTAAATCAAAGGTTAGTGTTATTGTATCTTAAAATGTTTTAGATTAGTAAAGGTTGTAAAATTAAGTTAGATTATTAGATTAAATTTTAAGTGTTGAATATATATCTAGATAGTTGTTTATTATTGCGAGTTTACGATAATTTGGTTTAATTGTGTTTAATTATAATATATTACCTTAAAATCAAAGCAATAATGAAAAAAAAGATGAAATCAATTTAATAACGAATGCTTAGATTTAACGACCTTTTCACACTCATCGATGATAAACTTGAATGGAAATGACAGGTCATCGTTAGGAGATCCCATATCTGTTTCTCATTTTACCTATACTTTAACGTGTGCATCTAAACTTTTTAAGCTTTGTGGTGTTATTGATCTAAAAATAAAATAAAATTTGTTGGTGTATTTTTGCCCCAATTCTTTGGCATGACAGAATAGCTCAATCAAATTGAAAATTTTAAGAAGTCATTTTGATTTAGAAATTTCAGTTCTCATGAAGTTGTAAATTTCAATAAAATGGTAGGATAAAATCTATCACACACGCTCCTGAAATTATCTCTATCAAAATATTTATATTATTTCACAATGTATAACAACAACAACGATCAATTGAATCTTCAGTTTGAAAGCCTTCGATTCCACCATTTTACTTCGCACGATTTAATTGAAGTTGAAATCTGATAGTTATTTTTTTTCTTAATAGTTCCTTCAACTTCTTGGCTCCACCATTTTTCTTTACATATTTAGTTAAAACTGGAGTGTGAAGATCATTTATGTTTGTAAGCTCTTATTAATATTCCTTACTACTACCTTTTCCCTCCCTTTTCATGAACATTTTTGGGTTGCCCAGAAAATAGAATTCTCAAAAATTTGAGAAATGTTACAAAGATTAGAAAGAGTGCACAAGTTTTAACTATTAAACCCTCTACTCCATCAATGCAATTGATAAAAATAAAACTAGGTTTCATTATTTAACAAACTTCATCACCGCCATGAATTTTCATTTAAATTATTATTTCAACTCTACATTAGCTCCCCCTATTGTAATAAATGTAATAATCCATTATTAGCTACTTCTCAACCATTAGAACTGAAAGTTGCAAATTTATTGGACTACTATACAAGATGAAGACCTGCATTTTATCACAGTGTAATAGATGTATCTCTATTTTCTTGCCCTATAATAGAGAATTTTACAAAATTAAAGAAGTTAATAACCTTTGGACTTTCTTCATCACTACACAAATTGACATCTTGTATCAAGAAAATAAATAATTTTTTGAATATAAAAAGCAGCAAGAGGGCGCTGACCCATCATACAAACAAAAAACATTAGAAAATGTTAGAAATAAAAGAACCTAGTGCCAAACAACGAGAAAAAAAAACCTCAACTAAAGTCCACCTCTGTAAAAAACAAAGGTTCAAATGCGAAAAACCCACCAACCTATGGAATGGATAGATCCATCACTGCTAACTGCTAACCCATCAAAGAGTCCCAGATCTGACAAACCCAGAAGCAAGGCACCCCTGGTAGAACCATGAAAAAGAAAAAAATATGACTTCCCACATGAAAAAACAAAGAGGGCATCATCAAGGAAGATTCCCCACTGACCCAACAGGACACCAATAAGACCAGAGATCCTCCCTCCATCGAGAAACACCTCTGAGAAGCGAGCATCCCGTGGGTCAAAAAATCCCCCGAAATAAAGAAGCATGGTCCATTACTCTGCAAAAACCACTGCCATACCATGGAAGAACCAATGAGACACATGTTTGAGAAGCACCCTCCATTCGTCTGGTGTGGCATCATCAGAGCCCTCTCTCCCTCCATCGTTGGCCCACTCACTGTAAGAAAATGCAGCTTGCCTCGCAGTCATCCCCGCTCCAAGATAATAGTATTAAGGAAAGAAATAAGTTAACTGAAAAAAAAAAAACATTTGAATTCTAAGTTGTGTTTCGAATGGGGTAACTCGTGACAATTGCTTCTTATTAGCATACAATATAGACCCCTATTGTAAGAGATACTATTCCATTCCTTGTTAATGCATCTAGTATCTAGCAGAGAGATTTATACATTTTGTTATACCATAGCAATACGAAATCATACATCTTCATCTCCATCTTTTCATGAAACAAAGACGCAAATTATGTATCAATCAAGGGAACGGAGCCGCAAGATCTAGAATTGTAGAACATTAAAGTTCGTATCATGACATGTTTCATTTGTGAGGATGTTAGTTTACCATCATAGAAATTCTCACACTCATACCTTTGGATAGCTGATTATAGCTCATTAAGCTTTGCAAGCTTTTGGAGATAACTACCAAGTAATATTGAATTGATCTAACCGTTAAAGTTTTCAAATGAATGTACATGTGATATATAAACGTGTACATCTATTACATTCGATTTGGAAATGTAGCTTGTGCTCTCTATGAGATATCTCTTTGTATAGGTTCGCGTGTTCTATATAATGCTTTTCTTCGTCCCAACTGCACTTCTTATGGGCCGAAGCATGATTTGTTGGGTACATGCCTTCAAATTCACAAAGTAGACTCTGTCTCCTTCAGGTTTCTCAAATATGATTGGCCAGATCTTACTATCTCCTATACATGACTTGGATTCCGTACTTAGATAATTTGATATTACACATTCTAGTAACACCTTAGATAGTGCCTCCACACATTCTAAGAATCTAGTTTTGCATGACCTTTATTATAGAGCTTAAGCATGCATTCGATTGAGTAACACAATAGATGTAAAGTCCAATATAGTTAATTCTAATTTTTAAGGAACCCTATACTAGAAATATAGTGAATGCATAAAACATATTATAAAAGAAATATTTAATTGTCAAATTTATAAGCTATATCAGAATTGAGTAAAATTCATTTGTAAATATTTATTCATTGTTTTATTATTTTAATAACATAACGAACAGAAGGCAGTTATTTGTATTATAGATATACTAACCTCGTTATTTAGAACTATTCAAAATAAGTCTAGAACCAATTTTCTTTGTTGAAACGTGTCCCATAAATAGTGCGAGAACGCGATAATGATATTGAGTACTTTTATTTGACTACAATTTTTTTTAATAAAGAAAATACACCGACACGGAGATTAGAGCCACACTCTGGTACATTTATTCCAAGGAATGGAAAAGAAAAAGGGTGAATAATAAAGAGGGTCTCCCCACGCCTTGTTCTAGTGTTCTTTTATTTATTGAATAGATTGGATGATGCAACGAATTGAGTTGAGCATTGAGCATTGAGCATGGGAATGCTATGCGAATTGCTTCTGAATGTAAACCACGAGCTGTTGGGTGATGCGGAAGGCCTTGCTGAGCACGGAATCGGGGAGAGGGGGGTTCGCGCCAAAGAGAGAATTGGCGATTGTCTGCACTCCCGGGAGCTGGCTGCTCAAAGCAGCGATGGCCACCGCATTCTCCTTCCCCACATTCTGCTGGAAATGCACGAGCGCCTTGGGGAAGACGAACACGTCTCCCTTTTCCAACGTCTTGCTGAAGAAGGTGTTGTTGGTGTCGATAAACCCTACAAAGAGCTCGCCTTCCGCTAGAAAGAGAACCTCGGTGGCTCTGGGGTGGGTGTGAGGAGGATTAATTCCACCCACTGCGTAGTCGATGCGGACCAGAGATATTCCCAACGTGTTCAGCCCCGGTATCTGCATTACGTTGGCAGGGGTCACGTTGGAGCTAACTGCATTGTCGGTGTTCCCCGCCTGCGCCAGCCCCCTGAAGAAGAAGTCCTCTGCCGATGCATCCTTGGCCTCTTTGCAAACGAATCCGTTCACCTTAACTGATCAATACAATTTGTTACTGTTTGCGGTAGTTATAATCACACCAATCATTAATAATCACATAAACGATTAATATTGCTGCACTCACCTTCGCTGTCCAGGACTGCGACGCAGAAATCTTGCAAGGGATCGGCATCCGCCGCCATCACATCTTCACTGTAACAACACATCAACAGGAAGAGTCCCAACGACAATTGCAAGCAAATCATCATTCCCTTCGCCATTTTATGCTGGAGAGTCTCCAACAGAAGAGCTCAGGATATGGATGTGTGATTGAATATTTGTGTATATTACAAGACCATTACATGCCTATTATATAGGGGAAACATGCGAGGACTAATCCTTTCCCACGTAATTGTTTAATTGTAATATACTTCCAATATCATGCAATTGTTGACCTGTTATTTACGGACTGATTCATGCTGATGGAGTAATTGCTCATTACAATTGAGGGGACCAATTCATTTTTGACGTAGTCGTTAGTTATAATATATTTGGTTAGTAGGTGGTCTTTTCGTTTGCTCGAACTGATTCGGTAGATTTGTTCTTCCCATTCCTCTCTCTTTGTGCAGGAAAGTATATTCATCAACACGGAAATGTTTTCTGCGTATCCACAAAACAGATTCAAATGCTTTAGACTTGGTCGAGTGAGTACGTAAGGGCCCGTTCGGTGAGTGGAATAGGAATACGTATTGTATTCTGGAATAAAAAGTATTCCTGTTCTCCGTTTGGTTCAGCCAATACTTGATGGGAATTCGCGGACCCGAAAATTTATGTTTTCTAAAATTTAAAAAAATGGAATAGGAATACGTATTCCAATAACACCTATTTTGGTGGAATTGCAAAATCCCATTTTTGGGCCAAAAATGGAATACGTATTCCATTTTTACCTCGTATTCCAATCCCGTTTTGGTGCATCCAAACAAGGAATTCAAATTTTTTGGAATACGTATTCCTATTCCTCTCACCAAACGGGCCCTAAGTGTTAGAAAAGTTCCAGCCCTTCCCTTATTTGTGTAGGAACCCACCAACTCTGCAGCCTTGTTCACATTTTTCTCAGCCCGCTTTACATCGTACGATCACGCGCACCGAAGTTTTCGAAATATTAACCAACAGAAGGGCCCGGCTCTATAATATTGTTTTATTAAGTTTGGGATGATGAAATTTTCTTTCTTGTTATGGATTTTTCTATCCATATTTAGTTTTAGGCGATTCATTAGGGGAAGCCACCCCTTAATTTAGAGATTCAATCTCACCACAGGTTCACCCAAAACTTGAGAGTGTTTCCATGTTCCAAAAGGATAGCTTGACACCATATGTATCTCTCTATAGGTGCAATCTACAATAGGTTATTTCACCATTAGTTTATAGAGGCAAAATTTTTCTCGTGAACGAAATTGTTTATCTAGTTATATACAACATGTAATTAAATCAAATGACATAAAACAAATCTTTATCACAATCTATCTTGAGTGATATAAGTGACACATTCATTGTAGTGTGATAAAGGAATTAGATAAATAAATTCATAAAGGATAGAAATTAAAAATAATTCATTTTACATTCTCAAGGATCATTAAAACTAATAATTGTACAGAATTTAAAGGAAAGAATAGGTGCACGTGTTTAGAAATTTTATAATGTTTATGAGACATGACCTCAAAATATTTTTAAAAATAAAGTAAAATAAGATAACTATATTATATTTAGATAGATTAGTCTTCCCTATGTATGTGACAACATAGTTGTAATTTATCTGTGAAATAAACTAAGATGAGCTTGAGCTCTGTTCACGTGCTGAACATAGATTGTTTGAGCACGACATCTTTGAATCCTAAGATTTTTAGTTGCAACTAATCGATACTTAAGTCACTGAATTGGCCTATCCGATTCGTCATTATCAAATATTACAAGTTAAACTTTTACGAAAGAATATTGTGAAATTTAATGACGCGAAAGAACATGGGTATTTGAAGGATCATGGTATGTCAAACTAGGTTCTTAAGTGGCAATGAAAATTCAGAAAATTAGTGTCAGGAAAGTTGACAAGTTTTTTTGGAATAAGTTATCATGTTATGCTAAAAATATGTATGAAAAGTGTTAGAATATTTATAATAACTGAGGGTGTGGGGTGAATTAGTTACCCAAGGTCGAGATGTACCAATTGAAAAATCAAACACTTAAACAACTCCAGATCTTATCATTTTATTGCTCGGTCTCCACTATAAATTTCTATTAACATTAGCTAGCGGTTCACTGTTCTAAAATAGCAGGCTTACAGAATGTAAACATTAGTCGATAAAATGCCACAATAAGATTCACATAAGTTTGTCACTAGGTTTGAACATGCAAGCCCAATTTAGGAAAAACCACCAACAACGTTTCACTAAGTTTCACTCTTCTTAAGCGGGCCCTGTTAGGAGCCAACCCTGTAAAAGTTTTCAATACAAACTATTAAATGTGACCTTGTTATTTGAAGGATTGAGTCACCCTATTAGAAGTGGCCTTGTTAAAGGAATTCAGAACATCCCATTAGAACGACAACTTATTAGAGGAATTACATAGACTGTTAGGTCACTATGACTGTTCGGTCAACCTTGATTAAAGGATTTCAAATACTGTTTACAATGGTTAGAAAGTAATAACCGGTTTGATCATTTAAGTATAACTCACTTTGCATGTACACATCTCAGTTCAGTTCTCATGTACCGATTCATTGTGTGGCCTCCATTGTCATCCCAGCTTTGATTTGCTTGGCAACCATTCAAGCAATCAGCCTTCACTTCCTCTCAACTCAATTCAACCTTCTGCTTAGATTCGCCAGTCAATAATGTCAACAATAACTCCAAATCTATGGAACTTGTTTACAAGCATACAGTCTCTCTGCTCATATAGAAATTTTACCCATGTACTTCTTTAAACAGGAAATCATGATCCTTTTCCTTTTAATCAACACTGCAGATCTTAGGATTTAGGATTCAATCCATCAAATAAATTATATATGATCACCATTTTGTTTATCTCTTCTTTTGTAGAAACTTCTCTTGGAATCCATCTCTTAGGCCGTTTACCTAATCCTCTCCTAGAATTAAATGATCAAACTCATTGATTCTTATCTCAACACGCTTTCCATATCCCAAGAAATCAACTTGGCCGGTTAGAAATTATGATTCGTCGCAAACAGTTAAGATGTTGTTCGTTGGGGAACACTGTGTTCTGACACTCAGTCATCATTGGGTTACTCGATTGCTATTAAATTTCTCACTCGACATATACACTGTCACTCGGTCGACACTGATGCTCGGTCAATACTGATTTTACTCGACACTTACTGTAGCCCAGTTGGCACTAGCATCACTTGGCATGTACGTCAAAATTCTTTAGTCTTCTACTATGTTACTCTGTCAAGCCTATACATTTGATCTATCTTTTATCACACTTTCAAGACTTGATCGTTACTGGCTTCTCCTCTTGTAACATGATTTGAACAATCAATACATCTTGTCAAATTCCAACTAATCAAGTGTCAATTTTTAGTTTCCTCATCAAAACTCAACCTATCCTCTAGATGCTTCTATTATGAACAACTTCTCAAATCCTCTTAATCAATCAAATAGATATGGCAGTTAGATCAGATAACACTATCTCACAAATAGGTTTGACATTAATGACAACAAAACAATTGTTTCAATTGTAGTTTCCAACAAGAAATTGTACAAAATTAAATCTAGTTTGTAATATGAAAATCATTTTCTGAAAGAATGATTTCTATATGATGAAACCTTTAAATTTGAATACATTAGTACAATTTTTCTTTATAAGAAGATTAGAAACAGGTGAATGGCTAACCATCTTAAACAAAGTCAAATGATAATATTTTTTTTTTAACAAGATTCTAGATCTAAGTAATACAATTATGTTAGGATGTAGCACATATTTGTTTATAATTTATTTCTAAGAAATTAGATAATTACAAATTTTCCATTAATTTTTTTTTTGTAGAATATTAAATCTCATATTTGACCACCTTAAGTTATTATTGAATTCATCAAATTGATAACATTTTTTTTTTGTTATAGTAGGAGAAGCGTAAAATGTGACGTAATAATAAATATTTACAAAATGCGATATTATTTTTAAAAAATAGCTTCTTCTTTTTTTTTTTTCAATGAAGACTTATATTTCATATCGTCACTTTTTGGCATACCATGATCTCCTACATATCGACACAGTAAAAACAAAAATGTACACTATCTCCAAGGCAATTAGTTCTAAAATGAAGTATTGTGAAAACGATAAAATAGTGACAAGGAGAACATGACTTGGGAAATATATGAGGCAAATATCCATATTACAATTTCTCAATGAGTAAAAGTAGCTTGAAATATATTAATGTGAATGAAACAATAAACCTTACAAATCGAGGAGAATATTGAAGCTACGATGCGAAGGGGGAAATGATGGAACATAGAAGGACTATTTCTTACCAAGGTATATAGAGATCATAAAAAAATTATGCAATAAGTTATAATTGGTATAAGAGGGTTCTAGAAAGGGAAGGGCTTGACATGCACCAGATGAATGAGTTTCTACAACCTCATTGTAACGCAAACTTATAATTTTCCAAGTCTAGAAGTCATTTGATATAATTGATTTAAAATAAAATAAAGACAAACTAGAAAGAATCATAAAACATATACGTGGTTGATGAGTGAAAAAGAATGAAATATTAAATAGACAAGGGTATGTGCGTGTAGGTATACGATAATCGTATTTTTATATGGAGCTAAATTAGACTCAAAGGGTAATTTTTTTCCAACTTTTGTTAGTATAGTTTCCCCTTGAATTATTCTACTAGCATTTGGGGGAAATGCCCCTTTCCTGGTGTATGAGAAAAATCCTTCTCATGCCCCTTTTCTAGGTATACAACGAGGTCAAGGGGTAACGACCTTGTGGGGGGTTTTTAGGGGTACCACCGCTAAAACTTCATTTGAATTTTATTATTATATTTTCTCTATTGGTTGTTATATTTATGATACAAATTTTGTAACCCACATAAATCTTTTTAAAAAATATTAAACTTAGGATTTAAAAATGATTAATTTGTATAATATTTCAACACTATTGAGCTCTAAGGGATTGTAGATTAAAAATTGTTACATTCAATAGATAATAATATTGGACTCTATTTGGTGGGGGCAGCCTTAGATTGGATGAAACACGATCCATTATTGTGTCCTCTTGTTGGGCTTAATTTTCTAGTTGAGGTCAGACGAGGGTTAAATAATTTCTTGAAATTTTATTATTTCAACTAGTTTAATAGATATTATGGTGGCATGAATGACCCTTCAATCTTTAATTTTATTCAACAGCGTTTCATTATTTCATCTTTGTTGGAATTTTGGATTCCTAGAATTATAATTGACGATTCAAGGTATTTTCTATTTTATTTATACATACATGTGTACTCTTACTCATTCTATTTTTTTAGGGGCACCCTTATAATAATTATACAAGTTTGGATTGATTTGTTTGAGTAAAAAATATGCTAGTGTCTCAGTTTGACAAATTCCCAATAATTAATTTAGAAATAGATAATGCGTTTGTTAATACTTGGATAAACCTTATTATTTTATCCTATAGAATACGCATTTTTGAATATTTTCAAGGTTTCTATGATACAATATGACTCTTAGGCTAGTTTTACTAATACTCCTTACATTATTTAATTTAAGTTTTACTTTGATTGAGTGTATAATGTGGAACTCTCTATGCATTGCTTACTGTAAATGCTTCTATTTAGTACCTAAAATAAATATAGTCCTTGGTATCATTAGATGTAGAGAGTCGACATTGATATTATTATGTTATTATATTCTTTAAAAAAAAAAGGTTTCTTTACCTTTTGGCAAATCCTCTATTTATTGGTATCTTCCTTCACAAACTTGGGTCATGCAAAGAATAAATAATTATTTATGTGAATCCATGAAACCAAATACCTTGAAATGACTTTGTTACTATGGGATAAAACTCTATTATGGGTTGGTAAATTGGTTTGAAGTTATCATTTTAGTCTAGGACATCATCCCTATTCCAACCACGTGGGTGCCAACTAATAGTGAAATTATATGGGAAGTATGCCCTAGGAGGGTTGTGTGCATTCTTTTTTATCTGTTAAGAATATTATTATAAATATATGATGCATTCTTACCATTTTTTTTGTGAACCAAAATGATATGGTTCAGGATTTAATTGCTAAACCATAAATTTTATACGAATGACACATACTATACCATCAAACATATGCCTTTAATATTTAAAGCATTAAATAAAATTATTTTAATTTATATGCTACGATTACATCTTCATCTATATGATACAAGAAATAATATGTCGCTTTCCACTCAATATAGATCTAGATAAAGATTCATTTTATAGACTTTTGATTTAATTATATTAGTTATGTCACTTGATACACAATTGTATACATAATGAAAATCTCAACTTATAAATTAATGGAGAAACAAAAAGCACATGAGTGGATGTATGCAAATCCAAATCCCAAACCACATAAATAAAAGAATTTTTTTTTGGTTAGTAATGATTTAGTGTAGAATAACTAAAACTCATGACGGAATTACCGCAAGGCATTCAAAGGGATCTATAGATAAATAGGATTTAGACATTTCATAACTTTTATGAGATATCCCATTAAATCAATTTAAAAATAAATTAAAATGGTCCATTATATCACGTTTTCATATATTGATGTCCCTTATCTATGTGAAAACATACTTTTAATTTCTCTATAAAACAGACAAAGGGGATCCTAAGTTCTATTGACACGTTGACCATAGATTCTTTGACCAATATATACTTAAACTCTCAATTTTTTAGTTATAGTTAATCCGTATTTGTGTCGTTGAATTGGAGTACTTGATTCATTGTTTTTTTAAAATTATAAATCTAATCCGTATAAGTTAATATTTTTTAATTTTATGACATGAAATAGTAAAAAATAAATGTAAGTAAACTTCAAGGGGACTACTTATAAAATGATGTATGGTGAAATTGAGAAGACAGTGGCAAGGGAAACATAAACTAGGCGAGATATTAGGAAATTATCCATATTATAATTTCTCAATTGGTAAGAGTAGCTCGAAATATCTTAACTTGAATAAAATAGTTAAACCTACAATTCAATGAGAACATTGAAATTATGATCCAAAGAGGGAAATGATGGAACCTAGAAGGATTGTTTCTTACTATGATACATGTAGATCATAAAGAGTATTAAAAAGTTATAATTGGTATAGGAGGGTCCTTGCAAGGGAAGGACTTGGTAGAGCCTATAAATTTGAGTTTTTACAACATCTCTGTTACATAAATTGATAATATTATACATCTTGAAGTCATTTAATACAACTAATAAAAAATAAAGTAGAGACAAACACGAGAGAATCGTAAAGGATTCACGTGGTTGATGAGTGAAAAAGAATAGAAAATTATATAGACAAGGGCCAAGTGCATGTAGGTACATGGTAATGAGGTTATTATTTGGAGCCTAATCTAACCGAAAATGTAAAATTTCCCCATCTTTATTAGCGTATTTCCCCCCTTAATCATTTAAATAGGGTCTGCGGACAGTGTCCTTGGGTTGCTTCCTCTTATAGTATAGGTCGGGTTCAAGGGGCAACATCCCCCAAAAGTTTGTCCAAATTTCAAATTATTTTACAATGGCATCAAAAGTTAGTTTTTCTATTGGCTGACATATTTCTAACCATAATTTTGTAATTGACACAAGTCTTGTTAAAATGTATTAGGGTTATGAATTTCATATGATAAATTTGTAGCATCTTTTAATAGTATTGAGTTGTAATGGATTATTGATTATAACTTTTTAGATTTAGTAGATTAATAATATTGGATTCTTTTGTTGGTGGATGTAGCCCAATATTGGGTGACCAACGATAAAATGTTGTGAGATCATCTCGTTGTGCCTAATTTTCTAATTTAGGTCACACGAGGGTCCTATTTCTATTTCTTAGTTTCTTATTGTTGTAACTAGTTTAATGGACAAGTTGGTAGTGTGTGCAGCCCTTTGATCTTCTATTTTATTCAGTACAATTTTATTACTTGATTTTTGTTAGAATTCTTGATGCCTATTTGTGTAATTGATGATTCAAGACATTCTCTATTTTATTTATACTCACGTGTGTACTCTTGCTCACTATGTGCCATTAGGAACACTATTATAATATAATTGATAGAAATTTAGATTCCATTAGTTGAGTAAAATATATGCTAGTGCGTTAATTTGGCTGATTTCTAGGATTAATTGACAAAGAGATAATGTATTGGATGATATTTGGCTAAATATTATTATTTTATCTCGTTTTATATGTTTGTTGAATACTTCAGGCTTTCTATGATATAATTTGATGGTTAGGCAATGTTACTAATATTCTCGACTTAATTTAATTATATTTTCACCTTGATAACATTTTTTTTTCTTGTAGTACGAGAAGCATAAAATGTGATGTAATCATTCATATTTACAAAATGTGATACTTTTTAAAAAATTTAAAGGAAGAGGGCAAAAGTGTGATGATGTCTATAGAAAATAATAATTATATAATATTTCAATGGTTTGGATTGTACAGTGTAATATATAATCATGAAGAAGGAAAGTGTATGCCAAAATCTGCATAGAATTATAATTATAAATATTTTCACATTTTAAAACATTTTGTATGATTTGACATTAGGAAGGGAAAATGTATGCTAATATTTTAAAAAATGATCGTCAAATCATATTGTCTAATTTGAAGTTAGGCAATCTATATACTCATATTCACAAAAGACAATAATTATAAAATATTACATGCTAATATCTGCATAAATTAATAATTATGTAATATTTCAACGTTTTCAATATTTTAGATAATTTTATGTAACATGTGATTAAAAGGACATAAAATGTATTATAATAGATGAATAGAGAGTAATAATTACAAAATATTTGCGCAAATTTTTAAAACTATTTGCATTCAACGAAATTCTGTATCATCGGCTCGAAGCATTTCTGTTGCAGAACCCATGCCGCATCTTAAAATTCCAAGAATGTTCTTTTTTACATAAGAAATAATAAATGACATTTCCAAGCGTTAAAATACTTCTTCTTGTTAAATATTTGGGATTTAAAACAAATTAATCTTCCTAAAAATTGTAGTACAACTTATATTTGTTATTTTCCAAAAAGTTTGAGGCTGAGTTTTGTATATGACCGCTTTTGTTATTCCTACGTTAGATGCACCATCTCCTGTATGAGCACCAAATGTATCTCCCAGTACTACTTCAAGAGATTCGACCCTGCTGGGACTTGCGACATCCATTTCACTAGATGCTTTAAGGAATAATTTTACTAGATTGTTAAAATTAATAATCTGCCAAGCACTGATACCAACACGGTCAATTCTTCCAATGGAGCTTATGTGGTTTTTACATGGTAGACAAGTGACAGATTCATTTGAGGAACAATTTTAGGCCCCCCTTTCATTCTCTAAATGCTATGTAGCATAATATCCCGTGCATCCATTTATAATGCTTAGGCTACTTCCCACCAAAATATAAATAATGTGTGATCCATTGATATTTCAATAAATATATCACAAGTAATTATACTACATTGGATAGAGTGCTATTAGAAAGTTAGAAGAATCCTTTCCTAGGGGTAGATAGTAATTAATCAAATCAGACGTATCATGAATTATACATACAATAAAATATTATTTAATACGTCATTTAATTTCTATGAAATCATGCTGATTTAAAGATTTCCCATTTAATCGATGGTCAAATATAAATGATTCATTAAGCAACAATACTATATTTTAATTTAGGTTGCCTCATTCTTTTTCTAGGGTATCTTTTAGTTTTATGCTGGATAAAATTAGAGAAACAATATGGCTTCAGAGATCTGTGTCTTTTTTTGTAGATTTCATTTGGCATTGTGCATGAGCTTCATGTGCCTCTGTATGCTTGCATGTAAATAGAAGGATGAAACAGATGTGGCCAATATAGGGTAGACAAAAATTCAATACATGGAAAATATGGACACGTTTGGCTACAGGAATAAAAATATGGGAATAGGAATTATTATTCTGGTTTAGTTATTCTGGAATAGAAAATGAGAATAAGTATGTATTCCTATTCTTCATTTGGTTAGATGAAATTGAAATTGGAGTTTGAATAATAGATAAAGAAAGTCAACAGGCCAATTCTCGTGTGCCTTTTCACTCTTGATGGATGTTTCATTCTAGAGACCTTGAGGCTTCTAAGCGATGAATCACAATGAGGACTGAGGATGGAACTTGGATCTTGTCTTTAACAAAAACACGGTCTAGTCTTGCCAATTTGATATCTTGATTGACCTTGTCATTCTTGAAAATTAGGTTCCAATGAGCATCCTCACTTAGCTATTGGAGATGGAGGAAAACTTAACAGAAGAGACATCAACAACTTAGCTTCCCAGAATGATATGCCATGGTATAATTGCTTTGGCTCACCCTTGCTCATATAATTTGTAGCCAAGAATAGGGGAAACACCAGAAGAGCATAAGAAGTGTGAGGCGTAATTGAAGTTACCGTATAAAGCTCTGAAGTCGTAGGATCACATTGTGAGATTTTTTCACGATTTCATTGTGTACGAGTCCAAGAGTATCTATGAAGGGAAAAAGGAAGAGGATGTTCGAGTTCCTTGTGATTTTCTTCATCGGTCAGGTAATAAGATGCTTCATGTCCCTAAACATTCTTGATGTTTTGGCATATGATCTCAGTATTCAAAATCAATGCCTTGAATCCAATAGTGGTTTTCCCAAGAGTGAAACCTCTGTTCAAAATTGGTCATTTTCCAAATTTCTTTAGCAAACCAATTTCTCTGACTTGGGTGCTCTCGGTGAATCTCCTCATGGACATGAAATTTAAATTTTCATGAAATATGAGTAGATAAATTTAGGAAAGGAATACATATTCCAATTCCACCTATTTAGGTGGAATTACAAATGCTCAATTTTGGGCCAAAATGAGAATACGTATGAACCTATTCTCAATTTTGATTTGGTGCAACCAAAGGAAGGATTAGAAATTTTCATAATTTACATATGCCTAATACCTATTCCAGTCTAATTGCTACTGCCAAATGGGCCCTAGGAGAATACACCATGGAAAATAGGAGCATCTGGTGACAAATAATGTCAAGCTCTTTTTAGTAATTTTGCACGGTTAGTGCTGGCATTTCGGAGTTTGTGTTGGAAAAAAAAACTGCTATGATTTTCTTGTTAGGTTTACATAAATATAACTTGTGATAGACATTTGAGTATAGATCTGTGTACATTGCACAGCCTTCATAGTAGTTTGTGATTTCAATAATTGAAAATTTTGTAGATTTCTTGTGCTGAATTCATTGTTTGTGTATTCATTAAAACAAGACATTCTACTTTATGTTTGGGTATTCATTTAAAAAATATAATTTTTTCAATGGGTTTCAATAGATTTCATTTTTGATTGTTGTAAAAAACTTGTTTTCATGGGGAAAGATGTGAGGTCCCTCCTCACATGTACTTATTAAATATGCATCTCTCTGTTAAAACTGTTGTAGGAGATTAGAATGGATATGAAATAATGTTTAATGGTTTAGATGTCCTAATAAGAAGTGACATCCTAATACATTCGTGTTTTAAATATTCAGTGATTCATGAACAAACTACATTATCTCGACTGTTTAAACATTAAAATTTCACTAACGATGATACAAGGCTTTCTCACCTAATCATAAGGGTGTTGATTTTGATACCTGGACGATTAAGTTTTATGCTTCAGATAGTTCAGTATTCTTTTATTGGTGACGTAATGATGTTTAGGTATATACATGCCTAATGAGGATTATACTAGTACTTAATCTGAATTAATGAATAAGTTATGTTATTATTGATTATGTGATTTTTGATGATTAAATGTGAATAGAAATGAATTAAACAGTTAATTATATGAGAGATTCATGTAACTATCCAGATAAATTTTGAATATATGTATGTAATTTTCTTGAGCTATTGATATGCGTAATGAGTGTGTAGGGTATTTTAGCTGAGAAAATCTAACGGAGAAACAAAACTGAACCCTATGTACTGTTTGTGGAAACTATGGTTAAATTTGATGAAGGATACAAACCTTGTTGTTTGTATTTTATTTGTATTGTGAATTGAACGAATGTATCATTCTGTAATCAGTAAATGTTAATGTTTTGTAACAATGTTTTTATAGTGTCCCTTGACACTCGTGAATTGTATATGCATTCCAGCATGATAGTTAGGGTTAACCGAGTAACCTAAAGATCTAAGTCAGAGTAGCTTAGTGATCTTTTTGCTAATCAAGTTAGTAATCGATATTAATTACCCCTAATCCAGATTAGTGTTTAATCTACATTTTGAAGGTTGTTAGATAGTCCTAAAATTTCCTAGCCTTTAATAGGTCCCTAATTAATCCTAAAGACCTAAAAACATGAAATCTAAGTATCCAAGAGGAATGGGTATGGCTTGGGGGCATTTTCCACCCCCTTAGCCCCTTTTGTTGACTTTTATGGTCACTCAAAAACACCATTTTTGCTTTATTGCGAAAATCGATTGATTTCATCATGGGTTGGATAGCTTGAACTCCACCTTGAGGTTAGCCTTAGGCCTAGTTGTGTTAGAAGCCTCTAGAACTTTTAGGCAAGTGGGGGAGTTATTTCTTTTTAGAGATGGTTGAGTTTGTGATCTTATTTAGAGGCAATTTTGAGGAGGTTTGGAGTGTTTACCCAACCTCTACTTTTAGAGTGAAAATCAGGATTGAAGGAGAAGGAGAAGGAGAAGGAGAAGGAAGGGAATGCTCATCTCAAACTTGTTCTATTGCCATAACCCAAATTTGAAGGTAGGAATACTTCACCTCATTTTGTTCATGTTGTGCTTCATGTTTCAATTTTATTGTTTATGCACATGTTCGTGTGTGTGTTGAGTATGTTGGGAGGGTTTGAAACAGATTAACTTAAATGTCTTTCCTTTGTATTTTTGCTTTGAATTTCAAAGGGATTGTATACGTGTATTGGCATTACTCACCCTCGGATAGGGCAGAAGTGGCCATGTACAGGGAAAGGTCTTTAGTTGGACTCTGACAGTGTAGAGTCTCTTCTCAGGACGAGAAGAGGGAGAGAGGGTAGGGTGTTATGGGCCCCTACTTGTCAACACAAACCACGTATGAGTTTTGGAATGTAAGAATGGAAGAACAGAAGTTCTTGAGTTATAGCCTCGAAAGGGCACCTATTTTGGTGGTGTGCCTGATGTCTCCTGTCGAAAAAATCCACCTTCTCCCTAGTCTAGTTCAATGTCAAACCTGTTGTGTAAACTCGGGATGGGAGTCAATGTCTGATTTGGTCTTCATGTTATGATTGGTTGTCTCCTGGTCAGTTTTCATTCTCTCGACGATCACTGTGATGTATTGGAGAGTTCGTTCTTTTCTATGTTTAAAAAAAAATTAGAGTTATAATTGTCTAAATTATTATTAGAATTATTGAGTTATATTGTTGTTAATATTTTGTTCAAAATAATGTTATAACGTACATATTAACACTATTTTAAGGGTAGTCATAAATTGTGTTTGTTAGTGGGTCTGGTATTCTTTTATGTTGTTAGTATAATATTTTAAATGTAAATAAAAGTAATAAGGTGTTAGATTTCAAATTAATGTTAGATGAGTAAGTTTTGTTAAAAAAAAATTTTGCTAGTATTATTTTGAAGTAATTTTAATTATTATGTTTTTAAATATTAGTTATTTAGTACATTTTAGTTAGAATGTTCGTATGTTAGATTATATTTAAAAATTTAGTATCATTATTGATTTGAAAAGGTTGTCTAAGATAAATTAGCTGCTGTATTTAACCCATTTTCAAATATATTTAGATTTATTATTTTAAGTGGTTATATCGTTCTTAAATCAAAGGTTAGTGTTATTGTATCTTAAAATGTTTTAGATTAGTAAAGGTTGTAAAATTAAGTTAGATTATTAGATTAAATTTTAAGTGTTGAATATATATCTAGATAGTTGTTTATTATTGCGAGTTTACGATAATTTGGTTTAATTGTGTTTAATTATAATATATTACCTTAAAATCAAAGCAATAATGAAAAAAAAGATGAAATCAATTTAATAACGAATGCTTAAATTTAACGACCTTTTCACACTCATCGATGATAAACTTGAATGGAAATGACAGGTCATCGTTAGGAGATCCCATATCTATTTCTCATTTTACCTATACTTTAACGTGTGCATCTAAACTTTTCAAGCTTTGTGGTGTTATTGATCTAAAAATAAAATAAAATTTGTTGGTGTGTTTTTGCCCCAATTCTTTGGCATGACAGAATAGCTCAATCAAATTGAAAATTTTAAGAAGTCATTTTGATTTAGAAATTTCAGTTCTCATGAAGTTGTAAATTTCAATAAAATGGTAGGATAAAATCTATCACACACGCTCCTGAAATTATCTCTATCAAAATATTTATATTATTTCACAATGTATAACAACAACAACGATCAATTGAATCTTCAGTTTGAAAGCCTTCGATTCCACCATTTTACTTCGCGCGATTTAATTGAAGTTGAAATCTGATAGTTATTTTTTTTCTTAATAGTTCCTTCAACTTCTTGGCTCCACCATTTTTCTTTACATATTTAGTTAAAACTGGAGTGTGAAGATCATTTATGTTTGTAAGCTCTTATTAATATTCCTTACTACTACCTTTTCCCTCCCTTTTCATGAACATTTTTGGGTTGCCCAGAAAATAGAATTCTCAAAAATTTGAGAAATGTTACAAAGATTAGAAAGAGTGCACAAGTTTTAACTATTAAACCCTCTACTCCATCAATGCAATTGATAAAAATAAAACCAGGTTTCATTATTTAACAAACTTCATCACCGCCATGAATTTTCATTTAAATTATTATTTCAACTCTACATTAGCTCCCCCTATTGTAATAAATGTAATAATCCATTATTAGCTACTTCTCAACCATTAGAACTGAAAGTTGCAAATTTATTGGACTACTATACAAGATGAAGACCTGCATTTTATCACAGTGTAATAGATGTATCTCTATTTTCTTGCCCTATAATAGAGAATTTTACAAAATTAAAGAAGTTAATAACCTTTGGACTTTCTTCATCACTACACAAATTGACATCTTGTATCAAGAAAATAAATAATTTTTTGAATATAAAAAGCAGCAAGAGGGCGCTGACCCATCATACAAACAAAAAACATTAGAAAATGTTAGAAATAAAAGAACCTAGTGCCAAACAACGAGAAAAAAAAACCTCAACTAAAGTCCACCTCTGTAAAAAACAAAGGTTCAAATGCGGAAAACCCACCAACCTATGGAATGGATAGATCCATCACTGCTAACTGCTAACCCATCAAAGAGTCCCAGATCTGACAAACCCAGAAGCAAGGCACCCCTGGTAGAACCATGAAAAAGAAAAAAATATGACTTCCCACATGAAAAAACAAAGAGGGCATCATCAAGGAAGATTCCCCACTGACCCAACAGGACACCAATAAGACCAGAGATCCTCCCTCCATCGAGAAACACCTCTGAGAAGCGAGCATCCCGTGGGTCAAAAAATCCCCCGAAATAAAGAAGCATGGTCCATTACTCTGCAAAAACCACTGCCATACCATGGAAGAACCAATGAGACACATGTTTGAGAAGCACCCTCCATTCGTCTAGTGTGGCATCATCAGAGCCCTCTCTCCCTCCATCGTTGGCCCACTCACTGTAAGAAAATGCAGCTTGCCTCGCAGTCATCCCCGCTCCAAGATAATAGTATTAAGGAAAGAAATAAGTTAACTGAAAAAAAAAAAACATTTGAATTCTAAGTTGTGTTTCGAATGGGGTAACTCGTGACAATTGCTTCTTATTAGCATACAATATAGACCCCTATTGTAAGAGATACTATTCCATTCCTTGTTAATGCATCTAGTATCTAGCAGAGAGATTTATACATTTTGTTATACCATAGCAATACGAAATCATACATCTTCATCTCCATCTTTTCATGAAACAAAGACGCAAATTATGTATCAATCAAGGGAACGGAGCCGCAAGATCTAGAATTGTAGAACATTAAAGTTCGTATCATGACATGTTTCATTTGTGAGGATGTTAGTTTACCATCATAGAAATTCTCACACTCATACCTTTGGATAGCTGATTATAGCTCATTAAGCTTTGCAAGCTTTTGGAGATAACTACCAAGTAATATTGAATTGATCTAACCGTTAAAGTTTTCAAATGAATGTACATGTGATATATAAACGTGTACATCTATTACATTCGATTTGGAAATGTAGCTTGTGCTCTCTATGAGATATCTCTTTGTATAGGTTCGCGTGTTCTATATAATGCTTTTCTTCGTCCCAACTGCACTTCTTATGGGCCGAAGCATGATTTGTTGGGTACATGCCTTCAAATTCACAAAGTAGACTCTGTCTCCTTCAGGTTTCTCAAATATGATTGGCCAGATCTTACTATCTCCTATACATGACTTGGATTCCGTACTTAGATAATTTGATATTACACATTCTAGTAACACCTTAGATAGTGCCTCCACACATTCTAAGAATCTAGTTTTGCATGAGCTTTATTATAGAGCTTAAGCATGCATTCGATTGAGTAACACAATAGATGTAAAGTCCAATATAGTTAATTCTAATTTTTAAGGAACCCTATACTAGAAATATAGTGAATGCATAAAACATATTATAAAAGAAATATTTAATTGTCAAATTTATAAGCTATATCAGAATTGAGTAAAATTCATTTGTAAATATTTATTCATTGTTTTATTATTTTAATAACATAACGAACAGAAGGCAGTTATTTGTATTATAGATATACTAACCTCGTTATTTAGAACTATTCAAAATAAGTCTAGAACCAATTTTCTTTGTTGAAACGTGTCCCATAAATAGTGCGAGAACGCGATAATGATATTGAGTACTTTTATTTGACTACAATTTTTTTTAATAAAGAAAATACACCGGCACGGAGATTAGAGCCACACTCTGGTACATTTATTCCAAGGAATGGAAAAGAAAAAGGGTGAATAATAAAGAGGGTCTCCCCACGCCTTGTTCTAGTGTTCTTTTATTTATTGAATAGATTGGATGATGCAACGAATTGAGTTGAGCATTGAGCATTGAGCATGGGAATGCTATGCGAATTGCTTCTGAATGTAAACCACGAGCTGTTGGGTGATGCGGAAGGCCTTGCTGAGCACGGAATCGGGGAGAGGGGGGTTCGCGCCAAAGAGAGAATTGGCGATTGTCTGCACTCCCGGGAGCTGGCTGCTCAAAGCAGCGATGGCCACCGCATTCTCCTTCCCCACATTCTGCTGGAAATGCACGAGCGCCTTGGGGAAGACGAACACGTCTCCCTTTTCCAACGTCTTGCTGAAGAAGGTGTTGTTGGTGTCGATAAACCCTACAAAGAGCTCGCCTTCCGCTAGAAAGAGAACCTCGGTGGCTCTGGGGTGGGTGTGAGGAGGATTAATTCCACCCACTGCGTAGTCGATGCGGACCAGAGATATTCCCAACGTGTTCAGCCCCGGTATCTGCATTACGTTGGCAGGGGTCACGTTGGAGCTAACTGCATTGTCGGTGTTCCCCGCCTGCGCCAGCCCCCTGAAGAAGAAGTCCTCTGCCGATGCATCCTTGGCCTCTTTGCAAACGAATCCGTTCACCTTAACTGATCAATACAATTTGTTACTGTTTGCGGTAGTTATAATCACACCAATCATTAATAATCACATAAACGATTAATATTGCTGCACTCACCTTCGCTGTCCAGGACTGCGACGCAGAAATCTTGCAAGGGATCGGCATCCGCCGCCATCACATCTTCACTGTAACAACACATCAACAGGAAGAGTCCCAACGACAATTGCAAGCAAATCATCATTCCCTTCGCCATTTTATGCTGGAGAGTCTCCAACAGAAGAGCTCAGGATATGGATGTGTGATTGAATATTTGTGTATATTACAAGACCATTACATGCCTATTATATAGGGGAAACATGCGAGGACTAATCCTTTCCCACGTAATTGTTTAATTGTAATATACTTCCAATATCATGCAATTGTTGACCTGTTATTTACGGACTGATTCATGCTGATGGAGTAATTGCTCATTACAATTGAGGGGACCAATTCATTTTTGACGTAGTCGTTAGTTATAATATATTTGGTTAGTAGGTGGTCTTTTCGTTTGCTCGAACTGATTCGGTAGATTTGTTCTTCCCATTCCTCTCTCTTTGTGCAGGAAAGTATATTCATCAACACGGAAATGTTTTCTGCGTATCCACAAAACAGATTCAAATGCTTTAGACTTGGTCGAGTGAGTACGTAAGGGCCCGTTCGGTGAGTGGAATAGGAATACGTATTGTATTCTGGAATAAAAAGTATTCCTGTTCTCCGTTTGGTTCAGCCAATACTTGATGGGAATTCGCGGACCCGAAAATTTATGTTTTCTAAAATTTAAAAAAATGGAATAGGAATACGTATTCCAATAACACCTATTTTGGTGGAATTGCAAAATCCCATTTTTGGGCCAAAAATGGAATACGTATTCCATTTTTACCTCGTATTCCAATCCCGTTTTGGTGCATCCAAACAAGGAATTCAAATTTTTTGGAATACGTATTACTATTCCTCTCACCAAACGGGCCCTAAGTGTTAGAAAAGTTCCAGCCCTTCCCTTATTTGTGTAGGAACCCACCAACTCTGCAGCCTTGTTCACATTTTTCTCAGCCCGCTTTACATCGTACGATCACGCGCACCGAAGTTTTCGAAATATTAACCAACAGAAGGGCCCGGCTCTATAATATTGTTTTATTAAGTTTGGGATGATGAAATTTTCTTTCTTGTTATGGATTTTTCTATCCATATTTAGTTTTAGGCGATTCATTAGGGGAAGCCACCCCTTAATTTAGAGATTCAATCTCACCACAGGTTCACCCAAAACTTGAGAGTGTTTCCATGTTCCAAAAGGATAGCTTGACACCATATGTATCTCTCTATAGGTGCAATCTACAATAGGTTATTTCACCATTAGTTTATAGAGGCAAAATTTTTCTCGTGAACGAAATTGTTTATCTAGTTATATACAACATGTAATTAAATCAAATGACATAAAACAAATCTTTATCACAATCTATCTTGAGTGATATAAGTGACACATTCATTGTAGTGTGATAAAGGAATTAGATAAATAAATTCATAAAGGATAGAAATTAAAAATAATTCATTTTACATTCTCAAGGATCATTAAAACTAATAATTGTACAGAATTTAAAGGAAAGAATAGGTGCACGTGTTTAGAAATTTTATAATGTTTATGAGACATGACCTCAAAATATTTTTAAAAATAAAGTAAAATAAGATAACTATATTATATTTAGATAGATTAGTCTTCCCTATGTATGTGACAACATAGTTGTAATTTATCTGTGAAATAAACTAAGATGAGCTTGAGCTCTGTTCACGTGCTGAACATAGATTGTTTGAGCACGACATCTTTGAATCCTAAGATTTTTAGTTGCAACTAATCCATACTTAAGTCACTGAATTGGCCTATCCGATTCGTCATTATCAAATATTACAAGTTAAACTTTTACGAAAGAATATTGTGAAATTTAATGACGCGAAAGAACATGGGTATTTGAAGGATCATGGTATGTCAAACTAGGTTCTTAAGTGGCAATGAAAATTCAGAAAATTAGTGTCAGGAAAGTTGACAAGTTTTTTTGGAATAAGTTATCATGTTATGCTAAAAATATGTATGAAAAGTGTTAGAATATTTATAATAACTGAGGGTGTGGGGTGAATTAGTTACCCAAGGTCGAGATGTACCAATTGAAAAATCAAACACTTAAACAACTCCAGATCTTATCATTTTATTGCTCGGTCTCCACTATAAATTTCTATTAACATTAGCTAGCGGTTCACTGTTCTAAAATAGCAGGCTTACAGAATGTAAACATTAGTCGATAAAATGCCACAATAAGATTCACATAAGTTTGTCACTAGGTTTGAACATGCAAGCCCAATTTAGGAAAAACCACCAACAACGTTTCACTAAGTTTCACTCTTCTTAAGCGGGCCCTGTTAGGAGCCAACCCTGTAAAAGTTTTCAATACAAACTATTAAATGTGACCTTGTTATTTGAAGGATTGAGTCACCCTATTAGAAGTGGCCTTGTTAAAGGAATTCAGAACATCCCATTAGAACGACAACTTATTAGAGGAATTACATAGACTGTTAGGTCACTATGACTGTTCGGTCAACCTTGATTAAAGGATTTCAAATACTGTTTACAATGGTTAGAAAGTAATAACCGGTTTGATCATTTAAGTATAACTCACTTTGCATGTACACATCTCAGTTCAGTTCTCATGTACCGATTCATTGTGTGGCCTCCATTGTCATCCCAGCTTTGATTTGCTTGGCAACCATTCAAGCAATCAGCCTTCACTTCCTCTCAACTCAATTCAACCTTCTGCTTAGATTCGCCAGTCAATAATGTCAACAATAACTCCAAATCTATGGAACTTGTTTACAAGCATACAGTCTCTCTGCTCATATAGAAATTTTACCCATGTACTTCTTTAAACAGGAAATCATGATCCTTTTCCTTTTAATCAACACTGCAGATCTTAGGATTTAGGATTCAATCCATCAAATAAATTATATATGATCACCATTTTGTTTATCTCTTCTTTTGTAGAAACTTCTCTTGGAATCCATCTCTTAGGCCGTTTACCTAATCCTCTCCTAGAATTAAATGATCAAACTCATTGATTCTTATCTCAACACGCTTTCCATATCCCAAGAAATCAACTTGGCCGGTTAGAAATTATGATTCGTCGCAAACAGTTAAGATGTTGTTCGTTGGGGAACACTGTGTTCTGACACTCAGTCATCATTGGGTTACTCGATTGCTATTAAATTTCTCACTCGACATATACACTGTCACTCGGTCGACACTGATGCTCGGTCAATACTGATTTTACTCGACACTTACTGTAGCCCAGTTGGCACTAGCATCACTTGGCATGTACGTCAAAATTCTTTAGTCTTCTACTATGTTACTCTGTCAAGCCTATACATTTGATCTATCTTTTATCACACTTTCAAGACTTGATCGTTACTGGCTTCTCCTCTTGTAACATGATTTGAACAATCAATACATCTTGTCAAATTCCAACTAATCAAGTGTCAATTTTTAGTTTCCTCATCAAAACTCAACCTATCCTCTAGATGCTTCTGTTATGAACAACTTCTCAAATCCTCTTAATCAATCAAATAGATATGGCAGTTAGATCAGATAACACTATCTCACAAATAGGTTTGACATTAATGACAACAAAACAATTGTTTCAATTGTAGTTTCCAACAAGAAATTGTACAAAATTAAATCTAGTTTGTAATATGAAAATCATTTTCTGAAAGAATGATTTCTATATGATGAAACCTTTAAATTTGAATACATTAGTACAATTTTTCTTTATAAGAAGATTAGAAACAGGTGAATGGCTAACCATCTTAAACAAAGTCAAATGATAATTTTTTTTTTTTTACAAGATTCTAGATCTAAGTAATACAATTATGTTAGGATGTAGCACATATTTGTTTATAATTTATTTCTAAGAAATTAGATAATTACAAATTTTCCATTAATTTTTTTTTTGTAGAATATTAAATCTCATATTTGACCACCTTAAGTTATTATTGAATTCATCAAATTGATAACATTTTTTTTTTGTTATAGTAGGAGAAGCGTAAAATGTGACGTAATAATAAATATTTACAAAATGCGATATTATTTTTAAAAAATAGCTTCTTCTTTTTTTTTTTTCAATGAAGACTTATATTTCATATCGTCACTTTTTGGCATACCATGATCTCCTACATATCGACACAGTAAAAACAAAAATGTACACTATCTCCAAGGCAATTAGTTCTAAAATGAAGTATTGTGAAAACGATAAAATAGTGACAAGGAGAACATGACTTGGGAAATATATGAGGCAAATATCCATATTACAATTTCTCAATGAGTAAAAGTAGCTTGAAATATATTAATGTGAATGAAACAATAAACCTTACAAATCGAGGAGAATATTGAAGCTACGATGCGAAGGGGGAAATGATGGAACATAGAAGGACTATTTCTTACCAAGGTATATTTAGATCATAAAAAAATTATGCAATAAGTTATAATTGGTATAAGAGGGTTCTAGAAAGGGAAGGGCTTGACATGCACCAGATGAATGAGTTTCTACAACCTCATTGTAACGCAAACTTATAATTTTCCAAGTCTAGAAGTCATTTGATATAATTGATTTAAAATAAAATAAAGACAAACTAGAAAGAATCATAAAACATATACGTGGTTGATGAGTGAAAAAGAATGAAATATTAAATAGACAAGGGTATGTGCGTGTAGGTATACGGTAATCGTATTTTTATATGGAGCTAAATTAGACTCAAAGGGTAATTTTTTTCCAACTTTTGTTAGTATAGTTTCCCCTTGAATTATTCTACTAGCATTTGGGGGAAATGCCCCTTTCCTGGTGTATGAGAAAAATCCTTCTCATGCCCCTTTTCTAGGTATACAACGAGGTCAAGGGGTAACGACCTTGTGGGGGGTTTTTAGGGGCACCACCGCTAAAACTTCATCTGAATTTTATTATTATATTTTCTCTATTGGTTGTTATATTTATGATACAAATTTTGTAACCCACATAAATATTTTTAAAAAATATTAAACTTAGGATTTAAAAATGATTAATTTGTATAATATTTCAACACTCTATTGAGCTCTAAGGGATTGTAGATTAAAAATTGTTACATTCAATAGATAATAATATTGGACTCTATTTGGTGGGGGCAGCCTTAGATTGGATGAAACACGATCCATTATTGTGTCTTCTTGTTGGGCTTAGTTTTCTAGTTGAGGTCAGACGAGGGTTAAATAATTTCTTGAAATTTTATTATTTCAACTAGTTTAATAGATATTATGGTGGCATGAATGACCCTTCAATCTTTAATTTTATTCAACAGCGTTTCATTATTTCATCTTTGTTGGAATTTTGGATTCCTAGAATTATAATTGACGATTCAAGGTATTTTCTATTTTATTTATACATACATGTGTACTCTTACTCATTCTATTTTTTTAGGGGCACCCTTATAATAATTATACAAGTTTGGATTGATTTGTTTGAGTAAAAAATATGCTAGTGTCTCAGTTTGACAAATTCCCAATAATTAATTTAGAAATAGATAATGCGTTTGTTAATACTTGGATAAACCTTATTATTTTATCCTATAGAATACGCATTTTTGAATATTTTCAAGGTTTCTATGATACAATATGACTCTTAGGCTAGTTTTACTAATACTCCTTACATTATTTAATTTAAGTTTTACTTTGATTGAGTGTATAATGTGGAACTCTCTATGCATTGCTTACTGTAAATGCTTTTATTTAGTACCTAAAATAAATATAGTCCTTGGTATCATTAGATGTAGAGAGTCGACATTGATATTATTATGTTATTATATTCTTTAAAAAAAAAAGGTTTCTTTACCTTTTGGCAAATCCTCTATTTATTGGTATCTTCCTTCACAAACTTGGGTCATGCAAAGAATAAATAATTATTTATGTGAATCCATGAAACCAAATACCTTGAAATGACTTTGTTACTATGGGATAAAACTCTATTATGGGTTGGTAAATTGGTTTGAAGTTATCATTTTAGTCTAGGACATCATCCCTATTCCAACCACGTGGGTGCCAACTAATAGTGAAATTATATGGGAAGTATGCCCTAGGAGGGTTGTGTGCATTCTTTTGTATCTGTTAAGAATATTATTATAAATATATGATGCATTCTTACCATTTTTTTTGTGAACCAAAATGATATGGTTCAGGATTTAATTGCTAAACCATAAATTTTATACGAATGACACATACTATACCATCAAACATATGCCTTTAATATTTAAAGCATTAAATAAAATTATTTTAATTTATATGCTACGATTACATCTTCATCTATATGATACAAGAAATAATATGTCGCTTTCCACTCAATATAGATCTAGATAAAGATTCATTTTATAGACTTTTGATTTAATTATATTAGTTATGTCACTTGATACACAATTGTATACATAATGAAAATCTCAACTTATAAATTAATGGAGAAACAAAAAGCACATGAGTGGATGTATGCAAATCCAAATCCCAAACCACATAAATAAAAGAATTTTTTTTTGGTTAGTAATGATTTAGTGTAGAATAACTAAAACTCATGACGGAATTACCGCAAGGCATTCAAAGGGATCTATAGATAAATAGGATTTAGACATTTCATAACTTTTATGAGATATCCCATTAAATCAATTTAAAAATAAATTAAAATGGTCCATTATATCACGTTTTCATATATTGATGTCCCTTATCTATGTGAAAACATACTTTTAATTTCTCTATAAAACAGACAAAGGGGATCCTAAGTTCTATTGACACGTTGACCATAGATTCTTTGACCAATATATACTTAAACTCTCAATTTTTTAGTTATAGTTAATCCGTATTTGTGTCGTTGAATTGGAGTACTTGATTCATTGTTTTTTTAAAATTATAGATCTAATCCGTATAAGTTAATATTTTTTAATTTTATGACATGAAATAGTAAAAAATAAATGTAAGTAAACTTCAAGGGGACTACTTATAAAATGATGTATGGTGAAATTGAGAAGACAGTGGCAAGGGAAACATAAACTAGGCGAGATATTAGGAAATTATCCATATTATAATTTCTCAATTGGTAAGAGTAGCTCGAAATATCTTAACTTGAATAAAATAGTTAAACCTACAATTCAATGAGAACATTGAAATTATGATCCAAAGAGGGAAATGATGGAACCTAGAAGGATTGTTTCTTACTATGATACATGTAGATCATAAAGAGTATTAAAAAGTTATAATTGGTATAGGAGGGTCCTTGCAAGGGAAGGACTTGGTAGAGCCTATAAATTTGAGTTTTTACAACATCTCTGTTACATAAATTGATAATATTATACATCTTGAAGTCATTTAATACAACTAATAAAAAATAAAGTAGAGACAAACACGAGAGAATCGTAAAGGATTCACGTGGTTGATGAGTGAAAAAGAATAGAAAATTATATAGACAAGGGCCAAGTGCATGTAGGTACATGGTAATGAGGTTATTATTTGGAGCCTAATCTAACCGAAAATGTAAAATTTCCCCATCTTTATTAGCGTATTTCCCCCCTTAATCATTTAAATAGGGTCTGCGGACAGTGTCCTTGGGTTGCTTCCTCTTATAGTATAGGTCGGGTTCAAGGGGCAACATCCCCCAAAAGTTTGTCCAAATTTCAAATTATTTTACAACGGCATCAAAAGTTAGTTTTTCTATTGGCTGACATATTTCTAACCATAATTTTGTAATTGACACAAGTCTTGTTAAAATGTATTAGGGTTATGAATTTCATATGATAAATTTGTAGCATCTTTTAATAGTATTGAGTTGTAATGGATTATTGATTATAACTTTTTAGATTTAGTAGATTAATAATATTGGATTCTTTTGTTGGTGGATGTAGCCCAATATTGGGTGACCAACGATAAAATGTTGTGAGATCATCTCGTTGTGCCTAATTTTCTAATTTAGGTCACACGAGGGTCCTATTTCTATTTCTTAGTTTCTTATTGTTGTAACTAGTTTAATGGACAAGTTGGTAGTGTGTGCAGCCCTTTGATCTTCTATTTTATTCAGTACAATTTTATTACTTGATTTTTGTTAGAATTCTTGATGCCTATTTGTGTAATTGATGATTCAAGACATTCTCTATTTTATTTATACTCACGTGTGTACTCTTGCTCACTATATGCCATTAGGAACACTATTATAATATAATTGATAGAAATTTAGATTCCATTAGTTGAGTAAAATATATGCTAGTGCGTTAATTTGGCTGATTTCTAAGATTAATTGACAAAGAGATAATGTATTGGATGATATTTGGCTAAATATTATTATTTTATCTCGTTTTATATGTTTGTTGAATACTTCAGGCTTTCTATGATATAATTTGATGGTTAGGCAATGTTACTAATATTCTCGACTTAATTTAATTATATTTTCACCTTGATAACATTTTTTTTTCTTGTAGTACGAGAAGCATAAAATGTGATGTAATCATTCATATTTACAAAATGTGATACTTTTTTAAAAATTTAAAGGAAGAGGGCAAAAGTGTGATGATGTCTATAGAAAATAATAATTATATAATATTTCAATGGTTTGGATTGTACAGTGTAATATATAATCATGAAGAAGGAAAGTGTATGCCAAAATCTGCATAGAATTATAATTATAAATATTTTCACATTTTAAAACATTTTGTATGATTTGACATTAGGAAGGGAAAATGTATGCTAATATTTTAAAAAATGATCGTCAAATCATATTGTCTAATTTGAAGTTAGGCAATCTATATACTCATATTCACAAAAGACAATAATTATAAAATATTACATGCTAATATCTGCATAAATTAATAATTATGTAATATTTCAACGTTTTCAATATTTTAGATAATTTTATGTAACATGTGATTAAAAGGACATAAAATGTATTATAATAGATGAATAGAGAGTAATAATTACAAAATATTTGCGCAAATTTTTAAAACTATTTGCATTCAACGAAATTCTGTATCATCGGCTCGAAGCATTTCTGTTGCAGAACCCATGCCGCATCTTAAAATTCCAAGAATGTTCTTTTTTACATAAGAAATAATAAATGACATTTCCAAGCGTTAAAATACTTCTTCTTGTTAAATATTTGGGATTTAAAACAAATTAATCTTCCTAAAAATTGTAGTACAACTTATATTTGTTATTTTCCAAAAAGTTTGAGGCTGAGTTTTGTATATGACCGCTTTTGTTATTCCTACGTTAGATGCACCATCTCCTGTATGAGCACCAAATGTATCTCCCAGTACTACTTCAAGAGATTCGACCCTGCTGGGACTTGCGACATCCGTTTCACTAGATGCTTTAAGGAATAATTTTACTAGATTGTTAAAATTAATAATCTGCCAAGCACTGATACCAACACGGTCAATTCTTCCAATGGAGCTTATGTGGTTTTTACATGGTAGACAAGTGACAGATTCATTTGAGGAACAATTTTAGGCCCCCCTTTCATTCTCTAAATGCTATGTAGCATAATATCCCGTGCATCCATTTATAATGCTTAGGCTACTTCCCACCAAAATATAAATAATGTGTGATCCATTGATATTTCAATAAATATATCACAAGTAATTATACTACATTGGATAGAGTGCTATTAGAAAGTTAGAAGAATCCTTTCCTAGGGGTAGATAGTAATTAATCAAATCAGACGTATCATGAATTATACATACAATAAAATATTATTTAATACGTCATTTAATTTCTATGAAATCATGCTGATTTAAAGATTTCCCATTTAATCGATGGTCAAATATAAATGATTCATTAAGCAACAATACTATATTTTAATTTAGGTTGCCTCATTCTTTTTCTAGGGTATCTTTTAGTTTTATGCTGGATAAAATTAGAGAAACAATATGGCTTCAGAGATCTGTGTCTTTTTTTGTAGATTTCATTTGGCATTGTGCATGAGCTTCATGTGCCTCTGTATGCTTGCATGTAAATAGAAGGATGAAACAGATGTGGCCAATATAGGGTAGACAAAAATTCAATACATGGAAAATATGGACACGTTTGGCTACAGGAATAAAAATATGGGAATAGGAATTATTATTCTGGTTTAGTTATTCTGGAATAGAAAATGAGAATAAGTATGTATTCCTATTCTTCATTTGGTTAGATGAAATTGAAATTGGAGTGTGAATAATAGATAAAGAAAGTCAACAGGCCAATTCTCGTGTGCCTTTTCACTCTTGATGGATGTTTCATTCTAGAGACCTTGAGGCTTCTAAGCGATGAATCACAATGAGGACTGAGGATGGAACTTGGATCTTGTCTTTAACAAAAACACGGTCTAGTCTTGCCAATTTGATATCTTGATTGACCTTGTCATTCTTGAAAATTAGGTTCCAATGAGCATCCTCACTTAGCTATTGGAGATGGAGGAAAACTTAACAGAAGAGACATCAACAACTTAGCTTCCCAGAATGATATGCCATGGTATGATTTGCAGCCAAGAATAGGGGAAACACCAGAAGAGCATAAGAAGTGTGAGGCATAATTGAAGTTACCGTATAAAGCTCTGAAGTCGTAGGATCACATTGTGAGATTTTTTCACGATTTCATTGTGTACGAGTCCAAGAGTATCTATGAAGGGAAAAAGGAAGAGGATGTTCGAGTTCCTTGTGATTTTCTTCATCGGTCAGGTAATAAGATGCTTCATGTCCCTAAACATTCTTGATGTTTTGGCATATGATCTCAGTATTCAAAATCAATGCCTTGAATCCAATAGTGGTTTTCCCAAGAGTGAAACCTCTGTTCAAAATTGGTCATTTTACAAATTTCTTTAGCAAACCAATTTCTCTGACTTGGGTGCTCTCGGTGAATCTCCTCATGGACATGAAATTTAAATTTTCATGAAATATGAGTAGATAAATTTAGGAAAGGAATACATATTCCAATTCCACCTATTTAGGTGGAATTACAAATGCTCAATTTTGGGCCAAAATGAGAATACGTATGAACCTATTCTCAATTTTGATTTGGTGCAACCAAAGGAAGGATTAGAAATTTTCATAATTTACATATGCCTAATACCTATTCCAGTCTAATTGCTACTGCCAAATGGGCCCTAGGAGAATACACCATGGAAAATAGGAGCATCTGGTGACAAATAATGTCAAGCTCTTTTTAGTAATTTTGCACGGTTAGTGCTGGCATTTCGGAGTTTGTGTTGGAAAAAAAAACTGCTATGATTTTCTTGTTAGGTTTACATAAATATAACTTGTGATAGACATTTGAGTATAGATCTGTGTACATTGCACAGCCTTCATAGTAGTTTGTGATTTCAATAATTGAAAATTTTGTAGATTTCTTGTGCTGAATTCATTGTTTGTGTATTCATTAAAACAAGACATTCTACTTTATGTTTGGGTATTCATTTAAAAAATATAATTTTTTCAATGGGTTTCAATAGATTTCATTTTTGATTGTTGTAAAAAACTTGTTTTCATGGGGAAAGATGTGAGGTCCCTCCTCACATGTACTTATTAAATATGCATCTCTCTGTTAAAACTGTTGTAGGAGATTAGAATGGATATGAAATAATGTTTAATGGTTTAGATGTCCTAATAAGAAGTGACATCCTAATACATTCGTGTTTTAAATATTCAGTGATTCATGAACAAACTACATTATCTCGACTGTTTAAACATTAAAATTTCACTAACGATGATACAAGGCTTTCTCACCTAATCATAAGGGTGTTGATTTTGATACCTGGACGATTAAGTTTTATGCTTCAGATAGTTCAGTATTCTTTTATTGGTGACGTAATGATGTTTAGGTATATACATGCCTAATGAGGATTATACTAGTACTTAATCTGAATTAATGAATAAGTTATGTTATTATTGATTATGTGATTTTTGATGATTAAATGTGAATAGAAATGAATTAAACAGTTAATTATATGAGAGATTCATGTAACTATCCAGATAAATTTTGAATATATGTATGTAATTTTCTTGAGCTATTGATATGCGTAATGAGTGTGTAGGGTATTTTAGCTGAGAAAATCTAACGGAGAAACAAAACTGAACCCTATGTACTGTTTGTGGAAACTATGGTTAAATTTGATGAAGGATACAAACCTTGTTGTTTGTATTTTATTTGTATTGTGAATTGAACGAATGTATCATTCTGTAATCAGTAAATGTTAATGTTTTGTAACAATGTTTTTATAGTGTCCCTTGACACTCGTGAATTGTATATGCATTCCAGCATGATAGTTAGGGTTAACCGAGTAACCTAAAGATCTAAGTCAGAGTAGCTTAGTGATCTTTTTGCTAATCAAGTTAGTAATCGATATTAATTACCCCTAATCCAGATTAGTGTTTAATCTACATTTTGAAGGTTGTTAGATAGTCCTAAAATTTCCTAGCCTTTAATAGGTCCCTAATTAATCCTAAAGACCTAAAAACATGAAATCTAAGTATCCAAGAGGAATGGGTATGGCTTGGGGGCATTTTCCACCCCCTTAGCCCCTTTTGTTGACTTTTATGGTCACTCAAAAACACCATTTTTGCTTTATTGCGAAAATCGATTGATTTCATCATGGGTTGGATAGCTTGAACTCCACCTTGAGGTTAGCCTTAGGCCTAGTTGTGTTAGAAGCCTCTAGAACTTTTAGGCAAGTGGGGGAGTTATTTCTTTTTAGAGATGGTTGAGTTTGTGATCTTATTTAGAGGCAATTTTGAGGAGGTTTGGAGTGTTCACCCAACCTCTACTTTTAGAGTGAAAATCAGGATTGAAGGAGAAGGAGAAGGAGAAGGAGAAGGAAGGGAATGCTCATCTCAAACTTGTTCTATTGCCATAACCCAAATTTGAAGGTAGGAATACTTCACCTCATTTTGTTCATGTTGTGCTTCATGTTTCAATTTTATTGTTTATGCACATGTTCGTGTGTGTGTTGAGTATGTTGGGAGGGTTTGAAACAGATTAACTTAAATGTCTTTCCTTTGTATTTTTGCTTTGAATTTCAAAGGGATTGTATACGTGTATTGGCATTACTCACCCTCGGATAGGGCAGAAGTGGCCATGTACAGGGAAAGGTCTTTAGTTGGACTCTGACAGTGTAGAGTCTCTTCTCAGGACGAGAAGAGGGAGAGAGGGTAGGGTGTTATGGGCCCCTACTTGTCAACACAAACCACGTATGAGTTTTGGAATGTAAGAATGGAAGAACAGAAGTTCTTGAGTTATAGCCCCGAAAGGGCACCTATTTTGGTGGTGTGCCTGATGTCTCCAGTCGAAAAAATCCATCTTCTCCCTAGTCTAGTTCAATGTCAAACCTGTTGTGTAAACTCGGGATGGGAGTCAATGTCTGATTCGGTCTTCATGTTATGATTGGTTGTCTCCTGGTCAGTTTTCATTCTCTCGACGATCACTGTGATGTATTGGAGAGTTCGTTCTTTTCTATGTTTAAAAAAAAATTAGAGTTATAATTGTCTAAATTATTATTAGAATTATTGAGTTATATTGTTGTTAATATTTTGTTCAAAATAATGTTATAACGTACATATTAACACTATTTTAAGGGTAGTCGTAAATTGTGTTTGTTAGTGGGTCTGGTATTCTTTTATGTTGTTAGTATAATATTTTAAATGTAAATAAAAGTAATAAGGTGTTAGATTTCAAATTAATGTTAGATGAGTAAGTTTTGTTAAAAAAAAATTTTGCTAGTATTATTTTGAAGTAATTTTAATTATTATGTTTTTAAATATTAGTTATTTAGTACATTTTAGTTAGAATGTTCGTATGTTAGATTATATTTAAAAATTTAGTATCATTATTGATTTGAAAAGGTTGTCTAAGATAAATTAGCTGCTGTATTTAACCCATTTTCAAATATATTTAGATTTATTATTTTAAGTGGTTATATCGTTCTTAAATCAAAGGTTAGTGTTATTGTATCTTAAAATGTTTTAGATTAGTAAAGGTTGTAAAATTAAGTTAGATTATTAGATTAAATTTTAAGTGTTGAATATATATCTAGATAGTTGTTTATTATTGCGAGTTTACGATAATTTGGTTTAATTGTGTTTAATTATAATATATTACCTTAAAATCAAAGCAATAATGAAAAAAAAGATGAAATCAATTTAATAACGAATGCTTAGATTTAACGACCTTTTCACACTCATCGATGATAAACTTGAATGGAAATGACAGGTCATCGTTAGGAGATCCCATATTTGTTTCTCATTTTACCTATACTTTAACGTGTGCATCTAAACTTTTCAAGCTTTGTGGTGTTATTGATCTAAAAATAAAATAAAATTTGTTGGTGTGTTTTTGCCCCAATTCTTTGGCATGACAGAATAGCTCAATCAAATTGAAAATTTTAAGAAGTCATTTTGATTTAGAAATTTCAGTTCTCATGAAGTTGTAAATTTCAATAAAATGGTAGGATAAAATCTATCACACACGCTCCTGAAATTATCTCTATCAAAATATTTATATTATTTCACAATGTATAACAACAACAACGATCAATTGAATCTTCAGTTTGAAAGCCTTCGATTCCACCATTTTACTTCGCACGATTTAATTGAAGTTGAAATCTGATAGTTATTTTTTTTCTTAATAGTTCCTTCAACTTCTTGGCTCCACCATTTTTCTTTACATATTTAGTTAAAACTGGAGTGTGAAGATCATTTATGTTTGTAAGCTCTTATTAATATTCCTTACTACTACCTTTTCCCTCCCTTTTCATGAACATTTTTGGGTTGCCCAGAAAATAGAATTCTCAAAAATTTGAGAAATGTTACAAAGATTAGAAAGAGTGCACAAGTTTTAACTATTAAACCCTCTACTCCATCAATGCAATTGATAAAAATAAAACTAGGTTTCATTATTTAACAAACTTCATCACCGCCATGAATTTTCATTTAAATTATTATTTCAACTCTACATTAGCTCCCCCTATTGTAATAAATGTAATAATCCATTATTAGCTACTTCTCAACCATTAGAACTGAAAGTTGCAAATTTATTGGACTACTATACAAGATGAAGACCTGCATTTTATCACAGTGTAATAGATGTATCTCTATTTTCTTGCCCTATAATAGAGAATTTTACAAAATTAAAGAAGTTAATAACCTTTGGACTTTCTTCATCACTACACAAATTGACATCTTGTATCAAGAAAATAAATAATTTTTTGAATATAAAAAGCAGCAAGAGGGCGCTGACCCATCATACAAACAAAAAACATTAGAAAATGTTAGAAATAAAAGAACCTAGTGCCAAACAACGAGAAAAAAAAACCTCAACTAAAGTCCACCTCTGTAAAAAACAAAGGTTCAAATGCGGAAAACCCACCAACCTATGGAATGGATAGATCCATCACTGCTAACTGCTAACCCATCAAAGAGTCCCAGATCTGACAAACCCAGAAGCAAGGCACCCCTGGTAGAACCATGAAAAAGAAAAAAATATGACTTCCCACATGAAAAAACAAAGAGGGCTTCACCCCTGTGAGCATCACCTAGATCCAATGAGTGCTAAGTGTTCCATTTATTCTCATGAGAGATGGATTCATGTTGAATCACTACTCATGAAACATGGGTCATCGAGTTTGACTCAAAATCACACAGTTAAATCCTGATATTCACATCACAATTTGACTAGCTGTGGAAATCATCTCCTACTTATCAATTGATGAGCTTAAGGGGCTTTCTAATGAATGGTTCATAAGGTGCAACACTTGGTGAAGGTTTTGCAAATGGGGTTGCAAGCTTTGGGTTTAACTGTGGAGGAAACTCTGTAGTTAAGCGCGCTCAGGCTGGAGTAGTACTGGGATGGGTGACCTCCCGGGAAGTCCCGGTGCTTCACCCCTGTGAGCATCACCTAGATCCAATGAGTGCTAAGTGTTCCATTTATTCTCATGAGAGATGGATTCATGTTGAATCACTACTCATGAAACATGGGTCATCGAGTTTGACTCAAAATCACACAGTTAAATCCTGATATTCACATCACAATTTGACTAGCTGTGGAAATCATCTCCTACTTATCAATTGATGAGCTTAAGGGGCTTTCTAATGAATGGTTCATAAGGTGCAACACTTGGTGAAGGTTTTGCAAATGGGGTTGCAAGCTTTGGGTTTAACTGTGGAGGAAACTCTGTAGTTAAGCGCGCTCAGGCTGGAGTAGTACTGGGATGGGTGACCTCCCGGGAAGTCCCGGTGCTTCACCCCTGTGAGCATCACCTAGATCCAATGAGTGCTAAGTGTTCCATTTATTCTCATGAGAGATGGATTCATGTTGAATCACTACTCATGAAACATGGGTCATCGAGTTTGACTCAAAATCACACAGTTAAATCCTGATATTCACATCACAATTTGACTAGCTGTGGAAATCATCTCCTACTTATCAATTGATGAGCTTAAGGGGCTTTCTAATGAATGGTTCATAAGGTGCAACACTTGGTGAAGGTTTTGCAAATGGGGTTGCAAGCTTTGGGTTTAACTGTGGAGGAAACTCTGTAGTTAAGCGCGCTCAGGCTGGAGTAGTACTGGGATGGGTGACCTCCCGGGAAGTCCCGGTGCTTCACCCCTGTGAGCATCACCTAGATCCAATGAGTGCTAAGTGTTCCATTTATTCTCATGAGAGATGGATTCATGTTGAATCACTACTCATGAAACATGGGTCATCGAGTTTGACTCAAAATCACACAGTTAAATCCTGATATTCACATCACAATTTGACTAGCTGTGGAAATCATCTCCTACTTATCAATTGATGAGCTTAAGGGGCTTTCTAATGAATGGTTCATAAGGTGCAACACTTGGTGAAGGTTTTGCAAATGGGGTTGCAAGCTTTGGGTTTAACTGTGGAGGAAACTCTGTAGTTAAGCGCGCTCAGGCTGGAGTAGTACTGGGATGGGTGACCTCCCGGGAAGTCCCGGTGCTTCACCCCTGTGAGCATCACCTAGATCCAATGAGTGCTAAGTGTTCCATTTATTCTCATGAGAGATGGATTCATGTTGAATCACTACTCATGAAACATGGGTCATCGAGTTTGACTCAAAATCACACAGTTAAATCCTGATATTCACATCACAATTTGACTAGCTGTGGAAATCATCTCCTACTTATCAATTGATGAGCTTAAGGGGCTTTCTAATGAATGGTTCATAAGGTGCAACACTTGGTGAAGGTTTTGCAAATGGGGTTGCAAGCTTTGGGTTTAACTGTGGAGGAAACTCTGTAGTTAAGCGCGCTCAGGCTGGAGTAGTACTGGGATGGGTGACCTCCCGGGAAGTCCCGGTGCTTCACCCCTGTGAGCATCACCTAGATCCAATGAGTGCTAAGTGTTCCATTTATTCTCATGAGAGATGGATTCATGTTGAATCACTACTCATGAAACATGGGTCATCGAGTTTGACTCAAAATCACACAGTTAAATCCTGATATTCACATCACAATTTGACTAGCTGTGGAAATCATCTCCTACTTATCAATTGAGGAGCTTAAGGGGCTTTCTAATGAATGGTTCATAAGGTGCAACACTTGGTGAAGGTTTTGCAAATGGGGTTGCAAGCTTTGGGTTTAACTGTGGAGGAAACTCTGTAGTTAAGCGCGCTCAGGCTGGAGTAGTACTGGGATGGGTGACCTCCCGGGAAGTCCCGGTGCTTCACCCCTGTGAGCATCACCTAGATCCAATGAGTGCTAAGTGTTCCATTTATTCTCATGAGAGATGGATTCATGTTGAATCACTACTCATGAAACATGGGTCATCGAGTTTGACTCAAAATCACACAGTTAAATCCTGATATTCACATCACAATTTGACTAGCTGTGGAAATCATCTCCTACTTATCAATTGATGAGCTTAAGGGGCTTTCTAATGAATGGTTCATAAGGTGCAACACTTGGTGAAGGTTTTGCAAATGGGGTTGCAAGCTTTGGGTTTAACTGTGGAGGAAACTCTGTAGTTAAGCGCGCTCAGGCTGGAGTAGTACTGGGATGGGTGACCTCCCGGGAAGTCCCGGTGCTTCACCCCTGTGAGCATCACCTAGATCCAATGAGTGCTAAGTGTTCCATTTATTCTCATGAGAGATGGATTCATGTTGAATCACTACTCATGAAACATGGGTCATCGAGTTTGACTCAAAATCACACAGTTAAATCCTGATATTCACATCACAATTTGACTAGTTGTGGAAATCATCTCCTACTTATCAATTGATGAGCTTAAGGGGCTTTCTAATGAATGGTTCATAAGGTGCAACACTTGGTGAAGGTTTTGCAAATGGGGTTGCAAGCTTTGGGTTTAACTGTGGAGGAAACTCTGTAGTTAAGCGCACTCAGGCTGGAGTAGTACTGGGATGGGTGACCTCCCGGGAAGTCCCGGTGCTTCACCCCTGTGAGCATCACCTAGATCCAATGAGTGCTAAGTGTTCCATTTATTCTCATGAGAGATGGATTCATGTTGAATCACTACTCATGAAACATGGGTCATCGAGTTTGACTCAAAATCACACAGTTAAATCCTGATATTCACATCACAATTTGACTAGCTGTGGAAATCATCTCCTACTTATCAATTGATGAGCTTAAGGGGCTTTCTAATGAATGGTTCATAAGGTGCAACACTTGGTGAAGGTTTTGCAAATGGGGTTGCAAGCTTTGGGTTTAACTGTGGAGGAAACTCTGTAGTTAAGCGCGCTCAGGCTGGAGTAGTACTGGGATGGGTGACCTCCCGGGAAGTCCCGGTGCTTCACCCCTGTGAGCATCACCTAGATCCAATGAGTGCTAAGTGTTCCATTTATTCTCATGAGAGATGGATTCATGTTGAATCACTACTCATGAAACATGGGTCATCGAGTTTGACTCAAAATCACACAGTTAAATCCTGATATTCACATCACAATTTGACTAGCTGTGGAAATCATCTCCTACTTATCAATTGATGAGCTTAAGGGGCTTTCTAATGAATGGTTCATAAGGTGCAACACTTGGTGAAGGTTTTGCAAATGGGGTTGCAAGCTTTGGGTTTAACTGTGGAGGAAACTCTGTAGTTAAGCGCGCTCAGGCTGGAGTAGTACTGGGATGGGTGACCTCCCGGGAAGTCCCGGTGCTTCACCCCTGTGAGCATCACCTAGATCCAATGAGTGCTAAGTGTTCCATTTATTCTCATGAGAGATGGATTCATGTTGAATCACTACTCATGAAACATGGGTCATCGAGTTTGACTCAAAATCACACAGTTAAATCCTGATATTCACATCACAATTTGACTAGCTGTGGAAATCATCTCCTACTTATCAATTGATGAGCTTAAGGGGCTTTCTAATGAATGGTTCATAAGGTGCAACACTTGGTGAAGGTTTTGCAAATGGGGTTGCAAGCTTTGGGTTTAACTGTGGAGGAAACTCTGTAGTTAAGCGCGCTCAGGCTGGAGTAGTACTGGGATGGGTGACCTCCCGGGAAGTCCCGGTGCTTCACCCCTGTGAGCATCACCTAGATCCAATGAGTGCTAAGTGTTCCATTTATTCTCATGAGAGATGGATTCATGTTGAATCACTACTCATGAAACATGGGTCATCGAGTTTGACTCAAAATCACACAGTTAAATCCTGATATTCACATCACAATTTGACTAGCTGTGGAAATCATCTCCTACTTATCAATTGATGAGCTTAAGGGGCTTTCTAATGAATGGTTCATAAGGTGCAACACTTGGTGAAGGTTTTGCAAATGGGGTTGCAAGCTTTGGGTTTAACTGTGGAGGAAACTCTGTAGTTAAGCGCGCTCAGGCTGGAGTAGTACTGGGATGGGTGACCTCCCGGGAAGTCCCGGTGCTTCACCCCTGTGAGCATCACCTAGATCCAATGAGTGCTAAGTGTTCCATTTATTCTCATGAGAGATGGATTCATGTTGAATCACTACTCATGAAACATGGGTCATCGAGTTTGACTCAAAATCACACAGTTAAATCCTGATATTCACATCACAATTTGACTAGCTGTGGAAATCATCTCCTACTTATCAAAGAGGGCATCATCAAGGAAGATTCCCCACTGACCCAACAGGACACCAATAAGACCAGAGATCCTCCCTCCATCGAGAAACACCTCTGAGAAGCGAGCATCCCGTGGGTCAAAAAATCCCCCGAAATAAAGAAGCATGGTCCATTACTCTGCAAAAACCACTGCCATACCATGGAAGAACCAATGAGACACATGTTTGAGAAGCACCCTCCATTCGTCTGGTGTGGCATCATCAGAGCCCTCTCTCCCTCCATCGTTGGCCCACTCACTGTAAGAAAATGCAGCTTGCCTCGCAGTCATCCCCGCTCCAAGATAATAGTATTAAGGAAAGAAATAAGTTAACTGAAAAAAAAAAACATTTGAATTCTAAGTTGTGTTTCGAATGGGGTAACTCGTGACAATTGCTTCTTATTAGCATACAATATAGACCCCTATTGTAAGAGATACTATTCCATTCCTTGTTAATGCATCTAGTATCTAGCAGAGAGATTTATACATTTTGTTATACCATAGCAATATGAAATCATACATCTTCATCTCCATCTTTTCATGAAACAAAGACGCAAATTATGTATCAATCAAGGGAACGGAGCCGCAAGATCTAGAATTGTAGAACATTAAAGTTCGTATCATGACATGTTTCATTTGTGAGGATGTTAGTTTACCATCATAGAAATTCTCACACTCATACCTTTGGATAGCTGATTATAGCTCATTAAGCTTTGCAAGCTTTTGGAGATAACTACCAAGTAATATTGAATTGATCTAACCGTTAAAGTTTTCAAATGAATGTACATGTGATATATAAACGTGTACATCTATTACATTCGATTTGGAAATGTAGCTTGTGCTCTCTATGAGATATCTCTTTGTATAGGTTCGCGTGTTCTATATAATGCTTTTCTTCGTCCCAACTGCACTTCTTATGGGCCGAAGCATGATTTGTTGGGTACATGCCTTCAAATTCACAAAGTAGACTCTGTCTCCTTCAGGTTTCTCAAATATGATTGGCCAGATCTTACTATCTCCTATACATGACTTGGATTCCGTACTTAGATAATTTGATATTACACATTCTAGTAACACCTTAGATAGTGCCTCCACACATTCTAAGAATCTAGTTTTGCATGAGCTTTATTATAGAGCTTAAGCATGCATTCGATTGAGTAACACAATAGATGTAAAGTCCAATATAGTTAATTCTAATTTTTAAGGAACCCTATACTAGAAATATAGTGAATGCATAAAACATATTATAAAAGAAATATTTAATTGTCAAATTTATAAGCTATATCAGAATTGAGTAAAATTCATTTGTAAATATTTATTCATTGTTTTATTATTTTAATAACATAACGAACAGAAGGCAGTTATTTGTATTATAGATATACTAACCTCGTTATTTAGAACTATTCAAAATAAGTCTAGAACCAATTTTCTTTGTTGAAACGTGTCCCATAAATAGTGCGAGAACGCGATAATGATATTGAGTACTTTTATTTGACTACAATTTTTTTTAATAAAGAAAATACACCGGCACGGAGATTAGAGCCACACTCTGGTACATTTATTCCAAGGAATGGAAAAGAAAAAGGGTGAATAATAAAGAGGGTCTCCCCACGCCTTGTTCTAGTGTTCTTTTATTTATTGAATAGATTGGATGATGCAACGAATTGAGTTGAGCATTGAGCATTGAGCATGGGAATGCTATGCGAATTGCTTCTGAATGTAAACCACGAGCTGTTGGGTGATGCGGAAGGCCTTGCTGAGCACGGAATCGGGGAGAAGGGGGTTCGCGCCAAAGAGAGAATTGGCGATTGTCTGCACTCCCGGGAGCTGGCTGCTCAAAGCAGCGATGGCCACCGCATTCTCCTTCCCCACATTCTGCTGGAAATGCACGAGCGCCTTGGGGAAGACGAACACGTCTCCCTTTTCCAACGTCTTGCTGAAGAAGGTGTTGTTGGTGTCGATAAACCCTACAAAGAGCTCGCCTTCCGCTAGAAAGAGAACCTCGGTGGCTCTGGGGTGGGTGTGAGGAGGATTAATTCCACCCACTGCGTAGTCGATGCGGACCAGAGATATTCCCAACGTGTTCAGCCCCGGTATCTGCATTACGTTGGCAGGGGTCACGTTGGAGCTAACTGCATTGTCGGTGTTCCCCGCCTGCGCCAGCCCCCTGAAGAAGAAGTCCTCTGCCGATGCATCCTTAGCCTCTTTGCAAACGAATCCGTTCACCTTAACTGATCAATACAATTTGTTACTGTTTGCGGTAGTTATAATCACACCAATCATTAATAATCACATAAACGATTAATATTGCTGCACTCACCTTCGCTGTCCAGGACTGCGACGCAGAAATCTTGCAAGGGATCGGCATCCGCCGCCATCACATCTTCACTGTAACAACACATCAACAGGAAGAGTCCCAACGACAATTGCAAGCAAATCATCATTCCCTTCGCCATTTTATGCTGGAGAGTCTCCAACAGAAGAGCTCAGGATATGGATGTGTGATTGAATATTTGTGTATATTACAAGACCATTACATGCCTATTATATAGGGGAAACATGCGAGGACTAATCCTTTCCCACGTAATTGTTTAATTGTAATATACTTCCAATATCATGCAATTGTTGACCTGTTATTTACGGACTGATTCATGCTGATGGAGTAATTGCTCATTACAATTGAGGGGACCAATTCATTTTTGACGTAGTCGTTAGTTATAATATATTTGGTTAGTAGGTGGTCTTTTCGTTTGCTCGAACTGATTCGGTAGATTTGTTCTTCCCATTCCTCTCTCTTTGTGCAGGAAAGTATATTCATCAACACGGAAATGTTTTCTGCGTATCCACAAAACAGATTCAAATGCTTTAGACTTGGTCGAGTGAGTACGTAAGGGCCCGTTCGGTGAGTGGAATAGGAATACGTATTGTATTCTGGAATAAAAAGTATTCCTGTTCTCCGTTTGGTTCAGCCAATACTTGATGGGAATTCGCGGACCCGAAAATTTATGTTTTCTAAAATTTAAAAAAATGGAATAGGAATACGTATTCCAATAACACCTATTTTGGTGGAATTGCAAAATCCCATTTTGGGCCAAAAATGGAATACGTATTCCATTTTTACCTCGTATTCCAATCCCGTTTTGGTGCATCCAAACAAGGAATTCAAATTTTTTGGAATACGTATTCCTATTCCTCTCACCAAACGGGCCCTAAGTGTTAGAAAAGTTCCAGCCCTTCCCTTATTTGTGTAGGAACCCACCAACTCTGCAGCCTTGTTCACATTTTTCTCAGCCCGCTTTACATCGTACGATCACGCGCACCGAAGTTTTGGAAATATTAACCAACAGAAGGGCCCGGCTCTATAATATTGTTTTATTAAGTTTGGGATGATGAAATTTTCTTTCTTGTTATGGATTTTTCTATCCATATTTAGTTTTAGGCGATTCATTAGGGGAAGCCACCCCTTAATTTAGAGATTCAATCTCACCACAGGTTCACCCAAAACTTGAGAGTGTTTCCATGTTCCAAAAGGATAGCTTGACACCATATGTATCTCTCTATAGGTGCAATCTACAATAGGTTATTTCACCATTAGTTTATAGAGGCAAAATTTTTCTCGTGAACGAAATTGTTTATCTAGTTATATACAACATGTAATTAAATCAAATGACATAAAACAAATCTTTATCACAATCTATCTTGAGTGATATAAGTGACACATTCATTGTAGTGTGATAAAGGAATTAGATAAATAAATTCATAAAGGATAGAAATTAAAAATAATTCATTTTACATTCTCAAGGATCATTAAAACTAATAATTGTACAGAATTTAAAGGAAAGAATAGGTGCACGTGTTTAGAAATTTTATAATGTTTATGAGACATGACCTCAAAATATTTTTAAAAATAAAGTAAAATAAGATAACTATATTATATTTAGATAGATTAGTCTTCCCTATGTATGTGACAACATAGTTGTAATTTATCTGTGAAATAAACTAAGATGAGCTTGAGCTCTGTTCACGTGCTGAACATAGATTGTTTGAGCACGACATCTTTGAATCCTAAGATTTTTAGTTGCAACTAATCCATACTTAAGTCACTGAATTGGCCTATCCGATTCGTCATTATCAAATATTACAAGTTAAACTTTTACGAAAGAATATTGTGAAATTTAATGACGCGAAAGAACATGGGTATTTGAAGGATCATGGTATGTCAAACTAGGTTCTTAAGTGGCAATGAAAATTCAGAAAATTAGTGTCAGGAAAGTTGACAAGTTTTTTTGGAATAAGTTATCATGTTATGCTAAAAATATGTATGAAAAGTGTTAGAATATTTATAATAACTGAGGGTGTGGGGTGAATTAGTTACCCAAGGTCGAGATGTACCAATTGAAAAATCAAACACTTAAACAACTCCAGATCTTATCATTTTATTGCTCGGTCTCCACTATAAATTTCTATTAACATTAGCTAGCGGTTCACTGTTCTAAAATAGCAGGCTTACAGAATGTAAACATTAGTCGATAAAATGCCACAATAAGATTCACATAAGTTTGTCACTAGGTTTGAACATGCAAGCCCAATTTAGGAAAAACCACCAACAACGTTTCACTAAGTTTCACTCTTCTTAAGCGGGCCCTGTTAGGAGCCAACCCTATAAAAGTTTTCAATACAAACTATTAAATGTGACCTTGTTATTTGAAGGATTGAGTCACCCTATTAGAAGTGGCCTTGTTAAAGGAATTCAGAACATCCCATTAGAACGACAACTTATTAGAGGAATTACATAGACTGTTAGGTCACTATGACTGTTCGGTCAACCTTGATTAAAGGATTTCAAATACTGTTTACAATGGTTAGAAAGTAATAACCGGTTTGATCATTTAAGTATAACTCACTTTGCATGTACACATCTCAGTTCAGTTCTCATGTACCGATTCATTGTGTGGCCTCCATTGTCATCCCAGCTTTGATTTGCTTGGCAACCATTCAAGCAATCAGCCTTCACTTCCTCTCAACTCAATTCAACCTTCTGCTTAGATTCGCCAGTCAATAATGTCAACAATAACTCCAAATCTATGGAACTTGTTTACAAGCATACAGTCTCTCTGCTCATATAGAAATTTTACCCATGTACTTCTTTAAACAGGAAATCATGATCCTTTTCCTTTTAATCAACACTGCAGATCTTAGGATTTAGGATTCAATCCATCAAATAAATTATATATGATCACCATTTTGTTTATCTCTTCTTTTGTAGAAACTTCTCTTGGAATCCATCTCTTAGGCCGTTTACCTAATCCTCTCCTAGAATTAAATGATCAAACTCATTGATTCTTATCTCAACACGCTTTCCATATCCCAAGAAATCAACTTGGCCGGTTAGAAATTATGATTCGTCGCAAACAGTTAAGATGTTGTTCGTTGGGGAACACTGTGTTCTGACACTCAGTCATCATTGGGTTACTCGATTGCTATTAAATTTCTCACTCGACATATACACTGTCACTCGGTCGACACTGATGCTCGGTCAATACTGATTTTACTCGACACTTACTGTAGCCCAGTTGGCACTAGCATCACTTGGCATGTACGTCAAAATTCTTTAGTCTTCTACTATGTTACTCTGTCAAGCCTATACATTTGATCTATCTTTTATCACACTTTCAAGACTTGATCGTTACTGGCTTCTCCTCTTGTAACATGATTTGAACAATCAATACATCTTGTCAAATTCCAACTAATCAAGTGTCAATTTTTAGTTTCCTCATCAAAACTCAACCTATCCTCTAGATGCTTCTGTTATGAACAACTTCTCAAATCCTCTTAATCAATCAAATAGATATGGCAGTTAGATCAGATAACACTATCTCACAAATAGGTTTGACATTAATGACAACAAAACAATTGTTTCAATTGTAGTTTCCAACAAGAAATTGTACAAAATTAAATCTAGTTTGTAATATGAAAATCATTTTCTGAAAGAATGATTTCTATATGATGAAACCTTTAAATTTGAATACATTAGTACAATTTTTCTTTATAAGAAGATTAGAAACAGGTGAATGGCTAACCATCTTAAACAAAGTCAAATGATAATATTTTTTTTTTTACAAGATTCTAGATCTAAGTAATACAATTATGTTAGGATGTAGAACATATTTGTTTATAATTTATTTCTAAGAAATTAGATAACTACAAATTTTCCATTAATTTTTTTTTTGTAGAATATTAAATCTCATATTTGACCACCTTAAGTTATTATTGAATTCATCAAATTGATAACATTTTTTTTTTGTTATAGTAGGAGAAGCGTAAAATGTGACGTAATAATAAATATTTACAAAATGCGATATTATTTTTAAAAAATAGCTTCTTCTTTTTTTTTTTTCAATGAAGACTTATATTTCATATCGTCACTTTTTGGCATACCATGATCTCCTACATATCGACACAGTAAAAACAAAAATGTACACTATCTCCAAGGCAATTAGTTCTAAAATGAAGTATTGTGAAAACGATAAAATAGTGACAAGGAGAACATGACTTGGGAAATATATGAGGCAAATATCCATATTACAATTTCTCAATGAGTAAAAGTAGCTTGAAATATATTAATGTGAATGAAACAATAAACCTTACAAATCGAGGAGAATATTGAAGCTACGATGCGAAGGGGGAAATGATGGAACATAGAAGGACTATTTCTTACCAAGGTATATTTAGATCATAAAAAAATTATGCAATAAGTTATAATTGGTATAAGAGGGTTCTGGAAAGGGAAGGGCTTGACATGCACCAGATGAATGAGTTTCTACAACCTCATTGTAACGCAAACTTATAATTTTCCAAGTCTAGAAGTCATTTGATATAATTGATTTAAAATAAAATAAAGACAAACTAGAAAGAATCATAAAACATATACGTGGTTGATGAGTGAAAAAGAATGAAATATTAAATAGACAAGGGTATGTGCGTGTAGGTATACGGTAATCGTATTTTTATATGGAGCTAAATTAGACTCAAAGGGTAATTTTTTTCCAACTTTTGTTAGTATAGTTTCCCCTTGAATTATTCTACTAGCATTTGGGGGAAATGCCCCTTTCCTGGTGTATGAGAAAAATCCTTCTCATGCCCCTTTTCTAGGTATACAACGAGGTCAAGGGGTAACGACCTTGTGGGGGGTTTTTAGGGGCACCACCGCTAAAACTTCATCTGAATTTTATTATTATATTTTCTCTATTGGTTGTTATATTTATGATACAAATTTTGTAACCCACATAAATCTTTTTAAAAAATATTAAACTTAGGATTTAAAAATGATTAATTTGTATAATATTTCAACACTATTGAGCTCTAAGGGATTGTAGATTAAAAATTGTTACATTCAATAGATAATAATATTGGACTCTATTTGGTGGGGGCAGCCTTAGATTGGATGAAACACGATCCATTATTGTGTCTTCTTGTTGGGCTTAATTTTCTAGTTGAGGTCAGACGAGGGTTAAATAATTTCTTGAAATTTTATTATTTCAACTAGTTTAATAGATATTATGGTGGCATGAATGACCCTTCAATCTTTAATTTTATTCAACAGCGTTTCATTATTTCATCTTTGTTGGAATTTTGGATTCCTAGAATTATAATTGACGATTCAAGGTATTTTCTATTTTATTTATACATACATGTGTACTCTTACTCATTCTATTTTTTTAGGGGCACCCTTATAATAATTATACAAGTTTGGATTGATTTGTTTGAGTAAAAAATATGCTAGTGTCTCAGTTTGACAAATTCCCAATAATTAATTTAGAAATAGATAATGCGTTTGTTAATACTTGGATAAACCTTATTATTTTATCCTATAGAATACGCATTTTTGAATATTTTCAAGGTTTCTATGATACAATATGACTCTTAGGCTAGTTTTACTAATACTCCTTACATTATTTAATTTAAGTTTTACTTTGATTGAGTGTATAATGTGGAACTCTCTATGCATTGCTTACTGTAAATGCTTCTATTTAGTACCTAAAATAAATATAGTCCTTGGTATCATTAGATGTAGAGAGTCGACATTGATATTATTATGTTATTATATTCTTTAAAAAAAAAAGGTTTCTTTACCTTTTGGCAAATCCTCTATTTATTGGTATCTTCCTTCACAAACTTGGGTCATGCAAAGAATAAATAATTATTTATGTGAATCCATGAAACCAAATACCTTGAAATGACTTTGTTACTATGGGATAAAACTCTATTATGGGTTGGTAAATTGGTTTGAAGTTATCATTTTAGTCTAGGACATCATCCCTATTCCAACCACGTGGGTGCCAACTAATAGTGAAATTATATGGGAAGTATGCCCTAGGAGGGTTGTGTGCATTCTTTTGTATCTGTTAAGAATATTATTATAAATATATGATGCATTCTTACCATTTTTTTTGTGAACCAAAATGATATGGTTCAGGATTTAATTGCTAAACCATAAATTTTATACGAATGACACATACTATACCATCAAACATATGCCTTTAATATTTAAAGCATTAAATAAAATTATTTTAATTTATATGCTACGATTACATCTTCATCTATATGATACAAGAAATAATATGTCGCTTTCCACTCAATATAGATCTAGATAAAGATTCATTTTATAGACTTTTGATTTAATTATATTAGTTATGTCACTTGATACACAATTGTATACATAATGAAAATCTCAACTTATAAATTAATGGAGAAACAAAAAGCACATGAGTGGATGTATGCAAATCCAAATCCCAAACCACATAAATAAAAGAATTTTTTTTTGGTTAGTAATGATTTAGTGTAGAATAACTAAAACTCATGACGGAATTACCGCAAGGCATTCAAAGGGATCTATAGATAAATAGGATTTAGACATTTCATAACTTTTATGAGATATCCCATTAAATCAATTTAAAAATAAATTAAAATGGTCCATTATATCACGTTTTCATATATTGATGTCCCTTATCTATGTGAAAACATACTTTTAATTTCTCTATAAAACAGACAAAGGGGATCCTAAGTTCTATTGACACGTTGACCATAGATTCTTTGACCAATATATACTTAAACTCTCAATTTTTTAGTTATAGTTCATCCGTATTTGTGTCGTTGAATTGGAGTACTTGATTCATTGTTTTTTTAAAATTATAAATCTAATCCGTATAAGTTAATATTTTTTAATTTTATGACATGAAATAGTAAAAAATAAATGTAAGTAAACTTCAAGGGGACTACTTATAAAATGATGTATGGTGAAATTGAGAAGACAGTGGCAAGGGAAACATAAACTAGGCGAGATATTAGGAAATTATCCATATTATAATTTCTCAATTGGTAAGAGTAGCTCGAAATATCTTAACTTGAATAAAATAGTTAAACCTACAATTCAATGAGAACATTGAAATTATGATCCAAAGAGGGAAATGATGGAACCTAGAAGGATTGTTTCTTACTATGATACATGTAGATCATAAAGAGTATTAAAAAGTTATAATTGGTATAGGAGGGTCCTTGCAAGGGAAGGACTTGGTAGAGCCTATAAATTTGAGTTTTTACAACATCTCTGTTACATAAATTGATAATATTATACATCTTGAAGTCATTTAATACAACTAATAAAAAATAAAGTAGAGACAAACACGAGAGAATCGTAAAGGATTCACGTGGTTGATGAGTGAAAAAGAACAGAAAATTATATAGACAAGGGCCAAGTGCATGTAGGTACATGGTAATGAGGTTATTATTTGGAGCCTAATCTAACCGAAAATGTAAAATTTCCCCATCTTTATTAGCGTATTTCCCCCCTTAATCATTTAAATAGGGTCTGCGGACAGTGTCCTTGGGTTGCTTCCTCTTATAGTATAGGTCGGGTTCAAGGGGCAACATCCCCCAAAAGTTTGTCCAAATTTCAAATTATTTTACAACGGCATCAAAAGTTAGTTTTTCTATTGGCTGACATATTTCTAACCATAATTTTGTAATTGACACAAGTCTTGTTAAAATGTATTAGGGTTATGAATTTCATATGATAAATTTGTAGCATCTTTTAATAGTATTGAGTTGTAATGGATTATTGATTATAACTTTTTAGATTTAGTAGATTAATAATATTGGATTCTTTTGTTGGTGGATGTAGCCCAATATTGGGTGACCAACGATAAAATGTTGTGAGATCATCTCGTTGTGCCTAATTTTCTAATTTAGGTCACACGAGGGTCCTATTTCTATTTCTTAGTTTCTTATTGTTGTAACTAGTTTAATGGACAAGTTGGTAGTGTGTGCAGCCCTTTGATCTTCTATTTTATTCAGTACAATTTTATTACTTGATTTTTGTTAGAATTCTTGATGCCTATTTGTGTAATTGATGATTCAAGACATTCTCTATTTTATTTATACTCACGTGTGTACTCTTGCTCACTATATGCCATTAGGAACACTATTATAATATAATTGATAGAAATTTAGATTCCATTAGTTGAGTAAAATATATGCTAGTGCGTTAATTTGGCTGATTTCTAGGATTAATTGACAAAGAGATAATGTATTGGATGATATTTGGCTAAATATTATTATTTTATCTCGTTTTATATGTTTGTTGAATACTTCAGGCTTTCTATGATATAATTTGATGGTTAGGCAATGTTACTAATATTCTCGACTTAATTTAATTATATTTTCACCTTGATAACATTTTTTTTTCTTGTAGTACGAGAAGCATAAAATGTGATGTAATCATTCATATTTACAAAATGTGATACTTTTTAAAAAATTTAAAGGAAGAGGGCAAAAGTGTGATGATGTCTATAGAAAATAATAATTATATAATATTTCAATGGTTTGGATTGTACAGTGTAATATATAATCATGAAGAAGGAAAGTGTATGCCAAAATCTGCATAGAATTATAATTATAAATATTTTCACATTTTAAAAAATTTTGTATGATTTGACATTAGGAAGGGAAAATGTATGCTAATATTTTAAAAAATGATCGTCAAATCATATTGTCTAATTTGAAGTTAGGCAATCTATATACTCATATTCACAAAAGACAATAATTATAAAATATTACATGCTAATATCTGCATAAATTAATAATTATGTAATATTTCAACGTTTTCAATATTTTAGATAATTTTATGTAACATGTGATTAAAAGGACATAAAATGTATTATAATAGATGAATAGAGAGTAATAATTACAAAATATTTGCGCAAATTTTTAAAACTATTTGCATTCAACGAAATTCTGTATCATCGGCTCGAAGCATTTCTGTTGCAGAACCCATGCCGCATCTTAAAATTCCAAGAATGTTCTTTTTTACATAAGAAATAATAAATGACATTTCCAAGCGTTAAAATACTTCTTCTTGTTAAATATTTGGGATTTAAAACAAATTAATCTTCCTAAAAATTGTAGTACAACTTATATTTGTTATTTTCCAAAAAGTTTGAGGCTGAGTTTTGTATATGACCGCTTTTGTTATTCCTACGTTAGATGCACCATCTCCTGTATGAGCAGCAAATGTATCTCCCAGTACTACTTCAAGAGATTCGACCCTGCTGGGACTTGCGACATCCATTTCACTAGATGCTTAAAGGAATAATTTTACTAGATTGTTAAAATTAATAATCTGCCAAGCACTGATACCAACACGGTCAATTCTTCCAATGGAGCTTATGTGGTTTTTACATGGTAGACAAGTGACAGATTCATTTGAGGAACAATTTTAGGCCCCCCTTTCATTCTCTAAATGCTATGTAGCATAATATCCCGTGCATCCATTTATAATGCTTAGGCTACTTCCCACCAAAATATAAATAATGTGTGATCCATTGATATTTCAATAAATATATCACAAGTAATTATACTACATTGGATAGAGTGCTATTAGAAAGTTAGAAGAATCCTTTCCTAGGGGTAGATAGTAATTAATCAAATCAGACGTATCATGAATTATACATACAATAAAATATTATTTAATACGTCATTTAATTTCTATGAAATCATGCTGATTTAAAGATTTCCCATTTAATCGATGGTCAAATATAAATGATTCATTAAGCAACAATACTATATTTTAATTTAGGTTGCCTCATTCTTTTTCGAGGGTATCTTTTAGTTTTATGCTGGATAAAATTAGAGAAACAATATGGCTTCAGAGATCTGTGTCTTTTTTTGTAGATTTCATTTGGCATTGTGCATGAGCTTCATGTGCCTCTGTATGCTTGCATGTAAATAGAAGGATGAAACAGATGTGGCCAATATAGGGTAGACAAAAATTCAATACATGGAAAATATGGACACGTTTGGCTACAGGAATAAAAATATGGGAATAGGAATTATTATTCTGGTTTAGTTATTCTGGAATAGAAAATGAGAATAAGTATGTATTCCTATTCTTCATTTGGTTAGATGAAATTGAAATTGGAGTTTGAATAATAGATAAAGAAAGTCAACAGGCCAATTCTCGTGTGCCTTTTCACTCTTGATGGATGTTTCATTCTAGAGACCTTGAGGCTTCTAAGCGATGAATCACAATGAGGACTGAGGATGGAACTTGGATCTTGTCTTTAACAAAAACACGGTCTAGTCTTGCCAATTTGATATCTTGATTGACCTTGTCATTCTTGAAAATTAGGTTCCAATGAGCATCCTCACTTAGCTATTGGAGATGGAGGAAAACTTAACAGAAGAGACATCAACAACTTAGCTTCCCAGAATGATATGCCATGGTATAATTGCTTTGGCTCACCCTTGCTCATATAATTTGCAGCCAAGAATAGGGGAAACACCAGAAGAGCATAAGAAGTGTGAGGCATAATTGAAGTTACCGTATAAAGCTCTGAAGTCGTAGGATCACATTGTGAGATTTTTTCACGATTTCATTGTGTACGAGTCCAAGAGTATCTATGATTGGAAAAAGGAAGAGGATGTTCGAGTTCCTTGTGATTTTCTTCATCGGTCAGGTAATAAGATGCTTCATGTCCCTAAACATTCTTGATGTTTTGGCATATGATCTCAGTATTCAAAATCAATGCCTTGAATCCAATAGTGGTTTTCCCAAGAGTGAAACCTCTGTTCAAAATTGGTCATTTTCCAAATTTCTTTAGCAAACCAATTTCTCTGACTTGGGTGCTCTCGGTGAATCTCCTCATGGACATGAAATTTAAATTTTCATGAAATATGAGTAGATAAATTTAGGAAAGGAATACATATTCCAATTCCACCTATTTAGGTGGAATTACAAATGCTCAATTTTGGGCCAAAATGAGAATACGTATGAACCTATTCTCAATTTTGATTTGGTGCAACCAAAGGAAGGATTAGAAATTTTCATAATTTACATATGCCTAATACCTATTCCAGTCTAATTGCTACTGCCAAATGGGCCCTAGGAGAATACACCATGGAAAATAGGAGCATCTGGTGACAAATAATGTCAAGCTCTTTTTAGTAATTTTGCACGGTTAGTGCTGGCATTTCGGAGTTTGTGTTGGAAAAAAAAACTGCTATGATTTTCTTGTTAGGTTTACATAAATATAACTTGTGATAGACATTTGAGTATAGATCTGTGTACATTGCACAGCCTTCATAGTAGTTTGTGATTTCAATAATTGAAAATTTTGTAGATTTCTTGTGCTGAATTCATTGTTTGTGTATTCATTAAAACAAGACATTCTACTTTATGTTTGGGTATTCATTTAAAAAATATAATTTTTTCAATGGGTTTCAATAGATTTCATTTTTGATTGTTGTAAAAAACTTGTTTTCATGGGGAAAGATGTGAGGTCCCTCCTCACATGTACTTATTAAATATGCATCTCTCTGTTAAAACTGTTGTAGGAGATTAGAATGGATATGAAATAATGTTTAATGGTTTAGATGTCCTAATAAGAAGTGACATCCTAATACATTCGTGTTTTAAATATTCAGTGATTCATGAACAAACTACATTATCTCGACTGTTTAAACATTAAAATTTCACTAACGATGATACAAGGCTTTCTCACCTAATCATAAGGGTGTTGATTTTGATACCTGGACGATTAAGTTTTATGCTTCAGATAGTTCAGTATTCTTTTATTGGTGACGTAATGATGTTTAGGTATATACATGCCTAATGAGGATTATACTAGTACTTAATCTGAATTAATGAATAAGTTATGTTATTATTGATTATGTGATTTTTGATGATTAAATGTGAATAGAAATGAATTAAACAGTTAATTATATGAGAGATTCATGTAACTATCCAGATAAATTTTGAATATATGTATGTAATTTTCTTGAGCTATTGATATGCGTAATGAGTGTGTAGGGTATTTTAGCTGAGAAAATCTAACGGAGAAACAAAACTGAACCCTATGTACTGTTTGTGGAAACTATGGTTAAATTTGATGAAGGATACAAACCTTGTTGTTTGTATTTTATTTGTATTGTGAATTGAACGAATGTATCATTCTGTAATCAGTAAATGTTAATGTTTTGTAACAATGTTTTTATAGTGTCCCTTGACACTCGTGAATTGTATATGCATTCCAGCATGATAGTTAGGGTTAACCGAGTAACCTAAAGATCTAAGTCAGAGTAGCTTAGTGATCTTTTTGCTAATCAAGTTAGTAATCGATATTAATTACCCCTAATCCAGATTAGTGTTTAATCTACATTTTGAAGGTTGTTAGATAGTCCTAAAATTTCCTAGCCTTTAATAGGTCCCTAATTAATCCTAAAGACCTAAAAACATGAAATCTAAGTATCCAAGAGGAATGGGTATGGCTTGGGGGCATTTTCCACCCCCTTAGCCCCTTTTGTTGACTTTTATGGTCACTCAAAAACACCATTTTTGCTTTATTGCGAAAATCGATTGATTTCATCATGGGTTGGATAGCTTGAACTCCACCTTGAGGTTAGCCTTAGGCCTAGTTGTGTTAGAAGCCTCTAGAACTTTTAGGCAAGTGGGGGAGTTATTTCTTTTTAGAGATGGTTGAGTTTGTGATCTTATTTAGAGGCAATTTTGAGGAGGTTTGGAGTGTTCACCCAACCTCTACTTTTAGAGTGAAAATCAGGATTGAAGGAGAAGGAGAAGGAGAAGGAGAAGGAAGGGAATGCTCATCTCAAACTTGTTCTATTGCCATAACCCAAATTTGAAGGTAGGAATACTTCACCTCATTTTGTTCATGTTGTGCTTCATGTTTCAATTTTATTGTTTATGCACATGTTCGTGTGTGTGTTGAGTATGTTGGGAGGGTTTGAAACAGATTAACTTAAATGTCTTTCCTTTGTATTTTTGCTTTGAATTTCAAAGGGATTGTATACGTGTATTGGCATTACTCACCCTCGGATAGGGCAGAAGTGGCCATGTACAGGGAAAGGTCTTTAGTTGGACTCTGACAGTGTAGAGTCTCTTCTCAGGACGAGAAGAGGGAGAGAGGGTAGGGTGTTATGGGCCCCTACTTGTCAACACAAACCACGTATGAGTTTTGGAATGTAAGAATGGAAGAACAGAAGTTCTTGAGTTATAGCCCCGAAAGGGCACCTATTTTGGTGGTGTGCCTGATGTCTCCAGTCGAAAAAATCCATCTTCTCCCTAGTCTAGTTCAATGTCAAACCTGTTGTGTAAACTCGGGATGGGAGTCAATGTCTGATTCGGTCTTCATGTTATGATTGGTTGTCTCCTGGTCAGTTTTCATTCTCTCGACGATCACTGTGATGTATTGGAGAGTTCGTTCTTTTCTATGTTTAAAAAAAAATTAGAGTTATAATTGCCTAAATTATTATTAGAATTATTGAGTTATATTGTTGTTAATATTTTGTTCAAAATAATGTTATAACGTACATATTAACACTATTTTAAGGGTAGTCGTAAATTGTGTTTGTTAGTGGGTCTGGTATTCTTTTATGTTGTTAGTATAATATTTTAAATGTAAATAAAAGTAATAAGGTGTTAGATTTCAAATTAATGTTAGATGAGTAAGTTTTGTTAAAAAAAAATTTTGCTAGTATTATTTTGAAGTAATTTTAATTATTATGTTTTTAAATATTAGTTATTTAGTACATTTTAGTTAGAATGTTCGTATGTTAGATTATATTTAAAAATTTAGTATCATTATTGATTTGAAAAGGTTGTCTAAGATAAATTAGCTGCTGTATTTAACCCATTTTCAAATATATTTAGATTTATTATTTTAAGTGGTTATATCGTTCTTAAATCAAAGGTTAGTGTTATTGTATCTTAAAATGTTTTAGATTAGTAAAGGTTGTAAAATTAAGTTAGATTATTAGATTAAATTTTAAGTGTTGAATATATATCTAGATAGTTGTTTATTATTGCGAGTTTACGATAATTTGGTTTAATTGTGTTTAATTATAATATATTACCTTAAAATCAAAGCAATAATGAAAAAAAAGATGAAATCAATTTAATAACGAATGCTTAGATTTAACGACCTTTTCACACTCATCGATGATAAACTTGAATGGAAATGACAGGTCATCGTTAGGAGATCCCATATCTGTTTCTCATTTTACCTATACTTTAACGTGTGCATCTAAACTTTTTAAGCTTTGTGGTGTTATTGATCTAAAAATAAAATAAAATTTGTTGGTGTATTTTTGCCCCAATTCTTTGGCATGACAGAATAGCTCAATCAAATTGAAAATTTTAAGAAGTCATTTTGATTTAGAAATTTCAGTTCTCATGAAGTTGTAAATTTCAATAAAATGGTAGGATAAAATCTATCACACACGCTCCTGAAATTATCTCTATCAAAATATTTATATTATTTCACAATGTATAACAACAACAACGATCAATTGAATCTTCAGTTTGAAAGCCTTCGATTCCACCATTTTACTTCGCACGATTTAATTGAAGTTGAAATCTGATAGTTATTTTTTTTCTTAATAGTTCCTTCAACTTCTTGGCTCCACCATTTTTCTTTACATATTTAGTTAAAACTGGAGTGTGAAGATCATTTATGTTTGTAAGCTCTTATTAATATTCCTTACTACTACCTTTTCCCTCCCTTTTCATGAACATTTTTGGGTTGCCCAGAAAATAGAATTCTCAAAAATTTTAGAAATGTTACAAAGATTAGAAAGAGTGCACAAGTTTTAACTATTAAACCCTCTACTCCATCAATGCAATTGATAAAAATAAAACTAGGTTTCATTATTTAACAAACTTCATCACCGCCATGAATTTTCATTTAAATTATTATTTCAACTCTACATTAGCTCCCCCTATTGTAATAAATGTAATAATCCATTATTAGCTACTTCTCAACCATTAGAACTGAAAGTTGCAAATTTATTGGACTACTATACAAGATGAAGACCTGCATTTTATCACAGTGTAATAGATGTATCTCTATTTTCTTGCCCTATAATAGAGAATTTTACAAAATTAAAGAAGTTAATAACCTTTGGACTTTCTTCATCACTACACAAATTGACATCTTGTATCAAGAAAATAAATAATTTTTTGAATATAAAAAGCAGCAAGAGGGCGCTGACCCATCATACAAACAAAAAACATTAGAAAATGTTAGAAATAAAAGAACCTAGTGCCAAACAACGAGAAAAAAAAACCTCAACTAAAGTCCACCTCTGTAAAAAACAAAGGTTCAAATGCGAAAAACCCACCAACCTATGGAATGGATAGATCCATCACTGCTAACTGCTAACCCATCAAAGAGTCCCAGATCTGACAAACCCAGAAGCAAGGCACCCCTGGTAGAACCATGAAAAAGAAAAAAATATGACTTCCCACATGAAAAAACAAAGAGGGCATCATCAAGGAAGATTCCCCACTGACCCAACAGGACACCAATAAGACCAGAGATCCTCCCTCCATCGAGAAACACCTCTGAGAAGCGAGCATCCCGTGGGTCAAAAAATCCCCCGAAATAAAGAAGCATGGTCCATTACTCTGCAAAAACCACTGCCATACCATGGAAGAACCAATGAGACACATGTTTGAGAAGCACCCTCCATTCGTCTGGTGTGGCATCATCAGAGCCCTCTCTCCCTCCATCGTTGGCCCACTCACTGTAAGAAAATGCAGCTTGCCTCGCAGTCATCCCCGCTCCAAGATAATAGTATTAAGGAAAGAAATAAGTTAACTGAAAAAAAAAAAACATTTGAATTCTAAGTTGTGTTTCGAATGGGGTAACTCGTGACAATTGCTTCTTATTAGCATACAATATAGACCCCTATTGTAAGAGATACTATTCCATTCCTTGTTAATGCATCTAGTATCTAGCAGAGAGATTTATACATTTTGTTATACCATAGCAATACGAAATCATACATCTTCATCTCCATCTTTTCATGAAACAAAGACGCAAATTATGTATCAATCAAGGGAACGGAGCCGCAAGATCTAGAATTGTAGAACATTAAAGTTCGTATCATGACATGTTTCATTTGTGAGGATGTTAGTTTACCATCATAGAAATTCTCACACTCATACCTTTGGATAGCTGATTATAGCTCATTAAGCTTTGCAAGCTTTTGGAGATAACTACCAAGTAATATTGAATTGATCTAACCGTTAAAGTTTTCAAATGAATGTACATGTGATATATAAACGTGTACATCTATTACATTCGATTTGGAAATGTAGCTTGTGCTCTCTATGAGATATCTCTTTGTATAGGTTCGCGTGTTCTATATAATGCTTTTCTTCGTCCCAACTGCACTTCTTATGGGCCGAAGCATGATTTGTTGGGTACATGCCTTCAAATTCACAAAGTAGACTCTGTCTCCTTCAGGTTTCTCAAATATGATTGGCCAGATCTTACTATCTCCTATACATGACTTGGATTCCGTACTTAGATAATTTGATATTACACATTCTAGTAACACCTTAGATAGTGCCTCCACACATTCTAAGAATCTAGTTTTGCATGACCTTTATTATAGAGCTTAAGCATGCATTCGATTGAGTAACACAATAGATGTAAAGTCCAATATAGTTAATTCTAATTTTTAAGGAACCCTATACTAGAAATATAGTGAATGCATAAAACATATTATAAAAGAAATATTTAATTGTCAAATTTATAAGCTATATCAGAATTGAGTAAAATTCATTTGTAAATATTTATTCATTGTTTTATTATTTTAATAACATAACGAACAGAAGGCAGTTATTTGTATTATAGATATACTAACCTCGTTATTTAGAACTATTCAAAATAAGTCTAGAACCAATTTTCTTTGTTGAAACGTGTCCCATAAATAGTGCGAGAACGCGATAATGATATTGAGTACTTTTATTTGACTACAATTTTTTTTAATAAAGAAAATACACCGACACGGAGATTAGAGCCACACTCTGGTACATTTATTCCAAGGAATGGAAAAGAAAAAGGGTGAATAATAAAGAGGGTCTCCCCACGCCTTGTTCTAGTGTTCTTTTATTTATTGAATAGATTGGATGATGCAACGAATTGAGTTGAGCATTGAGCATTGAGCATGGGAATGCTATGCGAATTGCTTCTGAATGTAAACCACGAGCTGTTGGGTGATGCGGAAGGCCTTGCTGAGCACGGAATCGGGGAGAGGGGGGTTCGCGCCAAAGAGAGAATTGGCGATTGTCTGCACTCCCGGGAGCTGGCTGCTCAAAGCAGCGATGGCCACCGCATTCTCCTTCCCCACATTCTGCTGGAAATGCACGAGCGCCTTGGGGAAGACGAACACGTCTCCCTTTTCCAACGTCTTGCTGAAGAAGGTGTTGTTGGTGTCGATAAACCCTACAAAGAGCTCGCCTTCCGCTAGAAAGAGAACCTCGGTGGCTCTGGGGTGGGTGTGAGGAGGATTAATTCCACCCACTGCGTAGTCGATGCGGACCAGAGATATTCCCAACGTGTTCAGCCCCGGTATCTGCATTACGTTGGCAGGGGTCACGTTGGAGCTAACTGCATTGTCGGTGTTCCCCGCCTGCGCCAGCCCCCTGAAGAAGAAGTCCTCTGCCGATGCATCCTTGGCCTCTTTGCAAACGAATCCGTTCACCTTAACTGATCAATACAATTTGTTACTGTTTGCGGTAGTTATAATCACACCAATCATTAATAATCACATAAACGATTAATATTGCTGCACTCACCTTCGCTGTCCAGGACTGCGACGCAGAAATCTTGCAAGGGATCGGCATCCGCCGCCATCACATCTTCACTGTAACAACACATCAACAGGAAGAGTCCCAACGACAATTGCAAGCAAATCATCATTCCCTTCGCCATTTTATGCTGGAGAGTCTCCAACAGAAGAGCTCAGGATATGGATGTGTGATTGAATATTTGTGTATATTACAAGACCATTACATGCCTATTATATAGGGGAAACATGCGAGGACTAATCCTTTCCCACGTAATTGTTTAATTGTAATATACTTCCAATATCATGCAATTGTTGACCTGTTATTTACGGACTGATTCATGCTGATGGAGTAATTGCTCATTACAATTGAGGGGACCAATTCATTTTTGACGTAGTCGTTAGTTATAATATATTTGGTTAGTAGGTGGTCTTTTCGTTTGCTCGAACTGATTCGGTAGATTTGTTCTTCCCATTCCTCTCTCTTTGTGCAGGAAAGTATATTCATCAACACGGAAATGTTTTCTGCGTATCCACAAAACAGATTCAAATGCTTTAGACTTGGTCGAGTGAGTACGTAAGGGCCCGTTCGGTGAGTGGAATAGGAATACCTATTGTATTCTGGAATAAAAAGTATTCCTGTTCTCCGTTTGGTTCAGCCAATACTTGATGGGAATTCGCGGACCCGAAAATTTATGTTTTCTAAAATTTAAAAAAATGGAATAGGAATACGTATTCCAATAACACCTATTTTGGTGGAATTGCAAAATCCCATTTTTGGGCCAAAAATGGAATACGTATTCCATTTTTACCTCGTATTCCAATCCCGTTTTGGTGCATCCAAACAAGGAATTCAAATTTTTTGGAATACGTATTCCTATTCCTCTCACCAAACGGGCCCTAAGTGTTAGAAAAGTTCCAGCCCTTCCCTTATTTGTGTAGGAACCCACCAACTCTGCAGCCTTGTTCACATTTTTCTCAGCCCGCTTTACATCGTACGATCACGCGCACCGAAGTTTTCGAAATATTAACCAACAGAAGGGCCCGGCTCTATAATATTGTTTTATTAAGTTTGGGATGATGAAATTTTCTTTCTTGTTATGGATTTTTCTATCCATATTTAGTTTTAGGCGATTCATTAGGGGAAGCCACCCCTTAATTTAGAGATTCAATCTCACCACAGGTTCACCCAAAACTTGAGAGTGTTTCCATGTTCCAAAAGGATAGCTTGACACCATATGTATCTCTCTATAGGTGCAATCTACAATAGGTTATTTCACCATTAGTTTATAGAGGCAAAATTTTTCTCGTGAACGAAATTGTTTATCTAGTTATATACAACATGTAATTAAATCAAATGACATAAAACAAATCTTTATCACAATCTATCTTGAGTGATATAAGTGACACATTCATTGTAGTGTGATAAAGGAATTAGATAAATAAATTCATAAAGGATAGAAATTAAAAATAATTCATTTTACATTCTCAAGGATCATTAAAACTAATAATTGTACAGAATTTAAAGGAAAGAATAGGTGCACGTGTTTAGAAATTTTATAATGTTTATGAGACATGACCTCAAAATATTTTTAAAAATAAAGTAAAATAAGATAACTATATTATATTTAGATAGATTAGTCTTCCCTATGTATGTGACAACATAGTTGTAATTTATCTGTGAAATAAACTAAGATGAGCTTGAGCTCTGTTCACGTGCTGAACATAGATTGTTTGAGCACGACATCTTTGAATCCTAAGATTTTTAGTTGCAACTAATCCATACTTAAGTCACTGAATTGGCCTATCCAATTCGTCATTATCAAATATTACAAGTTAAACTTTTACGAAAGAATATTGTGAAATTTAATGACGCGAAAGAACATGGGTATTTGAAGGATCATGGTATGTCAAACTAGGTTCTTAAGTGGCAATGAAAATTCAGAAAATTAGTGTCAGGAAAGTTGACAAGTTTTTTTGGAATAAGTTATCATGTTATGCTAAAAATATGTATGAAAAGTGTTAGAATATTTATAATAACTGAGGGTGTGGGGTGAATTAGTTACCCAAGGTCGAGATGTACCAATTGAAAAATCAAACACTTAAACAACTCCAGATCTTATCATTTTATTGCTCGGTCTCCACTATAAATTTCTATTAACATTAGCTAGCGGTTCACTGTTCTAAAATAGCAGGCTTACAGAATGTAAACATTAGTCGATAAAATGCCACAATAAGATTCACATAAGTTTGTCACTAGGTTTGAACATGCAAGCCCAATTTAGGAAAAACCACCAACAACGTTTCACTAAGTTTCACTCTTCTTAAGCGGGCCCTGTTAGGAGCCAACCCTGTAAAAGTTTTCAATACAAACTATTAAATGTGACCTTGTTATTTGAAGGATTGAGTCACCCTATTAGAAGTGGCCTTGTTAAAGGAATTCAGAACATCCCATTAGAACGACAACTTATTAGAGGAATTACATAGACTGTTAGGTCACTATGACTGTTCGGTCAACCTTGATTAAAGGATTTCAAATACTGTTTACAATGGTTAGAAAGTAATAACCGGTTTGATCATTTAAGTATAACTCACTTTGCATGTACACATCTCAGTTCAGTTCTCATGTACCGATTCATTGTGTGGCCTCCATTGTCATCCCAGCTTTGATTTGCTTGGCAACCATTCAAGCAATCAGCCTTCACTTCCTCTCAACTCAATTCAACCTTCTGCTTAGATTCGCCAGTCAATAATGTCAACAATAACTCCAAATCTATGGAACTTGTTTACAAGCATACAGTCTCTCTGCTCATATAGAAATTTTACCCATGTACTTCTTTAAACAGGAAATCATGATCCTTTTCCTTTTAATCAACACTGCAGATCTTAGGATTTAGGATTCAATCCATCAAATAAATTATATATGATCACCATTTTGTTTATCTCTTCTTTTGTAGAAACTTCTCTTGGAATCCATCTCTTAGGCCGTTTACCTAATCCTCTCCTAGAATTAAATGATCAAACTCATTGATTCTTATCTCAACACGCTTTCCATATCCCAAGAAATCAACTTGGCCGGTTAGAAATTATGATTCGTCGCAAACAGTTAAGATGTTGTTCGTTGGGGAACACTGTGTTCTGACACTCAGTCATCATTGGGTTACTCGATTGCTATTAAATTTCTCACTCGACATATACACTGTCACTCGGTCGACACTGATGCTCGGTCAATACTGATTTTACTCGACACTTACTGTAGCCCAGTTGGCACTAGCATCACTTGGCATGTACGTCAAAATTCTTTAGTCTTCTACTATGTTACTCTGTCAAGCCTATACATTTGATCTATCTTTTATCACACTTTCAAGACTTGATCGTTACTGGCTTCTCCTCTTGTAACATGATTTGAACAATCAATACATCTTGTCAAATTCCAACTAATCAAGTGTCAATTTTTAGTTTCCTCATCAAAACTCAACCTATCCTCTAGATGCTTCTGTTATGAACAACTTCTCAAATCCTCTTAATCAATCAAATAGATATGGCAGTTAGATCAGATAACACTATCTCACAAATAGGTTTGACATTAATGACAACAAAACAATTGTTTCAATTGTAGTTTCCAACAAGAAATTGTACAAAATTAAATCTAGTTTGTAATATGAAAATCATTTTCTGAAAGAATGATTTCTATATGATGAAACCTTTAAATTTGAATACATTAGTACAATTTTTCTTTATAAGAAGATTAGAAACAGGTGAATGGCTAACCATCTTAAACAAAGTCAAATGATAATTTTTTTTTTTTTACAAGATTCTAGATCTAAGTAATACAATTATGTTAGGATGTAGCACATATTTGTTTATAATTTATTTCTAAGAAATTAGATAATTACAAATTTTCCATTAATTTTTTTTTTGTAGAATATTAAATCTCATATTTGACCACCTTAAGTTATTATTGAATTCATCAAATTGATAACATTTTTTTTTTGTTATAGTAGGAGAAGCGTAAAATGTGACGTAATAATAAATATTTACAAAATGCGATATTATTTTTAAAAAATAGCTTCTTCTTTTTTTTTTTTCAATGAAGACTTATATTTCATATCGTCACTTTTTGGCATACCATGATCTCCTACATATCGACACAGTAAAAACAAAAATGTACACTATCTCCAAGGCAATTAGTTCTAAAATGAAGTATTGTGAAAACGATAAAATAGTGACAAGGAGAACATGACTTGGGAAATATATGAGGCAAATATCCATATTACAATTTCTCAATGAGTAAAAGTAGCTTGAAATATATTAATGTGAATGAAACAATAAACCTTACAAATCGAGGAGAATATTGAAGCTACGATGCGAAGGGGGAAATGATGGAACATAGAAGGACTATTTCTTACCAAGGTATATTTAGATCATAAAAAAATTATGCAATAAGTTATAATTGGTATAAGAGGGTTCTAGAAAGGGAAGGGCTTGACATGCACCAGATGAATGAGTTTCTACAACCTCATTGTAACGCAAACTTATAATTTTCCAAGTCTAGAAGTCATTTGATATAATTGATTTAAAATAAAATAAAGACAAACTAGAAAGAATCATAAAACATATACGTGGTTGATGAGTGAAAAAGAATGAAATATTAAATAGACAAGGGTATGTGCGTGTAGGTATACGGTAATCGTATTTTTATATGGAGCTAAATTAGACTCAAAGGGTAATTTTTTTCCAACTTTTGTTAGTATAGTTTCCCCTTGAATTATTCTACTAGCATTTGGGGGAAATGCCCCTTTCCTGGTGTATGAGAAAAATCCTTCTCATGCCCCTTTTCTAGGTATACAACGAGGTCAAGGGGTAACGACCTTGTGGGGGGTTTTTAGGGGTACCACCGCTAAAACTTCATCTGAATTTTATTATTATATTTTCTCTATTGGTTGTTATATTTATGATACAAATTTTGTAACCCACATAAATCTTTTTAAAAAATATTAAACTTAGGATTTAAAAATGATTAATTTGTATAATATTTCAACACTATTGAGCTCTAAGGGATTGTAGATTAAAAATTGTTACATTCAATAGATAATAATATTGGACTCTATTTGGTGGGGGCAGCCTTAGATTGGATGAAACACGATCCATTATTGTGTCCTCTTGTTGGGCTTAATTTTCTAGTTGAGGTCAGACGAGGGTTAAATAATTTCTTGAAATTTTATTATTTCAACTAGTTTAATAGATATTATGGTGGCATGAATGACCCTTCAATCTTTAATTTTATTCAACAGCGTTTCATTATTTCATCTTTGTTGGAATTTTGGATTCCTAGAATTATAATTGACGATTCAAGGTATTTTCTATTTTATTTATACATACATGTGTACTCTTACTCATTCTATTTTTTTAGGGGCACCCTTATAATAATTATACAAGTTTGGATTGATTTGTTTGAGTAAAAAATATGCTAGTGTCTCAGTTTGACAAATTCCCAATAATTAATTTAGAAATAGATAATGCGTTTGTTAATACTTGGATAAACCTTATTATTTTATCCTATAGAATACGCATTTTTGAATATTTTCAAGGTTTCTATGATACAATATGACTCTTAGGCTAGTTTTACTAATACTCCTTACATTATTTAATTTAAGTTTTACTTTGATTTAGTGTATAATGTGGAACTCTCTATGCATTGCTTACTGTAAATGCTTCTATTTAGTACCTAAAATAAATATAGTCCTTGGTATCATTAGATGTAGAGAGTCGACATTGATATTATTATGTTATTATATTCTTTAAAAAAAAAAGGTTTCTTTACCTTTTGGCAAATCCTCTATTTATTGGTATCTTCCTTCACAAACTTGGGTCATGCAAAGAATAAATAATTATTTATGTGAATCCATGAAACCAAATACCTTGAAATGACTTTGTTACTATGGGATAAAACTCTATTATGGGTTGGTAAATTGGTTTGAAGTTATCATTTTAGTCTAGGACATCATCCCTATTCCAACCACGTGGGTGCCAACTAATAGTGAAATTATATGGGAAGTATGCCCTAGGAGGGTTGTGTGCATTCTTTTTTATCTGTTAAGAATATTATTATAAATATATGATGCATTCTTACCATTTTTTTTGTGAACCAAAATGATATGGTTCAGGATTTAATTGCTAAACCATAAATTTTATACGAATGACACATACTATACCATCAAACATATGCCTTTAATATTTAAAGCATTAAATAAAATTATTTTAATTTATATGCTACGATTACATCTTCATCTATATGATACAAGAAATAATATGTCGCTTTCCACTCAATATAGATCTAGATAAAGATTCATTTTATAGACTTTTGATTTAATTATATTAGTTATGTCACTTGATACACAATTGTATACATAATGAAAATCTCAACTTATAAATTAATGGAGAAACAAAAAGCACATGAGTGGATGTATGCAAATCCAAATCCCAAACCACATAAATAAAAGAATTTTTTTTTGGTTAGTAATGATTTAGTGTAGAATAACTAAAACTCATGACGGAATTACCGCAAGGCATTCAAAGGGATCTATAGATAAATAGGATTTAGACATTTCATAACTTTTATGAGATATCCCATTAAATCAATTTAAAAATAAATTAAAATGGTCCATTATATCACGTTTTCATATATTGATGTCCCTTATCTATGTGAAAACATACTTTTAATTTCTCTATAAAACAGACAAAGGGGATCCTAAGTTCTATTGACACGTTGACCATAGATTCTTTGACCAATATATACTTAAACTCTCAATTTTTTAGTTATAGTTAATCCGTATTTGTGTCGTTGAATTGGAGTACTTGATTCATTGTTTTTTTAAAATTATAAATCTAATCCGTATAAGTTAATATTTTTTAATTTTATGACATGAAATAGTAAAAAATAAATGTAAGTAAACTTCAAGGGGACTACTTATAAAATGATGTATGGTGAAATTGAGAAGACAGTGGCAAGGGAAACATAAACTAGGCGAGATATTAGGAAATTATCCATATTATAATTTCTCAATTGGTAAGAGTAGCTCGAAATATCTTAACTTGAATAAAATAGTTAAACCTACAATTCAATGAGAACATTGAAATTATGATCCAAAGAGGGAAATGATGGAACCTAGAAGGATTGTTTCTTACTATGATACATGTAGATCATAAAGAGTATTAAAAAGTTATAATTGGTATAGGAGGGTCCTTGCAAGGGAAGGACTTGGTAGAGCCTATAAATTTGAGTTTTTACAACATCTCTGTTACATAAATTGATAATATTATACATCTTGAAGTCATTTAATACAACTAATAAAAAATAAAGTAGAGACAAACACGAGAGAATCGTAAAGGATTCACGTGGTTGATGAGTGAAAAAGAATAGAAAATTATATAGACAAGGGCCAAGTGCATGTAGGTACATGGTAATGAGGTTATTATTTGGAGCCTAATCTAACCGAAAATGTAAAATTTCCCCATCTTTATTAGCGTATTTCCCCCCTTAATCATTTAAATAGGGTCTGCGGACAGTGTCCTTGGGTTGCTTCCTCTTATAGTATAGGTCGGGTTCAAGGGGCAACATCCCCCAAAAGTTTGTCCAAATTTCAAATTATTTTACAATGGCATCAAAAGTTAGTTTTTCTATTGGCTGACATATTTCTAACCATAATTTTGTAATTGACACAAGTCTTGTTAAAATGTATTAGGGTTATGAATTTCATATGATAAATTTGTAGCATCTTTTAATAGTATTGAGTTGTAATGGATTATTGATTATAACTTTTTAGATTTAGTAGATTAATAATATTGGATTCTTTTGTTGGTGGATGTAGCCCAATATTGGGTGACCAACGATAAAATGTTGTGAGATCATCTCGTTGTGCCTAATTTTCTAATTTAGGTCACACGAGGGTCCTATTTCTATTTCTTAGTTTCTTATTGTTGTAACTAGTTTAATGGACAAGTTGGTAGTGTGTGCAGCCCTTTGATCTTCTATTTTATTCAGTACAATTTTATTACTTGATTTTTGTTAGAATTCTTGATGCCTATTTCTGTAATTGATGATTCAAGACATTCTCTATTTTATTTATACTCACGTGTGTACTCTTGCTCACTATGTGCCATTAGGAACACTATTATAATATAATTGATAGAAATTTAGATTCCATTAGTTGAGTAAAATATATGCTAGTGCGTTAATTTGGCTGATTTCTAGGATTAATTGACAAAGAGATAATGTATTGGATGATATTTGGCTAAATATTATTATTTTATCTCGTTTTATATGTTTGTTGAATACTTCAGGCTTTCTATGATATAATTTGATGGTTAGGCAATGTTACTAATATTCTCGACTTAATTTAATTATATTTTCACCTTGATAACATTTTTTTTTCTTGTAGTACGAGAAGCATAAAATGTGATGTAATCATTCATATTTACAAAATGTGATACTTTTTAAAAAATTTAAAGGAAGAGGGCAAAAGTGTGATGATGTCTATAGAAAATAATAATTATATAATATTTCAATGGTTTGGATTGTACAGTGTAATATATAATCATGAAGAAGGAAAGTGTATGCCAAAATCTGCATAGAATTATAATTATAAATATTTTCACATTTTAAAACATTTTGTATGATTTGACATTAGGAAGGGAAAATGTATGCTAATATTTTAAAAAATGATCGTCAAATCATATTGTCTAATTTGAAGTTAGGCAATCTATATACTCATATTCACAAAAGACAATAATTATAAAATATTACATGCTAATATCTGCATAAATTAATAATTATGTAATATTTCAACGTTTTCAATATTTTAGATAATTTTATGTAACATGTGATTAAAAGGACATAAAATGTATTATAATAGATGAATAGAGAGTAATAATTACAAAATATTTGCGCAAATTTTTAAAACTATTTGCATTCAACGAAATTCTGTATCATCGGCTCGAAGCATTTCTGTTGCAGAACCCATGCCGCATCTTAAAATTCCAAGAATGTTCTTTTTTACATAAGAAATAATAAATGACATTTCCAAGCGTTAAAATACTTCTTCTTGTTAAATATTTGGGATTTAAAACAAATTAATCTTCCTAAAAATTGTAGTACAACTTATATTTGTTATTTTCCAAAAAGTTTGAGGCTGAGTTTTGTATATGACCGCTTTTGTTATTCCTACGTTAGATGCACCATCTCCTGTATGAGCACCAAATGTATCTCCCAGTACTACTTCAAGAGATTCGACCCTGCTGGGACTTGCGACATCCATTTCACTAGATGCTTTAAGGAATAATTTTACTAGATTGTTAAAATTAATAATCTGCCAAGCACTGATACCAACACGGTCAATTCTTCCAATGGAGCTTATGTGGTTTTTACATGGTAGACAAGTGACAGATTCATTTGAGGAACAATTTTAGGCCCCCCTTTCATTCTCTAAATGCTATGTAGCATAATATCCCGTGCATCCATTTATAATGCTTAGGCTACTTCCCACCAAAATATAAATAATGTGTGATCCATTGATATTTCAATAAATATATCACAAGTAATTATACTACATTGGATAGAGTGCTATTAGAAAGTTAGAAGAATCCTTTCCTAGGGGTAGATAGTAATTAATCAAATCAGACGTATCATGAATTATACATACAATAAAATATTATTTAATACGTCATTTAATTTCTATGAAATCATGCTGATTTAAAGATTTCCCATTTAATCGATGGTCAAATATAAATGATTCATTAAGCAACAATACTATATTTTAATTTAGGTTGCCTCATTCTTTTTCTAGGGTATCTTTTAGTTTTATGCTGGATAAAATTAGAGAAACAATATGGCTTCAGAGATCTGTGTCTTTTTTTGTAGATTTCATTTGGCATTGTGCATGAGCTTCATGTGCCTCTGTATGCTTGCATGTAAATAGAAGGATGAAACAGATGTGGCCAATATAGGGTAGACAAAAATTCAATACATGGAAAATATGGACACGTTTGGCTACAGGAATAAAAATATGGGAATAGGAATTATTATTCTGGTTTAGTTATTCTGGAATAGAAAATGAGAATAAGTATGTATTCCTATTCTTCATTTGGTTAGATGAAATTGAAATTGGAGTTTGAATAATAGATAAAGAAAGTCAACAGGCCAATTCTCGTGTGCCTTTTCACTCTTGATGGATGTTTCATTCTAGAGACCTTGAGGCTTCTAAGCGATGAATCACAATGAGGACTGAGGATGGAACTTGGATCTTGTCTTTAACAAAAACACGGTCTAGTCTTGCCAATTTGATATCTTGATTGACCTTGTCATTCTTGAAAATTAGGTTCCAATGAGCATCCTCACTTAGCTATTGGAGATGGAGGAAAACTTAACAGAAGAGACATCAACAACTTAGCTTCCCAGAATGATATGCCATGGTATAATTGCTTTGGCTCACCCTTGCTCATATAATTTGTAGCCAAGAATAGGGGAAACACCAGAAGAGCATAAGAAGTGTGAGGCATAATTGAAGTTACCGTATAAAGCTCTGAAGTCGTAGGATCACATTGTGAGATTTTTTCACGATTTCATTGTGTACGAGTCCAAGAGTATCTATGAAGGGAAAAAGGAAGAGGATGTTCGAGTTCCTTGTGATTTTCTTCATCGGTCAGGTAATAAGATGCTTCATGTCCCTAAACATTCTTGATGTTTTGGCATATGATCTCAGTATTCAAAATCAATGCCTTGAATCCAATAGTGGTTTTCCCAAGAGTGAAACCTCTGTTCAAAATTGGTCATTTTCCAAATTTCTTTAGCAAACCAATTTCTCTGACTTGGGTGCTCTCGGTGAATCTCCTCATGGACATGAAATTTAAATTTTCATGAAATATGAGTAGATAAATTTAGGAAAGGAATACATATTCCAATTCCACCTATTTAGGTGGAATTACAAATGCTCAATTTTGGGCCAAAATGAGAATACGTATGAACCTATTCTCAATTTTGATTTGGTGCAACCAAAGGAAGGATTAGAAATTTTCATAATTTACATATGCCTAATACCTATTCCAGTCTAATTGCTACTGCCAAATGGGCCCTAGGAGAATACACCATGGAAAATAGGAGCATCTGGTGACAAATAATGTCAAGCTCTTTTTAGTAATTTTGCACGGTTAGTGCTGGCATTTCGGAGTTTGTGTTGGAAAAAAAAACTGCTATGATTTTCTTGTTAGGTTTACATAAATATAACTTGTGATAGACATTTGAGTATAGATCTGTGTACATTGCACAGCCTTCATAGTAGTTTGTGATTTCAATAATTGAAAATTTTGTAGATTTCTTGTGCTGAATTCATTGTTTGTGTATTCATTAAAACAAGACATTCTACTTTATGTTTGGGTATTCATTTAAAAAATATAATTTTTTCAATGGGTTTCAATAGATTTCATTTTTGATTGTTGTAAAAAACTTGTTTTCATGGGGAAAGATGTGAGGTCCCTCCTCACATGTACTTATTAAATATGCATCTCTCTGTTAAAACTGTTGTAGGAGATTAGAATGGATATGAAATAATGTTTAATGGTTTAGATGTCCTAATAAGAAGTGACATCCTAATACATTCGTGTTTTAAATATTCAGTGATTCATGAACAAACTACATTATCTCGACTGTTTAAACATTAAAATTTCACTAACGATGATACAAGGCTTTCTCACCTAATCATAAGGGTGTTGATTTTGATACCTGGACGATTAAGTTTTATGCTTCAGATAGTTCAGTATTCTTTTATTGGTGACGTAATGATGTTTAGGTATATACATGCCTAATGAGGATTATACTAGTACTTAATCTGAATTAATGAATAAGTTATGTTATTATTGATTATGTGATTTTTGATGATTAAATGTGAATAGAAATGAATTAAACAGTTAATTATATGAGAGATTCATGTAACTATCCAGATAAATTTTGAATATATGTATGTAATTTTCTTGAGCTATTGATATGCGTAATGAGTGTGTAGGGTATTTTAGCTGAGAAAATCTAACGGAGAAACAAAACTGAACCCTATGTACTGTTTGTGGAAACTATGGTTAAATTTGATGAAGGATACAAACCTTGTTGTTTGTATTTTATTTGTATTGTGAATTGAACGAATGTATCATTCTGTAATCAGTAAATGTTAATGTTTTGTAACAATGTTTTTATAGTGTCCCTTGACACTCGTGAATTGTATATGCATTCCAGCATGATAGTTAGGGTTAACCGAGTAACCTAAAGATCTAAGTCAGAGTAGCTTAGTGATCTTTTTGCTAATCAAGTTAGTAATCGATATTAATTACCCCTAATCCAGATTAGTGTTTAATCTACATTTTGAAGGTTGTTAGATAGTCCTAAAATTTCCTAGCCTTTAATAGGTCCCTAATTAATCCTAAAGACCTAAAAACATGAAATCTAAGTATCCAAGAGGAATGGGTATGGCTTGGGGGCATTTTCCACCCCCTTAGCCCCTTTTGTTGACTTTTATGGTCACTCAAAAACACCATTTTTGCTTTATTGCGAAAATCGATTGATTTCATCATGGGTTGGATAGCTTGAACTCCACCTTGAGGTTAGCCTTAGGCCTAGTTGTGTTAGAAGCCTCTAGAACTTTTAGGCAAGTGGGGGAGTTATTTCTTTTTAGAGATGGTTGAGTTTGTGATCTTATTTAGAGGCAATTTTGAGGAGGTTTGGAGTGTTTACCCAACCTCTACTTTTAGAGTGAAAATCAGGATTGAAGGAGAAGGAGAAGGAGAAGGAGAAGGAAGGGAATGCTCATCTCAAACTTGTTCTATTGCCATAACCCAAATTTGAAGGTAGGAATACTTCACCTCATTTTGTTCATGTTGTGCTTCATGTTTCAATTTTATTGTTTATGCACATGTTCGTGTGTGTGTTGAGTATGTTGGGAGGGTTTGAAACAGATTAACTTAAATGTCTTTCCTTTGTATTTTTGCTTTGAATTTCAAAGGGATTGTATACGTGTATTGGCATTACTCACCCTCGGATAGGGCAGAAGTGGCCATGTACAGGGAAAGGTCTTTAGTTGGACTCTGACAGTGTAGAGTCTCTTCTCAGGACGAGAAGAGGGAGAGAGGGTAGGGTGTTATGGGCCCCTACTTGTCAACACAAACCACGTATGAGTTTTGGAATGTAAGAATGGAAGAACAGAAGTTCTTGAGTTATAGCCTCGAAAGGGCACCTATTTTGGTGGTGTGCCTGATGTCTCCTGTCGAAAAAATCCACCTTCTCCCTAGTCTAGTTCAATGTCAAACCTGTTGTGTAAACTCGGGATGGGAGTCAATGTCTGATTTGGTCTTCATGTTATGATTGGTTGTCTCCTGGTCAGTTTTCATTCTCTCGACGATCACTGTGATGTATTGGAGAGTTCGTTCTTTTCTATGTTTAAAAAAAAATTAGAGTTATAATTGTCTAAATTATTATTAGAATTATTGAGTTATATTGTTGTTAATATTTTGTTCAAAATAATGTTATAACGTACATATTAACACTATTTTAAGGGTAGTCATAAATTGTGTTTGTTAGTGGGTCTGGTATTCTTTTATGTTGTTAGTATAATATTTTAAATGTAAATAAAAGTAATAAGGTGTTAGATTTCAAATTAATGTTAGATGAGTAAGTTTTGTTAAAAAAAAATTTTGCTAGTATTATTTTGAAGTAATTTTAATTATTATGTTTTTAAATATTAGTTATTTAGTACATTTTAGTTAGAATGTTCGTATGTTAGATTATATTTAAAAATTTAGTATCATTATTGATTTGAAAAGGTTGTCTAAGATAAATTAGCTGCTGTATTTAACCCATTTTCAAATATATTTAGATTTATTATTTTAAGTGGTTATATCGTTCTTAAATCAAAGGTTAGTGTTATTGTATCTTAAAATGTTTTAGATTAGTAAAGGTTGTAAAATTAAGTTAGATTATTAGATTAAATTTTAAGTGTTGAATATATATCTAGATAGTTGTTTATTATTGCGAGTTTACGATAATTTGGTTTAATTGTGTTTAATTATAATATATTACCTTAAAATCAAAGCAATAATGAAAAAAAAGATGAAATCAATTTAATAACGAATGCTTAAATTTAACGACCTTTTCACACTCATCGATGATAAACTTGAATGGAAATGACAGGTCATCGTTAGGAGATCCCATATCTATTTCTCATTTTACCTATACTTTAACGTGTGCATCTAAACTTTTCAAGCTTTGTGGTGTTATTGATCTAAAAATAAAATAAAATTTGTTGGTGTGTTTTTGCCCCAATTCTTTGGCATGACAGAATAGCTCAATCAAATTGAAAATTTTAAGAAGTCATTTTGATTTAGAAATTTCAGTTCTCATGAAGTTGTAAATTTCAATAAAATGGTAGGATAAAATCTATCACACACGCTCCTGAAATTATCTCTATCAAAATATTTATATTATTTCACAATGTATAACAACAACAACGATCAATTGAATCTTCAGTTTGAAAGCCTTCGATTCCACCATTTTACTTCGCGCGATTTAATTGAAGTTGAAATCTGATAGTTATTTTTTTTCTTAATAGTTCCTTCAACTTCTTGGCTCCACCATTTTTCTTTACATATTTAGTTAAAACTGGAGTGTGAAGATCATTTATGTTTGTAAGCTCTTATTAATATTCCTTACTACTACCTTTTCCCTCCCTTTTCATGAACATTTTTGGGTTGCCCAGAAAATAGAATTCTCAAAAATTTGAGAAATGTTACAAAGATTAGAAAGAGTGCACAAGTTTTAACTATTAAACCCTCTACTCCATCAATGCAATTGATAAAAATAAAACCAGGTTTCATTATTTAACAAACTTCATCACCGCCATGAATTTTCATTTAAATTATTATTTCAACTCTACATTAGCTCCCCCTATTGTAATAAATGTAATAATCCATTATTAGCTACTTCTCAACCATTAGAACTGAAAGTTGCAAATTTATTGGACTACTATACAAGATGAAGACCTGCATTTTATCACAGTGTAATAGATGTATCTCTATTTTCTTGCCCTATAATAGAGAATTTTACAAAATTAAAGAAGTTAATAACCTTTGGACTTTCTTCATCACTACACAAATTGACATCTTGTATCAAGAAAATAAATAATTTTTTGAATATAAAAAGCAGCAAGAGGGCGCTGACCCATCATACAAACAAAAAACATTAGAAAATGTTAGAAATAAAAGAACCTAGTGCCAAACAACGAGAAAAAAAAACCTCAACTAAAGTCCACCTCTGTAAAAAACAAAGGTTCAAATGCGGAAAACCCACCAACCTATGGAATGGATAGATCCATCACTGCTAACTGCTAACCCATCAAAGAGTCCCAGATCTGACAAACCCAGAAGCAAGGCACCCCTGGTAGAACCATGAAAAAGAAAAAAATATGACTTCCCACATGAAAAAACAAAGAGGGCATCATCAAGGAAGATTCCCCACTGACCCAACAGGACACCAATAAGACCAGAGATCCTCCCTCCATCGAGAAACACCTCTGAGAAGCGAGCATCCCGTGGGTCAAAAAATCCCCCGAAATAAAGAAGCATGGTCCATTACTCTGCAAAAACCACTGCCATACCATGGAAGAACCAATGAGACACATGTTTGAGAAGCACCCTCCATTCGTCTGGTGTGGCATCATCAGAGCCCTCTCTCCCTCCATCGTTGGCCCACTCACTGTAAGAAAATGCAGCTTGCCTCGCAGTCATCCCCGCTCCAAGATAATAGTATTAAGGAAAGAAATAAGTTAACTGAAAAAAAAAAAACATTTGAATTCTAAGTTGTGTTTCGAATGGGGTAACTCGTGACAATTGCTTCTTATTAGCATACAATATAGACCCCTATTGTAAGAGATACTATTCCATTCCTTGTTAATGCATCTAGTATCTAGCAGAGAGATTTATACATTTTGTTATACCATAGCAATACGAAATCATACATCTTCATCTCCATCTTTTCATGAAACAAAGACGCAAATTATGTATCAATCAAGGGAACGGAGCCGCAAGATCTAGAATTGTAGAACATTAAAGTTCGTATCATGACATGTTTCATTTGTGAGGATGTTAGTTTACCATCATAGAAATTCTCACACTCATACCTTTGGATAGCTGATTATAGCTCATTAAGCTTTGCAAGCTTTTGGAGATAACTACCAAGTAATATTGAATTGATCTAACCGTTAAAGTTTTCAAATGAATGTACATGTGATATATAAACGTGTACATCTATTACATTCGATTTGGAAATGTAGCTTGTGCTCTCTATGAGATATCTCTTTGTATAGGTTCGCGTGTTCTATATAATGCTTTTCTTCGTCCCAACTGCACTTCTTATGGGCCGAAGCATGATTTGTTGGGTACATGCCTTCAAATTCACAAAGTAGACTCTGTCTCCTTCAGGTTTCTCAAATATGATTGGCCAGATCTTACTATCTCCTATACATGACTTGGATTCCGTACTTAGATAATTTGATATTACACATTCTAGTAACACCTTAGATAGTGCCTCCACACATTCTAAGAATCTAGTTTTGCATGAGCTTTATTATAGAGCTTAAGCATGCATTCGATTGAGTAACACAATAGATGTAAAGTCCAATATAGTTAATTCTAATTTTTAAGGAACCCTATACTAGAAATATAGTGAATGCATAAAACATATTATAAAAGAAATATTTAATTGTCAAATTTATAAGCTATATCAGAATTGAGTAAAATTCATTTGTAAATATTTATTCATTGTTTTATTATTTTAATAACATAACGAACAGAAGGCAGTTATTTGTATTATAGATATACTAACCTCGTTATTTAGAACTATTCAAAATAAGTCTAGAACCAATTTTCTTTGTTGAAACGTGTCCCATAAATAGTGCGAGAACGCGATAATGATATTGAGTACTTTTATTTGACTACAATTTTTTTTAATAAAGAAAATACACCGGCACGGAGATTAGAGCCACACTCTGGTACATTTATTCCAAGGAATGGAAAAGAAAAAGGGTGAATAATAAAGAGGGTCTCCCCACGCCTTGTTCTAGTGTTCTTTTATTTATTGAATAGATTGGATGATGCAACGAATTGAGTTGAGCATTGAGCATTGAGCATGGGAATGCTATGCGAATTGCTTCTGAATGTAAACCACGAGCTGTTGGGTGATGCGGAAGGCCTTGCTGAGCACGGAATCGGGGAGAGGGGGGTTCGCGCCAAAGAGAGAATTGGCGATTGTCTGCACTCCCGGGAGCTGGCTGCTCAAAGCAGCGATGGCCACCGCATTCTCCTTCCCCACATTCTGCTGGAAATGCACGAGCGCCTTGGGGAAGACGAACACGTCTCCCTTTTCCAACGTCTTGCTGAAGAAGGTGTTGTTGGTGTCGATAAACCCTACAAAGAGCTCGCCTTCCGCTAGAAAGAGAACCTCGGTGGCTCTGGGGTGGGTGTGAGGAGGATTAATTCCACCCACTGCGTAGTCGATGCGGACCAGAGATATTCCCAACGTGTTCAGCCCCGGTATCTGCATTACGTTGGCAGGGGTCACGTTGGAGCTAACTGCATTGTCGGTGTTCCCCGCCTGCGCCAGCCCCCTGAAGAAGAAGTCCTCTGCCGATGCATCCTTGGCCTCTTTGCAAACGAATCCGTTCACCTTAACTGATCAATACAATTTGTTACTGTTTGCGGTAGTTATAATCACACCAATCATTAATAATCACATAAACGATTAATATTGCTGCACTCACCTTCGCTGTCCAGGACTGCGACGCAGAAATCTTGCAAGGGATCGGCATCCGCCGCCATCACATCTTCACTGTAACAACACATCAACAGGAAGAGTCCCAACGACAATTGCAAGCAAATCATCATTCCCTTCGCCATTTTATGCTGGAGAGTCTCCAACAGAAGAGCTCAGGATATGGATGTGTGATTGAATATTTGTGTATATTACAAGACCATTACATGCCTATTATATAGGGGAAACATGCGAGGACTAATCCTTTCCCACGTAATTGTTTAATTGTAATATACTTCCAATATCATGCAATTGTTGACCTGTTATTTACGGACTGATTCATGCTGATGGAGTAATTGCTCATTACAATTGAGGGGACCAATTCATTTTTGACGTAGTCGTTAGTTATAATATATTTGGTTAGTAGGTGGTCTTTTCGTTTGCTCGAACTGATTCGGTAGATTTGTTCTTCCCATTCCTCTCTCTTTGTGCAGGAAAGTATATTCATCAACACGGAAATGTTTTCTGCGTATCCACAAAACAGATTCAAATGCTTTAGACTTGGTCGAGTGAGTACGTAAGGGCCCGTTCGGTGAGTGGAATAGGAATACGTATTGTATTCTGGAATAAAAAGTATTCCTGTTCTCCGTTTGGTTCAGCCAATACTTGATGGGAATTCGCGGACCCGAAAATTTATGTTTTCTAAAATTTAAAAAAATGGAATAGGAATACGTATTCCAATAACACCTATTTTGGTGGAATTGCAAAATCCCATTTTTGGGCCAAAAATGGAATACGTATTCCATTTTTACCTCGTATTCCAATCCCGTTTTGGTGCATCCAAACAAGGAATTCAAATTTTTTGGAATACGTATTCCTATTCCTCTCACCAAACGGGCCCTAAGTGTTAGAAAAGTTCCAGCCCTTCCCTTATTTGTGTAGGAACCCACCAACTCTGCAGCCTTGTTCACATTTTTCTCAGCCCGCTTTACATCGTACGATCACGCGCACCGAAGTTTTCGAAATATTAACCAACAGAAGGGCCCGGCTCTATAATATTGTTTTATTAAGTTTGGGATGATGAAATTTTCTTTCTTGTTATGGATTTTTCTATCCATATTTAGTTTTAGGCGATTCATTAGGGGAAGCCACCCCTTAATTTAGAGATTCAATCTCACCACAGGTTCACCCAAAACTTGAGAGTGTTTCCATGTTCCAAAAGGATAGCTTGACACCATATGTATCTCTCTATAGGTGCAATCTACAATAGGTTATTTCACCATTAGTTTATAGAGGCAAAATTTTTCTCGTGAACGAAATTGTTTATCTAGTTATATACAACATGTAATTAAATCAAATGACATAAAACAAATCTTTATCACAATCTATCTTGAGTGATATAAGTGACACATTCATTGTAGTGTGATAAAGGAATTAGATAAATAAATTCATAAAGGATAGAAATTAAAAATAATTCATTTTACATTCTCAAGGATCATTAAAACTAATAATTGTACAGAATTTAAAGGAAAGAATAGGTGCACGTGTTTAGAAATTTTATAATGTTTATGAGACATGACCTCAAAATATTTTTAAAAATAAAGTAAAATAAGATAACTATATTATATTTAGATAGATTAGTCTTCCCTATGTATGTGACAACATAGTTGTAATTTATCTGTGAAATAAACTAAGATGAGCTTGAGCTCTGTTCACGTGCTGAACATAGATTGTTTGAGCACGACATCTTTGAATCCTAAGATTTTTAGTTGCAACTAATCCATACTTAAGTCACTGAATTGGCCTATCCGATTCGTCATTATCAAATATTACAAGTTAAACTTTTACGAAAGAATATTGTGAAATTTAATGACGCGAAAGAACATGGGTATTTGAAGGATCATGGTATGTCAAACTAGGTTCTTAAGTGGCAATGAAAATTCAGAAAATTAGTGTCAGGAAAGTTGACAAGTTTTTTTGGAATAAGTTATCATGTTATGCTAAAAATATGTATGAAAAGTGTTAGAATATTTATAATAACTGAGGGTGTGGGGTGAATTAGTTACCCAAGGTCGAGATGTACCAATTGAAAAATCAAACACTTAAACAACTCCAGATCTTATCATTTTATTGCTCGGTCTCCACTATAAATTTCTATTAACATTAGCTAGCGGTTCACTGTTCTAAAATAGCAGGCTTACAGAATGTAAACATTAGTCGATAAAATGCCACAATAAGATTCACATAAGTTTGTCACTAGGTTTGAACATGCAAGCCCAATTTAGGAAAAACCACCAACAACGTTTCACTAAGTTTCACTCTTCTTAAGCGGGCCCTGTTAGGAGCCAACCCTGTAAAAGTTTTCAATACAAACTATTAAATGTGACCTTGTTATTTGAAGGATTGAGTCACCCTATTAGAAGTGGCCTTGTTAAAGGAATTCAGAACATCCCATTAGAACGACAACTTATTAGAGGAATTACATAGACTGTTAGGTCACTATGACTGTTCGGTCAACCTTGATTAAAGGATTTCAAATACTGTTTACAATGGTTAGAAAGTAATAACCGGTTTGATCATTTAAGTATAACTCACTTTGCATGTACACATCTCAGTTCAGTTCTCATGTACCGATTCATTGTGTGGCCTCCATTGTCATCCCAGCTTTGATTTGCTTGGCAACCATTCAAGCAATCAGCCTTCACTTCCTCTCAACTCAATTCAACCTTCTGCTTAGATTCGCCAGTCAATAATGTCAACAATAACTCCAAATCTATGGAACTTGTTTACAAGCATACAGTCTCTCTGCTCATATAGAAATTTTACCCATGTACTTCTTTAAACAGGAAATCATGATCCTTTTCCTTTTAATCAACACTGCAGATCTTAGGATTTAGGATTCAATCCATCAAATAAATTATATATGATCACCATTTTGTTTATCTCTTCTTTTGTAGAAACTTCTCTTGGAATCCATCTCTTAGGCCGTTTACCTAATCCTCTCCTAGAATTAAATGATCAAACTCATTGATTCTTATCTCAACACGCTTTCCATATCCCAAGAAATCAACTTGGCCGGTTAGAAATTATGATTCGTCGCAAACAGTTAAGATGTTGTTCGTTGGGGAACACTGTGTTCTGACACTCAGTCATCATTGGGTTACTCGATTGCTATTAAATTTCTCACTCGACATATACACTGTCACTCGGTCGACACTGATGCTCAGTCAATACTGATTTTACTCGACACTTACTGTAGCCCAGTTGGCACTAGCATCACTTGGCATGTACGTCAAAATTCTTTAGTCTTCTACTATGTTACTCTGTCAAGCCTATACATTTGATCTATCTTTTATCACACTTTCAAGACTTGATCGTTACTGGCTTCTCCTCTTGTAACATGATTTGAACAATCAATACATCTTGTCAAATTCCAACTAATCAAGTGTCAATTTTTAGTTTCCTCATCAAAACTCAACCTATCCTCTAGATGCTTCTGTTATGAACAACTTCTCAAATCCTCTTAATCAATCAAATAGATATGGCAGTTAGATCAGATAACACTATCTCACAAATAGGTTTGACATTAATGACAACAAAACAATTGTTTCAATTGTAGTTTCCAACAAGAAATTGTACAAAATTAAATCTAGTTTGTAATATGAAAATCATTTTCTGAAAGAATGATTTCTATATGATGAAACCTTTAAATTTGAATACATTAGTACAATTTTTCTTTATAAGAAGATTAGAAACAGGTGAATGGCTAACCATCTTAAACAAAGTCAAATGATAATTTTTTTTTTTTTACAAGATTCTAGATCTAAGTAATACAATTATGTTAGGATGTAGCACATATTTGTTTATAATTTATTTCTAAGAAATTAGATAATTACAAATTTTCCATTAATTTTTTTTTTGTAGAATATTAAATCTCATATTTGACCACCTTAAGTTATTATTGAATTCATCAAATTGATAACATTTTTTTTTTGTTATAGTAGGAGAAGCGTAAAATGTGACGTAATAATAAATATTTACAAAATGCGATATTATTTTTAAAAAATAGCTTCTTCTTTTTTTTTTTTCAATGAAGACTTATATTTCATATCGTCACTTTTTGGCATACCATGATCTCCTACATATCGACACAGTAAAAACAAAAATGTACACTATCTCCAAGGCAATTAGTTCTAAAATGAAGTATTGTGAAAACGATAAAATAGTGACAAGGAGAACATGACTTGGGAAATATATGAGGCAAATATCCATATTACAATTTCTCAATGAGTAAAAGTAGCTTGAAATATATTAATGTGAATGAAACAATAAACCTTACAAATCGAGGAGAATATTGAAGCTACGATGCGAAGGGGGAAATGATGGAACATAGAAGGACTATTTCTTACCAAGGTATATTTAGATCATAAAAAAATTATGCAATAAGTTATAATTGGTATAAGAGGGTTCTAGAAAGGGAAGGGCTTGACATGCACCAGATGAATGAGTTTCTACAACCTCATTGTAACGCAAACTTATAATTTTCCAAGTCTAGAAGTCATTTGATATAATTGATTTAAAATAAAATAAAGACAAACTAGAAAGAATCATAAAACATATACGTGGTTGATGAGTGAAAAAGAATGAAATATTAAATAGACAAGGGTATGTGCGTGTAGGTATACGGTAATCGTATTTTTATATGGAGCTAAATTAGACTCAAAGGGTAATTTTTTTCCAACTTTTGTTAGTATAGTTTCCCCTTGAATTATTCTACTAGCATTTGGGGGAAATGCCCCTTTCCTGGTGTATGAGAAAAATCCTTCTCATGCCCCTTTTCTAGGTATACAACGAGGTCAAGGGGTAACGACCTTGTGGGGGGTTTTTAGGGGCACCACCGCTAAAACTTCATCTGAATTTTATTATTATATTTTCTCTATTGGTTGTTATATTTATGATACAAATTTTGTAACCCACATAAATATTTTTAAAAAATATTAAACTTAGGATTTAAAAATGATTAATTTGTATAATATTTCAACACTCTATTGAGCTCTAAGGGATTGTAGATTAAAAATTGTTACATTCAATAGATAATAATATTGGACTCTATTTGGTGGGGGCAGCCTTAGATTGGATGAAACACGATCCATTATTGTGTCTTCTTGTTGGGCTTAGTTTTCTAGTTGAGGTCAGACGAGGGTTAAATAATTTCTTGAAATTTTATTATTTCAACTAGTTTAATAGATATTATGGTGGCATGAATGACCCTTCAATCTTTAATTTTATTCAACAGCGTTTCATTATTTCATCTTTGTTGGAATTTTGGATTCCTAGAATTATAATTGACGATTCAAGGTATTTTCTATTTTATTTATACATACATGTGTACTCTTACTCATTCTATTTTTTTAGGGGCACCCTTATAATAATTATACAAGTTTGGATTGATTTGTTTGAGTAAAAAATATGCTAGTGTCTCAGTTTGACAAATTCCCAATAATTAATTTAGAAATAGATAATGCGTTTGTTAATACTTGGATAAACCTTATTATTTTATCCTATAGAATACGCATTTTTGAATATTTTCAAGGTTTCTATGATACAATATGACTCTTAGGCTAGTTTTACTAATACTCCTTACATTATTTAATTTAAGTTTTACTTTGATTGAGTGTATAATGTGGAACTCTCTATGCATTGCTTACTGTAAATGCTTTTATTTAGTACCTAAAATAAATATAGTCCTTGGTATCATTAGATGTAGAGAGTCGACATTGATATTATTATGTTATTATATTCTTTAAAAAAAAAAGGTTTCTTTACCTTTTGGCAAATCCTCTATTTATTGGTATCTTCCTTCACAAACTTGGGTCATGCAAAGAATAAATAATTATTTATGTGAATCCATGAAACCAAATACCTTGAAATGACTTTGTTACTATGGGATAAAACTCTATTATGGGTTGGTAAATTGGTTTGAAGTTATCATTTTAGTCTAGGACATCATCCCTATTCCAACCACGTGGGTGCCAACTAATAGTGAAATTATATGGGAAGTATGCCCTAGGAGGGTTGTGTGCATTCTTTTGTATCTGTTAAGAATATTATTATAAATATATGATGCATTCTTACCATTTTTTTTGTGAACCAAAATGATATGGTTCAGGATTTAATTGCTAAACCATAAATTTTATACGAATGACACATACTATACCATCAAACATATGCCTTTAATATTTAAAGCATTAAATAAAATTATTTTAATTTATATGCTACGATTACATCTTCATCTATATGATACAAGAAATAATATGTCGCTTTCCACTCAATATAGATCTAGATAAAGATTCATTTTATAGACTTTTGATTTAATTATATTAGTTATGTCACTTGATACACAATTGTATACATAATGAAAATCTCAACTTATAAATTAATGGAGAAACAAAAAGCACATGAGTGGATGTATGCAAATCCAAATCCCAAACCACATAAATAAAAGAATTTTTTTTTGGTTAGTAATGATTTAGTGTAGAATAACTAAAACTCATGACGGAATTACCGCAAGGCATTCAAAGGGATCTATAGATAAATAGGATTTAGACATTTCATAACTTTTATGAGATATCCCATTAAATCAATTTAAAAATAAATTAAAATGGTCCATTATATCACGTTTTCATATATTGATGTCCCTTATCTATGTGAAAACATACTTTTAATTTCTCTATAAAACAGACAAAGGGGATCCTAAGTTCTATTGACACGTTGACCATAGATTCTTTGACCAATATATACTTAAACTCTCAATTTTTTAGTTATAGTTAATCCGTATTTGTGTCGTTGAATTGGAGTACTTGATTCATTGTTTTTTTAAAATTATAGATCTAATCCGTATAAGTTAATATTTTTTAATTTTATGACATGAAATAGTAAAAAATAAATGTAAGTAAACTTCAAGGGGACTACTTATAAAATGATGTATGGTGAAATTGAGAAGACAGTGGCAAGGGAAACATAAACTAGGCGAGATATTAGGAAATTATCCATATTATAATTTCTCAATTGGTAAGAGTAGCTCGAAATATCTTAACTTGAATAAAATAGTTAAACCTACAATTCAATGAGAACATTGAAATTATGATCCAAAGAGGGAAATGATGGAACCTAGAAGGATTGTTTCTTACTATGATACATGTAGATCATAAAGAGTATTAAAAAGTTATAATTGGTATAGGAGGGTCCTTGCAAGGGAAGGACTTGGTAGAGCCTATAAATTTGAGTTTTTACAACATCTCTGTTACATAAATTGATAATATTATACATCTTGAAGTCATTTAATACAACTAATAAAAAATAAAGTAGAGACAAACACGAGAGAATCGTAAAGGATTCACGTGGTTGATGAGTGAAAAAGAATAGAAAATTATATAGACAAGGGCCAAGTGCATGTAGGTACATGGTAATGAGGTTATTATTTGGAGCCTAATCTAACCGAAAATGTAAAATTTCCCCATCTTTATTAGCGTATTTCCCCCCTTAATCATTTAAATAGGGTCTGCGGACAGTGTCCTTGGGTTGCTTCCTCTTATAGTATAGGTCGGGTTCAAGGGGCAACATCCCCCAAAAGTTTGTCCAAATTTCAAATTATTTTACAACGGCATCAAAAGTTAGTTTTTCTATTGGCTGACATATTTCTAACCATAATTTTGTAATTGACACAAGTCTTGTTAAAATGTATTAGGGTTATGAATTTCATATGATAAATTTGTAGCATCTTTTAATAGTATTGAGTTGTAATGGATTATTGATTATAACTTTTTAGATTTAGTAGATTAATAATATTGGATTCTTTTGTTGGTGGATGTAGCCCAATATTGGGTGACCAACGATAAAATGTTGTGAGATCATCTCGTTGTGCCTAATTTTCTAATTTAGGTCACACGAGGGTCCTATTTCTATTTCTTAGTTTCTTATTGTTGTAACTAGTTTAATGGACAAGTTGGTAGTGTGTGCAGCCCTTTGATCTTCTATTTTATTCAGTACAATTTTATTACTTGATTTTTGTTAGAATTCTTGATGCCTATTTGTGTAATTGATGATTCAAGACATTCTCTATTTTATTTATACTCACGTGTGTACTCTTGCTCACTATATGCCATTAGGAACACTATTATAATATAATTGATAGAAATTTAGATTCCATTAGTTGAGTAAAATATATGCTAGTGCGTTAATTTGGCTGATTTCTAAGATTAATTGACAAAGAGATAATGTATTGGATGATATTTGGCTAAATATTATTATTTTATCTCGTTTTATATGTTTGTTGAATACTTCAGGCTTTCTATGATATAATTTGATGGTTAGGCAATGTTACTAATATTCTCGACTTAATTTAATTATATTTTCACCTTGATAACATTTTTTTTTCTTGTAGTACGAGAAGCATAAAATGTGATGTAATCATTCATATTTACAAAATGTGATACTTTTTTAAAAATTTAAAGGAAGAGGGCAAAAGTGTGATGATGTCTATAGAAAATAATAATTATATAATATTTCAATGGTTTGGATTGTACAGTGTAATATATAATCATGAAGAAGGAAAGTGTATGCCAAAATCTGCATAGAATTATAATTATAAATATTTTCACATTTTAAAACATTTTGTATGATTTGACATTAGGAAGGGAAAATGTATGCTAATATTTTAAAAAATGATCGTCAAATCATATTGTCTAATTTGAAGTTAGGCAATCTATATACTCATATTCACAAAAGACAATAATTATAAAATATTACATGCTAATATCTGCATAAATTAATAATTATGTAATATTTCAACGTTTTCAATATTTTAGATAATTTTATGTAACATGTGATTAAAAGGACATAAAATGTATTATAATAGATGAATAGAGAGTAATAATTACAAAATATTTGCGCAAATTTTTAAAACTATTTGCATTCAACGAAATTCTGTATCATCGGCTCGAAGCATTTCTGTTGCAGAACCCATGCCGCATCTTAAAATTCCAAGAATGTTCTTTTTTACATAAGAAATAATAAATGACATTTCCAAGCGTTAAAATACTTCTTCTTGTTAAATATTTGGGATTTAAAACAAATTAATCTTCCTAAAAATTGTAGTACAACTTATATTTGTTATTTTCCAAAAAGTTTGAGGCTGAGTTTTGTATATGACCGCTTTTGTTATTCCTACGTTAGATGCACCATCTCCTGTATGAGCACCAAATGTATCTCCCAGTACTACTTCAAGAGATTCGACCCTGCTGGGACTTGCGACATCCGTTTCACTAGATGCTTTAAGGAATAATTTTACTAGATTGTTAAAATTAATAATCTGCCAAGCACTGATACCAACACGGTCAATTCTTCCAATGGAGCTTATGTGGTTTTTACATGGTAGACAAGTGACAGATTCATTTGAGGAACAATTTTAGGCCCCCCTTTCATTCTCTAAATGCTATGTAGCATAATATCCCGTGCATCCATTTATAATGCTTAGGCTACTTCCCACCAAAATATAAATAATGTGTGATCCATTGATATTTCAATAAATATATCACAAGTAATTATACTACATTGGATAGAGTGCTATTAGAAAGTTAGAAGAATCCTTTCCTAGGGGTAGATAGTAATTAATCAAATCAGACGTATCATGAATTATACATACAATAAAATATTATTTAATACGTCATTTAATTTCTATGAAATCATGCTGATTTAAAGATTTCCCATTTAATCGATGGTCAAATATAAATGATTCATTAAGCAACAATACTATATTTTAATTTAGGTTGCCTCATTCTTTTTCTAGGGTATCTTTTAGTTTTATGCTGGATAAAATTAGAGAAACAATATGGCTTCAGAGATCTGTGTCTTTTTTTGTAGATTTCATTTGGCATTGTGCATGAGCTTCATGTGCCTCTGTATGCTTGCATGTAAATAGAAGGATGAAACAGATGTGGCCAATATAGGGTAGACAAAAATTCAATACATGGAAAATATGGACACGTTTGGCTACAGGAATAAAAATATGGGAATAGGAATTATTATTCTGGTTTAGTTATTCTGGAATAGAAAATGAGAATAAGTATGTATTCCTATTCTTCATTTGGTTAGATGAAATTGAAATTGGAGTGTGAATAATAGATAAAGAAAGTCAACAGGCCAATTCTCGTGTGCCTTTTCACTCTTGATGGATGTTTCATTCTAGAGACCTTGAGGCTTCTAAGCGATGAATCACAATGAGGACTGAGGATGGAACTTGGATCTTGTCTTTAACAAAAACACGGTCTAGTCTTGCCAATTTGATATCTTGATTGACCTTGTCATTCTTGAAAATTAGGTTCCAATGAGCATCCTCACTTAGCTATTGGAGATGGAGGAAAACTTAACAGAAGAGACATCAACAACTTAGCTTCCCAGAATGATATGCCATGGTATGATTTGCAGCCAAGAATAGGGGAAACACCAGAAGAGCATAAGAAGTGTGAGGCATAATTGAAGTTACCGTATAAAGCTCTGAAGTCGTAGGATCACATTGTGAGATTTTTTCACGATTTCATTGTGTACGAGTCCAAGAGTATCTATGAAGGGAAAAAGGAAGAGGATGTTCGAGTTCCTTGTGATTTTCTTCATCGGTCAGGTAATAAGATGCTTCATGTCCCTAAACATTCTTGATGTTTTGGCATATGATCTCAGTATTCAAAATCAATGCCTTGAATCCAATAGTGGTTTTCCCAAGAGTGAAACCTCTGTTCAAAATTGGTCATTTTACAAATTTCTTTAGCAAACCAATTTCTCTGACTTGGGTGCTCTCGGTGAATCTCCTCATGGACATGAAATTTAAATTTTCATGAAATATGAGTAGATAAATTTAGGAAAGGAATACATATTCCAATTCCACCTATTTAGGTGGAATTACAAATGCTCAATTTTGGGCCAAAATGAGAATACGTATGAACCTATTCTCAATTTTGATTTGGTGCAACCAAAGGAAGGATTAGAAATTTTCATAATTTACATATGCCTAATACCTATTCCAGTCTAATTGCTACTGCCAAATGGGCCCTAGGAGAATACACCATGGAAAATAGGAGCATCTGGTGACAAATAATGTCAAGCTCTTTTTAGTAATTTTGCACGGTTAGTGCTGGCATTTCGGAGTTTGTGTTGGAAAAAAAAACTGCTATGATTTTCTTGTTAGGTTTACATAAATATAACTTGTGATAGACATTTGAGTATAGATCTGTGTACATTGCACAGCCTTCATAGTAGTTTGTGATTTCAATAATTGAAAATTTTGTAGATTTCTTGTGCTGAATTCATTGTTTGTGTATTCATTAAAACAAGACATTCTACTTTATGTTTGGGTATTCATTTAAAAAATATAATTTTTTCAATGGGTTTCAATAGATTTCATTTTTGATTGTTGTAAAAAACTTGTTTTCATGGGGAAAGATGTGAGGTCCCTCCTCACATGTACTTATTAAATATGCATCTCTCTGTTAAAACTGTTGTAGGAGATTAGAATGGATATGAAATAATGTTTAATGGTTTAGATGTCCTAATAAGAAGTGACATCCTAATACATTCGTGTTTTAAATATTCAGTGATTCATGAACAAACTACATTATCTCGACTGTTTAAACATTAAAATTTCACTAACGATGATACAAGGCTTTCTCACCTAATCATAAGGGTGTTGATTTTGATACCTGGACGATTAAGTTTTATGCTTCAGATAGTTCAGTATTCTTTTATTGGTGACGTAATGATGTTTAGGTATATACATGCCTAATGAGGATTATACTAGTACTTAATCTGAATTAATGAATAAGTTATGTTATTATTGATTATGTGATTTTTGATGATTAAATGTGAATAGAAATGAATTAAACAGTTAATTATATGAGAGATTCATGTAACTATCCAGATAAATTTTGAATATATGTATGTAATTTTCTTGAGCTATTGATATGCGTAATGAGTGTGTAGGGTATTTTAGCTGAGAAAATCTAACGGAGAAACAAAACTGAACCCTATGTACTGTTTGTGGAAACTATGGTTAAATTTGATGAAGGATACAAACCTTGTTGTTTGTATTTTATTTGTATTGTGAATTGAACGAATGTATCATTCTGTAATCAGTAAATGTTAATGTTTTGTAACAATGTTTTTATAGTGTCCCTTGACACTCGTGAATTGTATATGCATTCCAGCATGATAGTTAGGGTTAACCGAGTAACCTAAAGATCTAAGTCAGAGTAGCTTAGTGATCTTTTTGCTAATCAAGTTAGTAATCGATATTAATTACCCCTAATCCAGATTAGTGTTTAATCTACATTTTGAAGGTTGTTAGATAGTCCTAAAATTTCCTAGCCTTTAATAGGTCCCTAATTAATCCTAAAGACCTAAAAACATGAAATCTAAGTATCCAAGAGGAATGGGTATGGCTTGGGGGCATTTTCCACCCCCTTAGCCCCTTTTGTTGACTTTTATGGTCACTCAAAAACACCATTTTTGCTTTATTGCGAAAATCGATTGATTTCATCATGGGTTGGATAGCTTGAACTCCACCTTGAGGTTAGCCTTAGGCCTAGTTGTGTTAGAAGCCTCTAGAACTTTTAGGCAAGTGGGGGAGTTATTTCTTTTTAGAGATGGTTGAGTTTGTGATCTTATTTAGAGGCAATTTTGAGGAGGTTTGGAGTGTTCACCCAACCTCTACTTTTAGAGTGAAAATCAGGATTGAAGGAGAAGGAGAAGGAGAAGGAGAAGGAAGGGAATGCTCATCTCAAACTTGTTCTATTGCCATAACCCAAATTTGAAGGTAGGAATACTTCACCTCATTTTGTTCATGTTGTGCTTCATGTTTCAATTTTATTGTTTATGCACATGTTCGTGTGTGTGTTGAGTATGTTGGGAGGGTTTGAAACAGATTAACTTAAATGTCTTTCCTTTGTATTTTTGCTTTGAATTTCAAAGGGATTGTATACGTGTATTGGCATTACTCACCCTCGGATAGGGCAGAAGTGGCCATGTACAGGGAAAGGTCTTTAGTTGGACTCTGACAGTGTAGAGTCTCTTCTCAGGACGAGAAGAGGGAGAGAGGGTAGGGTGTTATGGGCCCCTACTTGTCAACACAAACCACGTATGAGTTTTGGAATGTAAGAATGGAAGAACAGAAGTTCTTGAGTTATAGCCCCGAAAGGGCACCTATTTTGGTGGTGTGCCTGATGTCTCCAGTCGAAAAAATCCATCTTCTCCCTAGTCTAGTTCAATGTCAAACCTGTTGTGTAAACTCGGGATGGGAGTCAATGTCTGATTCGGTCTTCATGTTATGATTGGTTGTCTCCTGGTCAGTTTTCATTCTCTCGACGATCACTGTGATGTATTGGAGAGTTCGTTCTTTTCTATGTTTAAAAAAAAATTAGAGTTATAATTGTCTAAATTATTATTAGAATTATTGAGTTATATTGTTGTTAATATTTTGTTCAAAATAATGTTATAACGTACATATTAACACTATTTTAAGGGTAGTCGTAAATTGTGTTTGTTAGTGGGTCTGGTATTCTTTTATGTTGTTAGTATAATATTTTAAATGTAAATAAAAGTAATAAGGTGTTAGATTTCAAATTAATGTTAGATGAGTAAGTTTTGTTAAAAAAAAATTTTGCTAGTATTATTTTGAAGTAATTTTAATTATTATGTTTTTAAATATTAGTTATTTAGTACATTTTAGTTAGAATGTTCGTATGTTAGATTATATTTAAAAATTTAGTATCATTATTGATTTGAAAAGGTTGTCTAAGATAAATTAGCTGCTGTATTTAACCCATTTTCAAATATATTTAGATTTATTATTTTAAGTGGTTATATCGTTCTTAAATCAAAGGTTAGTGTTATTGTATCTTAAAATGTTTTAGATTAGTAAAGGTTGTAAAATTAAGTTAGATTATTAGATTAAATTTTAAGTGTTGAATATATATCTAGATAGTTGTTTATTATTGCGAGTTTACGATAATTTGGTTTAATTGTGTTTAATTATAATATATTACCTTAAAATCAAAGCAATAATGAAAAAAAAGATGAAATCAATTTAATAACGAATGCTTAGATTTAACGACCTTTTCACACTCATCGATGATAAACTTGAATGGAAATGACAGGTCATCGTTAGGAGATCCCATATTTGTTTCTCATTTTACCTATACTTTAACGTGTGCATCTAAACTTTTCAAGCTTTGTGGTGTTATTGATCTAAAAATAAAATAAAATTTGTTGGTGTGTTTTTGCCCCAATTCTTTGGCATGACAGAATAGCTCAATCAAATTGAAAATTTTAAGAAGTCATTTTGATTTAGAAATTTCAGTTCTCATGAAGTTGTAAATTTCAATAAAATGGTAGGATAAAATCTATCACACACGCTCCTGAAATTATCTCTATCAAAATATTTATATTATTTCACAATGTATAACAACAACAACGATCAATTGAATCTTCAGTTTGAAAGCCTTCGATTCCACCATTTTACTTCGCACGATTTAATTGAAGTTGAAATCTGATAGTTATTTTTTTTCTTAATAGTTCCTTCAACTTCTTGGCTCCACCATTTTTCTTTACATATTTAGTTAAAACTGGAGTGTGAAGATCATTTATGTTTGTAAGCTCTTATTAATATTCCTTACTACTACCTTTTCCCTCCCTTTTCATGAACATTTTTGGGTTGCCCAGAAAATAGAATTCTCAAAAATTTGAGAAATGTTACAAAGATTAGAAAGAGTGCACAAGTTTTAACTATTAAACCCTCTACTCCATCAATGCAATTGATAAAAATAAAACTAGGTTTCATTATTTAACAAACTTCATCACCGCCATGAATTTTCATTTAAATTATTATTTCAACTCTACATTAGCTCCCCCTATTGTAATAAATGTAATAATCCATTATTAGCTACTTCTCAACCATTAGAACTGAAAGTTGCAAATTTATTGGACTACTATACAAGATGAAGACCTGCATTTTATCACAGTGTAATAGATGTATCTCTATTTTCTTGCCCTATAATAGAGAATTTTACAAAATTAAAGAAGTTAATAACCTTTGGACTTTCTTCATCACTACACAAATTGACATCTTGTATCAAGAAAATAAATAATTTTTTGAATATAAAAAGCAGCAAGAGGGCGCTGACCCATCATACAAACAAAAAACATTAGAAAATGTTAGAAATAAAAGAACCTAGTGCCAAACAACGAGAAAAAAAAACCTCAACTAAAGTCCACCTCTGTAAAAAACAAAGGTTCAAATGCGGAAAACCCACCAACCTATGGAATGGATAGATCCATCACTGCTAACTGCTAACCCATCAAAGAGTCCCAGATCTGACAAACCCAGAAGCAAGGCACCCCTGGTAGAACCATGAAAAAGAAAAAAATATGACTTCCCACATGAAAAAACAAAGAGGGCTTCACCCCTGTGAGCATCACCTAGATCCAATGAGTGCTAAGTGTTCCATTTATTCTCATGAGAGATGGATTCATGTTGAATCACTACTCATGAAACATGGGTCATCGAGTTTGACTCAAAATCACACAGTTAAATCCTGATATTCACATCACAATTTGACTAGCTGTGGAAATCATCTCCTACTTATCAATTGATGAGCTTAAGGGGCTTTCTAATGAATGGTTCATAAGGTGCAACACTTGGTGAAGGTTTTGCAAATGGGGTTGCAAGCTTTGGGTTTAACTGTGGAGGAAACTCTGTAGTTAAGCGCGCTCAGGCTGGAGTAGTACTGGGATGGGTGACCTCCCGGGAAGTCCCGGTGCTTCACCCCTGTGAGCATCACCTAGATCCAATGAGTGCTAAGTGTTCCATTTATTCTCATGAGAGATGGATTCATGTTGAATCACTACTCATGAAACATGGGTCATCGAGTTTGACTCAAAATCACACAGTTAAATCCTGATATTCACATCACAATTTGACTAGCTGTGGAAATCATCTCCTACTTATCAATTGATGAGCTTAAGGGGCTTTCTAATGAATGGTTCATAAGGTGCAACACTTGGTGAAGGTTTTGCAAATGGGGTTGCAAGCTTTGGGTTTAACTGTGGAGGAAACTCTGTAGTTAAGCGCGCTCAGGCTGGAGTAGTACTGGGATGGGTGACCTCCCGGGAAGTCCCGGTGCTTCACCCCTGTGAGCATCACCTAGATCCAATGAGTGCTAAGTGTTCCATTTATTCTCATGAGAGATGGATTCATGTTGAATCACTACTCATGAAACATGGGTCATCGAGTTTGACTCAAAATCACACAGTTAAATCCTGATATTCACATCACAATTTGACTAGCTGTGGAAATCATCTCCTACTTATCAATTGATGAGCTTAAGGGGCTTTCTAATGAATGGTTCATAAGGTGCAACACTTGGTGAAGGTTTTGCAAATGGGGTTGCAAGCTTTGGGTTTAACTGTGGAGGAAACTCTGTAGTTAAGCGCGCTCAGGCTGGAGTAGTACTGGGATGGGTGACCTCCCGGGAAGTCCCGGTGCTTCACCCCTGTGAGCATCACCTAGATCCAATGAGTGCTAAGTGTTCCATTTATTCTCATGAGAGATGGATTCATGTTGAATCACTACTCATGAAACATGGGTCATCGAGTTTGACTCAAAATCACACAGTTAAATCCTGATATTCACATCACAATTTGACTAGCTGTGGAAATCATCTCCTACTTATCAATTGATGAGCTTAAGGGGCTTTCTAATGAATGGTTCATAAGGTGCAACACTTGGTGAAGGTTTTGCAAATGGGGTTGCAAGCTTTGGGTTTAACTGTGGAGGAAACTCTGTAGTTAAGCGCGCTCAGGCTGGAGTAGTACTGGGATGGGTGACCTCCCGGGAAGTCCCGGTGCTTCACCCCTGTGAGCATCACCTAGATCCAATGAGTGCTAAGTGTTCCATTTATTCTCATGAGAGATGGATTCATGTTGAATCACTACTCATGAAACATGGGTCATCGAGTTTGACTCAAAATCACACAGTTAAATCCTGATATTCACATCACAATTTGACTAGCTGTGGAAATCATCTCCTACTTATCAATTGATGAGCTTAAGGGGCTTTCTAATGAATGGTTCATAAGGTGCAACACTTGGTGAAGGTTTTGCAAATGGGGTTGCAAGCTTTGGGTTTAACTGTGGAGGAAACTCTGTAGTTAAGCGCGCTCAGGCTGGAGTAGTACTGGGATGGGTGACCTCCCGGGAAGTCCCGGTGCTTCACCCCTGTGAGCATCACCTAGATCCAATGAGTGCTAAGTGTTCCATTTATTCTCATGAGAGATGGATTCATGTTGAATCACTACTCATGAAACATGGGTCATCGAGTTTGACTCAAAATCACACAGTTAAATCCTGATATTCACATCACAATTTGACTAGCTGTGGAAATCATCTCCTACTTATCAATTGAGGAGCTTAAGGGGCTTTCTAATGAATGGTTCATAAGGTGCAACACTTGGTGAAGGTTTTGCAAATGGGGTTGCAAGCTTTGGGTTTAACTGTGGAGGAAACTCTGTAGTTAAGCGCGCTCAGGCTGGAGTAGTACTGGGATGGGTGACCTCCCGGGAAGTCCCGGTGCTTCACCCCTGTGAGCATCACCTAGATCCAATGAGTGCTAAGTGTTCCATTTATTCTCATGAGAGATGGATTCATGTTGAATCACTACTCATGAAACATGGGTCATCGAGTTTGACTCAAAATCACACAGTTAAATCCTGATATTCACATCACAATTTGACTAGCTGTGGAAATCATCTCCTACTTATCAATTGATGAGCTTAAGGGGCTTTCTAATGAATGGTTCATAAGGTGCAACACTTGGTGAAGGTTTTGCAAATGGGGTTGCAAGCTTTGGGTTTAACTGTGGAGGAAACTCTGTAGTTAAGCGCGCTCAGGCTGGAGTAGTACTGGGATGGGTGACCTCCCGGGAAGTCCCGGTGCTTCACCCCTGTGAGCATCACCTAGATCCAATGAGTGCTAAGTGTTCCATTTATTCTCATGAGAGATGGATTCATGTTGAATCACTACTCATGAAACATGGGTCATCGAGTTTGACTCAAAATCACACAGTTAAATCCTGATATTCACATCACAATTTGACTAGTTGTGGAAATCATCTCCTACTTATCAATTGATGAGCTTAAGGGGCTTTCTAATGAATGGTTCATAAGGTGCAACACTTGGTGAAGGTTTTGCAAATGGGGTTGCAAGCTTTGGGTTTAACTGTGGAGGAAACTCTGTAGTTAAGCGCACTCAGGCTGGAGTAGTACTGGGATGGGTGACCTCCCGGGAAGTCCCGGTGCTTCACCCCTGTGAGCATCACCTAGATCCAATGAGTGCTAAGTGTTCCATTTATTCTCATGAGAGATGGATTCATGTTGAATCACTACTCATGAAACATGGGTCATCGAGTTTGACTCAAAATCACACAGTTAAATCCTGATATTCACATCACAATTTGACTAGCTGTGGAAATCATCTCCTACTTATCAATTGATGAGCTTAAGGGGCTTTCTAATGAATGGTTCATAAGGTGCAACACTTGGTGAAGGTTTTGCAAATGGGGTTGCAAGCTTTGGGTTTAACTGTGGAGGAAACTCTGTAGTTAAGCGCGCTCAGGCTGGAGTAGTACTGGGATGGGTGACCTCCCGGGAAGTCCCGGTGCTTCACCCCTGTGAGCATCACCTAGATCCAATGAGTGCTAAGTGTTCCATTTATTCTCATGAGAGATGGATTCATGTTGAATCACTACTCATGAAACATGGGTCATCGAGTTTGACTCAAAATCACACAGTTAAATCCTGATATTCACATCACAATTTGACTAGCTGTGGAAATCATCTCCTACTTATCAATTGATGAGCTTAAGGGGCTTTCTAATGAATGGTTCATAAGGTGCAACACTTGGTGAAGGTTTTGCAAATGGGGTTGCAAGCTTTGGGTTTAACTGTGGAGGAAACTCTGTAGTTAAGCGCGCTCAGGCTGGAGTAGTACTGGGATGGGTGACCTCCCGGGAAGTCCCGGTGCTTCACCCCTGTGAGCATCACCTAGATCCAATGAGTGCTAAGTGTTCCATTTATTCTCATGAGAGATGGATTCATGTTGAATCACTACTCATGAAACATGGGTCATCGAGTTTGACTCAAAATCACACAGTTAAATCCTGATATTCACATCACAATTTGACTAGCTGTGGAAATCATCTCCTACTTATCAATTGATGAGCTTAAGGGGCTTTCTAATGAATGGTTCATAAGGTGCAACACTTGGTGAAGGTTTTGCAAATGGGGTTGCAAGCTTTGGGTTTAACTGTGGAGGAAACTCTGTAGTTAAGCGCGCTCAGGCTGGAGTAGTACTGGGATGGGTGACCTCCCGGGAAGTCCCGGTGCTTCACCCCTGTGAGCATCACCTAGATCCAATGAGTGCTAAGTGTTCCATTTATTCTCATGAGAGATGGATTCATGTTGAATCACTACTCATGAAACATGGGTCATCGAGTTTGACTCAAAATCACACAGTTAAATCCTGATATTCACATCACAATTTGACTAGCTGTGGAAATCATCTCCTACTTATCAATTGATGAGCTTAAGGGGCTTTCTAATGAATGGTTCATAAGGTGCAACACTTGGTGAAGGTTTTGCAAATGGGGTTGCAAGCTTTGGGTTTAACTGTGGAGGAAACTCTGTAGTTAAGCGCGCTCAGGCTGGAGTAGTACTGGGATGGGTGACCTCCCGGGAAGTCCCGGTGCTTCACCCCTGTGAGCATCACCTAGATCCAATGAGTGCTAAGTGTTCCATTTATTCTCATGAGAGATGGATTCATGTTGAATCACTACTCATGAAACATGGGTCATCGAGTTTGACTCAAAATCACACAGTTAAATCCTGATATTCACATCACAATTTGACTAGCTGTGGAAATCATCTCCTACTTATCAAAGAGGGCATCATCAAGGAAGATTCCCCACTGACCCAACAGGACACCAATAAGACCAGAGATCCTCCCTCCATCGAGAAACACCTCTGAGAAGCGAGCATCCCGTGGGTCAAAAAATCCCCCGAAATAAAGAAGCATGGTCCATTACTCTGCAAAAACCACTGCCATACCATGGAAGAACCAATGAGACACATGTTTGAGAAGCACCCTCCATTCGTCTGGTGTGGCATCATCAGAGCCCTCTCTCCCTCCATCGTTGGCCCACTCACTGTAAGAAAATGCAGCTTGCCTCGCAGTCATCCCCGCTCCAAGATAATAGTATTAAGGAAAGAAATAAGTTAACTGAAAAAAAAAAACATTTGAATTCTAAGTTGTGTTTCGAATGGGGTAACTCGTGACAATTGCTTCTTATTAGCATACAATATAGACCCCTATTGTAAGAGATACTATTCCATTCCTTGTTAATGCATCTAGTATCTAGCAGAGAGATTTATACATTTTGTTATACCATAGCAATACGAAATCATACATCTTCATCTCCATCTTTTCATGAAACAAAGACGCAAATTATGTATCAATCAAGGGAACGGAGCCGCAAGATCTAGAATTGTAGAACATTAAAGTTCGTATCATGACATGTTTCATTTGTGAGGATGTTAGTTTACCATCATAGAAATTCTCACACTCATACCTTTGGATAGCTGATTATAGCTCATTAAGCTTTGCAAGCTTTTGGAGATAACTACCAAGTAATATTGAATTGATCTAACCGTTAAAGTTTTCAAATGAATGTACATGTGATATATAAACGTGTACATCTATTACATTCGATTTGGAAATGTAGCTTGTGCTCTCTATGAGATATCTCTTTGTATAGGTTCGCGTGTTCTATATAATGCTTTTCTTCGTCCCAACTGCACTTCTTATGGGCCGAAGCATGATTTGTTGGGTACATGCCTTCAAATTCACAAAGTAGACTCTGTCTCCTTCAGGTTTCTCAAATATGATTGGCCAGATCTTACTATCTCCTATACATGACTTGGATTCCGTACTTAGATAATTTGATATTACACATTCTAGTAACACCTTAGATAGTGCCTCCACACATTCTAAGAATCTAGTTTTGCATGAGCTTTATTATAGAGCTTAAGCATGCATTCGATTGAGTAACACAATAGATGTAAAGTCCAATATAGTTAATTCTAATTTTTAAGGAACCCTATACTAGAAATATAGTGAATGCATAAAACATATTATAAAAGAAATATTTAATTGTCAAATTTATAAGCTATATCAGAATTGAGTAAAATTCATTTGTAAATATTTATTCATTGTTTTATTATTTTAATAACATAACGAACAGAAGGCAGTTATTTGTATTATAGATATACTAACCTCGTTATTTAGAACTATTCAAAATAAGTCTAGAACCAATTTTCTTTGTTGAAACGTGTCCCATAAATAGTGCGAGAACGCGATAATGATATTGAGTACTTTTATTTGACTACAATTTTTTTTAATAAAGAAAATACACCGGCACGGAGATTAGAGCCACACTCTGGTACATTTATTCCAAGGAATGGAAAAGAAAAAGGGTGAATAATAAAGAGGGTCTCCCCACGCCTTGTTCTAGTGTTCTTTTATTTATTGAATAGATTGGATGATGCAACGAATTGAGTTGAGCATTGAGCATTGAGCATGGGAATGCTATGCGAATTGCTTCTGAATGTAAACCACGAGCTGTTGGGTGATGCGGAAGGCCTTGCTGAGCACGGAATCGGGGAGAGGGGGGTTCGCGCCAAAGAGAGAATTGGCGATTGTCTGCACTCCCGGGAGCTGGCTGCTCAAAGCAGCGATGGCCACCGCATTCTCCTTCCCCACATTCTGCTGGAAATGCACGAGCGCCTTGGGGAAGACGAACACGTCTCCCTTTTCCAACGTCTTGCTGAAGAAGGTGTTGTTGGTGTCGATAAACCCTACAAAGAGCTCGCCTTCCGCTAGAAAGAGAACCTCGGTGGCTCTGGGGTGGGTGTGAGGAGGATTAATTCCACCCACTGCGTAGTCGATGCGGACCAGAGATATTCCCAACGTGTTCAGCCCCGGTATCTGCATTACGTTGGCAGGGGTCACGTTGGAGCTAACTGCATTGTCGGTGTTCCCCGCCTGCGCCAGCCCCCTGAAGAAGAAGTCCTCTGCCGATGCATCCTTGGCCTCTTTGCAAACGAATCCGTTCACCTTAACTGATCAATACAATTTGTTACTGTTTGCGGTAGTTATAATCACACCAATCATTAATAATCACATAAACGATTAATATTGCTGCACTCACCTTCGCTGTCCAGGACTGCGACGCAGAAATCTTGCAAGGGATCGGCATCCGCCGCCATCACATCTTCACTGTAACAACACATCAACAGGAAGAGTCCCAACGACAATTGCAAGCAAATCATCATTCCCTTCGCCATTTTATGCTGGAGAGTCTCCAACAGAAGAGCTCAGGATATGGATGTGTGATTGAATATTTGTGTATATTACAAGACCATTACATGCCTATTATATAGGGGAAACATGCGAGGACTAATCCTTTCCCACGTAATTGTTTAATTGTAATATACTTCCAATATCATGCAATTGTTGACCTGTTATTTACGGACTGATTCATGCTGATGGAGTAATTGCTCATTACAATTGAGGGGACCAATTCATTTTTGACGTAGTCGTTAGTTATAATATATTTGGTTAGTAGGTGGTCTTTTCGTTTGCTCGAACTGATTCGGTAGATTTGTTCTTCCCATTCCTCTCTCTTTGTGCAGGAAAGTATATTCATCAACACGGAAATGTTTTCTGCGTATCCACAAAACAGATTCAAATGCTTTAGACTTGGTCGAGTGAGTACGTAAGGGCCCGTTCGGTGAGTGGAATAGGAATACGTATTGTATTCTGGAATAAAAAGTATTCCTGTTCTCCGTTTGGTTCAGCCAATACTTGATGGGAATTCGCGGACCCGAAAATTTATGTTTTCTAAAATTTAAAAAAATGGAATAGGAATACGTATTCCAATAACACCTATTTTGGTGGAATTGCAAAATCCCATTTTGGGCCAAAAATGGAATACGTATTCCATTTTTACCTCGTATTCCAATCCCGTTTTGGTGCATCCAAACAAGGAATTCAAATTTTTTGGAATACGTATTCCTATTCCTCTCACCAAACGGGCCCTAAGTGTTAGAAAAGTTCCAGCCCTTCCCTTATTTGTGTAGGAACCCACCAACTCTGCAGCCTTGTTCACATTTTTCTCAGCCCGCTTTACATCGTACGATCACGCGCACCGAAGTTTTTGAAATATTAACCAACAGAAGGGCCCGGCTCTATAATATTGTTTTATTAAGTTTGGGATGATGAAATTTTCTTTCTTGTTATGGATTTTTCTATCCATATTTAGTTTTAGGCGATTCATTAGGGGAAGCCACCCCTTAATTTAGAGATTCAATCTCACCACAGGTTCACCCAAAACTTGAGAGTGTTTCCATGTTCCAAAAGGATAGCTTGACACCATATGTATCTCTCTATAGGTGCAATCTACAATAGGTTATTTCACCATTAGTTTATAGAGGCAAAATTTTTCTCGTGAACGAAATTGTTTATCTAGTTATATACAACATGTAATTAAATCAAATGACATAAAACAAATCTTTATCACAATCTATCTTGAGTGATATAAGTGACACATTCATTGTAGTGTGATAAAGGAATTAGATAAATAAATTCATAAAGGATAGAAATTAAAAATAATTCATTTTACATTCTCAAGGATCATTAAAACTAATAATTGTACAGAATTTAAAGGAAAGAATAGGTGCACGTGTTTAGAAATTTTATAATGTTTATGAGACATGACCTCAAAATATTTTTAAAAATAAAGTAAAATAAGATAACTATATTATATTTAGATAGATTAGTCTTCCCTATGTATGTGACAACATAGTTGTAATTTATCTGTGAAATAAACTAAGATGAGCTTGAGCTCTGTTCACGTGCTGAACATAGATTGTTTGAGCACGACATCTTTGAATCCTAAGATTTTTAGTTGCAACTAATCCATACTTAAGTCACTGAATTGGCCTATCCGATTCGTCATTATCAAATATTACAAGTTAAACTTTTACGAAAGAATATTGTGAAATTTAATGACGCGAAAGAACATGGGTATTTGAAGGATCATGGTATGTCAAACTAGGTTCTTAAGTGGCAATGAAAATTCAGAAAATTAGTGTCAGGAAAGTTGACAAGTTTTTTTGGAATAAGTTATCATGTTATGCTAAAAATATGTATGAAAAGTGTTAGAATATTTATAATAACTGAGGGTGTGGGGTGAATTAGTTACCCAAGGTCGAGATGTACCAATTGAAAAATCAAACACTTAAACAACTCCAGATCTTATCATTTTATTGCTCGGTCTCCACTATAAATTTCTATTAACATTAGCTAGCGGTTCACTGTTCTAAAATAGCAGGCTTACAGAATGTAAACATTAGTCGATAAAATGCCACAATAAGATTCACATAAGTTTGTCACTAGGTTTGAACATGCAAGCCCAATTTAGGAAAAACCACCAACAACGTTTCACTAAGTTTCACTCTTCTTAAGCGGGCCCTGTTAGGAGCCAACCCTATAAAAGTTTTCAATACAAACTATTAAATGTGACCTTGTTATTTGAAGGATTGAGTCACCCTATTAGAAGTGGCCTTGTTAAAGGAATTCAGAACATCCCATTAGAACGACAACTTATTAGAGGAATTACATAGACTGTTAGGTCACTATGACTGTTCGGTCAACCTTGATTAAAGGATTTCAAATACTGTTTACAATGGTTAGAAAGTAATAACCGGTTTGATCATTTAAGTATAACTCACTTTGCATGTACACATCTCAGTTCAGTTCTCATGTACCGATTCATTGTGTGGCCTCCATTGTCATCCCAGCTTTGATTTGCTTGGCAACCATTCAAGCAATCAGCCTTCACTTCCTCTCAACTCAATTCAACCTTCTGCTTAGATTCGCCAGTCAATAATGTCAACAATAACTCCAAATCTATGGAACTTGTTTACAAGCATACAGTCTCTCTGCTCATATAGAAATTTTACCCATGTACTTCTTTAAACAGGAAATCATGATCCTTTTCCTTTTAATCAACACTGCAGATCTTAGGATTTAGGATTCAATCCATCAAATAAATTATATATGATCACCATTTTGTTTATCTCTTCTTTTGTAGAAACTTCTCTTGGAATCCATCTCTTAGGCCGTTTACCTAATCCTCTCCTAGAATTAAATGATCAAACTCATTGATTCTTATCTCAACACGCTTTCCATATCCCAAGAAATCAACTTGGCCGGTTAGAAATTATGATTCGTCGCAAACAGTTAAGATGTTGTTCGTTGGGGAACACTGTGTTCTGACACTCAGTCATCATTGGGTTACTCGATTGCTATTAAATTTCTCACTCGACATATACACTGTCACTCGGTCGACACTGATGCTCGGTCAATACTGATTTTACTCGACACTTACTGTAGCCCAGTTGGCACTAGCATCACTTGGCATGTACGTCAAAATTCTTTAGTCTTCTACTATGTTACTCTGTCAAGCCTATACATTTGATCTATCTTTTATCACACTTTCAAGACTTGATCGTTACTGGCTTCTCCTCTTGTAACATGATTTGAACAATCAATACATCTTGTCAAATTCCAACTAATCAAGTGTCAATTTTTAGTTTCCTCATCAAAACTCAACCTATCCTCTAGATGCTTCTGTTATGAACAACTTCTCAAATCCTCTTAATCAATCAAATAGATATGGCAGTTAGATCAGATAACACTATCTCACAAATAGGTTTGACATTAATGACAACAAAACAATTGTTTCAATTGTAGTTTCCAACAAGAAATTGTACAAAATTAAATCTAGTTTGTAATATGAAAATCATTTTCTGAAAGAATGATTTCTATATGATGAAACCTTTAAATTTGAATACATTAGTACAATTTTTCTTTATAAGAAGATTAGAAACAGGTGAATGGCTAACCATCTTAAACAAAGTCAAATGATAATATTTTTTTTTTTACAAGATTCTAGATCTAAGTAATACAATTATGTTAGGATGTAGAACATATTTGTTTATAATTTATTTCTAAGAAATTAGATAACTACAAATTTTCCATTAATTTTTTTTTTGTAGAATATTAAATCTCATATTTGACCACCTTAAGTTATTATTGAATTCATCAAATTGATAACATTTTTTTTTTGTTATAGTAGGAGAAGCGTAAAATGTGACGTAATAATAAATATTTACAAAATGCGATATTATTTTTAAAAAATAGCTTCTTTTTTTTTTTTTTTCAATGAAGACTTATATTTCATATCGTCACTTTTTGGCATACCATGATCTCCTACATATCGACACAGTAAAAACAAAAATGTACACTATCTCCAAGGCAATTAGTTCTAAAATGAAGTATTGTGAAAACGATAAAATAGTGACAAGGAGAACATGACTTGGGAAATATATGAGGCAAATATCCATATTACAATTTCTCAATGAGTAAAAGTAGCTTGAAATATATTAATGTGAATGAAACAATAAACCTTACAAATCGAGGAGAATATTGAAGCTACGATGCGAAGGGGGAAATGATGGAACATAGAAGGACTATTTCTTACCAAGGTATATTTAGATCATAAAAAAATTATGCAATAAGTTATAATTGGTATAAGAGGGTTCTAGAAAGGGAAGGGCTTGACATGCACCAGATGAATGAGTTTCTACAACCTCATTGTAACGCAAACTTATAATTTTCCAAGTCTAGAAGTCATTTGATATAATTGATTTAAAATAAAATAAAGACAAACTAGAAAGAATCATAAAACATATACGTGGTTGATGAGTGAAAAAGAATGAAATATTAAATAGACAAGGGTATGTGCGTGTAGGTATACGGTAATCGTATTTTTATATGGAGCTAAATTAGACTCAAAGGGTAATTTTTTTCCAACTTTTGTTAGTATAGTTTCCCCTTGAATTATTCTACTAGCATTTGGGGGAAATGCCCCTTTCCTGGTGTATGAGAAAAATCCTTCTCATGCCCCTTTTCTAGGTATACAACGAGGTCAAGGGGTAACGACCTTGTGGGGGGTTTTTAGGGGCACCACCGCTAAAACTTCATCTGAATTTTATTATTATATTTTCTCTATTGGTTGTTATATTTATGATACAAATTTTGTAACCCACATAAATCTTTTTAAAAAATATTAAACTTAGGATTTAAAAATGATTAATTTGTATAATATTTCAACACTATTGAGCTCTAAGGGATTGTAGATTAAAAATTGTTACATTCAATAGATAATAATATTGGACTCTATTTGGTGGGGGCAGCCTTAGATTGGATGAAACACGATCCATTATTGTGTCTTCTTGTTGGGCTTAATTTTCTAGTTGAGGTCAGACGAGGGTTAAATAATTTCTTGAAATTTTATTATTTCAACTAGTTTAATAGATATTATGGTGGCATGAATGACCCTTCAATCTTTAATTTTATTCAACAGCGTTTCATTATTTCATCTTTGTTGGAATTTTGGATTCCTAGAATTATAATTGACGATTCAAGGTATTTTCTATTTTATTTATACATACATGTGTACTCTTACTCATTCTATTTTTTTAGGGGCACCCTTATAATAATTATACAAGTTTGGATTGATTTGTTTGAGTAAAAAATATGCTAGTGTCTCAGTTTGACAAATTCCCAATAATTAATTTAGAAATAGATAATGCGTTTGTTAATACTTGGATAAACCTTATTATTTTATCCTATAGAATACGCATTTTTGAATATTTTCAAGGTTTCTATGATACAATATGACTCTTAGGCTAGTTTTACTAATACTCCTTACATTATTTAATTTAAGTTTTACTTTGATTGAGTGTATAATGTGGAACTCTCTATGCATTGCTTACTGTAAATGCTTCTATTTAGTACCTAAAATAAATATAGTCCTTGGTATCATTAGATGTAGAGAGTCGACATTGATATTATTATGTTATTATATTCTTTAAAAAAAAAAGGTTTCTTTACCTTTTGGCAAATCCTCTATTTATTGGTATCTTCCTTCACAAACTTGGGTCATGCAAAGAATAAATAATTATTTATGTGAATCCATGAAACCAAATACCTTGAAATGACTTTGTTACTATGGGATAAAACTCTATTATGGGTTGGTAAATTGGTTTGAAGTTATCATTTTAGTCTAGGACATCATCCCTATTCCAACCACGTGGGTGCCAACTAATAGTGAAATTATATGGGAAGTATGCCCTAGGAGGGTTGTGTGCATTCTTTTGTATCTGTTAAGAATATTATTATAAATATATGATGCATTCTTACCATTTTTTTTGTGAACCAAAATGATATGGTTCAGGATTTAATTGCTAAACCATAAATTTTATACGAATGACACATACTATACCATCAAACATATGCCTTTAATATTTAAAGCATTAAATAAAATTATTTTAATTTATATGCTACGATTACATCTTCATCTATATGATACAAGAAATAATATGTCGCTTTCCACTCAATATAGATCTAGATAAAGATTCATTTTATAGACTTTTGATTTAATTATATTAGTTATGTCACTTGATACACAATTGTATACATAATGAAAATCTCAACTTATAAATTAATGGAGAAACAAAAAGCACATGAGTGGATGTATGCAAATCCAAATCCCAAACCACATAAATAAAAGAATTTTTTTTTGGTTAGTAATGATTTAGTGTAGAATAACTAAAACTCATGACGGAATTACCGCAAGGCATTCAAAGGGATCTATAGATAAATAGGATTTAGACATTTCATAACTTTTATGAGATATCCCATTAAATCAATTTAAAAATAAATTAAAATGGTCCATTATATCACGTTTTCATATATTGATGTCCCTTATCTATGTGAAAACATACTTTTAATTTCTCTATAAAACAGACAAAGGGGATCCTAAGTTCTATTGACACGTTGACCATAGATTCTTTGACCAATATATACTTAAACTCTCAATTTTTTAGTTATAGTTCATCCGTATTTGTGTCGTTGAATTGGAGTACTTGATTCATTGTTTTTTTAAAATTATAAATCTAATCCGTATAAGTTAATATTTTTTAATTTTATGACATGAAATAGTAAAAAATAAATGTAAGTAAACTTCAAGGGGACTACTTATAAAATGATGTATGGTGAAATTGAGAAGACAGTGGCAAGGGAAACATAAACTAGGCGAGATATTAGGAAATTATCCATATTATAATTTCTCAATTGGTAAGAGTAGCTCGAAATATCTTAACTTGAATAAAATAGTTAAACCTACAATTCAATGAGAACATTGAAATTATGATCCAAAGAGGGAAATGATGGAACCTAGAAGGATTGTTTCTTACTATGATACATGTAGATCATAAAGAGTATTAAAAAGTTATAATTGGTATAGGAGGGTCCTTGCAAGGGAAGGACTTGGTAGAGCCTATAAATTTGAGTTTTTACAACATCTCTGTTACATAAATTGATAATATTATACATCTTGAAGTCATTTAATACAACTAATAAAAAATAAAGTAGAGACAAACACGAGAGAATCGTAAAGGATTCACGTGGTTGATGAGTGAAAAAGAACAGAAAATTATATAGACAAGGGCCAAGTGCATGTAGGTACATGGTAATGAGGTTATTATTTGGAGCCTAATCTAACCGAAAATGTAAAATTTCCCCATCTTTATTAGCGTATTTCCCCCCTTAATCATTTAAATAGGGTCTGCGGACAGTGTCCTTGGGTTGCTTCCTCTTATAGTATAGGTCGGGTTCAAGGGGCAACATCCCCCAAAAGTTTGTCCAAATTTCAAATTATTTTACAACGGCATCAAAAGTTAGTTTTTCTATTGGCTGACATATTTCTAACCATAATTTTGTAATTGACACAAGTCTTGTTAAAATGTATTAGGGTTATGAATTTCATATGATAAATTTGTAGCATCTTTTAATAGTATTGAGTTGTAATGGATTATTGATTATAACTTTTTAGATTTAGTAGATTAATAATATTGGATTCTTTTGTTGGTGGATGTAGCCCAATATTGGGTGACCAACGATAAAATGTTGTGAGATCATCTCGTTGTGCCTAATTTTCTAATTTAGGTCACACGAGGGTCCTATTTCTATTTCTTAGTTTCTTATTGTTGTAACTAGTTTAATGGACAAGTTGGTAGTGTGTGCAGCCCTTTGATCTTCTATTTTATTCAGTACAATTTTATTACTTGATTTTTGTTAGAATTCTTGATGCCTATTTGTGTAATTGATGATTCAAGACATTCTCTATTTTATTTATACTCACGTGTGTACTCTTGCTCACTATATGCCATTAGGAACACTATTATAATATAATTGATAGAAATTTAGATTCCATTAGTTGAGTAAAATATATGCTAGTGCGTTAATTTGGCTGATTTCTAGGATTAATTGACAAAGAGATAATGTATTGGATGATATTTGGCTAAATATTATTATTTTATCTCGTTTTATATGTTTGTTGAATACTTCAGGCTTTCTATGATATAATTTGATGGTTAGGCAATGTTACTAATATTCTCGACTTAATTTAATTATATTTTCACCTTGATAACATTTTTTTTTCTTGTAGTACGAGAAGCATAAAATGTGATGTAATCATTCATATTTACAAAATGTGATACTTTTTAAAAAATTTAAAGGAAGAGGGCAAAAGTGTGATGATGTCTATAGAAAATAATAATTATATAATATTTCAATGGTTTGGATTGTACAGTGTAATATATAATCATGAAGAAGGAAAGTGTATGCCAAAATCTGCATAGAATTATAATTATAAATATTTTCACATTTTAAAAAATTTTGTATGATTTGACATTAGGAAGGGAAAATGTATGCTAATATTTTAAAAAATGATCGTCAAATCATATTGTCTAATTTGAAGTTAGGCAATCTATATACTCATATTCACAAAAGACAATAATTATAAAATATTACATGCTAATATCTGCATAAATTAATAATTATGTAATATTTCAACGTTTTCAATATTTTAGATAATTTTATGTAACATGTGATTAAAAGGACATAAAATGTATTATAATAGATGAATAGAGAGTAATAATTACAAAATATTTGCGCAAATTTTTAAAACTATTTGCATTCAACGAAATTCTGTATCATCGGCTCGAAGCATTTCTGTTGCAGAACCCATGCCGCATCTTAAAATTCCAAGAATGTTCTTTTTTACATAAGAAATAATAAATGACATTTCCAAGCGTTAAAATACTTCTTCTTGTTAAATATTTGGGATTTAAAACAAATTAATCTTCCTAAAAATTGTAGTACAACTTATATTTGTTATTTTCCAAAAAGTTTGAGGCTGAGTTTTGTATATGACCGCTTTTGTTATTCCTACGTTAGATGCACCATCTCCTGTATGAGCAGCAAATGTATCTCCCAGTACTACTTCAAGAGATTCGACCCTGCTGGGACTTGCGACATCCATTTCACTAGATGCTTAAAGGAATAATTTTACTAGATTGTTAAAATTAATAATCTGCCAAGCACTGATACCAACACGGTCAATTCTTCCAATGGAGCTTATGTGGTTTTTACATGGTAGACAAGTGACAGATTCATTTGAGGAACAATTTTAGGCCCCCCTTTCATTCTCTAAATGCTATGTAGCATAATATCCCGTGCATCCATTTATAATGCTTAGGCTACTTCCCACCAAAATATAAATAATGTGTGATCCATTGATATTTCAATAAATATATCACAAGTAATTATACTACATTGGATAGAGTGCTATTAGAAAGTTAGAAGAATCCTTTCCTAGGGGTAGATAGTAATTAATCAAATCAGACGTATCATGAATTATACATACAATAAAATATTATTTAATACGTCATTTAATTTCTATGAAATCATGCTGATTTAAAGATTTCCCATTTAATCGATGGTCAAATATAAATGATTCATTAAGCAACAATACTATATTTTAATTTAGGTTGCCTCATTCTTTTTCGAGGGTATCTTTTAGTTTTATGCTGGATAAAATTAGAGAAACAATATGGCTTCAGAGATCTGTGTCTTTTTTTGTAGATTTCATTTGGCATTGTGCATGAGCTTCATGTGCCTCTGTATGCTTGCATGTAAATAGAAGGATGAAACAGATGTGGCCAATATAGGGTAGACAAAAATTCAATACATGGAAAATATGGACACGTTTGGCTACAGGAATAAAAATATGGGAATAGGAATTATTATTCTGGTTTAGTTATTCTGGAATAGAAAATGAGAATAAGTATGTATTCCTATTCTTCATTTGGTTAGATGAAATTGAAATTGGAGTTTGAATAATAGATAAAGAAAGTCAACAGGCCAATTCTCGTGTGCCTTTTCACTCTTGATGGATGTTTCATTCTAGAGACCTTGAGGCTTCTAAGCGATGAATCACAATGAGGACTGAGGATGGAACTTGGATCTTGTCTTTAACAAAAACACGGTCTAGTCTTGCCAATTTGATATCTTGATTGACCTTGTCATTCTTGAAAATTAGGTTCCAATGAGCATCCTCACTTAGCTATTGGAGATGGAGGAAAACTTAACAGAAGAGACATCAACAACTTAGCTTCCCAGAATGATATGCCATGGTATAATTGCTTTGGCTCACCCTTGCTCATATAATTTGCAGCCAAGAATAGGGGAAACACCAGAAGAGCATAAGAAGTGTGAGGCATAATTGAAGTTACCGTATAAAGCTCTGAAGTCGTAGGATCACATTGTGAGATTTTTTCACGATTTCATTGTGTACGAGTCCAAGAGTATCTATGATTGGAAAAAGGAAGAGGATGTTCGAGTTCCTTGTGATTTTCTTCATCGGTCAGGTAATAAGATGCTTCATGTCCCTAAACATTCTTGATGTTTTGGCATATGATCTCAGTATTCAAAATCAATGCCTTGAATCCAATAGTGGTTTTCCCAAGAGTGAAACCTCTGTTCAAAATTGGTCATTTTCCAAATTTCTTTAGCAAACCAATTTCTCTGACTTGGGTGCTCTCGGTGAATCTCCTCATGGACATGAAATTTAAATTTTCATGAAATATGAGTAGATAAATTTAGGAAAGGAATACATATTCCAATTCCACCTATTTAGGTGGAATTACAAATGCTCAATTTTGGGCCAAAATGAGAATACGTATGAACCTATTCTCAATTTTGATTTGGTGCAACCAAAGGAAGGATTAGAAATTTTCATAATTTACATATGCCTAATACCTATTCCAGTCTAATTGCTACTGCCAAATGGGCCCTAGGAGAATACACCATGGAAAATAGGAGCATCTGGTGACAAATAATGTCAAGCTCTTTTTAGTAATTTTGCACGGTTAGTGCTGGCATTTCGGAGTTTGTGTTGGAAAAAAAAACTGCTATGATTTTCTTGTTAGGTTTACATAAATATAACTTGTGATAGACATTTGAGTATAGATCTGTGTACATTGCACAGCCTTCATAGTAGTTTGTGATTTCAATAATTGAAAATTATGTAGATTTCTTGTGCTGAATTCATTGTTTGTGTATTCATTAAAACAAGACATTCTACTTTATGTTTGGGTATTCATTTAAAAAATATAATTTTTTCAATGGGTTTCAATAGATTTCATTTTTGATTGTTGTAAAAAACTTGTTTTCATGGGGAAAGATGTGAGGTCCCTCCTCACATGTACTTATTAAATATGCATCTCTCTGTTAAAACTGTTGTAGGAGATTAGAATGGATATGAAATAATGTTTAATGGTTTAGATGTCCTAATAAGAAGTGACATCCTAATACATTCGTGTTTTAAATATTCAGTGATTCATGAACAAACTACATTATCTCGACTGTTTAAACATTAAAATTTCACTAACGATGATACAAGGCTTTCTCACCTAATCATAAGGGTGTTGATTTTGATACCTGGACGATTAAGTTTTATGCTTCAGATAGTTCAGTATTCTTTTATTGGTGACGTAATGATGTTTAGGTATATACATGCCTAATGAGGATTATACTAGTACTTAATCTGAATTAATGAATAAGTTATGTTATTATTGATTATGTGATTTTTGATGATTAAATGTGAATAGAAATGAATTAAACAGTTAATTATATGAGAGATTCATGTAACTATCCAGATAAATTTTGAATATATGTATGTAATTTTCTTGAGCTATTGATATGCGTAATGAGTGTGTAGGGTATTTTAGCTGAGAAAATCTAACGGAGAAACAAAACTGAACCCTATGTACTGTTTGTGGAAACTATGGTTAAATTTGATGAAGGATACAAACCTTGTTGTTTGTATTTTATTTGTATTGTGAATTGAACGAATGTATCATTCTGTAATCAGTAAATGTTAATGTTTTGTAACAATGTTTTTATAGTGTCCCTTGACACTCGTGAATTGTATATGCATTCCAGCATGATAGTTAGGGTTAACCGAGTAACCTAAAGATCTAAGTCAGAGTAGCTTAGTGATCTTTTTGCTAATCAAGTTAGTAATCGATATTAATTACCCCTAATCCAGATTAGTGTTTAATCTACATTTTGAAGGTTGTTAGATAGTCCTAAAATTTCCTAGCCTTTAATAGGTCCCTAATTAATCCTAAAGACCTAAAAACATGAAATCTAAGTATCCAAGAGGAATGGGTATGGCTTGGGGGCATTTTCCACCCCCTTAGCCCCTTTTGTTGACTTTTATGGTCACTCAAAAACACCATTTTTGCTTTATTGCGAAAATCGATTGATTTCATCATGGGTTGGATAGCTTGAACTCCACCTTGAGGTTAGCCTTAGGCCTAGTTGTGTTAGAAGCCTCTAGAACTTTTAGGCAAGTGGGGGAGTTATTTCTTTTTAGAGATGGTTGAGTTTGTGATCTTATTTAGAGGCAATTTTGAGGAGGTTTGGAGTGTTCACCCAACCTCTACTTTTAGAGTGAAAATCAGGATTGAAGGAGAAGGAGAAGGAGAAGGAGAAGGAAGGGAATGCTCATCTCAAACTTGTTCTATTGCCATAACCCAAATTTGAAGGTAGGAATACTTCACCTCATTTTGTTCATGTTGTGCTTCATGTTTCAATTTTATTGTTTATGCACATGTTCGTGTGTGTGTTGAGTATGTTGGGAGGGTTTGAAACAGATTAACTTAAATGTCTTTCCTTTGTATTTTTGCTTTGAATTTCAAAGGGATTGTATACGTGTATTGGCATTACTCACCCTCGGATAGGGCAGAAGTGGCCATGTACAGGGAAAGGTCTTTAGTTGGACTCTGACAGTGTAGAGTCTCTTCTCAGGACGAGAAGAGGGAGAGAGGGTAGGGTGTTATGGGCCCCTACTTGTCAACACAAACCACGTATGAGTTTTGGAATGTAAGAATGGAAGAACAGAAGTTCTTGAGTTATAGCCCCGAAAGGGCACCTATTTTGGTGGTGTGCCTGATGTCTCATGTCGAAAAAATCCACCTTCTCCCTAGTCTAGTTCAATGTCAAACCTGTTGTGTAAACTCGGGATGGGAGTCAATGTCTGATTTGGTCTTCATGTTATGATTGGTTGTCTCCTGGTCAGTTTTCATTCTCTCGACGATCACTGTGATGTATTGGAGAGTTCGTTCTTTTCTATGTTTAAAAAAAAATTAGAGTTATAATTGTCTAAATTATTATTAGAATTATTGAGTTATATTGTTGTTAATATTTTGTTCAAAATAATGTTATAACGTACATATTAACACTATTTTAAGGGTAGTCGTAAATTGTGTTTGTTAGTGGGTCTGGTATTCTTTTATGTTGTTAGTATAATATTTTAAATGTAAATAAAAGTAATAAGGTGTTAGATTTCAAATTAATGTTAGATGAGTAAGTTTTGTTAAAAAAAAATTTTGCTAGTATTATTTTGAAGTAATTTTAATTATTATGTTTTTAAATATTAGTTATTTAGTACATTTTAGTTAGAATGTTCGTATGTTAGATTATATTTAAAAATTTAGTATCATTATTGATTTGAAAAGGTTGTCTAAGATAAATTAGCTGCTGTATTTAACCCATTTTCAAATATATTTAGATTTATTATTTTAAGTGGTTATATCGTTCTTAAATCAAAGGTTAGTGTTATTGTATCTTAAAATGTTTTAGATTAGTAAAGGTTGTAAAATTAAGTTAGATTATTAGATTAAATTTTAAGTGTTGAATATATATCTAGATAGTTGTTTATTATTGCGAGTTTACGATAATTTGGTTTAATTGTGTTTAATTATAATATATTACCTTAAAATCAAAGCAATAATGAAAAAAAAGATGAAATCAATTTAATAACGAATGCTTAGATTTAACGACCTTTTCACATTCATCGATGATAAACTTGAATGGAAATGACAGGTCATCGTTAGGAGATCCCATATCTGTTTCTCATTTTACCTATACTTTAACGTGTGCATCTAAACTTTTCAAGCTTTGTGGTGTTATTGATCTAAAAATAAAATAAAATTTGTTGGTGTGTTTTTGCCCCAATTCTTTGGCATGACAGAATAGCTCAATCAAATTGAAAATTTTAAGAAGTCATTTTGATTTAGAAATTTCAGTTCTCATGAAGTTGTAAATTTCAATAAAATGGTAGGATAAAATCTATCACACACGCTCCTGAAATTATCTCTATCAAAATATTTATATTATTTCACAATGTATAACAACAACAACGATCAATTGAATCTTCAGTTTGAAAGCCTTCGATTCCACCATTTTACTTCGCGCGATTTAATTGAAGTTGAAATCTGATAGTTATTTTTTTTCTTAATAGTTCCTTCAACTTCTTGGCTCCACCATTTTTCTTTACATATTTAGTTAAAACTGGAGTGTGAAGATCATTTATGTTTGTAAGCTCTTATTAATATTCCTTACTACTACCTTTTCCCTCCCTTTTCATGAACATTTTTGGGTTGCCCAGAAAATAGAATTCTCAAAAATTTTAGAAATGTTACAAAGATTAGAAAGAGTGCACAAGTTTTAACTATTAAACCCTCTACTCCATCAATGCAATTGATAAAAATAAAACCAGGTTTCATTATTTAACAAACTTCATCACCGCCATGAATTTTCATTTAAATTATTATTTCAACTCTACATTAGCTCCCCCTATTGTAATAAATGTAATAATCCATTATTAGCTACTTCTCAACCATTAGAACTGAAAGTTGCAAATTTATTGGACTACTATACAAGATGAAGACCTGCATTTTATCACAGTGTAATAGATGTATCTCTATTTTCTTGCCCTATAATAGAGAATTTTACAAAATTAAAGAAGTTAATAACCTTTGGACTTTCTTCATCACTACACAAATTGACATCTTATATCAAGAAAATAAATAATTTTTTGAATATAAAAAGCAGCAAGAGGGCGCTGACCCATCATACAAACAAAAAACATTAGAAAATGTTAGAAATAAAAGAACCTAGTGCCAAACAACGAGGAAAAAAAACCTCAACTAAAGTCCACCTCTGTAAAAAACAAAGGTTCAAATGCGGAAAACCCACCAACCTATGGAATGGATAGATCCATCACTGCTAACTGCTAACCCATCAAAGAGTCCCAGATCTGACAAACCCAGAAGCAAGGCACCCCTGGTAGAACCATGAAAAAGAAAAAAATATGACTTCCCACATGAAAAAACAAAGAGGGCATCATCAAGGAAGATTCCCCACTGACCCAACAGGACACCAATAAGACCAGAGATCCTCCCTCCATCGAGAAACACCTCTGAGAAGCGAGCATCCCGTGGGTCAAAAAATCCCCCGAAATAAAGAAGCATGGTCCATTACTCTGCAAAAACCACTGCCATACCATGGAAGAACCAATGAGACACATGTTTGAGAAGCACCCTCCATTCGTCTGGTGTGGCATCATCAGAGCCCTCTCTCCCTCCATCGTTGGCCCACTCACTGTAAGAAAATGCAGCTTGCCTCGCAGTCATCCCCGCTCCAAGATAATAGTATTAAGGAAAGAAATAAGTTAACTGAAAAAAAAAAAACATTTGAATTCTAAGTTGTGTTTCGAATGGGGTAACTCGTGACAATTGCTTCTTATTAGCATACAATATAGACCCCTATTGTAAGAGATACTATTCCATTCCTTGTTAATGCATCTAGTATCTAGCAGAGAGATTTATACATTTTGTTATACCATAGCAATACGAAATCATACATCTTCATCTCCATCTTTTCATGAAACAAAGACGCAAATTATGTATCAATCAAGGGAACGGAGCCGCAAGATCTAGAATTGTAGAACATTAAAGTTCGTATCATGACATGTTTCATTTGTGAGGATGTTAGTTTACCATCATAGAAATTCTCACACTCATACCTTTGGATAGCTGATTATAGCTCATTAAGCTTTGCAAGCTTTTGGAGATAACTACCAAGTAATATTGAATTGATCTAACCGTTAAAGTTTTCAAATGAATGTACATGTGATATATAAACGTGTACATCTATTACATTCGATTTGGAAATGTAGCTTGTGCTCTCTATGAGATATCTCTTTGTATAGGTTCGCGTGTTCTATATAATGCTTTTCTTCGTCCCAACTGCACTTCTTATGGGCCGAAGCATGATTTGTTGGGTACATGCCTTCAAATTCACAAAGTAGACTCTGTCTCCTTCAGGTTTCTCAAATATGATTGGCCAGATCTTACTATCTCCTATACATGACTTGGATTCCGTACTTAGATAATTTGATATTACACATTCTAGTAACACCTTAGATAGTGCCTCCACACATTCTAAGAATCTAGTTTTGCATGACCTTTATTATAGAGCTTAAGCATGCATTCGATTGAGTAACACAATAGATGTAAAGTCCAATATAGTTAATTCTAATTTTTAAGGAACCCTATACTAGAAATATAGTGAATGCATAAAACATATTATAAAAGAAATATTTAATTGTCAAATTTATAAGCTATATCAGAATTGAGTAAAATTCATTTGTAAATATTTATTCATTGTTTTATTATTTTAATAACATAACGAACAGAAGGCAGTTATTTGTATTATAGATATACTAACCTCGTTATTTAGAACTATTCAAAATAAGTCTAGAACCAATTTTCTTTGTTGAAACGTGTCCCATAAATAGTGCGAGAACGCGATAATGATATTGAGTACTTTTATTTGACTACAATTTTTTTTAATAAAGTAAATACACCGGCACGGAGATTAGAGCCACACTCTGGTACATTTATTCCAAGGAATGGAAAAGAAAAAGGGTGAATAATAAAGAGGGTCTCCCCACGCCTTGTTCTAGTGTTCTTTTATTTATTGAATAGATTGGATGATGCAACGAATTGAGTTGAGCATTGAGCATTGAGCATGGGAATGCTATGCGAATTGCTTCTGAATGTAAACCACGAGCTGTTGGGTGATGCGGAAGGCCTTGCTGAGCACGGAATCGGGGAGAGGGGGGTTCGCGCCAAAGAGAGAATTGGCGATTGTCTGCACTCCCGGGAGCTGGCTGCTCAAAGCAGCGATGGCCACCGCATTCTCCTTCCCCACATTCTGCTGGAAATGCACGAGCGCCTTGGGGAAGACGAACACGTCTCCCTTTTCCAACGTCTTGCTGAAGAAGGTGTTGTTGGTGTCGATAAACCCTACAAAGAGCTCGCCTTCCGCTAGAAAGAGAACCTCGGTGGCTCTGGGGTGGGTGTGAGGAGGATTAATTCCACCCACTGCGTAGTCGATGCGGACCAGAGATATTCCCAACGTGTTCAGCCCCGGTATCTGCATTACGTTGGCAGGGGTCACGTTGGAGCTAACTGCATTGTCGGTGTTCCCCGCCTGCGCCAGCCCCCTGAAGAAGAAGTCCTCTGCCGATGCATCCTTGGCCTCTTTGCAAACGAATCCGTTCACCTTAACTGATCAATACAATTTGTTACTGTTTGCGGTAGTTATAATCACACCAATCATTAATAATCACATAAACGATTAATATTGCTGCACTCACCTTCGCTGTCCAGGACTGCGACGCAGAAATCTTGCAAGGGATCGGCATCCGCCGCCATCACATCTTCACTGTAACAACACATCAACAGGAAGAGTCCCAACGACAATTGCAAGCAAATCATCATTCCCTTCGCCATTTTATGCTGGAGAGTCTCCAACAGAAGAGCTCAGGATATGGATGTGTGATTGAATATTTGTGTATATTACAAGACCATTACATGCCTATTATATAGGGGAAACATGCGAGGACTAATCCTTTCCCACGTAATTGTTTAATTGTAATATACTTCCAATATCATGCAATTGTTGACCTGTTATTTACGGACTGATTCATGCTGATGGAGTAATTGCTCATTACAATTGAGGGGACCAATTCATTTTTGACGTAGTCGTTAGTTATAATATATTTGGTTAGTAGGTGGTCTTTTCGTTTGCTCGAACTGATTCGGTAGATTTGTTCTTCCCATTCCTCTCTCTTTGTGCAGGAAAGTATATTCATCAACACGGAAATGTTTTCTGCGTATCCACAAAACAGATTCAAATGCTTTAGACTTGGTCGAGTGAGTACGTAAGGGCCCGTTCGGTGAGTGGAATAGGAATACGTATTGTATTCTGGAATAAAAAGTATTCCTGTTCTCCGTTTGGTTCAGCCAATACTTGATGGGAATTCGCGGACCCGAAAATTTATGTTTTCTAAAATTTAAAAAAATGGAATAGGAATACGTATTCCAATAACACCTATTTTGGTGGAATTGCAAAATCCCATTTTTGGGCCAAAAATGGAATACGTATTCCATTTTTACCTCGTATTCCAATCCCGTTTTGGTGCATCCAAACAAGGAATTCAAATTTTTTGGAATACGTATTCCTATTCCTCTCACCAAACGGGCCCTAAGTGTTAGAAAAGTTCCAGCCCTTCCCTTATTTGTGTAGGAACCCACCAACTCTGCAGCCTTGTTCACATTTTTCTCAGCCCGCTTTACATCGTACGATCACGCGCACCGAAGTTTTCGAAATATTAACCAACAGAAGGGCCCGGCTCTATAATATTGTTTTATTAAGTTTGGGATGATGAAATTTTCTTTCTTGTTATGGATTTTTCTATCCATATTTAGTTTTAGGCGATTCATTAGGGGAAGCCACCCCTTAATTTAGAGATTCAATCTCACCACAGGTTCACCCAAAACTTGAGAGTGTTTCCATGTTCCAAAAGGATAGCTTGACACCATATGTATCTCTCTATAGGTGCAATCTACAATAGGTTATTTCACCATTAGTTTATAGAGGCAAAATTTTTCTCGTGAACGAAATTGTTTATCTAGTTATATACAACATGTAATTAAATCAAATGACATAAAACAAATCTTTATCACAATCTATCTTGAGTGATATAAGTGACACATTCATTGTAGTGTGATAAAGGAATTAGATAAATAAATTCATAAAGGATAGAAATTAAAAATAATTCATTTTACATTCTCAAGGATCATTAAAACTAATAATTGTACAGAATTTAAAGGAAAGAATAGGTGCACGTGTTTAGAAATTTTATAATGTTTATGAGACATGACCTCAAAATATTTTTAAAAATAAAGTAAAATAAGATAACTATATTATATTTAGATAGATTAGTCTTCCCTATGTATGTGACAACATAGTTGTAATTTATCTGTGAAATAAACTAAGATGAGCTTGAGCTCTGTTCACGTGCTGAACATAGATTGTTTGAGCACGACATCTTTGAATCCTAAGATTTTTAGTTGCAACTAATCCATACTTAAGTCACTGAATTGGCCTATCCAATTCGTCATTATCAAATATTACAAGTTAAACTTTTACGAAAGAATATTGTGAAATTTAATGACGCGAAAGAACATGGGTATTTGAAGGATCATGGTATGTCAAACTAGGTTCTTAAGTGGCAATGAAAATTCAGAAAATTAGTGTCAGGAAAGTTGACAAGTTTTTTTGGAATAAGTTATCATGTTATGCTAAAAATATGTATGAAAAGTGTTAGAATATTTATAATAACTGAGGGTGTGGGGTGAATTAGTTACCCAAGGTCGAGATGTACCAATTGAAAAATCAAACACTTAAACAACTCCAGATCTTATCATTTTATTGCTCGGTCTCCACTATAAATTTCTATTAACATTAGCTAGCGGTTCACTGTTCTAAAATAGCAGGCTTACAGAATGTAAACATTAGTCGATAAAATGCCACAATAAGATTCACATAAGTTTGTCACTAGGTTTGAACATGCAAGCCCAATTTAGGAAAAACCACCAACAACGTTTCACTAAGTTTCACTCTTCTTAAGCGGGCCCTGTTAGGAGCCAACCCTGTAAAAGTTTTCAATACAAACTATTAAATGTGACCTTGTTATTTGAAGGATTGAGTCACCCTATTAGAAGTGGCCTTGTTAAAGGAATTCAGAACATCCCATTAGAACGACAACTTATTAGAGGAATTACATAGACTGTTAGGTCACTATGACTGTTCGGTCAACCTTGATTAAAGGATTTCAAATACTGTTTACAATGGTTAGAAAGTAATAACCGGTTTGATCATTTAAGTATAACTCACTTTGCATGTACACATCTCAGTTCAGTTCTCATGTACCGATTCATTGTGTGGCCTCCATTGTCATCCCAGCTTTGATTTGCTTGGCAACCATTCAAGCAATCAGCCTTCACTTCCTCTCAACTCAATTCAACCTTCTGCTTAGATTCGCCAGTCAATAATGTCAACAATAACTCCAAATCTATGGAACTTGTTTACAAGCATACAGTCTCTCTGCTCATATAGAAATTTTACCCATGTACTTCTTTAAACAGGAAATCATGATCCTTTTCCTTTTAATCAACACTGCAGATCTTAGGATTTAGGATTCAATCCATCAAATAAATTATATATGATCACCATTTTGTTTATCTCTTCTTTTGTAGAAACTTCTCTTGGAATCCATCTCTTAGGCCGTTTACCTAATCCTCTCCTAGAATTAAATGATCAAACTCATTGATTCTTATCTCAACACGCTTTCCATATCCCAAGAAATCAACTTGGCCGGTTAGAAATTATGATTCGTCGCAAACAGTTAAGATGTTGTTCGTTGGGGAACACTGTGTTCTGACACTCAGTCATCATTGGGTTACTCGATTGCTATTAAATTTCTCACTCGACATATACACTGTCACTCGGTCGACACTGATGCTCGGTCAATACTGATTTTACTCGACACTTACTGTAGCCCAGTTGGCACTAGCATCACTTGGCATGTACGTCAAAATTCTTTAGTCTTCTACTATGTTACTCTGTCAAGCCTATACATTTGATCTATCTTTTATCACACTTTCAAGACTTGATCGTTACTGGCTTCTCCTCTTGTAACATGATTTGAACAATCAATACATCTTGTCAAATTCCAACTAATCAAGTGTCAATTTTTAGTTTCCTCATCAAAACTCAACCTATCCTCTAGATGCTTCTGTTATGAACAACTTCTCAAATCCTCTTAATCAATCAAATAGATATGGCAGTTAGATCAGATAACACTATCTCACAAATAGGTTTGACATTAATGACAACAAAACAATTGTTTCAATTGTAGTTTCCAACAAGAAATTGTACAAAATTAAATCTAGTTTGTAATATGAAAATCATTTTCTGAAAGAATGATTTCTATATGATGAAACCTTTAAATTTGAATACATTAGTACAATTTTTCTTTATAAGAAGATTAGAAACAGGTGAATGGCTAACCATCTTAAACAAAGTCAAATGATAATTTTTTTTTTTTTACAAGATTCTAGATCTAAGTAATACAATTATGTTAGGATGTAGCACATATTTGTTTATAATTTATTTCTAAGAAATTAGATAATTACAAATTTTCCATTAATTTTTTTTTTGTAGAATATTAAATCTCATATTTGACCACCTTAAGTTATTATTGAATTCATCAAATTGATAACATTTTTTTTTTGTTATAGTAGGAGAAGCGTAAAATGTGACGTAATAATAAATATTTACAAAATGCGATATTATTTTTAAAAAATAGCTTCTTCTTTTTTTTTTTTCAATGAAGACTTATATTTCATATCGTCACTTTTTGGCATACCATGATCTCCTACATATCGACACAGTAAAAACAAAAATGTACACTATCTCCAAGGCAATTAGTTCTAAAATGAAGTATTGTGAAAACGATAAAATAGTGACAAGGAGAACATGACTTGGGAAATATATGAGGCAAATATCCATATTACAATTTCTCAATGAGTAAAAGTAGCTTGAAATATATTAATGTGAATGAAACAATAAACCTTACAAATCGAGGAGAATATTGAAGCTACGATGCGAAGGGGGAAATGATGGAACATAGAAGGACTATTTCTTACCAAGGTATATTTAGATCATAAAAAAATTATGCAATAAGTTATAATTGGTATAAGAGGGTTCTAGAAAGGGAAGGGCTTGACATGCACCAGATGAATGAGTTTCTACAACCTCATTGTAACGCAAACTTATAATTTTCCAAGTCTAGAAGTCATTTGATATAATTGATTTAAAATAAAATAAAGACAAACTAGAAAGAATCATAAAACATATACGTGGTTGATGAGTGAAAAAGAATGAAATATTAAATAGACAAGGGTATGTGCGTGTAGGTATACGGTAATCGTATTTTTATATGGAGCTAAATTAGACTCAAAGGGTAATTTTTTTCCAACTTTTGTTAGTATAGTTTCCCCTTGAATTATTCTACTAGCATTTGGGGGAAATGCCCCTTTCCTGGTGTATGAGAAAAATCCTTCTCATGCCCCTTTTCTAGGTATACAACGAGGTCAAGGGGTAACGACCTTGTGGGGGGTTTTTAGGGGCACCACCGCTAAAACTTCATCTGAATTTTATTATTATATTTTCTCTATTGGTTGTTATATTTATGATACAAATTTTGTAACCCACATAAATCTTTTTAAAAAATATTAAACTTAGGATTTAAAAATGATTAATTTGTATAATATTTCAACACTATTGAGCTCTAAGGGATTGTAGATTAAAAATTGTTACATTCAATAGATAATAATATTGGACTCTATTTGGTGGGGGCAGCCTTAGATTGGATGAAACACGATCCATTATTGTGTCTTCTTGTTGGGCTTAATTTTCTAGTTGAGGTCAGACGAGGGTTAAATAATTTCTTGAAATTTTATTATTTCAACTAGTTTAATAGATATTATGGTGGCATGAATGACCCTTCAATCTTTAATTTTATTCAACAGCGTTTCATTATTTCATCTTTGTTGGAATTTTGGATTCCTAGAATTATAATTGACGATTCAAGGTATTTTCTATTTTATTTATACATACATGTGTACTCTTACTCATTCTATTTTTTTAGGGGCACCCTTATAATAATTATACAAGTTTGGATTGATTTGTTTGAGTAAAAAATATGCTAGTGTCTCAGTTTGACAAATTCCCAATAATTAATTTAGAAATAGATAATGCGTTTGTTAATACTTGGATAAACCTTATTATTTTATCCTATAGAATACGCATTTTTGAATATTTTCAAGGTTTCTATGATACAATATGACTCTTAGGCTAGTTTTACTAATACTCCTTACATTATTTAATTTAAGTTTTACTTTGATTGAGTGTATAATGTGGAACTCTCTATGCATTGCTTACTGTAAATGCTTCTATTTAGTACCTAAAATAAATATAGTCCTTGGTATCATTAGATGTAGAGAGTCGACATTGATATTATTATGTTATTATATTCTTTAAAAAAAAAAGGTTTCTTTACCTTTTGGCAAATCCTCTATTTATTGGTATCTTCCTTCACAAACTTGGGTCATGCAAAGAATAAATAATTATTTATGTGAATCCATGAAACCAAATACCTTGAAATGACTTTGTTACTATGGGATAAAACTCTATTATGGGTTGGTAAATTGGTTTGAAGTTATCATTTTAGTCTAGGACATCATCCCTATTCCAACCACGTGGGTGCCAACTAATAGTGAAATTATATGGGAAGTATGCCCTAGGAGGGTTGTGTGCATTCTTTTGTATCTGTTAAGAATATTATTATAAATATATGATGCATTCTTACCATTTTTTTTGTGAACCAAAATGATATGGTTCAGGATTTAATTGCTAAACCATAAATTTTATACGAATGACACATACTATACCATCAAACATATGCCTTTAATATTTAAAGCATTAAATAAAATTATTTTAATTTATATGCTACGATTACATCTTCATCTATATGATACAAGAAATAATATGTCGCTTTCCACTCAATATAGATCTAGATAAAGATTCATTTTATAGACTTTTGATTTAATTATATTAGTTATGTCACTTGATACACAATTGTATACATAATGAAAATCTCAACTTATAAATTAATGGAGAAACAAAAAGCACATGAGTGGATGTATGCAAATCCAAATCCCAAACCACATAAATAAAAGAATTTTTTTTTGGTTAGTAATGATTTAGTGTAGAATAACTAAAACTCATGACGGAATTACCGCAAGGCATTCAAAGGGATCTATAGATAAATAGGATTTAGACATTTCATAACTTTTATGAGATATCCCATTAAATCAATTTAAAAATAAATTAAAATGGTCCATTATATCACGTTTTCATATATTGATGTCCCTTATCTATGTGAAAACATACTTTTAATTTCTCTATAAAACAGACAAAGGGGATCCTAAGTTCTATTGACACGTTGACCATAGATTCTTTGACCAATATATACTTAAACTCTCAATTTTTTAGTTATAGTTCATCCGTATTTGTGTCGTTGAATTGGAGTACTTGATTCATTGTTTTTTTAAAATTATAAATCTAATCCGTATAAGTTAATATTTTTTAATTTTATGACATGAAATAGTAAAAAATAAATGTAAGTAAACTTCAAGGGGACTACTTATAAAATGATGTATGGTGAAATTGAGAAGACAGTGGCAAGGGAAACATAAACTAGGCGAGATATTAGGAAATTATCCATATTATAATTTCTCAATTGGTAAGAGTAGCTCGAAATATCTTAACTTGAATAAAATAGTTAAACCTACAATTCAATGAGAACATTGAAATTATGATCCAAAGAGGGAAATGATGGAACCTAGAAGGATTGTTTCTTACTATGATACATGTAGATCATAAAGAGTATTAAAAAGTTATAATTGGTATAGGAGGGTCCTTGCAAGGGAAGGACTTGGTAGAGCCTATAAATTTGAGTTTTTACAACATCTCTGTTACATAAATTGATAATATTATACATCTTGAAGTCATTTAATACAACTAATAAAAAATAAAGTAGAGACAAACACGAGAGAATCGTAAAGGATTCACGTGGTTGATGAGTGAAAAAGAACAGAAAATTATATAGACAAGGGCCAAGTGCATGTAGGTACATGGTAATGAGGTTATTATTTGGAGCCTAATCTAACCGAAAATGTAAAATTTCCCCATCTTTATTAGCGTATTTCCCCCCTTAATCATTTAAATAGGGTCTGCGGACAGTGTCCTTGGGTTGCTTCCTCTTATAGTATAGGTCGGGTTCAAGGGGCAACATCCCCCAAAAGTTTGTCCAAATTTCAAATTATTTTACAACGGCATCAAAAGTTAGTTTTTCTATTGGCTGACATATTTCTAACCATAATTTTGTAATTGACACAAGTCTTGTTAAAATGTATTAGGGTTATGAATTTCATATGATAAATTTGTAGCATCTTTTAATAGTATTGAGTTGTAATGGATTATTGATTATAACTTTTTAGATTTAGTAGATTAATAATATTGGATTCTTTTGTTGGTGGATGTAGCCCAATATTGGGTGACCAACGATAAAATGTTGTGAGATCATCTCGTTGTGCCTAATTTTCTAATTTAGGTCACACGAGGGTCCTATTTCTATTTCTTAGTTTCTTATTGTTGTAACTAGTTTAATGGACAAGTTGGTAGTGTGTGCAGCCCTTTGATCTTCTATTTTATTCAGTACAATTTTATTACTTGATTTTTGTTAGAATTCTTGATGCCTATTTGTGTAATTGATGATTCAAGACATTCTCTATTTTATTTATACTCACGTGTGTACTCTTGCTCACTATATGCCATTAGGAACACTATTATAATATAATTGATAGAAATTTAGATTCCATTAGTTGAGTAAAATATATGCTAGTGCGTTAATTTGGCTGATTTCTAGGATTAATTGACAAAGAGATAATGTATTGGATGATATTTGGCTAAATATTATTATTTTATCTCGTTTTATATGTTTGTTGAATACTTCAGGCTTTCTATGATATAATTTGATGGTTAGGCAATGTTACTAATATTCTCGACTTAATTTAATTATATTTTCACCTTGATAACATTTTTTTTTCTTGTAGTACGAGAAGCATAAAATGTGATGTAATCATTCATATTTACAAAATGTGATACTTTTTAAAAAATTTAAAGGAAGAGGGCAAAAGTGTGATGATGTCTATAGAAAATAATAATTATATAATATTTCAATGGTTTGGATTGTACAGTGTAATATATAATCATGAAGAAGGAAAGTGTATGCCAAAATCTGCATAGAATTATAATTATAAATATTTTCACATTTTAAAAAATTTTGTATGATTTGACATTAGGAAGGGAAAATGTATGCTAATATTTTAAAAAATGATCGTCAAATCATATTGTCTAATTTGAAGTTAGGCAATCTATATACTCATATTCACAAAAGACAATAATTATAAAATATTACATGCTAATATCTGCATAAATTAATAATTATGTAATATTTCAACGTTTTCAATATTTTAGATAATTTTATGTAACATGTGATTAAAAGGACATAAAATGTATTATAATAGATGAATAGAGAGTAATAATTACAAAATATTTGCGCAAATTTTTAAAACTATTTGCATTCAACGAAATTCTGTATCATCGGCTCGAAGCATTTCTGTTGCAGAACCCATGCCGCATCTTAAAATTCCAAGAATGTTCTTTTTTACATAAGAAATAATAAATGACATTTCCAAGCGTTAAAATACTTCTTCTTGTTAAATATTTGGGATTTAAAACAAATTAATCTTCCTAAAAATTGTAGTACAACTTATATTTGTTATTTTCCAAAAAGTTTGAGGCTGAGTTTTGTATATGACCGCTTTTGTTATTCCTACGTTAGATGCACCATCTCCTGTATGAGCAGCAAATGTATCTCCCAGTACTACTTCAAGAGATTCGACCCTGCTGGGACTTGCGACATCCATTTCACTAGATGCTTAAAGGAATAATTTTACTAGATTGTTAAAATTAATAATCTGCCAAGCACTGATACCAACACGGTCAATTCTTCCAATGGAGCTTATGTGGTTTTTACATGGTAGACAAGTGACAGATTCATTTGAGGAACAATTTTAGGCCCCCCTTTCATTCTCTAAATGCTATGTAGCATAATATCCCGTGCATCCATTTATAATGCTTAGGCTACTTCCCACCAAAATATAAATAATGTGTGATCCATTGATATTTCAATAAATATATCACAAGTAATTATACTACATTGGATAGAGTGCTATTAGAAAGTTAGAAGAATCCTTTCCTAGGGGTAGATAGTAATTAATCAAATCAGACGTATCATGAATTATACATACAATAAAATATTATTTAATACGTCATTTAATTTCTATGAAATCATGCTGATTTAAAGATTTCCCATTTAATCGATGGTCAAATATAAATGATTCATTAAGCAACAATACTATATTTTAATTTAGGTTGCCTCATTCTTTTTCGAGGGTATCTTTTAGTTTTATGCTGGATAAAATTAGAGAAACAATATGGCTTCAGAGATCTGTGTCTTTTTTTGTAGATTTCATTTGGCATTGTGCATGAGCTTCATGTGCCTCTGTATGCTTGCATGTAAATAGAAGGATGAAACAGATGTGGCCAATATAGGGTAGACAAAAATTCAATACATGGAAAATATGGACACGTTTGGCTACAGGAATAAAAATATGGGAATAGGAATTATTATTCTGGTTTAGTTATTCTGGAATAGAAAATGAGAATAAGTATGTATTCCTATTCTTCATTTGGTTAGATGAAATTGAAATTGGAGTTTGAATAATAGATAAAGAAAGTCAACAGGCCAATTCTCGTGTGCCTTTTCACTCTTGATGGATGTTTCATTCTAGAGACCTTGAGGCTTCTAAGCGATGAATCACAATGAGGACTGAGGATGGAACTTGGATCTTGTCTTTAACAAAAACACGGTCTAGTCTTGCCAATTTGATATCTTGATTGACCTTGTCATTCTTGAAAATTAGGTTCCAATGAGCATCCTCACTTAGCTATTGGAGATGGAGGAAAACTTAACAGAAGAGACATCAACAACTTAGCTTCCCAGAATGATATGCCATGGTATAATTGCTTTGGCTCACCCTTGCTCATATAATTTGTAGCCAAGAATAGGGGAAACACCAGAAGAGCATAAGAAGTGTGAGGCATAATTGAAGTTACCGTATAAAGCTCTGAAGTCGTAGGATCACATTGTGAGATTTTTTCACGATTTCATTGTGTACGAGTCCAAGAGTATCTATGAAGGGAAAAAGGAAGAGGATGTTTGAGTTCCTTGTGATTTTCTTCATCGGTCAGGTAATAAGATGCTTCATGTCCCTAAACATTCTTGATGTTTTGGCATATGATCTCAGTATTCAAAATCAATGCCTTGAATCCAATAGTGGTTTTCCCAAGAGTGAAACCTCTGTTCAAAATTGGTCATTTTCCAAATTTCTTTAGCAAACCAATTTCTCTGACTTGGGTGCTCTCGGTGAATCTCCTCATGGACATGAAATTTAAATTTTCATGAAATATGAGTAGATAAATTTAGGAAAGGAATACATATTCCAATTCCACCTATTTAGGTGGAATTACAAATGCTCAATTTTGGGCCAAAATGAGAATACGTATGAACCTATTCTCAATTTTGATTTGGTGCAACCAAAGGAAGGATTAGAAATTTTCATAATTTACATATGCCTAATACCTATTCCAGTCTAATTGCTACTGCCAAATGGGCCCTAGGAGAATACACCATGGAAAATAGGAGCATCTGGTGACAAATAATGTCAAGCTCTTTTTAGTAATTTTGCACGGTTAGTGCTGGCATTTCGGAGTTTGTGTTGGAAAAAAAAATTGCTATGATTTTCTTGTTAGGTTTACATAAATATAACTTGTGATAGACATTTGAGTATAGATCTGTGTACATTGCACAGCCTTCATAGTAGTTTGTGATTTCAATAATTGAAAATTTTGTAGATTTCTTGTGCTGAATTCATTGTTTGTGTATTCATTAAAACAAGACATTCTACTTTATGTTTGGGTATTCATTTAAAAAATATAATTTTTTCAATGGGTTTCAATAGATTTCATTTTTGATTGTTGTAAAAAACTTGTTTTCATGGGGAAAGATGTGAGGTCCCTCCTCACATGTACTTATTAAATATGCATCTCTCTGTTAAAACTGTTGTAGGAGATTAGAATGGATATGAAATAATGTTTAATGGTTTAGATGTCCTAATAAGAAGTGACATCCTAATACATTCGTGTTTTAAATATTCAGTGATTCATGAACAAACTACATTATCTCGACTGTTTAAACATTAAAATTTCACTAACGATGATACAAGGCTTTCTCACCTAATCATAAGGGTGTTGATTTTGATACCTGGACGATTAAGTTTTATGCTTCAGATAGTTCAGTATTCTTTTATTGGTGACGTAATGATGTTTAGGTATATACATGCCTAATGAGGATTATACTAGTACTTAATCTGAATTAATGAATAAGTTATGTTATTATTGATTATGTGATTTTTGATGATTAAATGTGAATAGAAATGAATTAAATAGTTAATTATATGAGAGATTCATGTAACTATCCAGATAAATTTTGAATATATGTATGTAATTTTCTTGAGCTATTGATATGCGTAATGAGTGTGTAGGGTATTTTAGCTGAGAAAATCTAACGGAGAAACAAAACTGAACCCTATGTACTGTTTGTGGAAACTATGGTTAAATTTGATGAAGGATACAAACCTTGTTGTTTGTATTTTATTTGTATTGTGAATTGAACGAATGTATCATTCTGTAATCAGTAAATGTTAATGTTTTGTAACAATGTTTTTATAGTGTCCCTTGACACTCGTGAATTGTATATGCATTCCAGCATGATAGTTAGGGTTAACCGAGTAACCTAAAGATCTAAGTCAGAGTAGCTTAGTGATCTTTTTGCTAATCAAGTTAGTAATCGATATTAATTACCCCTAATCCAGATTAGTGTTTAATCTACATTTTGAAGGTTGTTAGATAGTCCTAAAATTTCCTAGCCTTTAATAGGTCCCTAATTAATCCTAAAGACCTAAAAACATGAAATCTAAGTATCCAAGAGGAATGGGTATGGCTTGGGGGCATTTTCCACCCCCTTAGCCCCTTTTGTTGACTTTTATGGTCACTCAAAAACACCATTTTTGCTTTATTGCGAAAATCGATTGATTTCATCATGGGTTGGATAGCTTGAACTCCACCTTGAGGTTAGCCTTAGGCCTAGTTGTGTTAGAAGCCTCTAGAACTTTTAGGCAAGTGGGGGAGTTATTTCTTTTTAGAGATGGTTGAGTTTGTGATCTTATTTAGAGGCAATTTTGAGGAGGTTTGGAGTGTTCACCCAACCTCTACTTTTAGAGTGAAAATCAGGATTGAAGGAGAAGGAGAAGGAGAAGGAGAAGGAAGGGAATGCTCATCTCAAACTTGTTCTATTGCCATAACCCAAATTTGAAGGTAGGAATACTTCACCTCATTTTGTTCATGTTGTGCTTCATGTTTCAATTTTATTGTTTATGCACATGTTCGTGTGTGTGTTGAGTATGTTGGGAGGGTTTGAAACAGATTAACTTAAATGTCTTTCCTTTGTATTTTTGCTTTGAATTTCAAAGGGATTGTATACGTGTATTGGCATTACTCACCCTCGGATAGGGCAGAAGTGGCCATGTACAGGGAAAGGTCTTTAGTTGGACTCTGACAGTGTAGAGTCTCTTCTCAGGACGAGAAGAGGGAGAGAGGGTAGGGTGTTATGGGCCCCTACTTGTCAACACAAACCACGTATGAGTTTTGGAATGTAAGAATGGAAGAACAGAAGTTCTTGAGTTATAGCCTCGAAAGGGCACCTATTTTGGTGGTGTGCCTGATGTCTCCTGTCGAAAAAATCCACCTTCTCCCTAGTCTAGTTCAATGTCAAACCTGTTGTGTAAACTCGGGATGGGAGTCAATGTCTGATTTGGTCTTCATGTTATGATTGGTTGTCTCCTGGTCAGTTTTCATTCTCTCGACGATCACTGTGATGTATTGGAGAGTTCGTTCTTTTCTATGTTTAAAAAAAAATTAGAGTTATAATTGTCTAAATTATTATTAGAATTATTGAGTTATATTGTTGTTAATATTTTGTTCAAAATAATGTTATAACGTACATATTAACACTATTTTAAGGGTAGTCATAAATTGTGTTTGTTAGTGGGTCTGGTATTCTTTTATGTTGTTAGTATAATATTTTAAATGTAAATAAAAGTAATAAGGTGTTAGATTTCAAATTAATGTTAGATGAGTAAGTTTTGTTAAAAAAAAATTTTGCTAGTATTATTTTGAAGTAATTTTAATTATTATGTTTTTAAATATTAGTTATTTAGTACATTTTAGTTAGAATGTTCGTATGTTAGATTATATTTAAAAATTTAGTATCATTATTGATTTGAAAAGGTTGTCTAAGATAAATTAGCTGCTGTATTTAACCCATTTTCAAATATATTTAGATTTATTATTTTAAGTGGTTATATCGTTCTTAAATCAAAGGTTAGTGTTATTGTATCTTAAAATGTTTTAGATTAGTAAAGGTTGTAAAATTAAGTTAGATTATTAGATTAAATTTTAAGTGTTGAATATATATCTAGATAGTTGTTTATTATTGCGAGTTTACGATAATTTGGTTTAATTGTGTTTAATTATAATATATTACCTTAAAATCAAAGCAATAATGAAAAAAAAGATGAAATCAATTTAATAACGAATGCTTAAATTTAACGACCTTTTCACACTCATCGATGATAAACTTGAATGGAAATGACAGGTCATCGTTAGGAGATCCCATATCTATTTCTCATTTTACCTATACTTTAACGTGTGCATCTAAACTTTTCAAGCTTTGTGGTGTTATTGATCTAAAAATAAAATAAAATTTGTTGGTGTGTTTTTGCCCCAATTCTTTGGCATGACAGAATAGCTCAATCAAATTGAAAATTTTAAGAAGTCATTTTGATTTAGAAATTTCAGTTCTCATGAAGTTGTAAATTTTAATAAAATGGTAGGATAAAATCTATCACACACGCTCCTGAAATTATCTCTATCAAAATATTTATATTATTTCACAATGTATAACAACAACAACGATCAATTGAATCTTCAGTTTGAAAGCCTTCGATTCCACCATTTTACTTCGCGCGATTTAATTGAAGTTGAAATCTGATAGTTATTTTTTTTCTTAATAGTTCCTTCAACTTCTTGGCTCCACCATTTTTCTTTACATATTTAGTTAAAACTGGAGTGTGAAGATCATTTATGTTTGTAAGCTCTTATTAATATTCCTTACTACTACCTTTTCCCTCCCTTTTCATGAACATTTTTGGGTTGCCCAGAAAATAGAATTCTCAAAAATTTGAGAAATGTTACAAAGATTAGAAAGAGTGCACAAGTTTTAACTATTAAACCCTCTACTCCATCAATGCAATTGATAAAAATAAAACTAGGTTTCATTATTTAACAAACTTCATCACCGCCATGAATTTTCATTTAAATTATTATTTCAACTCTACATTAGCTCCCCCTATTGTAATAAATGTAATAATCCATTATTAGCTACTTCTCAACCATTAGAACTGAAAGTTGCAAATTTATTGGACTACTATACAAGATGAAGACCTGCATTTTATCACAGTGTAATAGATGTATCTCTATTTTCTTGCCCTATAATAGAGAATTTTACAAAATTAAAGAAGTTAATAACCTTTGGACTTTCTTCATCACTACACAAATTGACATCTTGTATCAAGAAAATAAATAATTTTTTGAATATAAAAAGCAGCAAGAGGGCGCTGACCCATCATACAAACAAAAAACATTAGAAAATGTTAGAAATAAAAGAACCTAGTGCCAAACAACGAGAAAAAAAAACCTCAACTAAAGTCCACCTCTGTAAAAAACAAAGGTTCAAATGCGGAAAACCCACCAACCTATGGAATGGATAGATCCATCACTGCTAACTGCTAACCCATCAAAGAGTCCCAGATCTGACAAACCCAGAAGCAAGGCACCCCTGGTAGAACCATGAAAAAGAAAAAAATATGACTTCCCACATGAAAAAACAAAGAGGGCATCATCAAGGAAGATTCCCCACTGACCCAACAGGACACCAATAAGACCAGAGATCCTCCCTCCATCGAGAAACACCTCTGAGAAGCGAGCATCCCGTGGGTCAAAAAATCCCCCGAAATAAAGAAGCATGGTCCATTACTCTGCAAAAACCACTGCCATACCATGGAAGAACCAATGAGACACATGTTTGAGAAGCACCCTCCATTCGTCTGGTGTGGCATCATCAGAGCCCTCTCTCCCTCCATCGTTGGCCCACTCACTGTAAGAAAATGCAGCTTGCCTCGCAGTCATCCCCGCTCCAAGATAATAGTATTAAGGAAAGAAATAAGTTAACTGAAAAAAAAAAAACATTTGAATTCTAAGTTGTGTTTCGAATGGGGTAACTCGTGACAATTGCTTCTTATTAGCATACAATATAGACCCCTATTGTAAGAGATACTATTCCATTCCTTGTTAATGCATCTAGTATCTAGCAGAGAGATTTATACATTTTGTTATACCATAGCAATACGAAATCATACATCTTCATCTCCATCTTTTCATGAAACAAAGACGCAAATTATGTATCAATCAAGGGAACGGAGCCGCAAGATCTAGAATTGTAGAACATTAAAGTTCGTATCATGACATGTTTCATTTGTGAGGATGTTAGTTTACCATCATAGAAATTCTCACACTCATACCTTTGGATAGCTGATTATAGCTCATTAAGCTTTGCAAGCTTTTGGAGATAACTACCAAGTAATATTGAATTGATCTAACCGTTAAAGTTTTCAAATGAATGTACATGTGATATATAAACGTGTACATCTATTACATTCGATTTGGAAATGTAGCTTGTGCTCTCTATGAGATATCTCTTTGTATAGGTTCGCGTGTTCTATATAATGCTTTTCTTCGTCCCAACTGCACTTCTTATGGGCCGAAGCATGATTTGTTGGGTACATGCCTTCAAATTCACAAAGTAGATTCTGTCTCCTTCAGGTTTCTCAAATATGATTGGCCAGATCTTACTATCTCCTATACATGACTTGGATTCCGTACTTAGATAATTTGATATTACACATTCTAGTAACACCTTAGATAGTGCCTCCACACATTCTAAGAATCTAGTTTTGCATGAGCTTTATTATAGAGCTTAAGCATGCATTCGATTGAGTAACACAATAGATGTAAAGTCCAATATAGTTAATTCTAATTTTTAAGGAACCCTATACTAGAAATATAGTGAATGCATAAAACATATTATAAAAGAAATATTTAATTGTCAAATTTATAAGCTATATCAGAATTGAGTAAAATTCATTTGTAAATATTTATTCATTGTTTTATTATTTTAATAACATAACGAACAGAAGGCAGTTATTTGTATTATAGATATACTAACCTCGTTATTTAGAACTATTCAAAATAAGTCTAGAACCAATTTTCTTTGTTGAAACGTGTCCCATAAATAGTGCGAGAACGCGATAATGATATTGAGTACTTTTATTTGACTACAATTTTTTTTAATAAAGAAAATACACCGGCACGGAGATTAGAGCCACACTCTGGTACATTTATTCCAAGGAATGGAAAAGAAAAAGGGTGAATAATAAAGAGGGTCTCCCCACGCCTTGTTCTAGTGTTCTTTTATTTATTGAATAGATTGGATGATGCAACGAATTGAGTTGAGCATTGAGCATTGAGCATGGGAATGCTATGCGAATTGCTTCTGAATGTAAACCACGAGCTGTTGGGTGATGCGGAAGGCCTTGCTGAGCACGGAATCGGGGAGAGGGGGGTTCGCGCCAAAGAGAGAATTGGCGATTGTCTGCACTCCCGGGAGCTGGCTGCTCAAAGCAGCGATGGCCACCGCATTCTCCTTCCCCACATTCTGCTGGAAATGCACGAGCGCCTTGGGGAAGACGAACACGTCTCCCTTTTCCAACGTCTTGCTGAAGAAGGTGTTGTTGGTGTCGATAAACCCTACAAAGAGCTCGCCTTCCGCTAGAAAGAGAACCTCGGTGGCTCTGGGGTGGGTGTGAGGAGGATTAATTCCACCCACTGCGTAGTCGATGCGGACCAGAGATATTCCCAACGTGTTCAGCCCCGGTATCTGCATTACGTTGGCAGGGGTCACGTTGGAGCTAACTGCATTGTCGGTGTTCCCCGCCTGCGCCAGCCCCCTGAAGAAGAAGTCCTCTGCCGATGCATCCTTGGCCTCTTTGCAAACGAATCCGTTCACCTTAACTGATCAATACAATTTGTTACTGTTTGCGGTAGTTATAATCACACCAATCATTAATAATCACATAAACGATTAATATTGCTGCACTCACCTTCGCTGTCCAGGACTGCGACGCAGAAATCTTGCAAGGGATCGGCATCCGCCGCCATCACATCTTCACTGTAACAACACATCAACAGGAAGAGTCCCAACGACAATTGCAAGCAAATCATCATTCCCTTCGCCATTTTATGCTGGAGAGTCTCCAACAGAAGAGCTCAGGATATGGATGTGTGATTGAATATTTGTGTATATTACAAGACCATTACATGCCTATTATATAGGGGAAACATGCGAGGACTAATCCTTTCCCACGTAATTGTTTAATTGTAATATACTTCCAATATCATGCAATTGTTGACCTGTTATTTACGGACTGATTCATGCTGATGGAGTAATTGCTCATTACAATTGAGGGGACCAATTCATTTTTGACGTAGTCGTTAGTTATAATATATTTGGTTAGTAGGTGGTCTTTTCGTTTGCTCGAACTGATTCGGTAGATTTGTTCTTCCCATTCCTCTCTCTTTGTGCAGGAAAGTATATTCATCAACACGGAAATGTTTTCTGCGTATCCACAAAACAGATTCAAATGCTTTAGACTTGGTCGAGTGAGTACGTAAGGGCCCGTTCGGTGAGTGGAATAGGAATACGTATTGTATTCTGGAATAAAAAGTATTCCTGTTCTCCGTTTGGTTCAGCCAATACTTGATGGGAATTCGCGGACCCGAAAATTTATGTTTTCTAAAATTTAAAAAAATGGATTAGGAATACGTATTCCAATAACACCTATTTTGGTGGAATTGCAAAATCCCATTTTTGGGCCAAAAATGGAATACGTATTCCATTTTTACCTCGTATTCCAATCCCGTTTTGGTGCATCCAAACAAGGAATTCAAATTTTTTGGAATACGTATTCCTATTCCTCTCACCAAACGGGCCCTAAGTGTTAGAAAAGTTCCAGCCCTTCCCTTATTTGTGTAGGAACCCACCAACTCTGCAGCCTTGTTCACATTTTTCTCAGCCCGCTTTACATCGTACGATCACGCGCACCGAAGTTTTCGAAATATTAACCAACAGAAGGGCCCGGCTCTATAATATTGTTTTATTAAGTTTGGGATGATGAAATTTTCTTTCTTGTTATGGATTTTTCTATCCATATTTAGTTTTAGGCGATTCATTAGGGGAAGCCACCCCTTAATTTAGAGATTCAATCTCACCACAGGTTCACCCAAAACTTGAGAGTGTTTCCATGTTCCAAAAGGATAGCTTGACACCATATGTATCTCTCTATAGGTGCAATCTACAATAGGTTATTTCACCATTAGTTTATAGAGGCAAAATTTTTCTCGTGAACGAAATTGTTTATCTAGTTATATACAACATGTAATTAAATCAAATGACATAAAACAAATCTTTATCACAATCTATCTTGAGTGATATAAGTGACACATTCATTGTAGTGTGATAAAGGAATTAGATAAATAAATTCATAAAGGATAGAAATTAAAAATAATTCATTTTACATTCTCAAGGATCATTAAAACTAATAATTGTACAGAATTTAAAGGAAAGAATAGGTGCACGTGTTTAGAAATTTTATAATGTTTATGAGACATGACCTCAAAATATTTTTAAAAATAAAGTAAAATAAGATAACTATATTATATTTAGATAGATTAGTCTTCCCTATGTATGTGACAACATAGTTGTAATTTATCTGTGAAATAAACTAAGATGAGCTTGAGCTCTGTTCACGTGCTGAACATAGATTGTTTGAGCATGACATCTTTGAATCCTAAGATTTTTAGTTGCAACTAATCCATACTTAAGTCACTGAATTGGCCTATCCGATTCGTCATTATCAAATATTACAAGTTAAACTTTTACGAAAGAATATTGTGAAATTTAATGACGCGAAAGAACATGGGTATTTGAAGGATCATGGTATGTCAAACTAGGTTCTTAAGTGGCAATGAAAATTCAGAAAATTAGTGTCAGGAAAGTTGACAAGTTTTTTTGGAATAAGTTATCATGTTATGCTAAAAATATGTATGAAAAGTGTTAGAATATTTATAATAACTGAGGGTGTGGGGTGAATTAGTTACCCAAGGTCGAGATGTACCAATTGAAAAATCAAACACTTAAACAACTCCAGATCTTATCATTTTATTGCTCGGTCTCCACTATAAATTTCTATTAACATTAGCTAGCGGTTCACTGTTCTAAAATAGCAGGCTTACAGAATGTAAACATTAGTCGATAAAATGCCACAATAAGATTCACATAAGTTTGTCACTAGGTTTGAACATGCAAGCCCAATTTAGGAAAAACCACCAACAACGTTTCACTAAGTTTCACTCTTCTTAAGCGGGCCCTGTTAGGAGCCAACCCTGTAAAAGTTTTCAATACAAACTATTAAATGTGACCTTGTTATTTGAAGGATTGAGTCACCCTATTAGAAGTGGCCTTGTTAAAGGAATTCAGAACATCCCATTAGAACGACAACTTATTAGAGGAATTACATAGACTGTTAGGTCACTATGACTGTTCGGTCAACCTTGATTAAAGGATTTCAAATACTGTTTACAATGGTTAGAAAGTAATAACCGGTTTGATCATTTAAGTATAACTCACTTTGCATGTACACATCTCAGTTCAGTTCTCATGTACCGATTCATTGTGTGGCCTCCATTGTCATCCCAGCTTTGATTTGCTTGGCAACCATTCAAGCAATCAGCCTTCACTTCCTCTCAACTCAATTCAACCTTCTGCTTAGATTCGCCAGTCAATAATGTCAACAATAACTCCAAATCTATGGAACTTGTTTACAAGCATACAGTCTCTCTGCTCATATAGAAATTTTACCCATGTACTTCTTTAAACAGGAAATCATGATCCTTTTCCTTTTAATCAACACTGCAGATCTTAGGATTTAGGATTCAATCCATCAAATAAATTATATATGATCACCATTTTGTTTATCTCTTCTTTTGTAGAAACTTCTCTTGGAATCCATCTCTTAGGCCGTTTACCTAATCCTCTCCTAGAATTAAATGATCAAACTCATTGATTCTTATCTCAACACGCTTTCCATATCCCAAGAAATCAACTTGGCCGGTTAGAAATTATGATTCGTCGCAAACAGTTAAGATGTTGTTCGTTGGGGAACACTGTGTTCTGACACTCAGTCATCATTGGGTTACTCGATTGCTATTAAATTTCTCACTCGACATATACACTGTCACTCGGTCGACACTGATGCTCAGTCAATACTGATTTTACTCGACACTTACTGTAGCCCAGTTGGCACTAGCATCACTTGGCATGTACGTCAAAATTCTTTAGTCTTCTACTATGTTACTCTGTCAAGCCTATACATTTGATCTATCTTTTATCACACTTTCAAGACTTGATCGTTACTGGCTTCTCCTCTTGTAACATGATTTGAACAATCAATACATCTTGTCAAATTCCAACTAATCAAGTGTCAATTTTTAGTTTCCTCATCAAAACTCAACCTATCCTCTAGATGCTTCTGTTATGAACAACTTCTCAAATCCTCTTAATCAATCAAATAGATATGGCAGTTAGATTAGATAACACTATCTCACCAATAGGTTTGACATTAATGACAACAAAACAATTGTTTCAATTGTAGTTTCCAACAAGAAATTGTACAAAATTAAATCTAGTTTGTAATATGAAAATCATTTTCTGAAAGAATGATTTCTATATGATGAAACCTTTAAATTTGAATACATTAGTACAATTTTTCTTTATAAGAAGATTAGAAACAGGTGAATGGCTAACCATCTTAAACAAAGTCAAATGATAATTTTTTTTTTTTTACAAGATTCTAGATCTAAGTAATACAATTATGTTAGGATGTAGCACATATTTGTTTATAATTTATTTCTAAGAAATTAGATAATTACAAATTTTCCATTAATTTTTTTTTTGTAGAATATTAAATCTCATATTTGACCACCTTAAGTTATTATTGAATTCATCAAATTGATAACATTTTTTTTTTGTTATAGTAGGAGAAGCGTAAAATGTGACGTAATAATAAATATTTACAAAATGCGATATTATTTTTAAAAAATAGCTTCTTCTTTTTTTTTTTTCAATGAAGACTTATATTTCATATCGTCACTTTTTGGCATACCATGATCTCCTACATATCGACACAGTAAAAACAAAAATGTACACTATCTCCAAGGCAATTAGTTCTAAAATGAAGTATTGTGAAAACGATAAAATAGTGACAAGGAGAACATGACTTGGGAAATATATGAGGCAAATATCCATATTACAATTTCTCAATGAGTAAAAGTAGCTTGAAATATATTAATGTGAATGAAACAATAAACCTTACAAATCGAGGAGAATATTGAAGCTACGATGCGAAGGGGGAAATGATGGAACATAGAAGGACTATTTCTTACCAAGGTATATTTAGATCATAAAAAAATTATGCAATAAGTTATAATTGGTATAAGAGGGTTCTAGAAAGGGAAGGGCTTGACATGCACCAGATGAATGAGTTTCTACAACCTCATTGTAACGCAAACTTATAATTTTCCAAGTCTAGAAGTCATTTGATATAATTGATTTAAAATAAAATAAAGACAAACTAGAAAGAATCATAAAACATATACGTGGTTGATGAGTGAAAAAGAATGAAATATTAAATAGACAAGGGTATGTGCGTGTAGGTATACGGTAATCGTATTTTTATATGGAGCTAAATTAGACTCAAAGGGTAATTTTTTTCCAACTTTTGTTAGTATAGTTTCCCCTTGAATTATTCTACTAGCATTTGGGGGAAATGCCCCTTTCCTGGTGTATGAGAAAAATCCTTCTCATGCCCCTTTTCTAGGTATACAACGAGGTCAAGGGGTAACGACCTTGTGGGGGGTTTTTAGGGGCACCACCGCTAAAACTTCATCTGAATTTTATTATTATATTTTCTCTATTGGTTGTTATATTTATGATACAAATTTTGTAACCCACATAAATATTTTTAAAAAATATTAAACTTAGGATTTAAAAATGATTAATTTGTATAATATTTCAACACTATTGAGCTCTAAGGGATTGTAGATTAAAAATTGTTACATTCAATAGATAATAATATTGGACTCTATTTGGTGGGGGCAGCCTTAGATTGGATGAAACATGATCCATTATTGTGTCTTCTTGTTGGGCTTAATTTTCTAGTTGAGGTCAGACGAGGGTTAAATAATTTCTTGAAATTTTATTATTTCGACTAGTTTAATAGATATTATGGTGGCATGAATGACCCTTCAATCTTTAATTTTATTCAACAGCGTTTCATTATTTCATCTTTGTTGGAATTTTGGATTCCTAGAATTATAATTGACGATTCAAGGTATTTTCTATTTTATTTATACATACATGTGTACTCTTACTCATTCTATTTTTTTAGGGGCACCCTTATAATAATTATACAAGTTTGGATTGATTTGTTTGAGTAAAAAATATGCTAGTGTCTCAGTTTGACAAATTCCCAATAATTAATTTAGAAATAGATAATGCGTTTGTTAATACTTGGATAAACCTTATTATTTTATCCTATAGAATACGCATTTTTGAATATTTTCAAGGTTTCTATGATACAATATGACTCTTAGGCTAGTTTTACTAATACTCCTTACATTATTTAATTTAAGTTTTAATTTGATTGAGTGTATAATGTGGAACTCTCTATGCATTGCTTACTGTAAATGCTTTTATTTAGTACCTAAAATAAATATAGTCCTTGGTATCATTAGATGTAGAGAGTCGACATTGATATTATTATGTTATTATATTCTTTAAAAAAAAAAGGTTTCTTTACCTTTTGGCAAATCCTCTATTTATTGGTATCTTCCTTCACAAACTTGGGTCATGCAAAGAATAAATAATTATTTATGTGAATCCATGAAACCAAATACCTTGAAATGACTTTGTTACTATGGGATAAAACTCTATTATGGGTTGGTAAATTGGTTTGAAGTTATCATTTTAGTCTAGGACATCATCCCTATTCCAACCACGTGGGTGCCAACTAATAGTGAAATTATATGGGAAGTATGCCCTAGGAGGGTTGTGTGCATTCTTTTGTATCTGTTAAGAATATTATTATAAATATATGATGCATTCTTACCATTTTTTTTGTGAACCAAAATGATATGGTTCAGGATTTAATTGCTAAACCATAAATTTTATGCGAATGACACATACTATACCATCAAACATATGCCTTTAATATTTAAAGCATTAAATAAAATTATTTTAATTTATATGCTACGATTACATCTTCATCTATATGATACAAGAAATAATATGTCGCTTTCCACTCAATATAGATCTAGATAAAGATTCATTTTATAGACTTTTGATTTAATTATATTAGTTATGTCACTTGATACACAATTGTATACATAATGAAAATCTCAACTTATAAATTAATGGAGAAACAAAAAGCACATGAGTGGATGTATGCAAATCCAAATCCCAAACCACATAAATAAAAGAATTTTTTTTTGGTTAGTAATGATTTAGTGTAGAATAACTAAAACTCATGACGGAATTACCGCAAGGCATTCAAAGGGATCTATAGATAAATAGGATTTAGACATTTCATAACTTTTATGAGATATACCATTAAATCAATTTAAAAATAAATTAAAATGGTCCATTATATCACGTTTTCATATATTGATGTCCCTTATCTATGTGAAAACATACTTTTAATTTCTCTATAAAACAGACAAAGGGGATCCTAAGTTCTATTGACACGTTGACCATAGATTCTTTGACCAATATATACTTAAACTCTCAATTTTTTAGTTATAGTTAATCCGTATTTGTGTCGTTGAATTGGAGTACTTGATTCATTGTTTTTTTAAAATTATAAATCTAATCCGTATAAGTTAATATTTTTTAATTTTATGACATGAAATAGTAAAAAATAAATGTAAGTAAACTTCAAGGGGACTACTTATAAAATGATGTATGGTGAAATTGAGAAGACAGTGGCAAGGGAAACATAAACTAGGCGAGATATTAGGAAATTATCCATATTATAATTTCTCAATTGGTAAGAGTAGCTCGAAATATCTTAACTTGAATAAAATAGTTAAACCTACAATTCAATGAGAACATTGAAATTATGATCCAAAGAGGGAAATGATGGAACCTAGAAGGATTGTTTCTTACTATGATACATGTAGATCATAAAGAGTATTAAAAAGTTATAATTGGTATAGGAGGGTCCTTGCAAGGGAAGGACTTGGTAGAGCCTATAAATTTGAGTTTTTACAACATCTCTGTTACATAAATTGATAATATTATACATCTTGAAGTCATTTAATACAACTAATAAAAAATAAAGTAGAGACAAACACGAGAGAATCGTAAAGGATTCACGTGGTTGATGAGTGAAAAAGAATAGAAAATTATATAGACAAGGGCCAAGTGCATGTAGGTACATGGTAATGAGGTTATTATTTGGAGCCTAATCTAACCGAAAATGTAAAATTTCCCCATCTTTATTAGCGTATTTCCCACCTTAATCATTTAAATAGGGTCTGCGGACAGTGTCCTTGGGTTGCTTCCTCTTATAGTATAGGTCGGGTTCAAGGGGCAACATCCCCCAAAAGTTTGTCCAAATTTCAAATTATTTTACAACGGCATCAAAAGTTAGTTTTTCTATTGGCTGACATATTTCTAACCATAATTTTGTAATTGACACAAGTCTTGTTAAAATGTATTAGGGTTATGAATTTCATATGATAAATTTGTAGCATCTTTTAATAGTATTGAGTTGTAATGGATTATTGATTATAACTTTTTAGATTTAGTAGATTAATAATATTGGATTCTTTTGTTGGTGGATGTAGCCCAATATTGGGTGACCAACGATAAAATGTTGTGAGATCATCTCGTTGTGCCTAATTTTCTAATTTAGGTCACACGAGGGTCCTATTTCTATTTCTTAGTCTCTTATTGTTGTAACTAGTTTAATGGACAAGTTGGTAGTGTGTGCAGCCCTTTGATCTTCTATTTTATTCAGTACAATTTTATTACTTGATTTTTGTTAGAATTCTTGATGCCTATTTGTGTAATTGATGATTCAAGACATTCTCTATTTTATTTATACTCACGTGTGTACTCTTGCTCACTATATGCCATTAGGAACACTATTATAATATAATTGATAGAAATTTAGATTCCATTAGTTGAGTAAAATATATGCTAGTGCGTTAATTTGGCTGATTTCTAGGATTAATTGACAAAGAGATAATGTATTGGATGATATTTGGCTAAATATTATTATTTTATCTCGTTTTATATGTTTGTTGAATACTTCAGGCTTTCTATGATATAATTTGATGGTTAGGCAATGTTACTAATATTCTCGACTTAATTTAATTATATTTTCACCTTGATAACATTTTTTTTTCTTGTAGTACGAGAAGCATAAAATGTGATGTAATCATTCATATTTACAAAATGTGATACTTTTTAAAAAATTTAAAGGAAGAGGGCAAAAGTGTGATGATGTCTATAGAAAATAATAATTATATAATATTTCAATGGTTTGGATTGTACAGTGTAATATATAATCATGAAGAAGGAAAGTGTATGCCAAAATCTGCATAGAATTATAATTATAAATATTTTCACATTTTAAAACATTTTGTATGATTTGACATTAGGAAGGGAAAATGTATGCTAATATTTTAAAAAATGATCGTCAAATCATATTGTCTAATTTGAAGTTAGGCAATCTATATACTCATATTCACAAAAGACAATAATTATAAAATATTACATGCTAATATCTGCATAAATTAATAATTATGTAATATTTCAACGTTTTCAATATTTTAGATAATTTTATGTAACATGTGATTAAAAGGACATAAAATGTATTATAATAGATGAATAGAGAGTAATAATTACAAAATATTTGCGCAAATTTTTAAAACTATTTGCATTCAACGAAATTCTGTATCATCGGCTCGAAGCATTTCTGTTGCAGAACCCATGCCGCATCTTAAAATTCCAAGAATGTTCCTTTTTACATAAGAAATAATAAATGACATTTCCAAGCGTTAAAATACTTCTTCTTGTTAAATATTTGGGATTTAAAACAAATTAATCTTCCTAAAAATTGTAGTACAACTTATATTTGTTATTTTCCAAAAAGTTTGAGGCTGAGTTTTGTATATGACCGCTTTTGTTATTCCTACGTTAGATGCACCATCTCCTGTATGAGCACCAAATGTATCTCCCAGTACTACTTCAAGAGATTCGACCCTGCTGGGACTTGCGACATCCGTTTCACTAGATGCTTTAAGGAATAATTTTACTAGATTGTTAAAATTAATAATCTGCCAAGCACTGATACCAACACGGTCAATTCTTCCAATGGAGCTTATGTGGTTTTTACATGGTAGACAAGTGACAGATTCATTTGAGGAACAATTTTAGGCCCCCCTTTCATTCTCTAAATGCTATGTAGCATAATATCCCGTGCATCCATTTATAATGCTTAGGCTAGTTCCCACCAAAATATAAATAATGTGTGATCCATTGATATTTCAATAAATATATCACAAGTAATTATACTACATTGGATAGAGTGCTATTAGAAAGTTAGAAGAATCCTTTCCTGGGGGTAGATAGTAATTAATCAAATCAGACGTATCATGAATTATACATACAATAAAATATTATTTAATACGTCATTTAATTTCTATGAAATCATGCTGATTTAAAGATTTCCCATTTAATCGATGGTCAAATATAAATGATTCATTAAGCAACAATACTATATTTTAATTTAGGTTGCCTCATTCTTTTTCTAGGGTATCTTTTAGTTTTATGCTGGATAAAATTAGAGAAACAATATGGCTTCAGAGATCTGTGTCTTTTTTTGTAGATTTCATTTGGCATTGTGCATGAGCTTCATGTGCCTCTGTATGCTTGCATGTAAATAGAAGGATGAAACAGATGTGGCCAATATAGGGTAGACAAAAATTCAATACATGGAAAATATGGACACGTTTGGCTACAGGAATAAAAATATGGGAATAGGAATTATTATTCTGGTTTAGTTATTCTGGAATAGAAAATGAGAATAAGTATGTATTCCTATTCTTCATTTGGTTAGATGAAATTGAAATTGGAGTTTGAATAATAGATAAAGAAAGTCAACAGGCCAATTCTCGTGTGCCTTTTCACTCTTGATGGATGTTTCATTCTAGAGACCTTGAGGCTTCTAAGCGATGAATCACAATGAGGACTGAGGATGGAACTTGGATCTTGTCTTTAACAAAAACACGGTCTAGTCTTGCCAATTTGATATCTTGATTGACCTTGTCATTCTTGAAAATTAGGTTCCAATGAGCATCCTCACTTAGCTATTGGAGATGGAGGAAAACTTAACAGAAGAGACATCAACAACTTAGCTTCCCAGAATGATATGCCATGGTATAATTGCTTTGGCTCACCCTTGCTCATATAATTTGCAGCCAAGAATAGGGGAAACACCAGAAGAGCATAAGAAGTGTGAGGCATAATTGAAGTTACCGTATAAAGCTCTGAAGTCGTAGGATCACATTGTGAGATTTTTTCACGATTTCATTGTGTACGAGTCCAAGAGTATCTATGAAGGGAAAAAGGAAGAGGATGTTCGAGTTCCTTGTGATTTTCTTCATCGGTCAGGTAATAAGATGCTTCATGTCCCTAAACATTCTTGATGTTTTGGCATATGATCTCAGTATTCAAAATCAATGCCTTGAATCCAATAGTGGTTTTCCCAAGAGTGAAACCTCTGTTCAAAATTGGTCATTTTACAAATTTCCTTAGCAAACCAATTTCTCTGACTTGGGTGCTCTCGGTGAATCTCCTCATGGACATGAAATTTAAATTTTCATGAAATATGAGTAGGTAAATTTAGGAAAGGAATACATATTCCAATTCCACCTATTTAGGTGGAATTACAAATGCTCAATTTTGGGCCAAAATGAGAATACGTATGAACCTATTCTCAATTTTGATTTGTTGCAACCAAAGGAAGGATTAGAAATTTTCATAATTTACATATGCCTAATACCTATTCCAGTCTAATTGCTACTGCCAAATGGGCCCTAGGAGAATACACCGTGGAAAATAGGAGCATCTGGTGACAAATAATGTCAAGCTCTTTTTAGTAATTTTGCACGGTTAGTGCTGGCATTTCGGAGTTTGTGTTGGAAAAAAAAACTGCTATGATTTTCTTGTTAGGTTTACATAAATATAACTTGTGATAGACATTTGAGTATAGATCTGTGTACATTGCACAGCCTTCATAGTAGTTTGTGATTTCAATAATTGAAAATTTTGTAGATTTCTTGTGCTGAATTCATTGTTTGTGTATTCATTAAAACAAGACATTCTACTTTATGTTTGGGTATTCATTTAAAAAATATAATTTTTTCAATGGGTTTCAATAGATTTCATTTTTGATTGTTGTAAAAAACTTGTTTTCATGGGGAAAGATGTGAGGTCCCTCCTCACATGTACTTATTAAATATGCATCTCTCTGTTAAAACTGTTGTAGGAGATTAGAATGGATATGAAATAATGTTTAATGGTTTAGATGTCCTAATAAGAAGTGACATCCTAATACATTCGTGTTTTAAATATTCAGTGATTCATGAACAAACTACATTATCTCGACTGTTTAAACATTAAAATTTCACTAACGATGATACAAGGCTTTCTCACCTAATCATAAGGGTGTTGATTTTGATACCTGGACGATTAAGTTTTATGCTTCAGATAGTTCAGTATTCTTTTATTGGTGACGTAATGATGTTTAGGTATATACATGCCTAATGAGGATTATACTAGTACTTAATCTGAATTAATGAATAAGTTATGTTATTATTGATTATGTGATTTTTGATGATTAAATGTGAATAGAAATGAATTAAACAGTTAATTATATGAGAGATTCATGTAACTATCCAGATAAATTTTGAATATATGTATGTAATTTTCTTGAGCTATTGATATGCGTAATGAGTGTGTAGGGTATTTTAGCTGAGAAAATCTAACGGAGAAACAAAACTGAACCCTATGTACTGTTTGTGGAAACTATGGTTAAATTTGATGAAGGATACAAACCTTGTTGTTTGTATTTTATTTGTATTGTGAATTGAACGAATGTATCATTCTGTAATCAGTAAATGTTAATGTTTTGTAACAATGTTTTTATAGTGTCCCTTGACACTCGTGAATTGTATATGCATTCCAGCATGATAGTTAGGGTTAACCGAGTAACCTAAAGATCTAAGTCAGAGTAGCTTAGTGATCTTTTTGCTAATCAAGTTAGTAATCGATATTAATTACCCCTAATCCAGATTAGTGTTTAATCTACATTTTGAAGGTTGTTAGATAGTCCTAAAATTTCCTAGCCTTTAATAGGTCCCTAATTAATCCTAAAGACCTAAAAACATGAAATCTAAGTATCCAAGAGGAATGGGTATGGCTTGGGGGCATTTTCCACCCCGTTAGCCCCTTTTGTTGACTTTTATGGTCACTCAAAAACACCATTTTTGCTTTATTGCGAAAATCGATTGATTTCATCATGGGTTGGATAGCTTGAACTCCACCTTGAGGTTAGCCTTAGGCCTAGTTGTGTTAGAAGCCTCTAGAACTTTTAGGCAAGTGGGGGAGTTATTTCTTTTTAGAGATGGTTGAGTTTGTGATCTTATTTAGAGGCAATTTTGAGGAGGTTTGGAGTGTTCACCCAACCTCTACTTTTAGAGTGAAAATCAGGATTGAAGGAGAAGGATAAGGAGAAGGAGAAGGAAGGGAATGCTCATCTCAAACTTGTTCTATTGCCATAACCCAAATTTGAAGGTAGGAATACTTCACCTCATTTTGTTCATGTTGTGCTTCATGTTTCAATTTTATTGTTTATGCACATGTTCGTGTGTGTGTTGAGTATGTTGGGAGGGTTTGAAACAGATTAACTTAAATGTCTTTCCTTTGTATTTTTGCTTTGAATTTCAAAGGGATTGTATACGTGTATTGGCATTACTCACCCTCGAATAGGGCAGAAGTGGCCATGTACAGGGAAAGGTCTTTAGTTGGACTCTGATAGTGTAGAGTCTCTTCTCAGGACGAGAAGAGGGAGAGAGGGTAGGGTGTTATGGGCCCCTACTTGTCAACACAAACCACGTATGAGTTTTGGAATGTAAGAATGGAAGAACAGAAGTTCTTGAGTTATAGCCCCGAAAGGGCACCTATTTTGGTGGTGTGCCTGATGTCTCCTGTCGAAAAAATCCACCTTCTCCCTAGTCTAGTTCAATGTCAAACCTGTTGTGTAAACTCGGGATGGGAGTCAATGCCTGATTTGGTCTTCATGTTATGATTGGTTGTCTCCTGGTCAGTTTTCATTCTCTCGACGATCACTGTGATGTATTGGAGAGTTCGTTCTTTTCTATGTTTAAAAAAAAATTAGAGTTATAATTGTCTAAATTATTATTAGAATTATTGAGTTATATTGTTGTTAATATTTTGTTCAAAATAATGTTATAACGTACATATTAACACTATTTTAAGGGTAGTCGTAAATTGTGTTAGTTAGTGGGTCTGGTATTCTTTTATGTTGTTAGTATAATATTTTAAATGTAAATAAAAGTAATAAGGTGTTAGATTTCAAATTAATGTTAGATGAGTAAGTTTTGTTAAAAAAAAATTTTGCTAGTATTATTTTGAAGTAATTTTAATTATTATGTTTTTAAATATTAGTTATTTAGTACATTTTAGTTAGAATGTTCGTATGTTAGATTATATTTAAAAATTTAGTATCATTATTGATTTGAAAAGGTTGTCTAAGATAAATTAGCTGCTGTATTTAACCCATTTTCAAATATATTTAGATTTATTATTTTAAGTGGTTATATCGTTCTTAAATCAAAGGTTAGTGTTATTGTATCTTAAAATGTTTTAGATTAGTAAAGGTTGTAAAATTAAGTTAGATTATTAGATTAAATTTTAAGTGTTGAATATATATCTAGATAGTTGTTTATTATTGCGAGTTTACGATAATTTGGTTTAATTGTGTTTAATTATAATATATTACCTTAAAATCAAAGCAATAATGAAAAAAAAGATGAAATCAATTTAATAACGAATGCTTAGATTTAACGACCTTTTCACACTCATCGATGATAAACTTGAATGGAAATGACAGGTCATCGTTAGGAGATCCCATATCTGTTTCTCATTTTACCTATACTTTAACGTGTGCATCTAAACTTTTCAAGCTTTGTGGTGTTATTGATCTAAAAATAAAATAAAATTTGTTGGTGTGTTTTTGCCCCAATTCTTTGGCATGACAGAATAGCTCAATCAAATTGAAAATTTTAAGAAGTCATTTTGATTTAGAAATTTCAGTTCTCATGAAGTTGTAAATTTCAATAAAATGGTAGGATAAAATCTATCACACACGCTCCTGAAATTATCTCTATCAAAATATTTATATTATTTCACAATGTATAACAACAACAACGATCAATTGAATCTTCAGTTTGAAAGCCTTCGATTCCACCATTTTACTTCGCGCGATTTAATTGAAGTTGAAATCTGATAGTTATTTTTTTTCTTAATAGTTCCTTCAACTTCTTGGCTCCACCATTTTTCTTTACATATTTAGTTAAAACTGGAGTGTGAAGATCATTTATGTTTGTAAGCTCTTATTAATATTCCTTACTACTACCTTTTCCCTCCCTTTTCATGAACATTTTTGGGTTGCCCAGAAAATAGAATTCTCAAAAATTTGAGAAATGTTACAAAGATTAGAAAGAGTGCACAAGTTTTAACTATTAAACCCTCTACTCCATCAATGCAATTGATAAAAATAAAACCAGGTTTCATTATTTAACAAACTTCATCACCGCCATGAATTTTCATTTAAATTATTATTTCAACTCTACATTAGCTCCCCCTATTGTAATAAATGTAATAATCCATTATTAGCTACTTCTCAACCATTAGAACTGAAAGTTGCAAATTTATTGGACTACTATACAAGATGAAGACCTGCATTTTATCACAGTGTAATAGATGTATCTCTATTTTCTTGCCCTATAATAGAGAATTTTACAAAATTAAAGAAGTTAATAACCTTTGGACTTTCTTCATCACTACACAAATTGACATCTTGTATCAAGAAAATAAATAATTTTTTGAATATAAAAAGCAGCAAGAGGGCGCTGACCCATCGTACAAACAAAAAACATTAGAAAATGTTAGAAATAAAAGAACCTAGTGCCAAACAACGAGAAAAAAAAACCTCAACTAAAGTCCACCTCTGTAAAAAACAAAGGTTCAAATGCGGAAAACCCACCAACCTATGGAATGGATAGATCCATCACTGCTAACTGCTAACCCATCAAAGAGTCCCAGATCTGACAAACCCAGAAGCAAGGCACCCCTGGTAGAACCATGAAAAAGAAAAAAATATGACTTCCCACATGAAAAAACAAAGAGGGCATCATCAAGGAAGATTCCCCACTGACCCAACAGGACACCAATAAGACCAGAGATCCTCCCTCCATCGAGAAACACCTCTGAGAAGCGAGCATCCCGTGGGTCAAAAAATCCCCCGAAATAAAGAAGCATGGTCCATTACTCTGCAAAAACCACTGCCATACCATGGAAGAACCAATGAGACACATGTTTGAGAAGCACCCTCCATTCGTCTGGTGTGGCATCATCAGAGCCCTCTCTCCCTCCATCGTTGGCCCACTCACTGTAAGAAAATGCAGCTTGCCTCGCAGTCATCCCCGCTCCAAGATAATAGTATTAAGGAAAGAAATAAGTTAACTGAAAAAAAAAAAAACATTTGAATTCTAAGTTGTGTTTCGAATGGGGTAACTCGTGACAATTGCTTCTTATTAGCATACAATATAGACCCCTATTGTAAGAGATACTATTCCATTCCTTGTTAATGCATCTAGTATCTAGCAGAGAGATTTATACATTTTGTTATACCATAGCAATACGAAATCATACATCTTCATCTCCATCTTTTCATGAAACAAAGACGCAAATTATGTATCAATCAAGGGAACGGAGCCGCAAGATCTAGAATTGTAGAACATTAAAGTTCATATCATGACATGTTTCATTTGTGAGGATGTTAGTTTACCATCATAGAAATTCTCACACTCATACCTTTGGATAGCTAATTATAGCTCATTAAGCTTTGCAAGCTTTTGGAGATAACTACCAAGTAATATTGAATTGATCTAACCGTTAAAGTTTTCAAATGAATGTACATGTGATATATAAACGTGTACATCTATTACATTCGATTTGGAAATGTAGCTTGTGCTCTCTATGAGATATCTCTTTGTATAGGTTCGCGTGTTCTATATAATGCTTTTCTTCGTCCCAACTGCACTTCTTATGGGCCGAAGCATGATTTGTTGGGTACATGCCTTCAAATTCACAAAGTAGACTCTGTCTCCTTCAGGTTTCTCAAATATGATTGGCCAGATCTTACTATCTCCTATACATGACTTGGATTCCGTACTTAGATAATTTGATATTACACATTCTAGTAACACCTTAGATAGTGCCTCCACACATTCTAAGAATCTAGTTTTGCATGAGCTTTATTATAGAGCTTAAGCATGCATTCGATTGAGTAACACAATAGATGTAAAGTCCAATATAGTTAATTCTAATTTTTAAGGAACCCTATACTAGAAATATAGTGAATGCATAAAACATATTATAAAAGAAATATTTAATTGTCAAATTTATAAGCTATATCAGAATTGAGTAAAATTCATTTGTAAATATTTATTCATTGTTTTATTATTTTAATAACATAACGAACAGAAGGCAGTTATTTGTATTATAGATATACTAACCTCGTTATTTAGAACTATTCAAAATAAGTCTAGAACCAATTTTCTTTGTTGAAACGTGTCCCATAAATAGTGCGAGAACGCGATAATGATATTGAGTACTTTTATTTGACTACAATTTTTTTTAATAAAGAAAATACAACGGCACGGAGATTAGAGCCACACTCTGGTACATTTATTCCAAGGAATGGAAAAGAAAAAGGGTGAATAATAAAGAGGGTCTCCCCACGCCTTGTTCTAGTGTTCTTTTATTTATTGAATAGATTGGATGATGCAACGAATTGAGTTGAGCATTGAGCATTGAGCATGGGAATGCTATGCGAATTGCTTCTGAATGTAAACCACGAGCTGTTGGGTGATGCGGAAGGCCTTGCTGAGCACGGAATCGGGGAGAGGGGGGTTCGCGCCAAAGAGAGAATTGGCGATTGTCTGCACTCCCGGGAGCTGGCTGCTCAAAGCAGCGATGGCCACCGCATTCTCCTTCCCCACATTCTGCTGGAAATGCACGAGCGCCTTGGGGAAGACGAACACGTCTCCCTTTTCCAACGTCTTGCTGAAGAAGGTGTTGTTGGTGTCGATAAACCCTACAAAGAGCTCGCCTTCCGCTAGAAAGAGAACCTCGGTGGCTCTGGGGTGGGTGTGAGGAGGATTAATTCCACCCACTGCGTAGTCGATGCGGACCAGAGATATTCCCAACGTGTTCAGCCCCGGTATCTGCATTACGTTGGCAGGGGTCACGTTGGAGCTAACTGCATTGTCGGTGTTCCCCGCCTGCGCCAGCCCCCTGAAGAAGAAGTCCTCTGCCGATGCATCCTTGGCCTCTTTGCAAACGAATCCGTTCACCTTAACTGATCAATACAATTTGTTACTGTTTGCGGTAGTTATAATCACACCAATCATTAATAATCACATAAACGATTAATATTGCTGCACTCACCTTCGCTGTCCAGGACTGCGACGCAGAAATCTTGCAAGGGATCGGCATCCGCCGCCATCACATCTTCACTGTAACAACACATCAACAGGAAGAGTCCCAACGACAATTGCAAGCAAATCATCATTCCCTTCGCCATTTTATGCTGGAGAGTCTCCAACAGAAGAGCTCAGGATATGGATGTGTGATTGAATATTTGTGTATATTACAAGACCATTACATGCCTATTATATAGGGGAAACATGCGAGGACTAATCCTTTCCCACGTAATTGTTTAATTGTAATATACTTCCAATATCATGCAATTGTTGACCTGTTATTTACGGACTGATTCATGCTGATGGAGTAATTGCTCATTACAATTGAGGGGACCAATTCATTTTTGACGTAGTCGTTAGTTATAATATATTTGGTTAGTAGGTGGTCTTTTCGTTTGCTCGAACTGATTCGGTAGATTTGTTCTTCCCATTCCTCTCTCTTTGTGCAGGAAAGTATATTCATCAACACGGAAATGTTTTCTGCGTATCCACAAAACAGATTCAAATGCTTTAGACTTGGTCGAGTGAGTACGTAAGGGCCCGTTCGGTGAGTGGAATAGGAATACGTATTGTATTCTGGAATAAAAAGTATTCCTGTTCTCCGTTTGGTTCAGCCAATACTTGATGGGAATTCGCGGACCCGAAAATTTATGTTTTCTAAAATTTAAAAAAATGGAATAGGAATACGTATTCCAATAACACCTATTTTGGTGGAATTGCAAAATCCCATTTTTGGGCCAAAAATGGAATACGTATTCCATTTTTACCTCGTATTCCAATCCCGTTTTGGTGCATCCAAACAAGGAATTCAAATTTTTTGGAATACGTATTCCTATTCCTCTCACCAAACGGGCCCTAAGTGTTAGAAAAGTTCCAGCCCTTCCCTTATTTGTGTAGGAACCCACCAACTCTGCAGCCTTGTTCACATTTTTCTCAGCCCGCTTTACATCGTACGATCACGCGCACCGAAGTTTTCGAAATATTAACCAACAGAAGGGCCCGGCTCTATAATATTGTTTTATTAAGTTTGGGATGATGAAATTTTCTTTCTTGTTATGGATTTTTCTATCCATATTTAGTTTTAGGCGATTCATTAGGGGAAGCCACCCCTTAATTTAGAGATTCAATCTCACCACAGGTTCACCCAAAACTTGAGAGTGTTTCCATGTTCCAAAAGGATAGCTTGACACCATATGTATCTCTCTATAGGTGCAATCTACAATAGGTTATTTCATCATTAGTTTATAGAGGCAAAATTTTTCTCGTGAACAAAATTGTTTATCTAGTTATATACAACATGTAATTAAACCAAATGACATAAAACAAATCTTTATCACAATCTATCTTGAGTGATATAAGTGACACATTCATTGTAGTGTGATAAAGGAATTAGATAAATAAATTCATAAAGGATAGAAATTAAAAATAATTCATTTTACATTCTCAAGGATCATTAAAACTAATAATTGTACAGAATTTAAAGGAAAGAATAGGTGCACGTGTTTAGAAATTTTATAATGTTTATGAGACATGACCTCAAAATATGTTTAAAAATAAAGTAAAATAAGATAACTATATTATATTTAGATAGATTAGTCTTCCCTATGTATGTGACAACATAGTTGTAATTTATCTGTGAAATAAACTAAGATGAGCTTGAGCTCTGTTCACGTGCTGAACATAGATTGTTTGAGCACGACATCTTTGAATCCTAAGATTTTTAGTTGCAACTAATCCATACTTAAGTCACTGAATTGGCCTATCCGATTCGTCATTATCAAATATTACAAGTTAAACTTTTACGAAAGAATATTGTGAAATTTAATGACGCGAAAGAACATGGGTATTTGAAGGATCATGGTATGTCAAACTAGGTTCTTAAGTGGCAATGAAAATTCAGAAAATTAGTGTCAGGAAAGTTGACAAGTTTTTTTGGAATAAGTTATCATGTTATGCTAAAAATATGTATGAAAAGTGTTAGAATATTTATAATAACTGAGGGTGTGGGGTGAATTAGTTACCCAAGGTCGAGATGTACCAATTGAAAAATCAAACACTTAAACAACTCCAGATCTTATCATTTTATTGCTCGGTCTCCACTATAAATTTCTATTAACATTAGCTAGCGGTTCACTGTTCTAAAATAGCAGGCTTACAGAATGTAAACATTAGTCGATAAAATGCCACAATAAGATTCACATAAGTTTGTCACTAGGTTTGAACATGCAAGCCCAATTTAGGAAAAACCACCAACAACATTTCACTAAGTTTCACTCTTCTTAAGCGGGCCCTGTTAGGAGCCAACCCTGTAAAAGTTTTCAATACAAACTATTAAATGTGACCTTGTTATTTGAAGGATTGAGTCACCCTATTAGAAGTGGCCTTGTTAAAGGAATTCAGAACATCCCATTAGAACGACAACTTATTAGAGGAATTACATAGACTGTTAGGTCACTATGACTGTTCGGTCAACCTTGATTAAAGGATTTCAAATACTGTTTACAATGGTTAGAAAGTAATAACCGGTTTGATCATTTAAGTATAACTCACTTTGCATGTACACATCTCAGTTCAGTTCTCATGTACCGATTCATTGTGTGGCCTCCATTGTCATCCCAGCTTTGATTTGCTTGGCAACCATTCAAGCAATCAGCCTTCACTTCCTCTCAACTCAATTCAACCTTCTGCTTAGATTCGCCAGTCAATAATGTCAACAATAACTCCAAATCTATGGAACTTGTTTACAAGCATACAGTCTCTCTGCTCATATAGAAATTTTACCCATGTACTTCTTTAAACAGGAAATCATGATCCTTTTCCTTTTAATCAACACTGCAGATCTTAGGATTTAGGATTCAATCCATCAAATAAATTATATATGATCACCATTTTGTTTATCTCTTCTTTTGTAGAAACTTCTCTTGGAATCCATCTCTTAGGCCGTTTACCTAATCCTCTCCTAGAATTAAATGATCAAACTCATTGATTCTTATCTCAACACGCTTTCCATATCCCAAGAAATCAACTTGGCCGGTTAGAAATTATGATTCGTCGCAAACAGTTAAGATGTTGTTCGTTGGGGAACACTGTGTTCTGACACTCAGTCATCATTGGGTTACTCGATTGCTATTAAATTTCTCACTCGACATATACACTGTCACTCGGTCGACACTGATGCTCGGTCAATACTGATTTTACTCGACACTTACTGTAGCCCAGTTGGCACTAGCATCACTTGGCATGTACGTCAAAATTCTTTAGTCTTCTACTATGTTACTCTGTCAAGCCTATACATTTGATCTATCTTTTATCACACTTTCAAGACTTGATCGTTACTGGCTTCTCCTCTTGTAACATGATTTGAACAATCAATACATCTTGTCAAATTCCAACTAATCAAGTGTCAATTTTTAGTTTCCTCATCAAAACTCAACCTATCCTCTAGATGCTTCTGTTATGAACAACTTCTCAAATCCTCTTAATCAATCAAATAGATATGGCAGTTAGATCAGATAACACTATCTCACCAATAGGTTTGAGATTAATGACAACAAAACAATTGTTTCAATTGTAGTTTCCAACAAGAAATTGTACAAAATTAAATCTAGTTTGTAATATGAAAATCATTTTCTGAAAGAATGATTTCTATATGATGAAACCTTTAAATTTGAATACATTAGTACAATTTTTCTTTATAAGAAGATTAGAAACAGGTGAATGGCTAACCATCTTAAACAAAGTCAAATGATAATATTTTTTTTTTTACAAGATTCTAGATCTAAGTAATACAATTATGTTAGGATGTAGCACATATTTGTTTATAATTTATTTCTAAGAAATTAGATAATTACAAATTTTCCATTAATTTTTTTTTTGTAGAATATTAAATCTCATATTTGACCACCTTAAGTTATTATTGAATTCATCAAATTGATAACATTTTTTTTTTGTTATAGTAGGAGAAGCGTAAAATGTGACGTAATAATAAATATTTACAAAATGCGATATTATTTTTAAAAAATAGCTTCTTCTTTTTTTTTTTTCAATGAAGACTTATATTTCATATCGTCACTTTTTGGCATACCATGATCTCCTACATATCGACACAGTAAAAACAAAAATGTACACTATCTCCAAGGCAATTAGTTCTAAAATGAAGTATTGTGAAAACGATAAAATAGTGACAAGGAGAACATGACTTGGGAAATATATGAGGCAAATATCCATATTACAATTTCTCAATGAGTAAAAGTAGCTTGAAATATATTAATGTGAATGAAACAATAAACCTTACAAATCGAGGAGAATATTGAAGCTACGATGCGAAGGGGGAAATGATGGAACATAGAAGGACTATTTCTTACCAAGGTATATTTAGATCATAAAAAAATTATGCAATAAGTTATAATTGGTATAAGAGGGTTCTAGAAAGGGAAGGGCTTGACATGCACCAGATGAATGAGTTTCTACAACCTCATTGTAACGCAAACTTATAATTTTCCAAGTCTAGAAGTCATTTGATATAATTGATTAAAAATAAAATAAAGACAAACTAGAAAGAATCATAAAACATATACGTGGTTGATGAGTGAAAAAGAATGAAATATTAAATAGACAAGGGTATGTGCGTGTAGGTATACGGTAATCGTATTTTTATATGGAGCTAAATTAGACTCAAAGGGTAATTTTTTTCCAACTTTTGTTAGTATAGTTTCCCCTTGAATTATTCTACTAGCATTTGGGGGAAATGCCCCTTTCCTGGTGTATGAGAAAAATCCTTCTCATGCCCCTTTTCTAGGTATACAACGAGGTCAAGGGGTAACGACCTTGTGGGGGGTTTTTAGGGGCACCACCGCTAAAACTTCATCTGAATTTTATTATTATATTTTCTCTATTGGTTGTTATATTTATGATACAAATTTTGTAACCCACATAAATCTTTTTTAAAAATATTAAACTTAGGATTTAAAAATGATTAATTTGTATAATATTTCAACACTATTGAGCTCTAAGGGATTGTAGATTAAAAATTGTTACATTCAATAGATAATAATATTGGACTCTATTTGGTGGGGGCAGCCTTAGATTGGATGAAACACGATCCATTATTGTGTCTTCTTGTTGGGCTTAATTTTCTAGTTGAGGTCAGACGAGGGTTAAATAATTTCTTGAAATTTTATTATTTCAACTAGTTTAATAGATATTATGGTGGCATGAATGACCCTTCAATCTTTAATTTTATTCAACAGCGTTTCATTATTTCATCTTTGTTGGAATTTTGGATTCCTAGAATTATAATTGACGATTCAAGGTATTTTCTATTTTATTTATACATACATGTGTACTCTTACTCATTCTATTTTTTTAGGGGCACCCTTATAATAATTATACAAGTTTGGATTGATTTGTTTGAGTAAAAAATATGCTAGTGTCTCAGTTTGACAAATTCCCAATAATTAATTTAGAAATAGATAATGCGTTTGTTAATACTTGGATAAACCTTATTATTTTATCCTATAGAATACACATTTTTGAATATTTTCAAGGTTTCTATGATACAATATGACTCTTAGGCTAGTTTTACTAATACTCCTTACATTATTTAATTTAAGTTTTACTTTGATTGAGTGTATAATGTGGAACTCTCTAGGCATTGCTTACTGTAAATGCTTCTATTTAGTACCTAAAATAAATATAGTCCTTGGTATCATTAGATGTAGAGAGTCGACATTGATATTATTATGTTATTATATTCTTTAAAAAAAAAAGGTTTCTTTACCTTTTGGCAAATCCTCTATTTATTGGTATCTTCCTTCACAAACTTGGGTCATGCAAAGAATAAATAATTATTTATGTGAATCCATGAAACCAAATACCTTGAAATGACTTTGTTACTATGGGATAAAACTCTATTATGGGTTGGTAAATTGGTTTGAAGTTATCATTTTAGTCTAGGACATCATCCCTATTCCAACCACGTGGGTGCCAACTAATAGTGAAATTATATGGGAAGTATGCCCTAGGAGGGTTGTGTGCATTCTTTTGTATCTGTTAAGAATATTATTATAAATATATGATGCATTCTTACCATTTTTTTTGTGAACCAAAATGATATGGTTCAGGATTTAATTGCTAAACCATAAATTTTATGCGAATGACACATACTATACCATCAAACATATGCCTTTAATATTTAAAGCATTAAATAAAATTATTTTAATTTATATGCTACGATTACATCTTCATCTATATGATACAAGAAATAATATGTCGCTTTCCACTCAATATAGATCTAGATAAAGATTCATTTTATAGACTTTTGATTTAATTATATTAGTTATGTCACTTGATACACAATTGTATACATAATGAAAATCTCAACTTATAAATTAATGGAGAAACAAAAAGCACATGAGTGGATGTATGCAAATCCAAATCCCAAACCACATAAATAAAAGAATTTTTTTTTGGTTAGTAATGATTTAGTGTAGAATAACTAAAACTCATGACGGAATTACCGCAAGGCATTCAAAGGGATCTATAGATAAATAGGATTTAGACATTTCAAAACTTTTATGAGATATACCATTAAATCAATTTAAAAATAAATTAAAATGGTCCATTATATCACGTTTTCATATATTGATGTCCCTTATCTATGTGAAAACATACTTTTAATTTCTCTATAAAACAGACAAAGGGGATCCTAAGTTCTATTGACACGTTGACCATAGATTCTTTGACCAATATATACTTAAACTCTCAATTTTTTAGTTATAGTTAATCCGTATTTGTGTCGTTGAATTGGAGTACTTGATTCATTGTTTTTTTAAAATTATAAATCTAATCCATATAAGTTAATATTTTTTAATTTTATGACATGAAATAGTAAAAAATAAATGTAAGTAAACTTCAAGGGGACTACTTATAAAATGATGTATGGTGAAATTGAGAAGACAGTGGCAAGGGAAACATAAACTAGGCGAGATATTAGGAAATTATCCATATTATAATTTCTCAATTGGTAAGAGTAGCTCGAAATATCTTAACTTGAATAAAATAGTTAAACCTACAATTCAATGAGAACATTGAAATTATGATCCAAAGAGGGAAATGATGGAACCTAGAAGGATTGTTTCTTACTATGATACATGTAGATCATAAAGAGTATTAAAAAGTTATAATTGGTATAGGAGGGTCCTTGCAAGGGAAGGACTTGGTAGAGCCTATAAATTTGAGTTTTTACAACATCTCTGTTACATAAATTGATAATATTATACATCTTGAAGTCATTTAATACAACTAATAAAAAATAAAGTAGAGACAAACACGAGAGAATCGTAAAGGATTCACGTGGTTGATGAGTGAAAAAGAATAGAAAATTATATAGACAAGGGCCAAGTGCATGTAGGTACATGGTAATGAGGTTATTATTTGGAGCCTAATCTAACCGAAAATGTAAAATTTCCCCATCTTTATTAGCTTATTTCCCCCCTTAATCATTTAAATAGGGTCTGCGGACAGTGTCCTTGGGTTGCTTCCTCTTATAGTATAGGTCGGGTTCAAGGGGCAACATCCCCCAAAAGTTTGTCCAAATTTCAAATTATTTTACAACGGCATCAAAAGTTAGTTTTTCTATTGGCTGACATATTTCTAACCATAATTTTGTAATTGACACAAGTCTTGTTAAAATGTATTAGGGTTATGAATTTCATATGATAAATTTGTAGCATCTTTTAATAGTATTGAGTTGTAATGGATTATTGATTATAACTTTTTAGATTTAGTAGATTAATAATATTGGATTCTTTTGTTGGTGGATGTAGCCCAATATTGGGTGACCAACGATAAAATGTTGTGAGATCATCTCGTTGTGCCTAATTTTCTAATTTAGGTCACACGAGGGTCCTATTTCTATTTCTTAGTCTCTTATTGTTGTAACTAGTTTAATGGACAAGTTGGTAGTGTGTGCAGCCCTTTGATCTTCTATTTTATTCAGTACAATTTTATTACTTGATTTTTGTTAGAATTCTTGATGCCTATTTGTGTAATTGATGATTCAAGACATTCTCTATTTTATTTATACTCACGTGTGTACTCTTGCTCACTATATGCCATTAGGAACACTATTATAATATAATTGATAGAAATTTAGATTCCATTAGTTGAGTAAAATATATGCTAGTGCGTTAATTTGGCTGATTTCTAGGATTAATTGACAAAGAGATAATGTATTGGATGATATTTGGCTAAATATTATTATTTTATCTCGTTTTATATGTTTGTTGAATACTTCAGGCTTTCTATGATATAATTTGATGGTTAGGCAATGTTACTAATATTCTCGACTTAATTTAATTATATTTTCACCTTGATAACATTTTTTTTTCTTGTAGTACGAGAAGCATAAAATGTGATGTAATCATTCATATTTACAAAATGTGATACTTTTTAAAAAATTTAAAGGAAGAGGGCAAAAGTGTGATGATGTCTATAGAAAATAATAATTATATAATATTTCAATGGTTTGGATTGTACAGTGTAATATATAATCATGAAGAAGGAAAGTGTATGCCAAAATCTGCATAGAATTATAATTATAAATATTTTCACATTTTAAAACATTTTGTATGATTTGACATTAGGAAGGGAAAATGTATGCTAATATTTTAAAAAATGATCGTCAAATCATATTGTCTAATTTGAAGTTAGGCAATCTATATACTCATATTCACAAAAGACAATAATTATAAAATATTACATGCTAATATCTGCATAAATTAATAATTATGTAATATTTCAACGTTTTCAATATTTTAGATAATTTTATGTAACATGTGATTAAAAGGACATAAAATGTATTATAATAGATGAATAGAGAGTAATAATTACAAAATATTTGCGCAAATTTTTAAAACTATTTGCATTCAACGAAATTCTGTATCATCGGCTCGAAGCATTTCTGTTGCAGAACCCATGCCGCATCTTAAAATTCCAAGAATGTTCTTTTTTACATAAGAAATAATAAATGACATTTCCAAGCGTTAAAATACTTCTTCTTGTTAAATATTTGGGATTTAAAACAAATTAATCTTCCTAAAAATTGTAGTACAACTTATATTTGTTATTTTCCAAAAAGTTTGAGGCTGAGTTTTGTATATGACCGCTTTTGTTATTCCTACGTTAGATGCACCATCTCCTGTATGAGCACCAAATGTATCTCCCAGTACTACTTCAAGAGATTCGACCCTGCTGGGACTTGCGACATCTGTTTCACTAGATGCTTTAAGGAATAATTTTACTAGATTGTTAAAATTAATAATCTGCCAAGCACTGATACCAACACGGTCAATTCTTCCAATGGAGCTTATGTGGTTTTTACATGGTAGACAAGTGACAGATTCATTTGAGGAACAATTTTAGGCCCCCCTTTCATTCTCTAAATGCTATGTAGCATAATATCCCGTGCATCCATTTATAATGCTTAGGCTACTTCCCACCAAAATATAAATAATGTGTGATCCATTGATATTTCAATAAATATATCACAAGTAATTATACTACATTGGATAGAGTGCTATTAGAAAGTTAGAAGAATCCTTTCCTAGGGGTAGATAGTAATTAATCAAATCAGACGTATCATGAATTATACATACAATAAAATATTATTTAATACGTCATTTAATTTCTATGAAATCATGCTGATTTAAAGATTTCCCATTTAATCGATGGTCAAATATAAATGATTCATTAAGCAACAATACTATATTTTAATTTAGGTTGCCTCATTCTTTTTCTAGGGTATCTTTTAGTTTTATGCTGGATAAAATTAGAGAAACAATATGGCTTCAGAGATCTGTGTCTTTTTTTGTAGATTTCATTTGACATTGTGCATGAGCTTCATGTGCCTCTGTATGCTTGCATGTAAATAGAAGGATGAAACAGATGTGGCCAATATAGGGTAGACAAAAATTCAATACATGGAAAATATGGACACGTTTGGCTACAGGAATAAAAATATGGGAATAGGAATTATTATTCTAGTTTAGTTATTCTGGAATAGAAAATGAGAATAAGTATGTATTCCTATTCTTCATTTGGTTAGATGAAATTGAAATTGGAGTTTGAATAATAGATAAAGAAAGTCAACAGGCCAATTCTCGTGTGCCTTTTCACTCTTGATGGATGTTTCATTCTAGAGACCTTGAGGCTTCTAAGCAATGAATCACAATGAGGACTGAGGATGGAACTTGGATCTTGTCTTTAACAAAAACACGGTCTAGTCTTGCCAATTTGATATCTTGATTGACCTTGTCATTCTTGAAAATTAGGTTCCAATGAGCATCCTCACTTAGCTATTGGAGATGGAGGAAAACTTAACAGAAGAGACATCAACAACTTAGCTTCCCAGAATGATATGCCATGGTATAATTGCTTTGGCTCACCCTTGCTCATGTAATTTGCAGCCAAGAATAGGGGAAACACCAGAAGAACATAAGAAGTGTGAGGCATAATTGAAGTTACCGTATAAAGCTCTGAAGTCATAGGATCACATTGTGAGAGTTTTTCACGATTTCATTGTGTACGAGTCCAAGAGTATCTATGAAGGGAAAAAAAGAGAGGATGTTCGAGTTCCTTGTGATTTTCTTCATCGGTCAGGTAATAAGATGCTTCATGTCCCTAAACATTCTTGATGTTTTGGCATATGATCTCAGTATTCAAAATCAATGCCTTGAATCCAATAGTGGTTTTCCCAAGAGTGAAACCTCTGTTCAAAATTGGTCATTTTCCAAATTTCTTTAGCAAACCAATTTCTCTGACTTGGGTGCTCTCGGTGAATCTTCTCATGGACATGAAATTTAAATTTTCATGAAATATGAGTAGATAAATTTAGAAAAGGAATACATATTCCAATTCCACCTATTTAGGTGGAATTACAAATGCTCAATTTTGGGCCAAAATGAGAATATGTATGAACCTATTCTCAATTTTGATTTGGTGCAACCAAAGGAAGGATTAGAAATTTTCATAATTTACATATGCCTAATACCTATTCCAGTCTAATTGCTACTGCCAAATGGGCCCTAGGAGAATACACCATGGAAAATAGGAGCATCTGGTGACAAATAATGTCAAGCTCTTTTTAGTAATTTTGCACGGTTAGTGCTGGCATTTCGGAGTTTGTGTTGGAAAAAAAAACTGCTATGATTTTCTTGTTAGGTTTACATAAATATAACTTGTGATAGACATTTGAGTATAGATCTGTGTACATTGCACAACCTTCATAGTAGTTTGTGATTTCAATAATTGAAAATTTTGTAGATTTCTTGTGCTGAATTCATTGTTTGTGTATTCATTAAAACAAGACATTCTACTTTATGTTTGGGTATTCATTTAAAAAATATAATTTTTTCAATGGGTTTCAATAGATTTCATTTTTGATTGTTGTAAAAAACTTGTTTTCATGGGGAAAGATGTGAGGTCCCTCCTCACATGTACTTATTAAATATGCATCTCTCTGTTAAAACTGTTGTAGGAGATTAGAATGGATATGAAACAATGTTTAATGGTTTAGATGTCCTAATAAGAAGTGACATCCTAATACATTCGTGTTTTAAATATTCAGTGATTCATGAACAAACTACATTATCTCGACTGTTTAAACATTAAAATTTCACTAACGATGATACAAGGCTTTCTCACCTAATCATAAGGGTGTTGATTTTGATACCTGGACGATTAAGTTTTATGCTTCAGATAGTTCAGTATTCTTTTATTGGTGACGTAATGATGTTTAGGTATATACATGCCTAATGAGGATTATACTAGTACTTAATCTGAATTAATGAATAAGTTATGTTATTATTGATTATGTGATTTTTGATGATTAAATGTGAATAGAAATGAATTAAACAGTTAATTATATGAGAGATTCATGTAACTATCCAGATAAATTTTGAATATATGTATGTAATTTTCTTGAGCTATTGATATGCGTAATGAGTGTGTAGGGTATTTTAGCTGAGAAAATCTAACGGAGAAACAAAACTGAACCCTATGTACTGTTTGTGGAAACTATGGTTAAATTTGATGAAGGATACAAACCTTGTTGTTTGTATTTTATTTGTATTGTGAATTGAACGAATGTATCATTCTGTAATCAGTAAATGTTAATGTTTTGTAACAATGTTTTTATAGTGTCCCTTGACACTCGTGAATTGTATATGCATTCCAGCATGATAGTTAGGGTTAACCGAGTAACCTAAAGATCTAAGTCAGAGTAGCTTAGTGATCTTTTTGCTAATCAAGTTAGTAATCGATATTAATTACCCCTAATCCAGATTAGTGTTTAATCTACATTTTGAAGGTTGTTAGATAGTCCTAAAATTTCCTAGCCTTTAATAGGTCCCTAATTAATCCTAAAGACCTAAAAACATGAAATCTAAGTATCCAAGAGGAATGGGTATGGCTTGGGGGCATTTTCCACCCCGTTAGCCCCTTTTGTTGACTTTTATGGTCACTCAAAAACACCATTTTTGCTTTATTGCGAAAATCGATTGATTTCATCATGGGTTGGATAGCTTGAACTCCACCTTGAGGTTAGCCTTAGGCCTAGTTGTGTTAGAAGCCTCTAGAACTTTTAGGCAAGTGGGGGAGTTATTTCTTTTTAGAGATGGTTGAGTTTGTGATCTTATTTAGAGGCAATTTTGAGGAGGTTTGGAGTGTTCACCCAACCTCTACTTTTAGAGTGAAAATCAGGATTGAAGGAGAAGGATAAGGAGAAGGAGAAGGAAGGGAATGCTCATCTCAGACTTGTTCTATTGCCATAACCCAAATTTGAAGGTAGGAATACTTCACCTCATTTTGTTCATGTTGTGCTTCATGTTTCAATTTTATTGTTTATGCACATGTTCGTGTGTGTGTTGAGTATGTTGGGAGGGTTTGAAACAGATTAACTTAAATGTCTTTCCTTTGTATTTTTGCTTTGAATTTCAAAGGGATTGTATACGTGTATTGGCATTACTCACCCTCGGATAGGGCAGAAGTGGCCATGTACAGGGAAAGGTCTTTAGTTGGACTCTGACAGTGTAGAGTCTCTTCTCAGGACGAGAAGAGGGAGAGAGGGTAGGGTGTTATGGGCCCCTACTTGTCAACACAAACCACGTATGAGTTTTGGAATGTAAGAATGGAAGAACAGAAGTTCTTGAGTTATAGCCCCGAAAGGGCACCTATTTTGGTGGTGTGCCTGATGTCTCCTGTCGAAAAAATCCACCTTCTCCCTAGTCTAGTTCAATGTCAAACCTGTTGTGTAAACTCGGGATGGGAGTCAATGTCTGATTTGGTCTTCATGTTATGATTGGTTGTCTCCTGGTCAGTTTTCATTCTCTCGACGATCACTGTGATGTATTGGAGAGTTCGTTCTTTTCTATGTTTAAAAAAAAATTAGAGTTATAATTGTCTAAATTATTATTAGAATTATTGAGTTATATTGTTGTTAATATTTTGTTCAAAATAATGTTATAACGTACATATTAACACTATTTTAAGGGTAGTCGTAAATTGTGTTAGTTAGTGGGTCTGGTAATCATTTATGTTGTTAGTATAATATTTTAAATGTAAATAAAAGTAATAAGGTGTTATATTTCAAATTAATGTTAGATGAGTAAGTTTTGTTAAAAAAAAATTTTGCTAGTATTATTTTGAAGTAATTTTAATTATTATGTTTTTAAATATTAGTTATTTAGTACATTTTAGTTAGAATGTTCGTATGTTAGATTATATTTAAAAATTTAGTATCATTATTGATTTGAAAAGGTTGTCTAAGATAAATTAGCTGCTGTATTTAACCCATTTTCAAATATATTTAGATTTATTATTTTAAGTGGTTATATCGTTCTTAAATCAAAGGTTAGTGTTATTGTATCTTAAAATGTTTTAGATTAGTAAAGGTTGTAAAATTAAGTTAGATTATTAGATTAAATTTTAAGTGTTGAATATATATCTAGATAGTTGTTTATTATTGCGAGTTTACGATAATTTGGTTTAATTGTGTTTAATTATAATATATTACCTTAAAATCAAAGCAATAATGAAAAAAAAGATGAAATCAATTTAATAACGAATGCTTAGATTTAACGACCTTTTCACACTCATCGATGATAAACTTGAATGGAAATGACAGGTCATCGTTAGGAGATCCCATATCTGTTTCTCATTTTACCTATACTTTAACGTGTGCATCTAAACTTTTCAAGCTTTGTGGTGTTATTGATCTAAAAATAAAATAAAATTTGTTGGTGTGTTTTTGCCCCAATTCTTTGGCATGACAGAATAGCTCAATCAAATTGAAAATTTTAAGAAGTCATTTTGATTTAGAAATTTCAGTTCTCATGAAGTTGTAAATTTCAATAAAATGGTAGGATAAAATCTATCACACACGCTCCTGAAATTATCTCTATCAAAATATTTATATTATTTCACAATGTATAACAACAACAACGATCAATTGAATCTTCAGTTTGAAAGCCTTCGATTCCACCATTTTACTTCGCGCGATTTAATTGAAGTTGAAATCTGATAGTTATTTTTTTTCTTAATAGTTCCTTCAACTTCTTGGCTCCACCATTTTTCTTTACATATTTAGTTAAAACTGGAGTGTGAAGATCATTTATGTTTGTAAGCTCTTATTAATATTCCTTACTACTACCTTTTCCCTCCCTTTTCATGAACATTTTTGGGTTGCCCAGAAAATAGAATTCTCAAAAATTTGAGAAATGTTACAAAGATTAGAAAGAGTGCACAAGTTTTAACTATTAAACCCTCTACTCCATCAATGCAATTGATAAAAATAAAACCAGGTTTCATTATTTAACAAACTTCATCACCGCCATGAATTTTCATTTAAATTATTATTTCAACTCTACATTAGCTCCCCCTATTGTAATAAATGTAATAATCCATTATTAGCTACTTCTCAACCATTAGAACTGAAAGTTGCAAATTTATTGGACTACTATACAAGATGAAGACCTGCATTTTATCACAGTGTAATAGATGTATCTCTATTTTCTTGCCCTATAATAGAGAATTTTACAAAATTAAAGAAGTTAATAACCTTTGGACTTTCTTCATCACTACACAAATTGACATCTTGTATCAAGAAAATAAATAATTTTTTGAATATAAAAAGCAGCAAGAGGGCGCTGACCCATCGTACAAACAAAAAACATTAGAAAATGTTAGAAATAAAAGAACCTAGTGCCAAACAACGAGAAAAAAAAACCTCAACTAAAGTCCACCTCTGTAAAAAACAAAGGTTCAAATGCGGAAAACCCACCAACCTATGGAATGGATAGATCCATCACTGCTAACTGCTAACCCATCAAAGAGTCCCAGATCTGACAAACCCAGAAGCAAGGCACCCCTGGTAGAACCATGAAAAAGAAAAAAATATGACTTCCCACATGAAAAAACAAAGAGGGCATCATCAAGGAAGATTCCCCACTGACCCAACAGGACACCAATAAGACCAGAGATCCTCCCTCCATCGAGAAACACCTCTGAGAAGCGAGCATCTCGTGGGTAAAAAAATCCCCCGAAATAAAGAAGCATGGTCCATTACTCTGCAAAAACCACTGCCATACCATGGAAGAACCAATGAGACACATGTTTGAGAAGCACCCTCCATTCGTCTGGTGTGGCATCATCAGAGCCCTCTCTCCCTCCATCGTTGGCCCACTCACTGTAAGAAAATGCAGCTTGCCTCGCAGTCATCCCCGCTCCAAGATAATAGTATTAAGGAAAGAAATAAGTTAACTGAAAAAAAAAAAAAAACATTTGAATTCTAAGTTGTGTTTCGAATGGGGTAACTCGTGACAATTGCTTCTTATTAGCATACAATATAGACCCCTATTGTAAGAGATACTATTCCATTCCTTGTTAATGCATCTAGTATCTAGCAGAGAGATTTATACATTTTGTTATACCATAGCAATACGAAATCATACATCTTCATCTCCATCTTTTCATGAAACAAAGACGCAAATTATGTATCAATCAAGGGAACGGAGCCGCAAGATCTAGAATTGTAGAACATTAAAGTTCGTATCATGACATGTTTCATTTGTGAGGATGTTAGTTTACCATCATAGAAATTCTCACACTCATACCTTTGGATAGCTGATTATAGCTCATTAAGCTTTGCAAGCTTTTGGAGATAACTACCAAGTAATATTGAATTGATCTAACCGTTAAAGTTTTCAAATGAATGTACATGTGATATATAAACGTGTACATCTATTACATTCGATTTGGAAATGTAGCTTGTGCTCTCTATGAGATATCTCTTTGTATAGGTTCGCGTGTTCTATATAATGCTTTTCTTCGTCCCAACTGCACTTCTTATGGGCCGAAGCATGATTTGTTGGGTACATGCCTTCAAATTCACAAAGTAGACTCTGTCTCCTTCAGGTTTCTCAAATATGATTGGCCAGATCTTACTATCTCCTATACATGACTTGGATTCCGTACTTAGATAATTTGATATTACACATTCTAGTAACACCTTAGATAGTGCCTCCACACATTCTAAGAATCTAGTTTTGCATGAGCTTTATTATAGAGCTTAAGCATGCATTCGATTGAGTAACACAATAGATGTAAAGTCCAATATAGTTAATTCTAATTTTTAAGGAACCCTATACTAGAAATATAGTGAATGCATAAAACATATTATAAAAGAAATATTTAATTGTCAAATTTATAAGCTATATCAGAATTGAGTAAAATTCATTTGTAAATATTTATTCATTGTTTTATTATTTTAATAACATAACGAACAGAAGGCAGTTATTTGTATTATAGATATACTAACCTCGTTATTTAGAACTATTCAAAATAAGTCTAGAACCAATTTTCTTTGTTGAAACGTGTCCCATAAATAGTGCGAGAACGCGATAATGATATTGAGTACTTTTATTTGACTACAATTTTTTTTAATAAAGAAAATACACCGGCACGGAGATTAGAGCCACACTCTGGTACATTTATTCCAAGGAATGGAAAAGAAAAAGGGTGAATAATAAAGAGGGTCTCCCCACGCCTTGTTCTAGTGTTCTTTTATTTATTGAATAGATTGGATGATGCAACGAATTGAGTTGAGCATTGAGCATTGAGCATGGGAATGCTATGCGAATTGCTTCTGAATGTAAACCACGAGCTGTTGGGTGATGCGGAAGGCCTTGCTGAGCAGGGAATCGGGGAGAGGGGGGTTCGCGCCAAAGAGAGAATTGGCGATTGTCTGCACTCCCGGGAGCTGGCTGCTCAAAGCAGCGATGGCCACCGCATTCTCCTTCCCCACATTCTGCTGGAAATGCACGAGCGCCTTGGGGAAGACGAACACGTCTCCCTTTTCCAACGTCTTGCTGAAGAAGGTGTTGTTGGTGTCGATAAACCCTACAAAGAGCTCGCCTTCCGCTAGAAAGAGAACCTCGGTGGCTCTGGGGTGGGTGTGAGGAGGATTAATTCCACCCACTGCGTAGTCGATGCGGACCAGAGATATTCCCAACGTGTTCAGCCCCGGTATCTGCATTACGTTGGCAGGGGTCACGTTGGAGCTAACTGCATTGTCGGTGTTCCCCGCCTGCGCCAGCCCCCTGAAGAAGAAGTCCTCTGCCGATGCATCCTTGGCCTCTTTGCAAACGAATCCGTTCACCTTAACTGATCAATACAATTTGTTACTGTTTGCGGTAGTTATAATCACACCAATCATTAATAATCACATAAACGATTAATATTGCTGCACTCACCTTCGCTGTCCAGGACTGCGACGCAGAAATCTTGCAAGGGATCGGCATCCGCCGCCATCACATCTTCACTGTAACAACACATCAACAGGAAGAGTCCCAACGACAATTGCAAGCAAATCATCATTCCCTTCGCCATTTTATGCTGGAGAGTCTCCAACAGAAGAGCTCAGGATATGGATGTGTGATTGAATATTTGTGTATATTACAAGACCATTACATGCCTATTATATAGGGGAAACATGCGAGGACTAATCCTTTCCCACGTAATTGTTTAATTGTAATATACTTCCAATATCATGCAATTGTTGACCTGTTATTTACGGACTGATTCATGCTGATGGAGTAATTGCTCATTACAATTGAGGGGACCAATTCATTTTTGACGTAGTCGTTAGTTATAATATATTTGGTTAGTAGGTGGTCTTTTCGTTTGCTCGAACTGATTCGGTAGATTTGTTCTTCCCATTCCTCTCTCTTTGTGCAGGAAAGTATATTCATCAACACGGAAATGTTTTCTGCGTATCCACAAAACAGATTCAAATGCTTTAGACTTGGTCGAGTGAGTACGTAAGGGCCCGTTCGGTGAGTGGAATAGGAATACGTATTGTATTCTGGAATAAAAAGTATTCCTGTTCTCCGTTTGGTTCAGCCAATACTTGATGGGAATTCGCGGACCCGAAAATTTATGTTTTCTAAAATTTAAAAAAATGGAATAGGAATACGTATTCCAATAACTCCTATTTTGGTGGAATTGCAAAATCCCATTTTTGGGCCAAAAATGGAATACGTATTCCATTTTTACCTCGTATTCCAATCCCGTTTTGGTGCATCCAAACAAGGAATTCAAATTTTTTGGAATACGTATTCCTATTCCTCTCACCAAACGGGCCCTAAGTGTTAGAAAAGTTCCAGCCCTTCCCTTATTTGTGTAGGAACCCACCAACTCTGCAGCCTTGTTCACATTTTTCTCAGCCCGCTTTACATCGTACGATCACGCGCACCGAAGTTTTCGAAATATTAACCAACAGAAGGGCCCGGCTCTATAATATTGTTTTATTAAGTTTGGGATGATGAAATTTTCTTTCTTGTTATGGATTTTTCTATCCATATTTAGTTTTAGGCGATTCATTAGGGGAAGCCACCCCTTAATTTAGAGATTCAATCTCACCACAGGTTCACCCAAAACTTGAGAGTGTTTCCATGTTCCAAAAGGATAGCTTGACACCATATGTATCTCTCTATAGGTGCAATCTACAATAGGTTATTTCACCATTAGTTTATAGAGGCAAAATTTTTCTCGTGAACGAAATTGTTTATCTAGTTATATACAACATGTAATTAAATCAAATGACATAAAAAAAATCTTTATCACAATCTATCTTGAGTGATATAAGTGACACATTCATTGTAGTGTGATAAAGGAATTAGATAAATAAATTCATAAAGGATAGAAATTAAAAATAATTCATTTTACATTCTCAAGGATCATTAAAACTAATAATTGTACAGAATTTAAAGGAAAGAATAGGTGCACGTGTTTAGAAATTTTATAATGTTTATGAGACATGACCTCAAAATATGTTTAAAAATAAAGTAAAATAAGATAACTATATTATATTTAGATAGATTAGTCTTCCCTATGTATGTGACAACATAGTTGTAATTTATCTGTGAAATAAACTAAGATGAGCTTGAGCTCTGTTCACGTGCTGAACATAGATTGTTTGAGCACGACATCTTTGAATCCTAAGATTTTTAGTTGCAACTAATCCATACTTAAGTCACTGAATTGGCCTATCCGATTCGTCATTATCAAATATTACAAGTTAAACTTTTACGAAAGAATATTGTGAAATTTAATGACGCGAAAGAACATGGGTATTTGAAGGATCATGGTATGTCAAACTAGGTTCTTAAGTGGCAATGAAAATTCAGAAAATTAGTGTCAGGAAAGTTGACAAGTTTTTTTGGAATAAGTTATCATGTTATGCTAAAAATATGTATGAAAAGTGTTAGAATATTTATAATAACTGAGGGTGTGGGGTGAATTAGTTACCCAAGGTCGAGATGTACCAATTGAAAAATCAAACACTTAAACAACTCCAGATCTTATCATTTTATTGCTCGGTCTCCACTATAAATTTCTATTAACATTAGCTAGCGGTTCACTGTTCTAAAATAGCAGGCTTACAGAATGTAAACATTAGTCGATAAAATGCCACAATAAGATTCACATAAGTTTGTCACTAGGTTTGAACATGCAAGCCCAATTTAGGAAAAACCACCAACAACATTTCACTAAGTTTCACTCTTCTTAAGCGGGCCCTGTTAGGAGCCAACCCTGTAAAAGTTTTCAATACAAACTATTAAATGTGACCTTGTTATTTGAAGGATTGAGTCACCCTATTAGAAGTGGCCTTGTTAAAGGAATTCAGAACATCCCATTAGAACGACAACTTATTAGAGGAATTACATAGACTGTTAGGTCACTATGACTGTTCGGTCAACCTTGATTAAAGGATTTCAAATACTGTTTACAATGGTTAGAAAGTAATAACCGATTTGATCATTTAAGTATAACTCACTTTGCATGTACACATCTCAGTTCAGTTCTCATGTACCGATTCATTGTGTGGCCTCCATTGTCATCCCAGCTTTGATTTGCTTGGCAACCATTCAAGCAATCAGCCTTCACTTCCTCTCAACTCAATTCAACCTTCTGCTTAGATTCGCCAGTCAATAATGTCAACAATAACTCCAAATCTATGGAACTTGTTTACAAGCATACAGTCTCTCTGCTCATATAGAAATTTTACCCATGTACTTCTTTAAACAGGAAATCATGATCCTTTTCCTTTTAATCAACACTGCAGATCTTAGGATTTAGGATTCAATCCATCAAATAAATTATATATGATCACCATTTTGTTTATCTCTTCTTTTGTAGAAACTTCTCTTGGAATCCATCTCTTAGGCCGTTTACCTAATCCTCTCCTAGAATTAAATGATCAAACTCATTGATTCTTATCTCAACACGCTTTCCATATCCCAAGAAATCAACTTGGCCGGTTAGAAATTATGATTCGTCGCAAACAGTTAAGATGTTGTTCGTTGGGGAACACTGTGTTCTGACACTCAGTCATCATTGGGTTACTCGATTGCTATTAAATTTCTCACTCGACATATACACTGTCACTCGGTCGACACTGATGCTCGGTCAATACTGATTTTACTCGACACTTACTGTAGCCCAGTTGGCACTAGCATCACTTGGCATGTACGTCAAAATTCTTTAGTCTTCTACTATGTTACTCTGTCAAGCCTATACATTTGATCTATCTTTTATCACACTTTCAAGACTTGATCGTTACTGGCTTCTCCTCTTGTAACATGATTTGAACAATCAATACATCTTGTCAAATTCCAACTAATCAAGTGTCAATTTTTAGTTTCCTCATCAAAACTCAACCTATCCTCTAGATGCTTCTGTTATGAACAACTTCTCAAATCCTCTTAATCAATCAAATAGATATGGCAGTTAGATCAGATAACACTATCTCACCAATAGGTTTGAGATTAATGACAACAAAACAATTGTTTCAATTGTAGTTTCCAACAAGAAATTGTACAAAATTAAATCTAGTTTGTAATATGAAAATCATTTTCTGAAAGAATGATTTCTATATGATGAAACCTTTAAATTTGAATACATTAGTACAATTTTTCTTTATAAGAAGATTAGAAACAGGTGAATGGCTAACCATCTTAAACAAAGTCAAATGATAATATTTTTTTTTTTACAAGATTCTAGATCTAAGTAATACAATTATGTTAGGATGTCGCACATATTTGTTTATAATTTATTTCTAAGAAATTAGATAATTACAAATTTTCCATTAATTTTTTTTTTGTAGAATATTAAATCTCATATTTGACCACCTTAAGTTATTATTGAATTCATCAAATTGATAACATTTTTTTTTTGTTATAGTAGGAGAAGCGTAAAATGTGACGTAATAATAAATATTTACAAAATGCGATATTATTTTTAAAAAATAGCTTCTTCTTTTTTTTTTTTCAATGAAGACTTATATTTCATATCGTCACTTTTTGGCATACCATGATCTCCTACATATCGACACAGTAAAAACAAAAATGTACACTATCTCCAAGGCAATTAGTTCTAAAATGAAGTATTGTGAAAACGATAAAATAGTGACAAGGAGAACATGACTTGGGAAATATATGAGGCAAATATCCATATTACAATTTCTCAATGAGTAAAAGTAGCTTGAAATATATTAATGTGAATGAAACAATAAACCTTACAAATCGAGGAGAATATTGAAGCTACGATGCGAAGGGGGAAATGATGGAACATAGAAGGACTATTTCTTACCAAGGTATATTTAGATCATAAAAAAATTATGCAATAAGTTATAATTGGTATAAGAGGGTTCTAGAAAGGGAAGGGCTTGACATGCACCAGATGAATGAGTTTCTACAACCTCATTGTAACGCAAACTTATAATTTTCCAAGTCTAGAAGTCATTTGATATAATTGATTTAAAATAAAATAAAGACAAACTAGAAAGAATCATAAAACATATACGTGGTTGATGAGTGAAAAAGAATGAAATATTAAATAGACAAGGGTATGTGCGTGTAGGTATACGGTAATCGTATTTTTATATGGAGCTAAATTAGACTCAAAGGGTAATTTTTTTCCAACTTTTGTTAGTATAGTTTCCCCTTGAATTATTCTACTAGCATTTGGGGGAAATGCCCCTTTCCTGGTGTATGAGAAAAATCCTTCTCATGCCCCTTTTCTAGGTATACAACGAGGTCAAGGGGTAACGACCTTGTGGGGGGTTTTTAGGGGCACCACCGCTAAAACTTCATCTGAATTTTATTATTATATTTTCTCTATTGGTTGTTATATTTATGATACAAATTTTGTAACCCACATAAATCTTTTTTAAAAATATTAAACTTAGGATTTAAAAATGATTAAGTTGTATAATATTTCAACACTATTGAGCTCTAAGGGATTGTAGATTAAAAATTGTTACATTCAATAGATAATAATATTGGACTCTATTTGGTGGGGGCAGCCTTAGATTGGATGAAACACGATCCATTATTGTGTCTTCTTGTTGGGCTTAATTTTCTAGTTGAGGTCAGACGAGGGTTAAATAATTTCTTGAAATTTTATTATTTCAACTAGTTTAATAGATATTATGGTGGCATGAATGACCCTTCAATCTTTAATTTTATTCAACAGCGTTTCATTATTTCATCTTTGTTGGAATTTTGGATTCCTAGAATTATAATTGACGATTCAAGGTATTTTCTATTTTATTTATACATACATGTGTACTCTTACTCATTCTATTTTTTTAGGGGCACCCTTATAATAATTATACAAGTTTGGATTGATTTTTTTGAGTAAAAAATATGCTAGTGTCTCAGTTTGACAAATTCCCAATAATTAATTTAGAAATAGATAATGCGTTTGTTAATACTTGGATAAACCTTATTATTTTATCCTATAGAATACGCATTTTTGAATATTTTCAAGGTTTCTATGATACAATATGACTCTTAGGCTAGTTTTACTAATACTCCTTACATTATTTAATTTAAGTTTTACTTTGATTGAGTGTATAATGTGGAACTCTCTAGGCATTGCTTACTGTAAATGCTTCTATTTAGTACCTAAAATAAATATAGTCCTTGGTATCATTAGATGTAGAGAGTCGACATTGATATTATTATGTTATTATATTCTTTAAAAAAAAAAGGTTTCTTTACCTTTTGGCAAATCCTCTATTTATTGGTATCTTCCTTCACAAACTTGGGTCATGCAAAGAATAAATAATTATTTATGTGAATCCATGAAACCAAATACCTTGAAATGACTTTGTTACTATGGGATAAAACTCTATTATGGGTTGGTAAATTGGTTTGAAGTTATCATTTTAGTCTAGGACATCATCCCTATTCCAACCACGTGGGTGCCAACTAATAGTGAAATTATATGGGAAGTATGCCCTAGGAGGGTTGTGTGCATTCTTTTGTATCTGTTAAGAATATTATTATAAATATATGATGCATTCTTACCATTTTTTTTGTGAACCAAAATGATATGGTTCAGGATTTAATTGCTAAACCATAAATTTTATGCGAATGACACATACTATACCATCAAACATATGCCTTTAATATTTAAAGCATTAAATAAAATTATTTTAATTTATATGCTACGATTACATCTTCATCTATATGATACAAGAAATAATATGTCGCTTTCCACTCAATATAGATCTAGATAAAGATTCATTTTATAGACTTTTGATTTAATTATATTAGTTATGTCACTTGATACACAATTGTATACATAATGAAAATCTCAACTTATAAATTAATGGAGAAACAAAAAGCACATGAGTGGATGTATGCAAATCCAAATCCCAAACCACATAAATAAAAGAATTTTTTTTTGGTTAGTAATGATTTAGTGTAGAATAACTAAAACTCATGACGGAATTACCGCAAGGCATTCAAAGGGATCTATAGATAAATAGGATTTAGACATTTCAAAACTTTTATGAGATATACCATTAAATCAATTTAAAAATAAATTAAAATGGTCCATTATATCACGTTTTCATATATTGATGTCCCTTATCTATGTGAAAACATACTTTTAATTTCTCTATAAAACAGACAAAGGGGATCCTAAGTTCTATTGACACGTTGACCATAGATTCTTTGACCAATATATACTTAAACTCTCAATTTTTTAGTTATAGTTAATCCGTATTTGTGTCGTTGAATTGGAGTACTTGATTCATTGTTTTTTTAAAATTATAAATCTAATCCATATAAATTAATATTTTTTAATTTTATGACATGAAATAGTAAAAAATAAATGTAAGTAAACTTCAAGGGGACTACTTATAAAATGATGTATGGTGAAATTGAGAAGACAGTGGCAAGGGAAACATAAACTAGGCGAGATATTAGGAAATTATCCATATTATAATTTCTCAATTGGTAAGAGTAGCTCGAAATATCTTAACTTGAATAAAATAGTTAAACCTACAATTCAATGAGAACATTGAAATTATGATCCAAAGAGGGAAATGATGGAACCTAGAAGGATTGTTTCTTACTATGATACATGTAGATCATAAAGAGTATTAAAAAGTTATAATTGGTATAGGAGGGTCCTTGCAAGGGAAGGACTTGGTAGAGCCTATAAATTTGAGTTTTTACAACATCTCTGTTACATAAATTGATAATATTATACATCTTGAAGTCATTTAATACAACTAATAAAAAATAAAGTAGAGACAAACACGAGAGAATCGTAAAGGATTCACGTGGTTGATGAGTGAAAAAGAATAGAAAATTATATAGACAAGGGCCAAGTGCATGTAGGTACATGGTAATGAGGTTATTATTTGGAGCCTAATCTAACCGAAAATGTAAAATTTCCCCATCTTTATTAGCATATTTCCCACCTTAATCATTTAAATAGGGTCTGCGGACAGTGTCCTTGGGTTGCTTCCTCTTATAGTATAGGTCGGGTTCAAGGGGCAACATCCCCCAAAAGTTTGTCCAAATTTCAAATTATTTTACAACGGCATCAAAAGTTAGTTTTTCTATTGGCTGACATATTTCTAACCATAATTTTGTAATTGACACAAGTCTTGTTAAAATGTATTAGGGTTATGAATTTCATATGATAAATTTGTAGCATCTTTTAATAGTATTGAGTTGTAATGGATTATTGATTATAACTTTTTAGATTTAGTAGATTAATAATATTGGATTCTTTTGTTGGTGGATGTAGCCCAATATTGGGTGACCAACGATAAAATGTTGTGAGATCATCTCGTTGTGCCTAATTTTCTAATTTAGGTCACACGAGGGTCCTATTTCTATTTCTTAGTCTCTTATTGTTGTAACTAGTTTAATGGACAAGTTGGTAGTGTGTGCAGCCCTTTGATCTTCTATTTTATTCAGTACAATTTTATTACTTGATTTTTGTTAGAATTCTTGATGCCTATTTGTGTAATTGATGATTCAAGACATTCTCTATTTTATTTATACTCACGTGTGTACTCTTGCTCACTATATGCCATTAGGAACACTATTATAATATAATTGATAGAAATTTAGATTCCATTAGTTGAGTAAAATATATGCTAGTGCGTTAATTTGGCTGATTTCTAGGATTAATTGACAAAGAGATAATGTATTGGATGATATTTGGCTAAATATTATTATTTTATCTCGTTTTATATGTTTGTTGAATACTTCAGGCTTTCTATGATATAATTTGATGGTTAGGCAATGTTACTAATATTCTCGACTTAATTTAATTATATTTTCACCTTGATAACATTTTTTTTTCTTGTAGTACGAGAAGCATAAAATGTGATGTAATCATTCATATTTACAAAATGTGATACTTTTTAAAAAATTTAAAGGAAGAGGGCAAAAGTGTGATGATGTCTATAGAAAATAATAATTATATAATATTTCAATGGTTTGGATTGTACAGTGTAATATATAATCATGAAGAAGGAAAGTGTATGCCAAAATCTGCATAGAATTATAATTATAAATATTTTCACATTTTAAAACATTTTGTATGATTTGACATTAGGAAGGGAAAATGTATGCTAATATTTTAAAAAATGATCGTCAAATCATATTGTCTAATTTGAAGTTAGGCAATCTATATACTCATATTCACAAAAGACAATAATTATAAAATATTACATGCTAATATCTGCATAAATTAATAATTATGTAATATTTCAACGTTTTCAATATTTTAGATAATTTTATGTAACATGTGATTAAAAGGACATAAAATGTATTATAATAGATGAATAGAGAGTAATAATTACAAAATATTTGCGCAAATTTTTAAAACTATTTGCATTCAACGAAATTCTGTATCATCGGCTCGAAGCATTTCTGTTGCAGAACCCATGCCGCATCTTAAAATTCCAAGAATGTTCTTTTTTACATAAGAAATAATAAATGACATTTCCAAGCGTTAAAATACTTCTTCTTGTTAAATATTTGGGATTTAAAACAAATTAATCTTCCTAAAAATTGTAGTACAACTTATATTTGTTATTTTCCAAAAAGTTTGAGGCTGAGTTTTGTATATGACCGCTTTTGTTATTCCTACGTTAGATGCACCATCTCCTGTATGAGCACCAAATGTATCTCCCAATACTACTTCAAGAGATTCGACCCTGCTGGGACTTGCGACATCTGTTTCACTAGATGCTTTAAGGAATAATTTTACTAGATTGTTAAAATTAATAATCTGCCAAGCACTGATACCAACACGGTCAATTCTTCCAATGGAGCTTATGTGGTTTTTACATGGTAGACAAGTGACAGATTCATTTGAGGAACAATTTTAGGCCCCCCTTTCATTCTCTAAATGCTATGTAGCATAATATCCCGTGCATCCATTTATAATGCTTAGGCTACTTCCCACCAAAATATAAATAATGTGTGATCCATTGATATTTCAATAAATATATCACAAGTAATTATACTACATTGGATAGAGTGCTATTAGAAAGTTAGAAGAATCCTTTCCTAGGGGTAGATAGTAATTAATCAAATCAGACGTATCATGAATTATACATACAATAAAATATTATTTAATACGTCATTTAATTTCTATGAAATCATGCTGATTTAAAGATTTCCCATTTAATCGATGGTCAAATATAAATGATTCATTAAGCAACAATACTATATTTTAATTTAGGTTGCCTCATTCTTTTTCTAGGGTATCTTTTAGTTTTATGCTGGATAAAATTAGAGAAACAATATGGCTTCAGAGATCTGTGTCTTTTTTTGTAGATTTCATTTGACATTGTGCATGAGCTTCATGTGCCTCTGTATGCTTGCATGTAAATAGAAGGATGAAACAGATGTGGCCAATATAGGGTAGACAAAAATTCAATACATGGAAAATATGGACACGTTTGGCTACAGGAATAAAAATATGGGAATAGGAATTATTATTCTAGTTTAGTTATTCTGGAATAGAAAATGAGAATAAGTATGTATTCCTATTCTTCATTTGGTTAGATGAAATTGAAATTGGAGTTTGAATAATAGATAAAGAAAGTCAACAGGCCAATTCTCGTGTGCCTTTTCACTCTTGATGGATGTTTCATTCTAGAGACCTTGAGGCTTCTAAGCAATGAATCACAATGAGGACTGAGGATGGAACTTGGATCTTGTCTTTAACAAAAACACGATCTAGTCTTGCCAATTTGATATCTTGATTGACCTTGTCATTCTTGAAAATTAGGTTCCAATGAGCATCCTCACTTAGCTATTGGAGATGGAGGAAAACTTAACAGAAGAGACATCAACAACTTAGCTTCCCAGAATGATATGCCATGGTATAATTGCTTTGGCTCACCCTTGCTCATGTAATTTGCAGCCAAGAATAGGGGAAACACCAGAAGAACATAAGAAGTGTGAGGCATAATTGAAGTTACCGTATAAAGCTCTGAAGTCATAGGATCACATTGTGAGAGTTTTTCACGATTTCATTGTGTACGAGTCCAAGAGTATCTATGAAGGGAAAAAAAGAGAGGATGTTCGAGTTCCTTGTGATTTTCTTCATCGGTCAGGTAATAAGATGCTTCATGTCCCTAAACATTCTTGATGTTTTGGCATATGATCTCAGTATTCAAAATCAATGCCTTGAATCCAATAGTGGTTTTCCCAAGAGTGAAACCTCTGTTCAAAATTGGTCATTTTCCAAATTTCTTTAGCAAACCAATTTCTCTGACTTGGGTGCTCTCGGTGAATCTTCTCATGGACATGAAATTTAAATTTTCATGAAATATGAGTAGATAAATTTAGAAAAGGAATACATATTCCAATTCCACCTATTTAGGTGGAATTACAAATGCTCAATTTTGGGCCAAAATGAGAATATGTATGAACCTATTCTCAATTTTGATTTGGTGCAACCAAAGGAAGGATTAGAAATTTTCATAATTTACATATGCCTAATACCTATTCCAGTCTAATTGCTACTGCCAAATGGGCCCTAGGAGAATACACCATGGAAAATAGGAGCATCTGGTGACAAATAATGTCAAGCTCTTTTTAGTAATTTTGCACGGTTAGTGCTGGCATTTCGGAGTTTGTGTTGGAAAAAAAAACTGCTATGATTTTCTTGTTAGGTTTACATAAATATAACTTGTGATAGACATTTGAGTATAGATCTGTGTACATTGCACAGCCTTCATAGTAGTTTGTGATTTCAATAATTGAAAATTTTGTAGATTTCTTGTGCTGAATTCATTGTTTGTGTATTCATTAAAACAAGACATTCTACTTTATGTTTGGGTATTCATTTAAAAAATATAATTTTTTCAATGGGTTTCAATAGATTTCATTTTTGATTGTTGTAAAAAACTTGTTTTCATGGGGAAAGATGTGAGGTCCCTCCTCACATGTACTTATTAAATATGCATCTCTCTGTTAAAACTGTTGTAGGAGATTAGAATGGATATGAAATAATGTTTAATGGTTTAGATGTCCTAATAAGAAGTGACATCCTAATACATTCGTGTTTTAAATATTCAGTGATTCATGAACAAACTACATTATCTCGACTGTTTAAACATTAAAATTTCACTAACGATGATACAAGGCTTTCTCACCTAATCATAAGGGTGTTGATTTTGATACCTGGACGATTAAGTTTTATGCTTCAGATAGTTCAGTATTCTTTTATTGGTGACGTAATGATGTTTAGGTATATACATGCCTAATGAGGATTATACTAGTACTTAATCTGAATTAATGAATAAGTTATGTTATTATTGATTATGTGATTTTTGATGATTAAATGTGAATAGAAATGAATTAAACAGTTAATTATATGAGAGATTCATGTAACTATCCAGATAAATTTTGAATATATGTATGTAATTTTCTTGAGCTATTGATATGCGTAATGAGTGTGTAGGGTATTTTAGCTGAGAAAATCTAACGGAGAAACAAAACTGAACCCTATGTACTGTTTGTGGAAACTATGGTTAAATTTGATGAAGGATACAAACCTTGTTGTTTGTATTTTATTTGTATTGTGAATTGAACGAATGTATCATTCTGTAATCAGTAAATGTTAATGTTTTGTAACAATGTTTTTATAGTGTCCCTTGACACTCCTGAATTGTATATGCATTCCAGCATGATAGTTAGGGTTAACCGAGTAACCTAAAGATCTAAGTCAGAGTAGCTTAGTGATCTTTTTGCTAATCAAGTTAGTAATCGATATTAATTACCCCTAATCCAGATTAGTGTTTAATCTACATTTTGAAGGTTGTTAGATAGTCCTAAAATTTCCTAGCCTTTAATAGGTCCCTAATTAATCCTAAAGACCTAAAAACATGAAATCTAAGTATCCAAGAGGAATGGGTATGGCTTGGGGGCATTTTCCACCCCGTTAGCCCCTTTTGTTGACTTTTATGGTCACTCAAAAACACCATTTTTGCTTTATTGCGAAAATCGATTGATTTCATCATGGGTTGGATAGCTTGAACTCCACCTTGAGGTTAGCCTTAGGCCTAGTTGTGTTAGAAGCCTCTAGAACTTTTAGGCAAGTGGGGGAGTTATTTCTTTTTAGAGATGGTTGAGTTTGTGATCTTATTTAGAGGCAATTTTGAGGAGGTTTGGAGTGTTCACCCAACCTCTACTTTTAGAGTGAAAATAAGGATTGAAGGAGAAGGAGAAGGAGAAGGAGAAGGAAGGGAATGCTCATCTCAAACTTGTTCTATTGCCATAACCCAAATTTGAAGGTAGGAATACTTCACCTCATTTTGTTCATGTTGTGCTTCATGTTTCAATTTTATTGTTTATGCACATGTTCGTGTGTGTGTTGAGTATGTTGGGAGGGTTTGAAACAGATTAACTTAAATGTCTTTCCTTTGTATTTTTGCTTTGAATTTCAAAGGGATTGTATACGTGTATTGGCATTACTCACCCTCGGATAGGGCAAAAGTGGCCATGTACAGGGAAAGGTCTTTAGTTGGACTCTGACAGTGTAGAGTCTCTTCTCAGGACGAGAAGAGGGAGAGAGGGTAGGGTGTTATGGGCCCCTACTTGTCAACACAAACCACGTATGAGTTTTGGAATGTAAGAATGGAAGAACAGAAGTTCTTGAGTTATAGCCCCGAAAGGGCACCTATTTTGGTGGTGTGCCTGATGTCTCCAGTCGAAAAAATCCATCTTCTCCCTAGTCTAGTTCAATGTCAAACCTGTTGTGTAAACTCGGGATGGGAGTCAATGTCTGATTCGGTCTTCATGTTATGATTGGTTGTCTCCTGGTCAGTTTTCATTCTCTCGACGATCACTGTGATGTATTGGAGAGTTCGTTCTTTTCTATGTTTAAAAAAAAATTAGAGTTATAATTGTCTAAATTATTATTAGAATTATTGAGTTATATTGTTGTTAATATTTTGTTCAAAATAATGTTATAACGTACATATTAACACTATTTTAAGGGTAGTCGTAAATTGTGTTTGTTAGTGGGTCTGGTATTCTTTTATGTTGTTAGTATAATATTTTAAATGTAAATAAAAGTAATAAGGTGTTAGATTTCAAATTAATGTTAGATGAGTAAGTTTTGTTAAAAAAAAATTTTGCTAGTATTATTTTGAAGTAATTTTAATTATTATGTTTTTAAATATTAGTTATTTAGTACATTTTAGTTAGAATGTTCGTATGTTAGATTATATTTAAAAATTTAGTATCATTATTGATTTGAAAAGGTTGTCTAAGATAAATTAGCTGCTGTATTTAACCCATTTTCAAATATATTTAGATTTATTATTTTAAGTGGTTATATCGTTCTTAAATCAAAGGTTAGTGTTATTGTATCTTAAAATGTTTTAGATTAGTAAAGGTTGTAAAATTAAGTTAGATTATTAGATTAAATTTTAAGTGTTGAATATATATCTAGATAGTTGTTTATTATTGCGAGTTTACGATAATTTGGTTTAATTGTGTTTAATTATAATATATTACCTTAAAATCAAAGCAATAATGAAAAAAAAGATGAAATCAATTTAATAACGAATGCTTAGATTTAACGACCTTTTCACACTCATCGATGATAAACTTGAATGGAAATGACAGGTCATCGTTAGGAGATCCCATATCTGTTTCTCATTTTACCTATACTTTAACGTGTGCATCTAAACTTTTCAAGCTTTGTGGTGTTATTGATCTAAAAATAAAATAAAATTTGTTGGTGTGTTTTTGCCCCAATTCTTTGGCATGACAGAATAGCTCAATCAAATTGAAAATTTTAAGAAGTCATTTTGATTTAGAAATTTCAGTTCTCATGAAGTTGTAAATTTCAATAAAATGGTAGGATAAAATCTATCACACACGCTCCTGAAATTATCTCTATCAAAATATTTATATTATTTCACAATGTATAACAACAACAACGATCAATTGAATCTTCAGTTTGAAAGCCTTCGATTCCACCATTTTACTTCGCGCGATTTAATTGAAGTTGAAATCTGATAGTTATTTTTTTTCTTAATAGTTCCTTCAACTTCTTGGCTCCACCATTTTTCTTTACATATTTAGTTAAAACTGGAGTGTGAAGATCATTTATGTTTGTAAGCTCTTATTAATATTCCTTACTACTACCTTTTCCCTCCCTTTTCATGAACATTTTTGGGTTGCCCAGAAAATAGAATTCTCAAAAATTTGAGAAATGTTACAAAGATTAGAAAGAGTGCACAAGTTTTAACTATTAAACCCTCTACTCCATCAATGCAATTGATAAAAATAAAACCAGGTTTCATTATTTAACAAACTTCATCACCGCCATGAATTTTCATTTAAATTATTATTTCAACTCTACATTAGCTCCCCCTATTGTAATAAATGTAATAATCCATTATTAGCTACTTCTCAACCATTAGAACTGAAAGTTGCAAATTTATTGGACTACTATACAAGATGAAGACCTGCATTTTATCACAGTGTAATAGATGTATCTCTATTTTCTTGCCCTATAATAGAGAATTTTACAAAATTAAAGAAGTTAATAACCTTTGGACTTTCTTCATCACTACACAAATTGACATCTTGTATCAAGAAAATAAATAATTTTTTGAATATAAAAAGCAGCAAGAGGGCGCTGACCCATCGTACAAACAAAAAACATTAGAAAATGTTAGAAATAAAAGAACCTAGTGCCAAACAACGAGAAAAAAAAACCTCAACTAAAGTCCACCTCTGTAAAAAACAAAGGTTCAAATGCGGAAAACCCACCAACCTATGGAATGGATAGATCCATCACTGCTAACTGCTAACCCATCAAAGAGTCCCAGATCTGACAAACCCAGAAGCAAGGCACCCCTGGTAGAACCATGAAAAAGAAAAAAATATGACTTCCCACATGAAAAAACAAAGAGGGCATCATCAAGGAAGATTCCCCACTGACCCAACAGGACACCAATAAGACCAGAGATCCTCCCTCCATCGAGAAACACCTCTGAGAAGCGAGCATCCCGTGGGTCAAAAAATCCCCCGAAATAAAGAAGCATGGTCCATTACTCTGCAAAAACCACTGCCATACCATGGAAGAACCAATGAGACACATGTTTGAGAAGCACCCTCCATTCGTCTGGTGTGGCATCATCAGAGCCCTCTCTCCCTCCATCGTTGGCCCACTCACTGTAAGAAAATGCAGCTTGCCTCGCAGTCATCCCCGCTCCAAGATAATAGTATTAAGGAAAGAAATAAGTTAACTGAAAAAAAAAAAAACATTTGAATTCTAAGTTGTGTTTCGAATGGGGTAACTCGTGACAATTGCTTCTTATTAGCATACAATATAGACCCCTATTGTAAGAGATACTATTCCATTCCTTGTTAATGCATCTAGTATCTAGCAGAGAGATTTATACATTTTGTTATACCATAGCAATACGAAATCATACATCTTCATCTCCATCTTTTCATGAAACAAAGACGCAAATTATGTATCAATCAAGGGAACGGAGCCGCAAGATCTAGAATTGTAGAACATTAAAGTTCGTATCATGACATGTTTCATTTGTGAGGATGTTAGTTTACCATCATAGAAATTCTCACACTCATACCTTTGGATAGCTGATTATAGCTCATTAAGCTTTGCAAGCTTTTGGAGATAACTACCAAGTAATATTGAATTGATCTAACCGTTAAAGTTTTCAAATGAATGTACATGTGATATATAAACGTGTACATCTATTACATTCGATTTGGAAATGTAGCTTGTGCTCTCTATGAGATATCTCTTTGTATAGGTTCGCGTGTTCTATATAATGCTTTTCTTCGTCCCAACTGCACTTCTTATGGGCCGAAGCATGATTTGTTGGGTACATGCCTTCAAATTCACAAAGTAGACTCTGTCTCCTTCAGGTTTCTCAAATATGATTGGCCAGATCTTACTATCTCCTATACATGACTTGGATTCCGTACTTAGATAATTTGATATTACACATTCTAGTAACACCTTAGATAGTGCCTCCACACATTCTAAGAATCTAGTTTTGCATGAGCTTTATTATAGAGCTTAAGCATGCATTCGATTGAGTAACACAATAGATGTAAAGTCCAATATAGTTAATTCTAATTTTTAAGGAACCCTATACTAGAAATATAGTGAATGCATAAAACATATTATAAAAGAAATATTTAATTGTCAAATTTATAAGCTATATCAGAATTGAGTAAAATTCATTTGTAAATATTTATTCATTGTTTTATTATTTTAATAACATAACGAACAGAAGGCAGTTATTTGTATTATAGATATACTAACCTCGTTATTTAGAACTATTCAAAATAAGTCTAGAACCAATTTTCTTTGTTGAAACGTGTCCCATAAATAGTGCGAGAACGCGATAATGATATTGAGTACTTTTATTTGACTACAATTTTTTTTAATAAAGAAAATACACCGGCACGGAGATTAGAGCCACACTCTGGTACATTTATTCCAAGGAATGGAAAAGAAAAAGGGTGAATAATAAAGAGGGTCTCCCCACGCCTTGTTCTAGTGTTCTTTTATTTATTGAATAGATTGGATGATGCAACGAATTGAGTTGAGCATTGAGCATTGAGCATGGGAATGCTATGCGAATTGCTTCTGAATGTAAACCACGAGCTGTTGGGTGATGCGGAAGGCCTTGCTGAGCAGGGAATCGGGGAGAGGGGGGTTCGCGCCAAAGAGAGAATTGGCGATTGTCTGCACTCCCGGGAGCTGGCTGCTCAAAGCAGCGATGGCCACCGCATTCTCCTTCCCCACATTCTGCTGGAAATGCACGAGCGCCTTGGGGAAGACGAACACGTCTCCCTTTTCCAACGTCTTGCTGAAGAAGGTGTTGTTGGTGTCGATAAACCCTACAAAGAGCTCGCCTTCCGCTAGAAAGAGAACCTCGGTGGCTCTGGGGTGGGTGTGAGGAGGATTAATTCCACCCACTGCGTAGTCGATGCGGACCAGAGATATTCCCAACGTGTTCAGCCCCGGTATCTGCATTACGTTGGCAGGGGTCACGTTGGAGCTAACTGCATTGTCGGTGTTCCCCGCCTGCGCCAGCCCCCTGAAGAAGAAGTCCTCTGCCGATGCATCCTTGGCCTCTTTGCAAACGAATCCGTTCACCTTAACTGATCAATACAATTTGTTACTGTTTGCGGTAGTTATAATCACACCAATCATTAATAATCACATAAACGATTAATATTGCTGCACTCACCTTCGCTGTCCAGGACTGCGACGCAGAAATCTTGCAAGGGATCGGCATCCGCCGCCATCACATCTTCACTGTAACAACACATCAACAGGAAGAGTCCCAACGACAATTGCAAGCAAATCATCATTCCCTTCGCCATTTTATGCTGGAGAGTCTCCAACAGAAGAGCTCAGGATATGGATGTGTGATTGAATATTTGTGTATATTACAAGACCATTACATGCCTATTATATAGGGGAAACATGCGAGGACTAATCCTTTCCCACGTAATTGTTTAATTGTAATATACTTCCAATATCATGCAATTGTTGACCTGTTATTTACGGACTGATTCATGCTGATGGAGTAATTGCTCATTACAATTGAGGGGACCAATTCATTTTTGACGTAGTCGTTAGTTATAATATATTTGGTTAGTAGGTGGTCTTTTCGTTTGCTCGAACTGATTCGGTAGATTTGTTCTTCCCATTCCTCTCTCTTTGTGCAGGAAAGTATATTCATCAACACGGAAATGTTTTCTGCGTATCCACAAAACAGATTCAAATGCTTTAGACTTGGTCGAGTGAGTACGTAAGGGCCCGTTCGGTGAGTGGAATAGGAATACGTATTGTATTCTGGAATAAAAAGTATTCCTGTTCTCCGTTTGGTTCAGCCAATACTTGATGGGAATTCGCGGACCCGAAAATTTATGTTTTCTAAAATTTAAAAAAATGGAATAGGAATACGTATTCCAATAACACCTATTTTGGTGGAATTGCAAAATCCCATTTTTGGGCCAAAAATGGAATACGTATTCCATTTTTACCTCGTATTCCAATCCCGTTTTGGTGCATCCAAACAAGGAATTCAAATTTTTTGGAATACGTATTCCTATTCCTCTCACCAAACGGGCCCTAAGTGTTAGAAAAGTTCCAGCCCTTCCCTTATTTGTGTAGGAACCCACCAACTCTGCAGCCTTGTTCACATTTTTCTCAGCCCGCTTTACATCGTACGATCACGCGCACCGAAGTTTTCGAAATATTAACCAACAGAAGGGCCCGGCTCTATAATATTGTTTTATTAAGTTTGGGATGATGAAATTTTCTTTCTTGTTATGGATTTTTCTATCCATATTTAGTTTTAGGCGATTCATTAGGGGAAGCCACCCCTTAATTTAGAGATTCAATCTCACCACAGGTTCACCCAAAACTTGAGAGTGTTTCCATGTTCCAAAAGGATAGCTTGACACCATATGTATCTCTCTATAGGTGCAATCTACAATAGGTTATTTCACCATTAGTTTATAGAGGCAAAATTTTTCTCGTGAACGAAATTGTTTATCTAGTTATATACAACATGTAATTAAATCAAATGACATAAAACAAATCTTTATCACAATCTATCTTGAGTGATATAAGTGACACATTCATTGTAGTGTGATAAAGGAATTAGATAAATAAATTCATAAAGGATAGAAATTAAAAATAATTCATTTTACATTCTCAAGGATCATTAAAACTAATAATTGTACAGAATTTAAAGGAAAGAATAGGTGCACGTGTTTAGAAATTTTATAATGTTTATGAGACATGACCTCAAAATATTTTTAAAAATAAAGTAAAATAAGATAACTATATTATATTTAGATAGATTAGTCTTCCCTATGTATGTGACAACATAGTTGTAATTTATCTGTGAAATAAACTAAGATGAGCTTGAGCTCTGTTCACGTGCTGAACATAGATTGTTTGAGCACGACATCTTTGAATCCTAAGATTTTTAGTTGCAACTAATCCATACTTAAGTCACTGAATTGGCCTATCCGATTCGTCATTATCAAATATTACAAGTTAAACTTTTACGAAAGAATATTGTGAAATTTAATGACGCGAAAGAACATGGGTATTTGAAGGATCATGGTATGTCAAACTAGGTTCTTAAGTGGCAATGAAAATTCAGAAAATTAGTGTCAGGAAAGTTGACAAGTTTTTTTGGAATAAGTTATCATGTTATGCTAAAAATATGTATGAAAAGTGTTAGAATATTTATAATAACTGAGGGTGTGGGGTGAATTAGTTACCCAAGGTCGAGATGTACCAATTGAAAAATCAAACACTTAAACAACTCCAGATCTTATCATTTTATTGCTCGGTCTCCACTATAAATTTCTATTAACATTAGCTAGCGGTTCACTGTTCTAAAATAGCAGGCTTACAGAATGTAAACATTAGTCGATAAAATGCCACAATAAGATTCACATAAGTTTGTCACTAGGTTTGAACATGCAAGCCCAATTTAGGAAAAACCACCAACAACGTTTCACTAAGTTTCACTCTTCTTAAGCGGGCCCTGTTAGGAGCCAACCCTGTAAAAGTTTTCAATACAAACTATTAAATGTGACCTTGTTATTTGAAGGATTGAGTCACCCTATTAGAAGTGGCCTTGTTAAAGGAATTCAGAACATCCCATTAGAACGACAACTTATTAGAGGAATTACATAGACTGTTAGGTCACTATGACTGTTCGGTCAACCTTGATTAAAGGATTTCAAATACTGTTTACAATGGTTAGAAAGTAATAACCGGTTTGATCATTTAAGTATAACTCACTTTGCATGTACACATCTCAGTTCAGTTCTCATGTACCGATTCATTGTGTGGCCTCCATTGTCATCCCAGCTTTGATTTGCTTGGCAACCATTCAAGCAATCAGCCTTCACTTCCTCTCAACTCAATTCAACCTTCTGCTTAGATTCGCCAGTCAATAATGTCAACAATAACTCCAAATCTATGGAACTTGTTTACAAGCATACAGTCTCTCTGCTCATATAGAAATTTTACCCATGTACTTCTTTAAACAGGAAATCATGATCCTTTTCCTTTTAATCAACACTGCAGATCTTAGGATTTAGGATTCAATCCATCAAATAAATTATATATGATCACCATTTTGTTTATCTCTTCTTTTGTAGAAACTTCTCTTGGAATCCATCTCTTAGGCCGTTTACCTAATCCTCTCCTAGAATTAAATGATCAAACTCATTGATTCTTATCTCAACACGCTTTCCATATCCCAAGAAATCAACTTGGCCGGTTAGAAATTATGATTCGTCGCAAACAGTTAAGATGTTGTTCGTTGGGGAACACTGTGTTCTGACACTCAGTCATCATTGGGTTACTCGATTGCTATTAAATTTCTCACTCGACATATACACTGTCACTCGGTCGACACTGATGCTCGGTCAATACTGATTTTACTCGACACTTACTGTAGCCCAGTTGGCACTAGCATCACTTGGCATGTACGTCAAAATTCTTTAGTCTTCTACTATGTTACTCTGTCAAGCCTATACATTTGATCTATCTTTTATCACACTTTCAAGACTTGATCGTTACTGGCTTCTCCTCTTGTAACATGATTTGAACAATCAATACATCTTGTCAAATTCCAACTAATCAAGTGTCAATTTTTAGTTTCCTCATCAAAACTCAACCTATCCTCTAGATGCTTCTGTTATGAACAACTTCTCAAATCCTCTTAATCAATCAAATAGATATGGCAGTTAGATCAGATAACACTATCTCACCAATAGGTTTGAGATTAATGACAACAAAACAATTGTTTCAATTGTAGTTTCCAACAAGAAATTGTACAAAATTAAATCTAGTTTGTAATATGAAAATCATTTTCTGAAAGAATGATTTCTATATGATGAAACCTTTAAATTTGAATACATTAGTACAATTTTTCTTTATAAGAAGATTAGAAACAGGTGAATGGCTAACCATCTTAAACAAAGTCAAATGATAATATTTTTTTTTTTACAAGATTCTAGATCTAAGTAATACAATTATGTTAGGATGTAGCACATATTTGTTTATAATTTATTTCTAAGAAATTAGATAATTACAAATTTTCCATTAATTTTTTTTTTGTAGAATATTAAATCTCATATTTGACCACCTTAAGTTATTATTGAATTCATCAAATTGATAACATTTTTTTTTTGTTATAGTAGGAGAAGCGTAAAATGTGACGTAATAATAAATATTTACAAAATGCGATATTATTTTTAAAAAATAGCTTCTTCTTTTTTTTTTTTCAATGAAGACTTATATTTCATATCGTCACTTTTTGGCATACCATGATCTCCTACATATCGACACAGTAAAAACAAAAATGTACACTATCTCCAAGGCAATTAGTTCTAAAATGAAGTATTGTGAAAACGATAAAATAGTGACAAGGAGAACATGACTTGGGAAATATATGAGGCAAATATCCATATTACAATTTCTCAATGAGTAAAAGTAGCTTGAAATATATTAATGTGAATGAAACAATAAACCTTACAAATCGAGGAGAATATTGAAGCTACGATGCGAAGGGGGAAATGATGGAACATAGAAGGACTATTTCTTACCAAGGTATATTTAGATCATAAAAAAATTATGCAATAAGTTATAATTGGTATAAGAGGGTTCTAGAAAGGGAAGGGCTTGACATGCACCAGATGAATGAGTTTCTACAACCTCATTGTAACGCAAACTTATAATTTTCCAAGTCTAGAAGTCATTTGATATAATTGATTAAAAATAAAATAAAGACAAACTAGAAAGAATCATAAAACATATACGTGGTTGATGAGTGAAAAAGAATGAAATATTAAATAGACAAGGGTATGTGCGTGTAGGTATACGGTAATCGTATTTTTATATGGAGCTAAATTAGACTCAAAGGGTAATTTTTTTCCAACTTTTGTTAGTATAGTTTCCCCTTGAATTATTCTACTAGCATTTGGGGGAAATGCCCCTTTCCTGGTGTATGAGAAAAATCCTTCTCATGCCCCTTTTCTAGGTATACAACGAGGTCAAGGGGTAACGACCTTGTGGGGGGTTTTTAGGGGCACCACCGCTAAAACTTCATCTGAATTTTATTATTATATTTTCTCTATTGGTTGTTATATTTATGATACAAATTTTGTAACCCACATAAATCTTTTTAAAAAATATTAAACTTAGGATTTAAAAATGATTAAGTTGTATAATATTTCAACACTATTGAGCTCTAAGGGATTGTAGATTAAAAATTGTTACATTCAATAGATAATAATATTGGACTCTATTTGGTGGGGGCAGCCTTAGATTGGATGAAACACGATCCATTATTGTGTCTTCTTGTTGGGCTTAATTTTCTAGTTGAGGTCAGACGAGGGTTAAATAATTTCTTGAAATTTTATTATTTCAACTAGTTTAATAGATATTATGGTGGCATGAATGACCCTTCAATCTTTAATTTTATTCAACAGCGTTTCATTATTTCATCTTTGTTGGAATTTTGGATTCCTAGAATTATAATTGACGATTCAAGGTATTTTCTATTTTATTTATACATACATGTGTACTCTTACTCATTCTATTTTTTTAGGGGCACCCTTATAATAATTATACAAGTTTGGATTGATTTGTTTGAGTAAAAAATATGCTAGTGTCTCAGTTTGACAAATTCCCAATAATTAATTTAGAAATAGATAATGCGTTTGTTAATACTTGGATAAACCTTATTATTTTATCCTATAGAATACGCATTTTTGAATATTTTCAAGGTTTCTATGATACAATATGACTCTTAGGCTAGTTTTACTAATACTCCTTACATTATTTAATTTAAGTTTTACTTTGATTGAGTGTATAATGTGGAACTCTCTAGGCATTGCTTACTGTAAATGCTTCTATTTAGTACCTAAAATAAATATAGTCCTTGGTATCATTAGATGTAGAGAGTCGACATTGATATTATTATGTTATTATATTCTTTAAAAAAAAAAGGTTTCTTTACCTTTTGGCAAATCCTCTATTTATTGGTATCTTCCTTCACAAACTTGGGTCATGCAAAGAATAAATAATTATTTATGTGAATCCATGAAACCAAATACCTTGAAATGACTTTGTTACTATGGGATAAAACTCTATTATGGGTTGGTAAATTGGTTTGAAGTTATCATTTTAGTCTAGGACATCATCCCTATTCCAACCACGTGGGTGCCAACTAATAGTGAAATTATATGGGAAGTATGCCCTAGGAGGGTTGTGTGCATTCTTTTGTATCTGTTAAGAATATTATTATAAATATATGATGCATTCTTACCATTTTTTTTGTGAACCAAAATGATATGGTTCAGGATTTAATTGCTAAACCATAAATTTTATGCGAATGACACATACTATACCATCAAACATATGCCTTTAATATTTAAAGCATTAAATAAAATTATTTTAATTTATATGCTACGATTACATCTTCATCTATATGATACAAGAAATAATATGTCGCTTTCCACTCAATATAGATCTAGATAAAGATTCATTTTATAGACTTTTGATTTAATTATATTAGTTATGTCACTTGATACACAATTGTATACATAATGAAAATCTCAACTTATAAATTAATGGAGAAACAAAAAGCACATGAGTGGATGTATGCAAATCCAAATCCCAAACCACATAAATAAAAGAATTTTTTTTTGGTTAGTAATGATTTAGTGTAGAATAACTAAAACTCATGACGGAATTACCGCAAGGCATTCAAAGGGATCTATAGATAAATAGGATTTAGACATTTCATAACTTTTATGAGATATACCATTAAATCAATTTAAAAATAAATTAAAATGGTCCATTATATCACGTTTTCATATATTGATGTCCCTTATCTATGTGAAAACATACTTTTAATTTCTCTATAAAACAGACAAAGGGGATCCTAAGTTCTATTGACACGTTGACCATAGATTCTTTGACCAATATATACTTAAACTCTCAATTTTTTAGTTATAGTTAATCCGTATTTGTGTCGTTGAATTGGAGTACTTGATTCATTGTTTTTTTAAAATTATAAATCTAATCCGTATAAGTTAATATTTTTTAATTTTATGACATGAAATAGTAAAAAATAAATGTAAGTAAACTTCAAGGGGACTACTTATAAAATGATGTATGGTGAAATTGAGAAGACAGTGGCAAGGGAAACATAAACTAGGCGAGATATTAGGAAATTATCCATATTATAATTTCTCAATTGGTAAGAGTAGCTCGAAATATCTTAACTTGAATAAAATAGTTAAACCTACAATTCAATGAGAACATTGAAATTATGATCCAAAGAGGGAAATGATGGAACCTAGAAGGATTGTTTCTTACTATGATACATGTAGATCATAAAGAGTATTAAAAAGTTATAATTGGTATAGGAGGGTCCTTGCAAGGGAAGGACTTGGTAGAGCCTATAAATTTGAGTTTTTACAACATCTCTGTTACATAAATTGATAATATTATACATCTTGAAGTCATTTAATACAACTAATAAAAAATAAAGTAGAGACAAACACGAGAGAATCGTAAAGGATTCACGTGGTTGATGAGTGAAAAAGAATAGAAAATTATATAGACAAGGGCCAAGTGCATGTAGGTACATGGTAATGAGGTTATTATTTGGAGCCTAATCTAACCGAAAATGTAAAATTTCCCCATCTTTATTAGCGTATTTCCCACCTTAATCATTTAAATAGGGTCTGCGGACAGTGTCCTTGGGTTGCTTCCTCTTATAGTATAGGTCGGGTTCAAGGGGCAACATCCCCCAAAAGTTTGTCCAAATTTCAAATTATTTTACAACGGCATCAAAAGTTAGTTTTTCTATTGGCTGACATATTTCTAACCATAATTTTGTAATTGACACAAGTCTTGTTAAAATGTATTAGGGTTATGAATTTCATATGATAAATTTGTAGCATCTTTTAATAGTATTGAGTTGTAATGGATTATTGATTATAACTTTTTAGATTTAGTAGATTAATAATATTGGATTCTTTTGTTGGTGGATGTAGCCCAATATTGGGTGACCAACGATAAAATGTTGTGAGATCATCTCGTTGTGCCTAATTTTCTAATTTAGGTCACACGAGGGTCCTATTTCTATTTCTTAGTCTCTTATTGTTGTAACTAGTTTAATGGACAAGTTGGTAGTGTGTGCAGCCCTTTGATCTTCTATTTTATTCAGTACAATTTTATTACTTGATTTTTGTTAGAATTCTTGATGCCTATTTGTGTAATTGATGATTCAAGACATTCTCTATTTTATTTATACTCACGTGTGTACTCTTGCTCACTATATGCCATTAGGAACACTATTATAATATAATTGATAGAAATTTAGATTCCATTAGTTGAGTAAAATATATGCTAGTGCGTTAATTTGGCTGATTTCTAGGATTAATTGACAAAGAGATAATGTATTGGATGATATTTGGCTAAATATTATTATTTTATCTCGTTTTATATGTTTGTTGAATACTTCAGGCTTTCTATGATATAATTTGATGGTTAGGCAATGTTACTAATATTCTCGACTTAATTTAATTATATTTTCACCTTGATAACATTTTTTTTTCTTGTAGTACGAGAAGCATAAAATGTGATGTAATCATTCATATTTACAAAATGTGATACTTTTTAAAAAATTTAAAGGAAGAGGGCAAAAGTGTGATGATGTCTATAGAAAATAATAATTATATAATATTTCAATGGTTTGGATTGTACAGTGTAATATATAATCATGAAGAAGGAAAGTGTATGCCAAAATCTGCATAGAATTATAATTATAAATATTTTCACATTTTAAAACATTTTGTATGATTTGACATTAGGAAGGGAAAATGTATGCTAATATTTTAAAAAATGATCGTCAAATCATATTGTCTAATTTGAAGTTAGGCAATCTATATACTCATATTCACAAAAGACAATAATTATAAAATATTACATGCTAATATCTGCATAAATTAATAATTATGTAATATTTCAACGTTTTCAATATTTTAGATAATTTTATGTAACATGTGATTAAAAGGACATAAAATGTATTATAATAGATGAATAGAGAGTAATAATTACAAAATATTTGCGCAAATTTTTAAAACTATTTGCATTCAACGAAATTCTGTATCATCGGCTCGAAGCATTTCTGTTGCAGAACCCATGCCGCATCTTAAAATTCCAAGAATGTTCTTTTTTACATAAGAAATAATAAATGACATTTCCAAGCGTTAAAATACTTCTTCTTGTTAAATATTTGGGATTTAAAACAAATTAATCTTCCTAAAAATTGTAGTACAACTTATATTTGTTATTTTCCAAAAAGTTTGAGGCTGAGTTTTGTATATGACCGCTTTTGTTATTCCTACGTTAGATGCACCATCTCCTGTATGAGCACCAAATGTATCTCCCAGTACTACTTCAAGAGATTCGACCCTGCTGGGACTTGCGACATCTGTTTCACTAGATGCTTTAAGGAATAATTTTACTAGATTGTTAAAATTAATAATCTGCCAAGCACTGATACCAACACGGTCAATTCTTCCAATGGAGCTTATGTGGTTTTTACATGGTAGACAAGTGACAGATTCATTTGAGGAACAATTTTAGGCCCCCCTTTCATTCTCTAAATGCTATGTAGCATAATATCCCGTGCATCCATTTATAATGCTTAGGCTACTTCCCACCAAAATATAAATAATGTGTGATCCATTGATATTTCAATAAATATATCACAAGTAATTATACTACATTGGATAGAGTGCTATTAGAAAGTTAGAAGAATCCTTTCCTAGGGGTAGATAGTAATTAATCAAATCAGACGTATCATGAATTATACATACAATAAAATATTATTTAATACGTCATTTAATTTCTATGAAATCATGCTGATTTAAAGATTTCCCATTTAATCGATGGTCAAATATAAATGATTCATTAAGCAACAATACTATATTTTAATTTAGGTTGCCTCATTCTTTTTCTAGGGTATCTTTTAGTTTTATGCTGGATAAAATTAGAGAAACAATATGGCTTCAGAGATCTGTGTCTTTTTTTGTAGATTTCATTTGACATTGTGCATGAGCTTCATGTGCCTCTGTATGCTTGCATATAAATAGAAGGATGAAACAGATGTGGCCAATATAGGGTAGACAAAAATTCAATACATGGAAAATATGGACACGTTTGGCTACAGGAATAAAAATATGGGAATAGGAATTATTATTCTAGTTTAGTTATTCTGGAATAGAAAATGAGAATAAGTATGTATTCCTATTCTTCATTTGGTTAGATGAAATTGAAATTGGAGTTTGAATAATAGATAAAGAAAGTCAACAGGCCAATTCTCGTGTGCCTTTTCACTCTTGATGGATGTTTCATTCTAGAGACCTTGAGGCTTCTAAGCAATGAATCACAATGAGGACTGAGGATGGAACTTGGATCTTGTCTTTAACAAAAACACGGTCTAGTCTTGCCAATTTGATATCTTGATTGACCTTGTCATTCTTGAAAATTAGGTTCCAATGAGCATCCTCACTTAGCTATTGGAGATGGAGGAAAACTTAACAGAAGAGACATCAACAACTTAGCTTCCCAGAATGATATGCCATGGTATAATTGCTTTGGCTCACCCTTGCTCATGTAATTTGCAGCCAAGAATAGGGGAAACACCAGAAGAACATAAGAAGTGTGAGGCATAATTGAAGTTACCGTATAAAGCTCTGAAGTCATAGGATCACATTGTGAGAGTTTTTCACGATTTCATTGTGTACGAGTCCAAGAGTATCTATGAAGGGAAAAAAAGAGAGGATGTTCGAGTTCCTTGTGATTTTCTTCATCGGTCAGGTAATAAGATGCTTCATGTCCCTAAACATTCTTGATGTTTTGGCATATGATCTCAGTATTCAAAATCAATGCCTTGAATCCAATAGTGGTTTTCCCAAGAGTGAAACCTCTGTTCAAAATTGGTCATTTTCCAAATTTCTTTAGCAAACCAATTTCTCTGACTTGGGTGCTCTCGGTGAATCTTCTCATGGACATGAAATTTAAATTTTCATGAAATATGAGTAGATAAATTTAGAAAAGGAATACATATTCCAATTCCACCTATTTAGGTGGAATTACAAATGCTCAATTTTGGGCCAAGATGAGAATATGTATGAACCTATTCTCAATTTTGATTTGGTGCAACCAAAGGAAGGATTAGAAATTTTCATAATTTACATATGCCTAATACCTATTCCAGTCTAATTGCTACTGCCAAATGGGCCCTAGGAGAATACACCATGGAAAATAGGAGCATCTGGTGACAAATAATGTCAAGCTCTTTTTAGTAATTTTGCACGGTTAGTGCTGGCATTTCGGAGTTTGTGTTGGAAAAAAAAACTGCTATGATTTTCTTGTTAGGTTTACATAAATATAACTTGTGATAGACATTTGAGTATAGATCTGTGTACATTGCACAGCCTTCATAGTAGTTTGTGATTTCAATAATTGAAAATTTTGTAGATTTCTTGTGCTGAATTCATTGTTTGTGTATTCATTAAAACAAGACATTCTACTTTATGTTTGGGTATTCATTTAAAAAATATAATTTTTTCAATGGGTTTCAATAGATTTCATTTTTGATTGTTGTAAAAAACTTGTTTTCATGGGGAAAGATGTGAGGTCCCTCCTCACATGTACTTATTAAATATGCATCTCTCTGTTAAAACTGTTGTAGGAGATTAGAATGGATATGAAATAATGTTTAATGGTTTAGATGTCCTAATAAGAAGTGACATCCTAATACATTCGTGTTTTAAATATTCAGTGATTCATGAACAAACTACATTATCTCGACTGTTTAAACATTAAAATTTCACTAACGATGATACAAGGCTTTCTCACCTAATCATAAGGGTGTTGATTTTGATACCTGGACGATTAAGTTTTATGCTTCAGATAGTTCAGTATTCTTTTATTGGTGACGTAATGATGTTTAGGTATATACATGCCTAATGAGGATTATACTAGTACTTAATCTGAATTAATGAATAAGTTATGTTATTATTGATTATGTGATTTTTGATGATTAAATGTGAATAGAAATGAATTAAACAGTTAATTATATGAGAGATTCATGTAACTATCCAGATAAATTTTGAATATATGTATGTAATTTTCTTGAGCTATTGATATGCGTAATGAGTGTGTAGGGTATTTTAGCTGAGAAAATCTAACGGAGAAACAAAACTGAACCCTATGTACTGTTTGTGGAAACTATGGTTAAATTTGATGAAGGATACAAACCTTGTTGTTTGTATTTTATTTGTATTGTGAATTGAACGAATGTATCATTCTGTAATCAGTAAATGTTAATGTTTTGTAACAATGTTTTTATAGTGTCCCTTGACACTCGTGAATTGTATATGCATTCCAGCATGATAGTTAGGGTTAACCGAGTAACCTAAAGATCTAAGTCAGAGTAGCTTAGTGATCTTTTTGCTAATCAAGTTAGTAATCGATATTAATTACCCCTAATCCAGATTAGTGTTTAATCTACATTTTGAAGGTTGTTAGATAGTCCTAAAATTTCCTAGCCTTTAATAGGTCCCTAATTAATCCTAAAGACCTAAAAACATGAAATCTAAGTATCCAAGAGGAATGGGTATGGCTTGGGGGCATTTTCCACCCCCTTAGCCCCTTTTGTTGACTTTTATGGTCACTCAAAAACACCATTTTTGCTTTATTGCGAAAATCGATTGATTTCATCATGGGTTGGATAGCTTGAACTCCACCTTGAGGTTAGCCTTAGGCCTAGTTGTGTTAGAAGCCTCTAGAACTTTTAGGCAAGTGGGGGAGTTATTTCTTTTTAGAGATGGTTGAGTTTGTGATCTTATTTAGAGGCAATTTTGAGGAGGTTTGGAGTGTTCACCCAACCTCTACTTTTAGAGTGAAAATCAGGATTGAAGGAGAAGGAGAAGGAGAAGGAGAAGGAAGGGAATGCTCATCTCAAACTTGTTCTATTGCCATAACCCAAATTTGAAGGTAGGAATACTTCACCTCATTTTGTTCATGTTGTGCTTCATGTTTCAATTTTATTGTTTATGCACATGTTCGTGTGTGTGTTGAGTATGTTGGGAGGGTTTGAAACAGATTAACTTAAATGTCTTTCCTTTGTATTTTTGCTTTGAATTTCAAAGGGATTGTATACGTGTATTGGCATTACTCACCCTCGGATAGGGCAGAAGTGGCCATGTACAGGGAAAGGTCTTTAGTTGGACTCTGACAGTGTAGAGTCTCTTCTCAGGACGAGAAGAGGGAGAGAGGGTAGGGTGTTATGGGCCCCTACTTGTCAACACAAACCACGTATGAGTTTTGGAATGTAAGAATGGAAGAACAGAAGTTCTTGAGTTATAGCCCCGAAAGGGCACCTATTTTGGTGGTGTGCCTGATGTCTCCTGTCGAAAAAATCCACCTTCTCCCTAGTCTAGTTCAATGTCAAACCTGTTGTGTAAACTCGGGTGGGAGTCAATGTCTGATTTGGTCTTCATGTTATGATTGGTTGTCTCCTGGTCAGTTTTCATTCTCTCGACGATCACTGTGATGTATTGGAGAGTTCGTTCTTTTCTATGTTTAAAAAAAAATTAGAGTTATAATTGTCTAAATTATTATTAGAATTATTGAGTTATATTGTTGTTAATATTTTGTTCAAAATAATGTTATAACGTACATATTAACACTATTTTAAGGGTAGTCGTAAATTGTGTTTGTTAGTGGGTCTGGTATTCTTTTATGTTGTTAGTATAATATTTTAAATGTAAATAAAAGTAATAAGGTGTTAGATTTCAAATTAATGTTAGATGAGTAAGTTTTGTTAAAAAAAAATTTTGCTAGTATTATTTTGAAGTAATTTTAATTATTATGTTTTTAAATATTAGTTATTTAGTACATTTTAGTTAGAATGTTCGTATGTTAGATTATATTTAAAAATTTAGTATCATTATTGATTTGAAAAGGTTGTCTAAGATAAATTAGCTGCTGTATTTAACCCATTTTCAAATATATTTAGATTTATTATTTTAAGTGGTTATATCGTTCTTAAATCAAAGGTTAGTGTTATTGTATCTTAAAATGTTTTAGATTAGTAAAGGTTGTAAAATTAAGTTAGATTATTAGATTAAATTTTAAGTGTTGAATATATATCTAGATAGTTGTTTATTATTGCGAGTTTACGATAATTTGGTTTAATTGTGTTTAATTATAATATATTACCTTAAAATCAAAGCAATAATGAAAAAAAAGATGAAATCAATTTAATAACGAATGCTTAGATTTAACGACCTTTTCACACTCATCGATGATAAACTTGAATGGAAATGACAGGTCATCGTTAGGAGATCCCATATCTGTTTCTCATTTTACCTATACTTTAACGTGTGCATCTAAACTTTTCAAGCTTTGTGGTGTTATTGATCTAAAAATAAAATAAAATTTGTTGGTGTGTTTTTGCCCCAATTCTTTGGCATGACAGAATAGCTCAATCAAATTGAAAATTTTAAGAAGTCATTTTGATTTAGAAATTTCAGTTCTCATGAAGTTGTAAATTTCAATAAAATGGTAGGATAAAATCTATCACACACGCTCCTGAAATTATCTCTATCAAAATATTTATATTATTTCACAATGTATAACAACAACAACGATCAATTGAATCTTCAGTTTGAAAGCCTTCGATTCCACCATTTTACTTCGCGCGATTTAATTGAAGTTGAAATCTGATAGTTATTTTTTTTCTTAATAGTTCCTTCAACTTCTTGGCTCCACCATTTTTCTTTACATATTTAGTTAAAACTGGAGTGTGAAGATCATTTATGTTTGTAAGCTCTTATTAATATTCCTTACTACTACCTTTTCCCTCCCTTTTCATGAACATTTTTGGGTTGCCCAGAAAATAGAATTCTCAAAAATTTGAGAAATGTTACAAAGATTAGAAAGAGTGCACAAGTTTTAACTATTAAACCCTCTACTCCATCAATGCAATTGATAAAAATAAAACCAGGTTTCATTATTTAACAAACTTCATCACCGCCATGAATTTTCATTTAAATTATTATTTCAACTCTACATTAGCTCCCCCTATTGTAATAAATGTAATAATCCATTATTAGCTACTTCTCAACCATTAGAACTGAAAGTTGCAAATTTATTGGACTACTATACAAGATGAAGACCTGCATTTTATCACAGTGTAATAGATGTATCTCTATTTTCTTGCCCTATAATAGAGAATTTTACAAAATTAAAGAAGTTAATAACCTTTGGACTTTCTTCATCACTACACAAATTGACATCTTGTATCAAGAAAATAAATAATTTTTTGAATATAAAAAGCAGCAAGAGGGCGCTGACCCATCGTACAAACAAAAAACATTAGAAAATGTTAGAAATAAAAGAACCTAGTGCCAAACAACGAGAAAAAAAAACCTCAACTAAAGTCCACCTCTGTAAAAAACAAAGGTTCAAATGCGGAAAACCCACCAACCTATGGAATGGATAGATCCATCACTGCTAACTGCTAACCCATCAAAGAGTCCCAGATCTGACAAACCCAGAAGCAAGGCACCCCTGGTAGAACCATGAAAAAGAAAAAAATATGACTTCCCACATGAAAAAACAAAGAGGGCATCATCAAGGAAGATTCCCCACTGACCCAACAGGACACCAATAAGACCAGAGATCCTCCCTCCATCGAGAAACACCTCTGAGAAGCGAGCATCCCGTGGGTCAAAAAATCCCCCGAAATAAAGAAGCATGGTCCATTACTCTGCAAAAACCACTGCCATACCATGGAAGAACCAATGAGACACATGTTTGAGAAGCACCCTCCATTCGTCTGGTGTGGCATCATCAGAGCCCTCTCTCCCTCCATCGTTGGCCCACTCACTGTAAGAAAATGCAGCTTGCCTCGCAGTCATCCCCGCTCCAAGATAATAGTATTAAGGAAAGAAATAAGTTAACTGAAAAAAAAAAAAACATTTGAATTCTAAGTTGTGTTTCGAATGGGGTAACTCGTGACAATTGCTTCTTATTAGCATACAATATAGACCCCTATTGTAAGAGATACTATTCCATTCCTTGTTAATGCATCTAGTATCTAGCAGAGAGATTTATACATTTTGTTATACCATAGCAATACGAAATCATACATCTTCATCTCCATCTTTTCATGAAACAAAGACGCAAATTATGTATCAATCAAGGGAACGGAGCCGCAAGATCTAGAATTGTAGAACATTAAAGTTCGTATCATGACATGTTTCATTTGTGAGGATGTTAGTTTACCATCATAGAAATTCTCACACTCATACCTTTGGATAGCTGATTATAGCTCATTAAGCTTTGCAAGCTTTTGGAGATAACTACCAAGTAATATTGAATTGATCTAACCGTTAAAGTTTTCAAATGAATGTACATGTGATATATAAACGTGTACATCTATTACATTCGATTTGGAAATGTAGCTTGTGCTCTCTATGAGATATCTCTTTGTATAGGTTCGCGTGTTCTATATAATGCTTTTCTTCGTCCCAACTGCACTTCTTATGGGCCGAAGCATGATTTGTTGGGTACATGCCTTCAAATTCACAAAGTAGACTCTGTCTCCTTCAGGTTTCTCAAATATGATTGGCCAGATCTTACTATCTCCTATACATGACTTGGATTCCGTACTTAGATAATTTGATATTACACATTCTAGTAACACCTTAGATAGTGCCTCCACACATTCTAAGAATCTAGTTTTGCATGAGCTTTATTATAGAGCTTAAGCATGCATTCGATTGAGTAACACAATAGATGTAAAGTCCAATATAGTTAATTCTAATTTTTAAGGAACCCTATACTAGAAATATAGTGAATGCATAAAACATATTATAAAAGAAATATTTAATTGTCAAATTTATAAGCTGTATCAGAATTGAGTAAAATTCATTTGTAAATATTTATTCATTGTTTTATTATTTTAATAACATAACGAACAGAAGGCAGTTATTTGTATTATAGATATACTAACCTCGTTATTTAGAACTATTCAAAATAAGTCTAGAACCAATTTTCTTTGTTGAAACGTGTCCCATAAATAGTGCGAGAACGCGATAATGATATTGAGTACTTTTATTTGACTACAATTTTTTTTAATAAAGAAAATACAACGGCACGGAGATTAGAGCCACACTCTGGTACATTTATTCCAAGGAATGGAAAAGAAAAAGGGTGAATAATAAAGAGGGTCTCCCCACGCCTTGTTCTAGTGTTCTTTTATTTATTGAATAGATTGGATGATGCAACGAATTGAGTTGAGCATTGAGCATTGAGCATGGGAATGCTATGCGAATTGCTTCTGAATGTAAACCACGAGCTGTTGGGTGATGCGGAAGGCCTTACTGAGCACGGAATCGGGGAGAGGGTTGTTCGCGCCAAAGAGAGAATTGGCGATTGTCTGCACTCCCGGGAGCTGGCTGCTCAAAGCAGCGATGGCCACCGCATTCTCCTTCCCCACATTCTGCTGGAAATGCACGAGCGCCTTGGGGAAGACGAACACGTCTCCCTTTTCCAACGTCTTGCTGAAGAAGGTGTTGTTGGTGTCGATAAACCCTACAAAGAGCTCGCCTTCCGCTAGAAAGAGAACCTCGGTGGCTCTGGGGTGGGTGTGAGGAGGATTAATTCCACCCACTGCGTAGTCGATGCGGACCAGAGATATTCCCAACGTGTTCAGCCCCGGTATCTGCATTACGTTGGCAGGGGTCACGTTGGAGCTAACTGCATTGTCGGTGTTCCCCGCCTGCGCCAGCCCCCTGAAGAAGAAGTCCTCTGCCGATGCATCCTTGGCCTCTTTGCAAACGAATCCGTTCACCTTAACTGATCAATACAATTTGTTACTGTTTGCGGTAGTTATAATCACACCAATCATTAATAATCACATAAACGATTAATATTGCTGCACTCACCTTCGCTGTCCAGGACTGCGACGCAGAAATCTTGCAAGGGATCGGCATCCGCCGCCATCACATCTTCACTGTAACAACACATCAACAGGAAGAGTCCCAACGACAATTGCAAGCAAATCATCATTCCCTTCGCCATTTTATGCTGGAGAGTCTCCAACAGAAGAGCTCAGGATATGGATGTGTGATTGAATATTTGTGTATATTACAAGACCATTACATGCCTATTATATAGGGGAAACATGCGAGGACTAATCCTTTCCCACGTAATTGTTTAATTGTAATATACTTCCAATATCATGCAATTGTTGACCTGTTATTTACGGACTGATTCATGCTGATGGAGTAATTGCTCATTACAATTGAGGGGACCAATTCATTTTTGACGTAGTCGTTAGTTATAATATATTTGGTTAGTAGGTGGTCTTTTCGTTTGCTCGAACTGATTCGGTAGATTTGTTCTTCCCATTCCTCTCTCTTTGTGCAGGAAAGTATATTCATCAACACGGAAATGTTTTCTGCGTATCCACAAAACAGATTCAAATGCTTTAGACTTGGTCGAGTGAGTACGTAAGGGCCCGTTCGGTGAGTGGAATAGGAATACGTATTGTATTCTGGAATAAAAAGTATTCCTGTTCTCCGTTTGGTTCAGCCAATACTTGATGGGAATTCGCGGACCCGAAAATTTATGTTTTCTAAAATTTAAAAAAATGGAATAGGAATACGTATTCCAATAACACCTATTTTGGTGGAATTGCAAAATCCCATTTTTGGGCCAAAAATGGAATACGTATTCCATTTTTACCTCGTATTCCAATCCCGTTTTGGTGCATCCAAACAAGGAATTCAAATTTTTTGGAATACGTATTCCTATTCCTCTCACCAAACGGGCCCTAAGTGTTAGAAAAGTTCCAGCCCTTCCCTTATTTGTGTAGGAACCCACCAACTCTGCAGCCTTGTTCACATTTTTCTCAGCCCGCTTTACATCGTACGATCACGCGCACCGAAGTTTTCGAAATATTAACCAACAGAAGGGCCCGGCTCTATAATATTGTTTTATTAAGTTTGGGATGATGAAATTTTCTTTCTTGTTATGGATTTTTCTATCCATATTTAGTTTTAGGCGATTCATTAGGGGAAGCCACCCCTTAATTTAGAGATTCAATCTCACCACAGGTTCACCCAAAACTTGAGAGTGTTTCCATGTTCCAAAAGGATAGCTTGACACCATATGTATCTCTCTATAGGTGCAATCTACAATAGGTTATTTCACCATTAGTTTATAGAGGCAAAATTTTTCTCGTGAACGAAATTGTTTATCTAGTTATATACAACATGTAATTAAATCAAATGACATAAAAAAAATCTTTATCACAATCTATCTTGAGTGATATAAGTGACACATTCATTGTAGTGTGATAAAGGAATTAGATAAATAAATTCATAAAGGATAGAAATTAAAAATAATTCATTTTACATTCTCAAGGATCATTAAAACTAATAATTGTACAGAATTTAAAGGAAAGAATAGGTGCACGTGTTTAGAAATTTTATAATGTTTATGAGACATGACCTCAAAATATGTTTAAAAATAAAGTAAAATAAGATAACTATATTATATTTAGATAGATTAGTCTTCCCTATGTATGTGACAACATAGTTGTAATTTATCTGTGAAATAAACTAAGATGAGCTTGAGCTCTGTTCACGTGCTGAACATAGATTGTTTGAGCACGACATCTTTGAATCCTAAGATTTTTAGTTGCAACTAATCCATACTTAAGTCACTGAATTGGCCTATCCGATTCGTCATTATCAAATATTACAAGTTAAACTTTTACGAAAGAATATTGTGAAATTTAATGACGCGAAAGAACATGGGTATTTGAAGGATCATGGTATGTCAAACTAGGTTCTTAAGTGGCAATGAAAATTCAGAAAATTAGTGTCAGGAAAGTTGACAAGTTTTTTTGGAATAAGTTATCATGTTATGCTAAAAATATGTATGAAAAGTGTTAGAATATTTATAATAACTGAGGGTGTGGGGTGAATTAGTTACCCAAGGTCGAGATGTACCAATTGAAAAATCAAACACTTAAACAACTCCAGATCTTATCATTTTATTGCTCGGTCTCCACTATAAATTTCTATTAACATTAGCTAGCGGTTCACTGTTCTAAAATAGCAGGCTTACAGAATGTAAACATTAGTCGATAAAATGCCACAATAAGATTCACATAAGTTTGTCACTAGGTTTGAACATGCAAGCCCAATTTAGGAAAAACCACCAACAACATTTCACTAAGTTTCACTCTTCTTAAGCGGGCCCTGTTAGGAGCCAACCCTGTAAAAGTTTTCAATACAAACTATTAAATGTGACCTTGTTATTTGAAGGATTGAGTCACCCTATTAGAAGTGGCCTTGTTAAAGGAATTCAGAACATCCCATTAGAACGACAACTTATTAGAGGAATTACATAGACTGTTAGGTCACTATGACTGTTCGGTCAACCTTGATTAAAGGATTTCAAATACTGTTTACAATGGTTAGAAAGTAATAACCGGTTTGATCATTTAAGTATAACTCACTTTGCATGTACACATCTCAGTTCAGTTCTCATGTACCGATTCATTGTGTGGCCTCCATTGTCATCCCAGCTTTGATTTGCTTGGCAACCATTCAAGCAATCAGCCTTCACTTCCTCTCAACTCAATTCAACCTTCTGCTTAGATTCGCCAGTCAATAATGTCAACAATAACTCCAAATCTATGGAACTTGTTTACAAGCATACAGTCTCTCTGCTCATATAGAAATTTTACCCATGTACTTCTTTAAACAGGAAATCATGATCCTTTTCCTTTTAATCAACACTGCAGATCTTAGGATTTAGGATTCAATCCATCAAATAAATTATATATGATCACCATTTTGTTTATCTCTTCTTTTGTAGAAACTTCTCTTGGAATCCATCTCTTAGGCCGTTTACCTAATCCTCTCCTAGAATTAAATGATCAAACTCATTGATTCTTATCTCAACACGCTTTCCATATCCCAAGAAATCAACTTGGCCGGTTAGAAATTATGATTCGTCGCAAACAGTTAAGATGTTGTTCGTTGGGGAACACTGTGTTCTGACACTCAGTCATCATTGGGTTACTCGATTGCTATTAAATTTCTCACTCGACATATACACTGTCACTCGGTCGACACTGATGCTCGGTCAATACTGATTTTACTCGACACTTACTGTAGCCCAGTTGGCACTAGCATCACTTGGCATGTACGTCAAAATTCTTTAGTCTTCTACTATGTTACTCTGTCAAGCCTATACATTTGATCTATCTTTTATCACACTTTCAAGACTTGATCGTTACTGGCTTCTCCTCTTGTAACATGATTTGAACAATCAATACATCTTGTCAAATTCCAACTAATCAAGTGTCAATTTTTAGTTTCCTCATCAAAACTCAACCTATCCTCTAGATGCTTCTGTTATGAACAACTTCTCAAATCCTCTTAATCAATCAAATAGATATGGCAGTTAGATCAGATAACACTATCTCACCAATAGGTTTGAGATTAATGACAACAAAACAATTGTTTCAATTGTAGTTTCCAACAAGAAATTGTACAAAATTAAATCTAGTTTGTAATATGAAAATCATTTTCTGAAAGAATGATTTCTATATGATGAAACCTTTAAATTTGAATACATTAGTACAATTTTTCTTTATAAGAAGATTAGAAACAGGTGAATGGCTAACCATCTTAAACAAAGTCAAATGATAATATTTTTTTTTTTACAAGATTCTAGATCTAAGTAATACAATTATGTTAGGATGTAGCACATATTTGTTTATAATTTATTTCTAAGAAATTAGATAATTACAAATTTTCCATTAATTTTTTTTTTGTAGAATATTAAATCTCATATTTGACCACCTTAAGTTATTATTGAATTCATCAAATTGATAACATTTTTTTTTTGTTATAGTAGGAGAAGCGTAAAATGTGACGTAATAATAAATATTTACAAAATGCGATATTATTTTTAAAAAATAGCTTCTTCTTTTTTTTTTTTCAATGAAGACTTATATTTCATATCGTCACTTTTTGGCATACCATGATCTCCTACATATCGACACAGTAAAAACAAAAATGTACACTATCTCCAAGGCAATTAGTTCTAAAATGAAGTATTGTGAAAACGATAAAATAGTGACAAGGAGAACATGACTTGGGAAATATATGAGGCAAATATCCATATTACAATTTCTCAATGAGTAAAAGTAGCTTGAAATATATTAATGTGAATGAAACAATAAACCTTACAAATCGAGGAGAATATTGAAGCTACGATGCGAAGGGGGAAATGATGGAACATAGAAGGACTATTTCTTACCAAGGTATATTTAGATCATAAAAAAATTATGCAATAAGTTATAATTGGTATAAGAGGGTTCTAGAAAGGGAAGGGCTTGACATGCACCAGATGAATGAGTTTCTACAACCTCATTGTAACGCAAACTTATAATTTTCCAAGTCTAGAAGTCATTTGATATAATTGATTAAAAATAAAATAAAGACAAACTAGAAAGAATCATAAAACATATACGTGGTTGATGAGTGAAAAAGAATGAAATATTAAATAGACAAGGGTATGTGCGTGTAGGTATACGGTAATCGTATTTTTATATGGAGCTAAATTAGACTCAAAGGGTAATTTTTTTCCAACTTTTGTTAGTATAGTTTCCCCTTGAATTATTCTACTAGCATTTGGGGGAAATGCCCCTTTCCTGGTGTATGAGAAAAATCCTTCTCATGCCCCTTTTCTAGGTATACAACGAGGTCAAGGGGTAACGACCTTGTGGGGGGTTTTTAGGGGCACCACCGCTAAAACTTCATCTGAATTTTATTATTATATTTTCTCTATTGGTTGTTATATTTATGATACAAATTTTGTAACCCACATAAATCTTTTTTAAAAATATTAAACTTAGGATTTAAAAATGATTAAGTTGTATAATATTTCAACACTATTGAGCTCTAAGGGATTGTAGATTAAAAATTGTTACATTCAATAGATAATAATATTGGACTCTATTTGGTGGGGGCAGCCTTAGATTGGATGAAACACGATCCATTATTGTGTCTTCTTGTTGGGCTTAATTTTCTAGTTGAGGTCAGACGAGGGTTAAATAATTTCTTGAAATTTTATTATTTCAACTAGTTTAATAGATATTATGGTGGCATGAATGACCCTTCAATCTTTAATTTTATTCAACAGCGTTTCATTATTTCATCTTTGTTGGAATTTTGGATTCCTAGAATTATAATTGACGATTCAAGGTATTTTCTATTTTATTTATACATACATGTGTACTCTTACTCATTCTATTTTTTTAGGGGCACCCTTATAATAATTATACAAGTTTGGATTGATTTGTTTGAGTAAAAAATATGCTAGTGTCTCAGTTTGACAAATTCCCAATAATTAATTTAGAAATAGATAATGCGTTTGTTAATACTTGGATAAACCTTATTATTTTATCCTATAGAATACGCATTTTTGAATATTTTCAAGGTTTCTATGATACAATATGACTCTTAGGCTAGTTTTACTAATACTCCTTACATTATTTAATTTAAGTTTTACTTTGATTGAGTGTATAATGTGGAACTCTCTAGGCATTGCTTACTGTAAATGCTTCTATTTAGTACCTAAAATAAATATAGTCCTTGGTATCATTAGATGTAGAGAGTCGACATTGATATTATTATGTTATTATATTCTTTAAAAAAAAAAGGTTTCTTTACCTTTTGGCAAATCCTCTATTTATTGGTATCTTCCTTCACAAACTTGGGTCATGCAAAGAATAAATAATTATTTATGTGAATCCATGAAACCAAATACCTTGAAATGACTTTGTTACTATGGGATAAAACTCTATTATGGGTTGGTAAATTGGTTTGAAGTTATCATTTTAGTCTAGGACATCATCCCTATTCCAACCACGTGGGTGCCAACTAATAGTGAAATTATATGGGAAGTATGCCCTAGGAGGGTTGTGTGCATTCTTTTGTATCTGTTAAGAATATTATTATAAATATATGATGCATTCTTACCATTTTTTTTGTGAACCAAAATGATATGGTTCAGGATTTAATTGCTAAACCATAAATTTTATGCGAATGACACATACTATACCATCAAACATATGCCTTTAATATTTAAAGCATTAAATAAAATTATTTTAATTTATATGCTACGATTACATCTTCATCTATATGATACAAGAAATAATATGTCGCTTTCCACTCAATATAGATCTAGATAAAGATTCATTTTATAGACTTTTGATTTAATTATATTAGTTATGTCACTTGATACACAATTGTATACATAATGAAAATCTCAACTTATAAATTAATGGAGAAACAAAAAGCACATGAGTGGATGTATGCAAATCCAAATCCCAAACCACATAAATAAAAGAATTTTTTTTTGGTTAGTAATGATTTAGTGTAGAATAACTAAAACTCATGACGGAATTACCGCAAGGCATTCAAAGGGATCTATAGATAAATAGGATTTAGACATTTCATAACTTTTATGAGATATACCATTAAATCAATTTAAAAATAAATTAAAATGGTCCATTATATCACGTTTTCATATATTGATGTCCCTTATCTATGTGAAAACATACTTTTAATTTCTCTATAAAACAGACAAAGGGGATCCTAAGTTCTATTGACACGTTGACCATAGATTCTTTGACCAATATATACTTAAACTCTCAATTTTTTAGTTATAGTTAATCCGTATTTGTGTCGTTGAATTGGAGTACTTGATTCATTGTTTTTTTAAAATTATAAATCTAATCCGTATAAGTTAATATTTTTTAATTTTATGACATGAAATAGTAAAAAATAAATGTAAGTAAACTTCAAGGGGACTACTTATAAAATGATGTATGGTGAAATTGAGAAGACAGTGGCAAGGGAAACATAAACTAGGCGAGATATTAGGAAATTATCCATATTATAATTTCTCAATTGGTAAGAGTAGCTCGAAATATCTTAACTTGAATAAAATAGTTAAACCTACAATTCAATGAGAACATTGAAATTATGATCCAAAGAGGGAAATGATGGAACCTAGAAGGATTGTTTCTTACTATGATACATGTAGATCATAAAGAGTATTAAAAAGTTATAATTGGTATAGGAGGGTCCTTGCAAGGGAAGGACTTGGTAGAGCCTATAAATTTGAGTTTTTACAACATCTCTGTTACATAAATTGATAATATTATACATCTTGAAGTCATTTAATACAACTAATAAAAAATAAAGTAGAGACAAACACGAGAGAATCGTAAAGGATTCACGTGGTTGATGAGTGAAAAAGAATAGAAAATTATATAGACAAGGGCCAAGTGCATGTAGGTACATGGTAATGAGGTTATTATTTGGAGCCTAATCTAACCGAAAATGTAAAATTTCCCCATCTTTATTAGCGTATTTCCCACCTTAATCATTTAAATAGGGTCTGCGGACAGTGTCCTTGGGTTGCTTCCTCTTATAGTATAGGTCGGGTTCAAGGGGCAACATCCCCCAAAAGTTTGTCCAAATTTCAAATTATTTTACAACGGCATCAAAAGTTAGTTTTTCTATTGGCTGACATATTTCTAACCATAATTTTGTAATTGACACAAGTCTTGTTAAAATGTATTAGAGTTATGAATTTCATATGATAAATTTGTAGCATCTTTTAATAGTATTGAGTTGTAATGGATTATTGATTATAACTTTTTAGATTTAGTAGATTAATAATATTGGATTCTTTTGTTGGTGGATGTAGCCCAATATTGGGTGACCAACGATAAAATGTTGTGAGATCATCTCGTTGTGCCTAATTTTCTAATTTAGGTCACACGAGGGTCCTATTTCTATTTCTTAGTCTCTTATTGTTGTAACTAGTTTAATGGACAAGTTGGTAGTGTGTGCAGCCCTTTGATCTTCTATTTTATTCAGTACAATTTTATTACTTGATTTTTGTTAGAATTCTTGATGCCTATTTGTGTAATTGATGATTCAAGACATTCTCTATTTTATTTATACTCACGTGTGTACTCTTGCTCACTATATGCCATTAGGAACACTATTATAATATAATTGATAGAAATTTAGATTCCATTAGTTGAGTAAAATATATGCTAGTGCGTTAATTTGGCTGATTTCTAGGATTAATTGACAAAGAGATAATGTATTGGATGATATTTGGCTAAATATTATTATTTTATCTCGTTTTATATGTTTGTTGAATACTTCAGGCTTTCTATGATATAATTTGATGGTTAGGCAATGTTACTAATATTCTCGACTTAATTTAATTATATTTTCACCTTGATAACATTTTTTTTTCTTGTAGTACGAGAAGCATAAAATGTGATGTAATCATTCATATTTACAAAATGTGATACTTTTTAAAAAATTTAAAGGAAGAGGGCAAAAGTGTGATGATGTCTATAGAAAATAATAATTATATAATATTTCAATGGTTTGGATTGTACAGTGTAATATATAATCATGAAGAAGGAAAGTGTATGCCAAAATCTGCATAGAATTATAATTATAAATATTTTCACATTTTAAAACATTTTGTATGATTTGACATTAGGAAGGGAAAATGTATGCTAATATTTTAAAAAATGATCGTCAAATCATATTGTCTAATTTGAAGTTAGGCAATCTATATACTCATATTCACAAAAGACAATAATTATAAAATATTACATGCTAATATCTGCATAAATTAATAATTATGTAATATTTCAACGTTTTCAATATTTTAGATAATTTTATGTAACATGTGATTAAAAGGACATAAAATGTATTATAATAGATGAATAGAGAGTAATAATTACAAAATATTTGCGCAAATTTTTAAAACTATTTGCATTCAACGAAATTCTGTATCATCGGCTCGAAGCATTTCTGTTGCAGAACCCATGCCGCATCTTAAAATTCCAAGAATGTTCTTTTTTACATAAGAAATAATAAATGACATTTCCAAGCGTTAAAATACTTCTTCTTGTTAAATATTTGGGATTTAAAACAAATTAATCTTCCTAAAAATTGTAGTACAACTTATATTTGTTATTTTCCAAAAAGTTTGAGGCTGAGTTTTGTATATGACCGCTTTTGTTATTCCTACGTTAGATGCACCATCTCCTGTATGAGCACCAAATGTATCTCCCAGTACTACTTCAAGAGATTCGACCCTGCTGGGACTTGCGACATCTGTTTCACTAGATGCTTTAAGGAATAATTTTACTAGATTGTTAAAATTAATAATCTGCCAAGCACTGATACCAACACGGTCAATTCTTCCAATGGAGCTTATGTGGTTTTTACATGGTAGACAAGTGACAGATTCATTTGAGGAACAATTTTAGGCCCCCCTTTCATTCTCTAAATGCTATGTAGCATAATATCCCGTGCATCCATTTATAATGCTTAGGCTACTTCCCACCAAAATATAAATAATGTGTGATCCATTGATATTTCAATAAATATATCACAAGTAATTATACTACATTGGATAGAGTGCTATTAGAAAGTTAGAAGAATCCTTTCCTAGGGGTAGATAGTAATTAATCAAATCAGACGTATCATGAATTATACATACAATAAAATATTATTTAATACGTCATTTAATTTCTATGAAATCATGCTGATTTAAAGATTTCCCATTTAATCGATGGTCAAATATAAATGATTCATTAAGCAACAATACTATATTTTAATTTAGGTTGCCTCATTCTTTTTCTAGGGTATCTTTTAGTTTTATGCTGGATAAAATTAGAGAAACAATATGGCTTCAGAGATCTGTGTCTTTTTTTGTAGATTTCATTTGACATTGTGCATGAGCTTCATGTGCCTCTGTATGCTTGCATGTAAATAGAAGGATGAAACAGATGTGGCCAATATAGGGTAGACAAAAATTCAATACATGGAAAATATGGACACGTTTGGCTACAGGAATAAAAATATGGGAATAGGAATTATTATTCTAGTTTAGTTATTCTGGAATAGAAAATGAGAATAAGTATGTATTCCTATTCTTCATTTGGTTAGATGAAATTGAAATTGGAGTTTGAATAATAGATAAAGAAAGTCAACAGGCCAATTCTCGTGTGCCTTTTCACTCTTGATGGATGTTTCATTCTAGAGACCTTGAGGCTTCTAAGCAATGAATCACAATGAGGACTGAGGATGGAACTTGGATCTTGTCTTTAACAAAAACACGGTCTAGTCTTGCCAATTTGATATCTTGATTGACCTTGTCATTCTTGAAAATTAGGTTCCAATGAGCATCCTCACTTAGCTATTGGAGATGGAGGAAAACTTAACAGAAGAGACATCAACAACTTAGCTTCCCAGAATGATATGCCATGGTATAATTGCTTTGGCTCACCCTTGCTCATGTAATTTGCAGCCAAGAATAGGGGAAACACCAGAAGAGCATAAGAAGTGTGAGGCATAATTGAAGTTACCGTATAAAGCTCTGAAGTCATAGGATCACATTGTGAGAGTTTTTCACGATTTCATTGTGTACGAGTCCAAGAGTATCTATGAAGGGAAAAAAAGAGAGGATGTTCGAGTTCCTTGTGATTTTCTTCATCGGTCAGGTAATAAGATGCTTCATGTCCCTAAACATTCTTGATGTTTTGGCATATGATCTCAGTATTCAAAATCAATGCCTTGAATCCAATAGTGGTTTTCCCAAGAGTGAAACCTCTGTTCAAAATTGGTCATTTTCCAAATTTCTTTAGCAAACCAATTTCTCTGACTTGGGTGCTCTCGGTGAATCTTCTCATGGACATGAAATTTAAATTTTCATGAAATATGAGTAGATAAATTTAGAAAAGGAATACATATTCCAATTCCACCTATTTAGGTGGAATTACAAATGCTCAATTTTGGGCCAAGATGAGAATATGTATGAACCTATTCTCAATTTTGATTTGGTGCAACCAAAGGAAGGATTAGAAATTTTCATAATTTACATATGCCTAATACCTATTCCAGTCTAATTGCTACTGCCAAATGGGCCCTAGGAGAATACACCATGGAAAATAGGAGCATCTGGTGACAAATAATGTCAAGCTCTTTTTAGTAATTTTGCACGGTTAGTGCTGGCATTTCGGAGTTTGTGTTGGAAAAAAAAACTGCTATGATTTTCTTGTTAGGTTTACATAAATATAACTTGTGATAGACATTTGAGTATAGATCTGTGTACATTGCACAGCCTTCATAGTAGTTTGTGATTTCAATAATTGAAAATTTTGTAGATTTCTTGTGCTGAATTCATTGTTTGTGTATTCATTAAAACAAGACATTCTACTTTATGTTTGGGTATTCATTTAAAAAATATAATTTTTTCAATGGGTTTCAATAGATTTCATTTTTGATTGTTGTAAAAAACTTGTTTTCATGGGGAAAGATGTGAGGTCCCTCCTCACATGTACTTATTAAATATGCATCTCTCTGTTAAAACTGTTGTAGGAGATTAGAATGGATATGAAATAATGTTTAATGGTTTAGATGTCCTAATAAGAAGTGACATCCTAATACATTCGTGTTTTAAATATTCAGTGATTCATGAACAAACTACATTATCTCGACTGTTTAAACATTAAAATTTCACTAACGATGATACAAGGCTTTCTCACCTAATCATAAGGGTGTTGATTTTGATACCTGGACGATTAAGTTTTATGCTTCAGATAGTTCAGTATTCTTTTATTGGTGACGTAATGATGTTTAGGTATATACATGCCTAATGAGGATTATACTAGTACTTAATCTGAATTAATGAATAAGTTATGTTATTATTGATTATGTGATTTTTGATGATTAAATGTGAATAGAAATGAATTAAACAGTTAATTATATGAGAGATTCATGTAACTATCCAGATAAATTTTGAATATATGTATGTAATTTTCTTGAGCTATTGATATGCGTAATGAGTGTGTAGGGTATTTTAGCTGAGAAAATCTAACGGAGAAACAAAACTGAACCCTATGTACTGTTTGTGGAAACTATGGTTAAATTTGATGAAGGATACAAACCTTGTTGTTTGTATTTTATTTGTATTGTGAATTGAACGAATGTATCATTCTGTAATCAGTAAATGTTAATGTTTTGTAACAATGTTTTTATAGTGTCCCTTGACACTCCTGAATTGTATATGCATTCCAGCATGATAGTTAGGGTTAACCGAGTAACCTAAAGATCTAAGTCAGAGTAGCTTAGTGATCTTTTTGCTAATCAAGTTAGTAATCGATATTAATTACCCCTAATCCAGATTAGTGTTTAATCTACATTTTGAAGGTTGTTAGATAGTCCTAAAATTTCCTAGCCTTTAATAGGTCCCTAATTAATCCTAAAGACCTAAAAACATGAAATCTAAGTATCCAAGAGGAATGGGTATGGCTTGGGGGCATTTTCCACCCCGTTAGCCCCTTTTGTTGACTTTTATGGTCACTCAAAAACACCATTTTTGCTTTATTGCGAAAATCGATTGATTTCATCATGGGTTGGATAGCTTGAACTCCACCTTGAGGTTAGCCTTAGGCCTAGTTGTGTTAGAAGCCTCTAGAACTTTTAGGCAAGTGGGGGAGTTATTTCTTTTTAGAGATGGTTGAGTTTGTGATCTTATTTAGAGGCAATTTTGAGGAGGTTTGGAGTGTTCACCCAACCTCTACTTTTAGAGTGAAAATCAGGATTGAAGGAGAAGGAGAAGGAGAAGGAGAAGGAAGGGAATGCTCATCTCAAACTTGTTCTATTGCCATAACCCAAATTTGAAGGTAGGAATACTTCACCTCATTTTGTTCATGTTGTGCTTCATGTTTCAATTTTATTGTTTATGCACATGTTCGTGTGTGTGTTGAGTATGTTGGGAGGGTTTGAAACAGATTAACTTAAATGTCTTTCCTTTGTATTTTTGCTTTGAATTTCAAAGGGATTGTATACGTGTATTGGCATTACTCACCCTCGGATAGGGCAGAAGTGGCCATGTACAGGGAAAGGTCTTTAGTTGGACTCTGACAGTGTAGAGTCTCTTCTCAGGACGAGAAGAGGGAGAGAGGGTAGGGTGTTATGGGCCCCTACTTGTCAACACAAACCACGTATGAGTTTTGGAATGTAAGAATGGAAGAACAGAAGTTCTTGAGTTATAGCCCCGAAAGGGCACCTATTTTGGTGGTGTGCCTGATGTCTCCTGTCGAAAAAATCCACCTTCTCCCTAGTCTAGTTCAATGTCAAACCTGTTGTGTAAACTCGGGTGGGAGTCAATGTCTGATTTGGTCTTCATGTTATGATTGGTTGTCTCCTGGTCAGTTTTCATTCTCTCGACGATCACTGTGATGTATTGGAGAGTTCGTTCTTTTCTATGTTTAAAAAAAAATTAGAGTTATAATTGTCTAAATTATTATTAGAATTATTGAGTTATATTGTTGTTAATATTTTGTTCAAAATAATGTTATAACGTACATATTAACACTATTTTAAGGGTAGTCGTAAATTGTGTTTGTTAGTGGGTCTGGTATTCTTTTATGTTGTTAGTATAATATTTTAAATGTAAATAAAAGTAATAAGGTGTTAGATTTCAAATTAATGTTAGATGAGTAAGTTTTGTTAAAAAAAAATTTTGCTAGTATTATTTTGAAGTAATTTTAATTATTATGTTTTTAAATATTAGTTATTTAGTACATTTTAGTTAGAATGTTCGTATGTTAGATTATATTTAAAAATTTAGTATCATTATTGATTTGAAAAGGTTGTCTAAGATAAATTAGCTGCTGTATTTAACCCATTTTCAAATATATTTAGATTTATTATTTTAAGTGGTTATATCGTTCTTAAATCAAAGGTTAGTGTTATTGTATCTTAAAATGTTTTAGATTAGTAAAGGTTGTAAAATTAAGTTAGATTATTAGATTAAATTTTAAGTGTTGAATATATATCTAGATAGTTGTTTATTATTGCGAGTTTACGATAATTTGGTTTAATTGTGTTTAATTATAATATATTACCTTAAAATCAAAGCAATAATGAAAAAAAAGATGAAATCAATTTAATAACGAATGCTTAGATTTAACGACCTTTTCACACTCATCGATGATAAACTTGAATGGAAATGACAGGTCATCGTTAGGAGATCCCATATCTGTTTCTCATTTTACCTATACTTTAACGTGTGCATCTAAACTTTTCAAGCTTTGTGGTGTTATTGATCTAAAAATAAAATAAAATTTGTTGGTGTGTTTTTGCCCCAATTCTTTGGCATGACAGAATAGCTCAATCAAATTGAAAATTTTAAGAAGTCATTTTGATTTAGAAATTTCAGTTCTCATGAAGTTGTAAATTTCAATAAAATGGTAGGATAAAATCTATCACACACGCTCCTGAAATTATCTCTATCAAAATATTTATATTATTTCACAATGTATAACAACAACAACGATCAATTGAATCTTCAGTTTGAAAGCCTTCGATTCCACCATTTTACTTCGCGCGATTTAATTGAAGTTGAAATCTGATAGTTATTTTTTTTCTTAATAGTTCCTTCAACTTCTTGGCTCCACCATTTTTCTTTACATATTTAGTTAAAACTGGAGTGTGAAGATCATTTATGTTTGTAAGCTCTTATTAATATTCCTTACTACTACCTTTTCCCTCCCTTTTCATGAACATTTTTGGGTTGCCCAGAAAATAGAATTCTCAAAAATTTGAGAAATGTTACAAAGATTAGAAAGAGTGCACAAGTTTTAACTATTAAACCCTCTACTCCATCAATGCAATTGATAAAAATAAAACCAGGTTTCATTATTTAACAAACTTCATCACCGCCATGAATTTTCATTTAAATTATTATTTCAACTCTACATTAGCTCCCCCTATTGTAATAAATGTAATAATCCATTATTAGCTACTTCTCAACCATTAGAACTGAAAGTTGCAAATTTATTGGACTACTATACAAGATGAAGACCTGCATTTTATCACAGTGTAATAGATGTATCTCTATTTTCTTGCCCTATAATAGAGAATTTTACAAAATTAAAGAAGTTAATAACCTTTGGACTTTCTTCATCACTACACAAATTGACATCTTGTATCAAGAAAATAAATAATTTTTTGAATATAAAAAGCAGCAAGAGGGCGCTGACCCATCGTACAAACAAAAAACATTAGAAAATGTTAGAAATAAAAGAACCTAGTGCCAAACAACGAGAAAAAAAAACCTCAACTAAAGTCCACCTCTGTAAAAAACAAAGGTTCAAATGCGGAAAACCCACCAACCTATGGAATGGATAGATCCATCACTGCTAACTGCTAACCCATCAAAGAGTCCCAGATCTGACAAACCCAGAAGCAAGGCACCCCTGGTAGAACCATGAAAAAGAAAAAAATATGACTTCCCACATGAAAAAACAAAGAGGGCATCATCAAGGAAGATTCCCCACTGACCCAACAGGACACCAATAAGACCAGAGATCCTCCCTCCATCGAGAAACACCTCTGAGAAGCGAGCATCCCGTGGGTCAAAAAATCCCCCGAAATAAAGAAGCATGGTCCATTACTCTGCAAAAACCACTGCCATACCATGGAAGAACCAATGAGACACATGTTTGAGAAGCACCCTCCATTCGTCTGGTGTGGCATCATCAGAGCCCTCTCTCCCTCCATCGTTGGCCCACTCACTGTAAGAAAATGCAGCTTGCCTCGCAGTCATCCCCGCTCCAAGATAATAGTATTAAGGAAAGAAATAAGTTAACTGAAAAAAAAAAAAACATTTGAATTCTAAGTTGTGTTTCGAATGGGGTAACTCGTGACAATTGCTTCTTATTAGCATACAATATAGACCCCTATTGTAAGAGATACTATTCCATTCCTTGTTAATGCATCTAGTATCTAGCAGAGAGATTTATACATTTTGTTATACCATAGCAATACGAAATCATACATCTTCATCTCCATCTTTTCATGAAACAAAGACGCAAATTATGTATCAATCAAGGGAACGGAGCCGCAAGATCTAGAATTGTAGAACATTAAAGTTCGTATCATGACATGTTTCATTTGTGAGGATGTTAGTTTACCATCATAGAAATTCTCACACTCATACCTTTGGATAGCTGATTATAGCTCATTAAGCTTTGCAAGCTTTTGGAGATAACTACCAAGTAATATTGAATTGATCTAACCGTTAAAGTTTTCAAATGAATGTACATGTGATATATAAACGTGTACATCTATTACATTCGATTTGGAAATGTAGCTTGTGCTCTCTATGAGATATCTCTTTGTATAGGTTCGCGTGTTCTATATAATGCTTTTCTTCGTCCCAACTGCACTTCTTATGGGCCGAAGCATGATTTGTTGGGTACATGCCTTCAAATTCACAAAGTAGACTCTGTCTCCTTCAGGTTTCTCAAATATGATTGGCCAGATCTTACTATCTCCTATACATGACTTGGATTCCGTACTTAGATAATTTGATATTACACATTCTAGTAACACCTTAGATAGTGCCTCCACACATTCTAAGAATCTAGTTTTGCATGAGCTTTATTATAGAGCTTAAGCATGCATTCGATTGAGTAACACAATAGATGTAAAGTCCAATATAGTTAATTCTAATTTTTAAGGAACCCTATACTAGAAATATAGTGAATGCATAAAACATATTATAAAAGAAATATTTAATTGTCAAATTTATAAGCTGTATCAGAATTGAGTAAAATTCATTTGTAAATATTTATTCATTGTTTTATTATTTTAATAACATAACGAACAGAAGGCAGTTATTTGTATTATAGATATACTAACCTCGTTATTTAGAACTATTCAAAATAAGTCTAGAACCAATTTTCTTTGTTGAAACGTGTCCCATAAATAGTGCGAGAACGCGATAATGATATTGAGTACTTTTATTTGACTACAATTTTTTTTAATAAAGAAAATACAACGGCACGGAGATTAGAGCCACACTCTGGTACATTTATTCCAAGGAATGGAAAAGAAAAAGGGTGAATAATAAAGAGGGTCTCCCCACGCCTTGTTCTAGTGTTCTTTTATTTATTGAATAGATTGGATGATGCAACGAATTGAGTTGAGCATTGAGCATTGAGCATGGGAATGCTATGCGAATTGCTTCTGAATGTAAACCACGAGCTGTTGGGTGATGCGGAAGGCCTTACTGAGCACGGAATCGGGGAGAGGGTTGTTCGCGCCAAAGAGAGAATTGGCGATTGTCTGCACTCCCGGGAGCTGGCTGCTCAAAGCAGCGATGGCCACCGCATTCTCCTTCCCCACATTCTGCTGGAAATGCACGAGCGCCTTGGGGAAGACGAACACGTCTCCCTTTTCCAACGTCTTGCTGAAGAAGGTGTTGTTGGTGTCGATAAACCCTACAAAGAGCTCGCCTTCCGCTAGAAAGAGAACCTCGGTGGCTCTGGGGTGGGTGTGAGGAGGATTAATTCCACCCACTGCGTAGTCGATGCGGACCAGAGATATTCCCAACGTGTTCAGCCCCGGTATCTGCATTACGTTGGCAGGGGTCACGTTGGAGCTAACTGCATTGTCGGTGTTCCCCGCCTGCGCCAGCCCCCTGAAGAAGAAGTCCTCTGCCGATGCATCCTTGGCCTCTTTGCAAACGAATCCGTTCACCTTAACTGATCAATACAATTTGTTACTGTTTGCGGTAGTTATAATCACACCAATCATTAATAATCACATAAACGATTAATATTGCTGCACTCACCTTCGCTGTCCAGGACTGCGACGCAGAAATCTTGCAAGGGATCGGCATCCGCCGCCATCACATCTTCACTGTAACAACACATCAACAGGAAGAGTCCCAACGACAATTGCAAGCAAATCATCATTCCCTTCGCCATTTTATGCTGGAGAGTCTCCAACAGAAGAGCTCAGGATATGGATGTGTGATTGAATATTTGTGTATATTACAAGACCATTACATGCCTATTATATAGGGGAAACATGCGAGGACTAATCCTTTCCCACGTAATTGTTTAATTGTAATATACTTCCAATATCATGCAATTGTTGACCTGTTATTTACGGACTGATTCATGCTGATGGAGTAATTGCTCATTACAATTGAGGGGACCAATTCATTTTTGACGTAGTCGTTAGTTATAATATATTTGGTTAGTAGGTGGTCTTTTCGTTTGCTCGAACTGATTCGGTAGATTTGTTCTTCCCATTCCTCTCTCTTTGTGCAGGAAAGTATATTCATCAACACGGAAATGTTTTCTGCGTATCCACAAAACAGATTCAAATGCTTTAGACTTGGTCGAGTGAGTACGTAAGGGCCCGTTCGGTGAGTGGAATAGGAATACGTATTGTATTCTGGAATAAAAAGTATTCCTGTTCTCCGTTTGGTTCAGCCAATACTTGATGGGAATTCGCGGACCCGAAAATTTATGTTTTCTAAAATTTAAAAAAATGGAATAGGAATACGTATTCCAATAACACCTATTTTGGTGGAATTGCAAAATCCCATTTTTGGGCCAAAAATGGAATACGTATTCCATTTTTACCTCGTATTCCAATCCCGTTTTGGTGCATCCAAACAAGGAATTCAAATTTTTTGGAATACGTATTCCTATTCCTCTCACCAAACGGGCCCTAAGTGTTAGAAAAGTTCCAGCCCTTCCCTTATTTGTGTAGGAACCCACCAACTCTGCAGCCTTGTTCACATTTTTCTCAGCCCGCTTTACATCGTACGATCACGCGCACCGAAGTTTTCGAAATATTAACCAACAGAAGGGCCCGGCTCTATAATATTGTTTTATTAAGTTTGGGATGATGAAATTTTCTTTCTTGTTATGGATTTTTCTATCCATATTTAGTTTTAGGCGATTCATTAGGGGAAGCCACCCCTTAATTTAGAGATTCAATCTCACCACAGGTTCACCCAAAACTTGAGAGTGTTTCCATGTTCCAAAAGGATAGCTTGACACCATATGTATCTCTCTATAGGTGCAATCTACAATAGGTTATTTCACCATTAGTTTATAGAGGCAAAATTTTTCTCGTGAACGAAATTGTTTATCTAGTTATATACAACATGTAATTAAATCAAATGACATAAAAAAAATCTTTATCACAATCTATCTTGAGTGATATAAGTGACACATTCATTGTAGTGTGATAAAGGAATTAGATAAATAAATTCATAAAGGATAGAAATTAAAAATAATTCATTTTACATTCTCAAGGATCATTAAAACTAATAATTGTACATAATTTAAAGGAAAGAATAGGTGCACGTGTTTAGAAATTTTATAATGTTTATGAGACATGACCTCAAAATATGTTTAAAAATAAAGTAAAATAAGATAACTATATTATATTTAGATAGATTAGTCTTCCCTATGTATGTGACAACATAGTTGTAATTTATCTGTGAAATAAACTAAGATGAGCTTGAGCTCTGTTCACGTGCTGAACATAGATTGTTTGAGCACGACATCTTTGAATCCTAAGATTTTTAGTTGCAACTAATCCATACTTAAGTCACTGAATTGGCCTATCCGATTCGTCATTATCAAATATTACAAGTTAAACTTTTACGAAAGAATATTGTGAAATTTAATGACGCGAAAGAACATGGGTATTTGAAGGATCATGGTATGTCAAACTAGGTTCTTAAGTGGCAATGAAAATTCAGAAAATTAGTGTCAGGAAAGTTGACAAGTTTTTTTGGAATAAGTTATCATGTTATGCTAAAAATATGTATGAAAAGTGTTAGAATATTTATAATAACTGAGGGTGTGGGGTGAATTAGTTACCCAAGGTCGAGATGTACCAATTGAAAAATCAAACACTTAAACAACTCCAGATCTTATCATTTTATTGCTCGGTCTCCACTATAAATTTCTATTAACATTAGCTAGCGGTTCACTGTTCTAAAATAGCAGGCTTACAGAATGTAAACATTAGTCGATAAAATGCCACAATAAGATTCACATAAGTTTGTCACTAGGTTTGAACATGCAAGCCCAATTTAGGAAAAACCACCAACAACATTTCACTAAGTTTCACTCTTCTTAAGCGGGCCCTGTTAGGAGCCAACCCTGTAAAAGTTTTCAATACAAACTATTAAATGTGACCTTGTTATTTGAAGGATTGAGTCACCCTATTAGAAGTGGCCTTGTTAAAGGAATTCAGAACATCCCATTAGAACGACAACTTATTAGAGGAATTACATAGACTGTTAGGTCACTATGACTGTTCGGTCAACCTTGATTAAAGGATTTCAAATACTGTTTACAATGGTTAGAAAGTAATAACCGGTTTGATCATTTAAGTATAACTCACTTTGCATGTACACATCTCAGTTCAGTTCTCATGTACCGATTCATTGTGTGGCCTCCATTGTCATCCCAGCTTTGATTTGCTTGGCAACCATTCAAGCAATCAGCCTTCACTTCCTCTCAACTCAATTCAACCTTCTGCTTAGATTCGCCAGTCAATAATGTCAACAATAACTCCAAATCTATGGAACTTGTTTACAAGCATACAGTCTCTCTGCTCATATAGAAATTTTACCCATGTACTTCTTTAAACAGGAAATCATGATCCTTTTCCTTTTAATCAACACTGCAGATCTTAGGATTTAGGATTCAATCCATCAAATAAATTATATATGATCACCATTTTGTTTATCTCTTCTTTTGTAGAAACTTCTCTTGGAATCCATCTCTTAGGCCGTTTACCTAATCCTCTCCTAGAATTAAATGATCAAACTCATTGATTCTTATCTCAACACGCTTTCCATATCCCAAGAAATCAACTTGGCCGGTTAGAAATTATGATTCGTCGCAAACAGTTAAGATGTTGTTCGTTGGGGAACACTGTGTTCTGACACTCAGTCATCATTGGGTTACTCGATTGCTATTAAATTTCTCACTCGACATATACACTGTCACTCGGTCGACACTGATGCTCGGTCAATACTGATTTTACTCGACACTTACTGTAGCCCAGTTGGCACTAGCATCACTTGGCATGTACGTCAAAATTCTTTAGTCTTCTACTATGTTACTCTGTCAAGCCTATACATTTGATCTATCTTTTATCACACTTTCAAGACTTGATCGTTACTGGCTTCTCCTCTTGTAACATGATTTGAACAATCAATACATCTTGTCAAATTCCAACTAATCAAGTGTCAATTTTTAGTTTCCTCATCAAAACTCAACCTATCCTCTAGATGCTTCTGTTATGAACAACTTCTCAAATCCTCTTAATCAATCAAATAGATATGGCAGTTAGATCAGATAACACTATCTCACCAATAGGTTTGAGATTAATGACAACAAAACAATTGTTTCAATTGTAGTTTCCAACAAGAAATTGTACAAAATTAAATCTAGTTTGTAATATGAAAATCATTTTCTGAAAGAATGATTTCTATATGATGAAACCTTTAAATTTGAATACATTAGTACAATTTTTCTTTATAAGAAGATTAGAAACAGGTGAATGGCTAACCATCTTAAACAAAGTCAAATGATAATATTTTTTTTTTTACAAGATTCTAGATCTAAGTAATACAATTATGTTAGGATGTAGCACATATTTGTTTATAATTTATTTCTAAGAAATTAGATAATTACAAATTTTCCATTAATTTTTTTTTTGTAGAATATTAAATCTCATATTTGACCACCTTAAGTTATTATTGAATTCATCAAATTGATAACATTTTTTTTTTGTTATAGTAGGAGAAGCGTAAAATGTGACGTAATAATAAATATTTACAAAATGCGATATTATTTTTAAAAAATAGCTTCTTCTTTTTTTTTTTTCAATGAAGACTTATATTTCATATCGTCACTTTTTGGCATACCATGATCTCCTACATATCGACACAGTAAAAACAAAAATGTACACTATCTCCAAGGCAATTAGTTCTAAAATGAAGTATTGTGAAAACGATAAAATAGTGACAAGGAGAACATGACTTGGGAAATATATGAGGCAAATATCCATATTACAATTTCTCAATGAGTAAAAGTAGCTTGAAATATATTAATGTGAATGAAACAATAAACCTTACAAATCGAGGAGAATATTGAAGCTACGATGCGAAGGGGGAAATGATGGAACATAGAAGGACTATTTCTTACCAAGGTATATTTAGATCATAAAAAAATTATGCAATAAGTTATAATTGGTATAAGAGGGTTCTAGAAAGGGAAGGGCTTGACATGCACCAGATGAATGAGTTTCTACAACCTCATTGTAACGCAAACTTATAATTTTCCAAGTCTAGAAGTCATTTGATATAATTGATTAAAAATAAAATAAAGACAAACTAGAAAGAATCATAAAACATATACGTGGTTGATGAGTGAAAAAGAATGAAATATTAAATAGACAAGGGTATGTGCGTGTAGGTATACGGTAATCGTATTTTTATATGGAGCTAAATTAGACTCAAAGGGTAATTTTTTTCCAACTTTTGTTAGTATAGTTTCCCCTTGAATTATTCTACTAGCATTTGGGGGAAATGCCCCTTTCCTGGTGTATGAGAAAAATCCTTCTCATGCCCCTTTTCTAGGTATACAACGAGGTCAAGGGGTAACGACCTTGTGGGGGGTTTTTAGGGGCACCACCGCTAAAACTTCATCTGAATTTTATTATTATATTTTCTCTATTGGTTGTTATATTTATGATACAAATTTTGTAACCCACATAAATCTTTTTAAAAAATATTAAACTTAGGATTTAAAAATGATTAAGTTGTATAATATTTCAACACTATTGAGCTCTAAGGGATTGTAGATTAAAAATTGTTACATTCAATAGATAATAATATTGGACTCTATTTGGTGGGGGCAGCCTTAGATTGGATGAAACACGATCCATTATTGTGTCTTCTTGTTGGGCTTAATTTTCTAGTTGAGGTCAGACGAGGGTTAAATAATTTCTTGAAATTTTATTATTTCAACTAGTTTAATAGATATTATGGTGGCATGAATGACCCTTCAATCTTTAATTTTATTCAACAGCGTTTCATTATTTCATCTTTGTTGGAATTTTGGATTCCTAGAATTATAATTGACGATTCAAGGTATTTTCTATTTTATTTATACATACATGTGTACTCTTACTCATTCTATTTTTTTAGGGGCACCCTTATAATAATTATACAAGTTTGGATTGATTTGTTTGAGTAAAAAATATGCTAGTGTCTCAGTTTGACAAATTCCCAATAATTAATTTAGAAATAGATAATGCGTTTGTTAATACTTGGATAAACCTTATTATTTTATCCTATAGAATACGCATTTTTGAATATTTTCAAGGTTTCTATGATACAATATGACTCTTAGGCTAGTTTTACTAATACTCCTTACATTATTTAATTTAAGTTTTACTTTGATTGAGTGTATAATGTGGAACTCTCTAGGCATTGCTTACTGTAAATGCTTCTATTTAGTACCTAAAATAAATATAGTCCTTGGTATCATTAGATGTAGAGAGTCGACATTGATATTATTATGTTATTATATTCTTTAAAAAAAAAAGGTTTCTTTACCTTTTGGCAAATCCTCTATTTATTGGTATCTTCCTTCACAAACTTGGGTCATGCAAAGAATAAATAATTATTTATGTGAATCCATGAAACCAAATACCTTGAAATGACTTTGTTACTATGGGATAAAACTCTATTATGGGTTGGTAAATTGGTTTGAAGTTATCATTTTAGTCTAGGACATCATCCCTATTCCAACCACGTGGGTGCCAACTAATAGTGAAATTATATGGGAAGTATGCCCTAGGAGGGTTGTGTGCATTCTTTTGTATCTGTTAAGAATATTATTATAAATATATGATGCATTCTTACCATTTTTTTTGTGAACCAAAATGATATGGTTCAGGATTTAATTGCTAAACCATAAATTTTATGCGAATGACACATACTATACCATCAAACATATGCCTTTAATATTTAAAGCATTAAATAAAATTATTTTAATTTATATGCTACGATTACATCTTCATCTATATGATACAAGAAATAATATGTCGCTTTCCACTCAATATAGATCTAGATAAAGATTCATTTTATAGACTTTTGATTTAATTATATTAGTTATGTCACTTGATACACAATTGTATACATAATGAAAATCTCAACTTATAAATTAATGGAGAAACAAAAAGCACATGAGTGGATGTATGCAAATCCAAATCCCAAACCACATAAATAAAAGAATTTTTTTTTGGTTAGTAATGATTTAGTGTAGAATAACTAAAACTCATGACGGAATTACCGCAAGGCATTCAAAGGGATCTATAGATAAATAGGATTTAGACATTTCATAACTTTTATGAGATATACCATTAAATCAATTTAAAAATAAATTAAAATGGTCCATTATATCACGTTTTCATATATTGATGTCCCTTATCTATGTGAAAACATACTTTTAATTTCTCTATAAAACAGACAAAGGGGATCCTAAGTTCTATTGACACGTTGACCATAGATTCTTTGACCAATATATACTTAAACTCTCAATTTTTTAGTTATAGTTAATCCGTATTTGTGTCGTTGAATTGGAGTACTTGATTCATTGTTTTTTTAAAATTATAAATCTAATCCGTATAAGTTAATATTTTTTAATTTTATGACATGAAATAGTAAAAAATAAATGTAAGTAAACTTCAAGGGGACTACTTATAAAATGATGTATGGTGAAATTGAGAAGACAGTGGCAAGGGAAACATAAACTAGGCGAGATATTAGGAAATTATCCATATTATAATTTCTCAATTGGTAAGAGTAGCTCGAAATATCTTAACTTGAATAAAATAGTTAAACCTACAATTCAATGAGAACATTGAAATTATGATCCAAAGAGGGAAATGATGGAACCTAGAAGGATTGTTTCTTACTATGATACATGTAGATCATAAAGAGTATTAAAAAGTTATAATTGGTATAGGAGGGTCCTTGCAAGGGAAGGACTTGGTAGAGCCTATAAATTTGAGTTTTTACAACATCTCTGTTACATAAATTGATAATATTATACATCTTGAAGTCATTTAATACAACTAATAAAAAATAAAGTAGAGACAAACACGAGAGAATCGTAAAGGATTCACGTGGTTGATGAGTGAAAAAGAATAGAAAATTATATAGACAAGGGCCAAGTGCATGTAGGTACATGGTAATGAGGTTATTATTTGGAGCCTAATCTAACCGAAAATGTAAAATTTCCCCATCTTTATTAGCGTATTTCCCACCTTAATCATTTAAATAGGGTCTGCGGACAGTGTCCTTGGGTTGCTTCCTCTTATAGTATAGGTCGGGTTCAAGGGGCAACATCCCCCAAAAGTTTGTCCAAATTTCAAATTATTTTACAACGGCATCAAAAGTTAGTTTTTCTATTGGCTGACATATTTCTAACCATAATTTTGTAATTGACACAAGTCTTGTTAAAATGTATTAGGGTTATGAATTTCATATGATAAATTTGTAGCATCTTTTAATAGTATTGAGTTGTAATGGATTATTGATTATAACTTTTTAGATTTAGTAGATTAATAATATTGGATTCTTTTGTTGGTGGATGTAGCCCAATATTGGGTGACCAACGATAAAATGTTGTGAGATCATCTCGTTGTGCCTAATTTTCTAATTTAGGTCACACGAGGGTCCTATTTCTATTTCTTAGTCTCTTATTGTTGTAACTAGTTTAATGGACAAGTTGGTAGTGTGTGCAGCCCTTTGATCTTCTATTTTATTCAGTACAATTTTATTACTTGATTTTTGTTAGAATTCTTGATGCCTATTTGTGTAATTGATGATTCAAGACATTCTCTATTTTATTTATACTCACGTGTGTACTCTTGCTCACTATATGCCATTAGGAACACTATTATAATATAATTGATAGAAATTTAGATTCCATTAGTTGAGTAAAATATATGCTAGTGCGTTAATTTGGCTGATTTCTAGGATTAATTGACAAAGAGATAATGTATTGGATGATATTTGGCTAAATATTATTATTTTATCTCGTTTTATATGTTTGTTGAATACTTCAGGCTTTCTATGATATAATTTGATGGTTAGGCAATGTTACTAATATTCTCGACTTAATTTAATTATATTTTCACCTTGATAACATTTTTTTTTCTTGTAGTACGAGAAGCATAAAATGTGATGTAATCATTCATATTTACAAAATGTGATACTTTTTAAAAAATTTAAAGGAAGAGGGCAAAAGTGTGATGATGTCTATAGAAAATAATAATTATATAATATTTCAATGGTTTGGATTGTACAGTGTAATATATAATCATGAAGAAGGAAAGTGTATGCCAAAATCTGCATAGAATTATAATTATAAATATTTTCACATTTTAAAACATTTTGTATGATTTGACATTAGGAAGGGAAAATGTATGCTAATATTTTAAAAAATGATCGTCAAATCATATTGTCTAATTTGAAGTTAGGCAATCTATATACTCATATTCACAAAAGACAATAATTATAAAATATTACATGCTAATATCTGCATAAATTAATAATTATGTAATATTTCAACGTTTTCAATATTTTAGATAATTTTATGTAACATGTGATTAAAAGGACATAAAATGTATTATAATAGATGAATAGAGAGTAATAATTACAAAATATTTGCGCAAATTTTTAAAACTATTTGCATTCAACGAAATTCTGTATCATCGGCTCGAAGCATTTCTGTTGCAGAACCCATGCCGCATCTTAAAATTCCAAGAATGTTCTTTTTTACATAAGAAATAATAAATGACATTTCCAAGCGTTAAAATACTTCTTCTTGTTAAATATTTGGGATTTAAAACAAATTAATCTTCCTAAAAATTGTAGTACAACTTATATTTGTTATTTTCCAAAAAGTTTGAGGCTGAGTTTTGTATATGACCGCTTTTGTTATTCCTACGTTAGATGCACCATCTCCTGTATGAGCACCAAATGTATCTCCCAGTACTACTTCAAGAGATTCGACCCTGCTGGGACTTGCGACATCTGTTTCACTAGATGCTTTAAGGAATAATTTTACTAGATTGTTAAAATTAATAATCTGCCAAGCACTGATACCAACACGGTCAATTCTTCCAATGGAGCTTATGTGGTTTTTACATGGTAGACAAGTGACAGATTCATTTGAGGAACAATTTTAGGCCCCCCTTTCATTCTCTAAATGCTATGTAGCATAATATCCCGTGCATCCATTTATAATGCTTAGGCTACTTCCCACCAAAATATAAATAATGTGTGATCCATTGATATTTCAATAAATATATCACAAGTAATTATACTACATTGGATAGAGTGCTATTAGAAAGTTAGAAGAATCCTTTCCTAGGGGTAGATAGTAATTAATCAAATCAGACGTATCATGAATTATACATACAATAAAATATTATTTAATACGTCATTTAATTTCTATGAAATCATGCTGATTTAAAGATTTCCCATTTAATCGATGGTCAAATATAAATGATTCATTAAGCAACAATACTATATTTTAATTTAGGTTGCCTCATTCTTTTTCTAGGGTATCTTTTAGTTTTATGCTGGATAAAATTAGAGAAACAATATGGCTTCAGAGATCTGTGTCTTTTTTTGTAGATTTCATTTGACATTGTGCATGAGCTTCATGTGCCTCTGTATGCTTGCATGTAAATAGAAGGATGAAACAGATGTGGCCAATATAGGGTAGACAAAAATTCAATACATGGAAAATATGGACACGTTTGGCTACAGGAATAAAAATATGGGAATAGGAATTATTATTCTAGTTTAGTTATTCTGGAATAGAAAATGAGAATAAGTATGTATTCCTATTCTTCATTTGGTTAGATGAAATTGAAATTGGAGTTTGAATAATAGATAAAGAAAGTCAACAGGCCAATTCTCGTGTGCCTTTTCACTCTTGATGGATGTTTCATTCTAGAGACCTTGAGGCTTCTAAGCAATGAATCACAATGAGGACTGAGGATGGAACTTGGATCTTGTCTTTAACAAAAACACGGTCTAGTCTTGCCAATTTGATATCTTGATTGACCTTGTCATTCTTGAAAATTAGGTTCCAATGAGCATCCTCACTTAGCTATTGGAGATGGAGGAAAACTTAACAGAAGAGACATCAACAACTTAGCTTCCCAGAATGATATGCCATGGTATAATTGCTTTGGCTCACCCTTGCTCATGTAATTTGCAGCCAAGAATAGGGGAAACACCAGAAGAGCATAAGAAGTGTGAGGCATAATTGAAGTTACCGTATAAAGCTCTGAAGTCATAGGATCACATTGTGAGAGTTTTTCACGATTTCATTGTGTACGAGTCCAAGAGTATCTATGAAGGGAAAAAAAGAGAGGATGTTCGAGTTCCTTGTGATTTTCTTCATCGGTCAGGTAATAAGATGCTTCATGTCCCTAAACATTCTTGATGTTTTGGCATATGATCTCAGTATTCAAAATCAATGCCTTGAATCCAATAGTGGTTTTCCCAAGAGTGAAACCTCTGTTCAAAATTGGTCATTTTCCAAATTTCTTTAGCAAACCAATTTCTCTGACTTGGGTGCTCTCGGTGAATCTTCTCATGGACATGAAATTTAAATTTTCATGAAATATGAGTAGATAAATTTAGAAAAGGAATACATATTCCAATTCCACCTATTTAGGTGGAATTACAAATGCTCAATTTTGGGCCAAGATGAGAATATGTATGAACCTATTCTCAATTTTGATTTGGTGCAACCAAAGGAAGGATTAGAAATTTTCATAATTTACATATGCCTAATACCTATTCCAGTCTAATTGCTACTGCCAAATGGGCCCTAGGAGAATACACCATGGAAAATAGGAGCATCTGGTGACAAATAATGTCAAGCTCTTTTTAGTAATTTTGCACGGTTAGTGCTGGCATTTCGGAGTTTGTGTTGGAAAAAAAAACTGCTATGATTTTCTTGTTAGGTTTACATAAATATAACTTGTGATAGACATTTGAGTATAGATCTGTGTACATTGCACAGCCTTCATAGTAGTTTGTGATTTCAATAATTGAAAATTTTGTAGATTTCTTGTGCTGAATTCATTGTTTGTGTATTCATTAAAACAAGACATTCTACTTTATGTTTGGGTATTCATTTAAAAAATATAATTTTTTCAATGGGTTTCAATAGATTTCATTTTTGATTGTTGTAAAAAACTTGTTTTCATGGGGAAAGATGTGAGGTCCCTCCTCACATGTACTTATTAAATATGCATCTCTCTGTTAAAACTGTTGTAGGAGATTAGAATGGATATGAAATAATGTTTAATGGTTTAGATGTCCTAATAAGAAGTGACATCCTAATACATTCGTGTTTTAAATATTCAGTGATTCATGAACAAACTACATTATCTCGACTGTTTAAACATTAAAATTTCACTAACGATGATACAAGGCTTTCTCACCTAATCATAAGGGTGTTGATTTTGATACCTGGACGATTAAGTTTTATGCTTCAGATAGTTCAGTATTCTTTTATTGGTGACGTAATGATGTTTAGGTATATACATGCCTAATGAGGATTATACTAGTACTTAATCTGAATTAATGAATAAGTTATGTTATTATTGATTATGTGATTTTTGATGATTAAATGTGAATAGAAATGAATTAAACAGTTAATTATATGAGAGATTCATGTAACTATCCAGATAAATTTTGAATATATGTATGTAATTTTCTTGAGCTATTGATATGCGTAATGAGTGTGTAGGGTATTTTAGCTGAGAAAATCTAACGGAGAAACAAAACTGAACCCTATGTACTGTTTGTGGAAACTATGGTTAAATTTGATGAAGGATACAAACCTTGTTGTTTGTATTTTATTTGTATTGTGAATTGAACGAATGTATCATTCTGTAATCAGTAAATGTTAATGTTTTGTAACAATGTTTTTATAGTGTCCCTTGACACTCCTGAATTGTATATGCATTCCAGCATGATAGTTAGGGTTAACCGAGTAACCTAAAGATCTAAGTCAGAGTAGCTTAGTGATCTTTTTGCTAATCAAGTTAGTAATCGATATTAATTACCCCTAATCCAGATTAGTGTTTAATCTACATTTTGAAGGTTGTTAGATAGTCCTAAAATTTCCTAGCCTTTAATAGGTCCCTAATTAATCCTAAAGACCTAAAAACATGAAATCTAAGTATCCAAGAGGAATGGGTATGGCTTGGGGGCATTTTCCACCCCGTTAGCCCCTTTTGTTGACTTTTATGGTCACTCAAAAACACCATTTTTGCTTTATTGCGAAAATCGATTGATTTCATCATGGGTTGGATAGCTTGAACTCCACCTTGAGGTTAGCCTTAGGCCTAGTTGTGTTAGAAGCCTCTAGAACTTTTAGGCAAGTGGGGGAGTTATTTCTTTTTAGAGATGGTTGAGTTTGTGATCTTATTTAGAGGCAATTTTGAGGAGGTTTGGAGTGTTCACCCAACCTCTACTTTTAGAGTGAAAATCAGGATTGAAGGAGAAGGAGAAGGAGAAGGAGAAGGAAGGGAATGCTCATCTCAAACTTGTTCTATTGCCATAACCCAAATTTGAAGGTAGGAATACTTCACCTCATTTTGTTCATGTTGTGCTTCATGTTTCAATTTTATTGTTTATGCACATGTTCGTGTGTGTGTTGAGTATGTTGGGAGGGTTTGAAACAGATTAACTTAAATGTCTTTCCTTTGTATTTTTGCTTTGAATTTCAAAGGGATTGTATACGTGTATTGGCATTACTCACCCTCGGATAGGGCAGAAGTGGCCATGTACAGGGAAAGGTCTTTAGTTGGACTCTGACAGTGTAGAGTCTCTTCTCAGGACGAGAAGAGGGAGAGAGGGTAGGGTGTTATGGGCCCCTACTTGTCAACACAAACCACGTATGAGTTTTGGAATGTAAGAATGGAAGAACAGAAGTTCTTGAGTTATAGCCCCGAAAGGGCACCTATTTTGGTGGTGTGCCTGATGTCTCCTGTCGAAAAAATCCACCTTCTCCCTAGTCTAGTTCAATGTCAAACCTGTTGTGTAAACTCGGGTGGGAGTCAATGTCTGATTTGGTCTTCATGTTATGATTGGTTGTCTCCTGGTCAGTTTTCATTCTCTCGACGATCACTGTGATGTATTGGAGAGTTCGTTCTTTTCTATGTTTAAAAAAAAATTAGAGTTATAATTGTCTAAATTATTATTAGAATTATTGAGTTATATTGTTGTTAATATTTTGTTCAAAATAATGTTATAACGTACATATTAACACTATTTTAAGGGTAGTCGTAAATTGTGTTTGTTAGTGGGTCTGGTATTCTTTTATGTTGTTAGTATAATATTTTAAATGTAAATAAAAGTAATAAGGTGTTAGATTTCAAATTAATGTTAGATGAGTAAGTTTTGTTAAAAAAAAATTTTGCTAGTATTATTTTGAAGTAATTTTAATTATTATGTTTTTAAATATTAGTTATTTAGTACATTTTAGTTAGAATGTTCGTATGTTAGATTATATTTAAAAATTTAGTATCATTATTGATTTGAAAAGGTTGTCTAAGATAAATTAGCTGCTGTATTTAACCCATTTTCAAATATATTTAGATTTATTATTTTAAGTGGTTATATCGTTCTTAAATCAAAGGTTAGTGTTATTGTATCTTAAAATGTTTTAGATTAGTAAAGGTTGTAAAATTAAGTTAGATTATTAGATTAAATTTTAAGTGTTGAATATATATCTAGATAGTTGTTTATTATTGCGAGTTTACGATAATTTGGTTTAATTGTGTTTAATTATAATATATTACCTTAAAATCAAAGCAATAATGAAAAAAAAGATGAAATCAATTTAATAACGAATGCTTAGATTTAACGACCTTTTCACACTCATCGATGATAAACTTGAATGGAAATGACAGGTCATCGTTAGGAGATCCCATATCTGTTTCTCATTTTACCTATACTTTAACGTGTGCATCTAAACTTTTCAAGCTTTGTGGTGTTATTGATCTAAAAATAAAATAAAATTTGTTGGTGTGTTTTTGCCCCAATTCTTTGGCATGACAGAATAGCTCAATCAAATTGAAAATTTTAAGAAGTCATTTTGATTTAGAAATTTCAGTTCTCATGAAGTTGTAAATTTCAATAAAATGGTAGGATAAAATCTATCACACACGCTCCTGAAATTATCTCTATCAAAATATTTATATTATTTCACAATGTATAACAACAACAACGATCAATTGAATCTTCAGTTTGAAAGCCTTCGATTCCACCATTTTACTTCGCGCGATTTAATTGAAGTTGAAATCTGATAGTTATTTTTTTTCTTAATAGTTCCTTCAACTTCTTGGCTCCACCATTTTTCTTTACATATTTAGTTAAAACTGGAGTGTGAAGATCATTTATGTTTGTAAGCTCTTATTAATATTCCTTACTACTACCTTTTCCCTCCCTTTTCATGAACATTTTTGGGTTGCCCAGAAAATAGAATTCTCAAAAATTTGAGAAATGTTACAAAGATTAGAAAGAGTGCACAAGTTTTAACTATTAAACCCTCTACTCCATCAATGCAATTGATAAAAATAAAACCAGGTTTCATTATTTAACAAACTTCATCACCGCCATGAATTTTCATTTAAATTATTATTTCAACTCTACATTAGCTCCCCCTATTGTAATAAATGTAATAATCCATTATTAGCTACTTCTCAACCATTAGAACTGAAAGTTGCAAATTTATTGGACTACTATACAAGATGAAGACCTGCATTTTATCACAGTGTAATAGATGTATCTCTATTTTCTTGCCCTATAATAGAGAATTTTACAAAATTAAAGAAGTTAATAACCTTTGGACTTTCTTCATCACTACACAAATTGACATCTTGTATCAAGAAAATAAATAATTTTTTGAATATAAAAAGCAGCAAGAGGGCGCTGACCCATCGTACAAACAAAAAACATTAGAAAATGTTAGAAATAAAAGAACCTAGTGCCAAACAACGAGAAAAAAAAACCTCAACTAAAGTCCACCTCTGTAAAAAACAAAGGTTCAAATGCGGAAAACCCACCAACCTATGGAATGGATAGATCCATCACTGCTAACTGCTAACCCATCAAAGAGTCCCAGATCTGACAAACCCAGAAGCAAGGCACCCCTGGTAGAACCATGAAAAAGAAAAAAATATGACTTCCCACATGAAAAAACAAAGAGGGCATCATCAAGGAAGATTCCCCACTGACCCAACAGGACACCAATAAGACCAGAGATCCTCCCTCCATCGAGAAACACCTCTGAGAAGCGAGCATCCCGTGGGTCAAAAAATCCCCCGAAATAAAGAAGCATGGTCCATTACTCTGCAAAAACCACTGCCATACCATGGAAGAACCAATGAGACACATGTTTGAGAAGCACCCTCCATTCGTCTGGTGTGGCATCATCAGAGCCCTCTCTCCCTCCATCGTTGGCCCACTCACTGTAAGAAAATGCAGCTTGCCTCGCAGTCATCCCCGCTCCAAGATAATAGTATTAAGGAAAGAAATAAGTTAACTGAAAAAAAAAAAAACATTTGAATTCTAAGTTGTGTTTCGAATGGGGTAACTCGTGACAATTGCTTCTTATTAGCATACAATATAGACCCCTATTGTAAGAGATACTATTCCATTCCTTGTTAATGCATCTAGTATCTAGCAGAGAGATTTATACATTTTGTTATACCATAGCAATACGAAATCATACATCTTCATCTCCATCTTTTCATGAAACAAAGACGCAAATTATGTATCAATCAAGGGAACGGAGCCGCAAGATCTAGAATTGTAGAACATTAAAGTTCGTATCATGACATGTTTCATTTGTGAGGATGTTAGTTTACCATCATAGAAATTCTCACACTCATACCTTTGGATAGCTGATTATAGCTCATTAAGCTTTGCAAGCTTTTGGAGATAACTACCAAGTAATATTGAATTGATCTAACCGTTAAAGTTTTCAAATGAATGTACATGTGATATATAAACGTGTACATCTATTACATTCGATTTGGAAATGTAGCTTGTGCTCTCTATGAGATATCTCTTTGTATAGGTTCGCGTGTTCTATATAATGCTTTTCTTCGTCCCAACTGCACTTCTTATGGGCCGAAGCATGATTTGTTGGGTACATGCCTTCAAATTCACAAAGTAGACTCTGTCTCCTTCAGGTTTCTCAAATATGATTGGCCAGATCTTACTATCTCCTATACATGACTTGGATTCCGTACTTAGATAATTTGATATTACACATTCTAGTAACACCTTAGATAGTGCCTCCACACATTCTAAGAATCTAGTTTTGCATGAGCTTTATTATAGAGCTTAAGCATGCATTCGATTGAGTAACACAATAGATGTAAAGTCCAATATAGTTAATTCTAATTTTTAAGGAACCCTATACTAGAAATATAGTGAATGCATAAAACATATTATAAAAGAAATATTTAATTGTCAAATTTATAAGCTGTATCAGAATTGAGTAAAATTCATTTGTAAATATTTATTCATTGTTTTATTATTTTAATAACATAACGAACAGAAGGCAGTTATTTGTATTATAGATATACTAACCTCGTTATTTAGAACTATTCAAAATAAGTCTAGAACCAATTTTCTTTGTTGAAACGTGTCCCATAAATAGTGCGAGAACGCGATAATGATATTGAGTACTTTTATTTGACTACAATTTTTTTTAATAAAGAAAATACAACGGCACGGAGATTAGAGCCACACTCTGGTACATTTATTCCAAGGAATGGAAAAGAAAAAGGGTGAATAATAAAGAGGGTCTCCCCACGCCTTGTTCTAGTGTTCTTTTATTTATTGAATAGATTGGATGATGCAACGAATTGAGTTGAGCATTGAGCATTGAGCATGGGAATGCTATGCGAATTGCTTCTGAATGTAAACCACGAGCTGTTGGGTGATGCGGAAGGCCTTACTGAGCACGGAATCGGGGAGAGGGTTGTTCGCGCCAAAGAGAGAATTGGCGATTGTCTGCACTCCCGGGAGCTGGCTGCTCAAAGCAGCGATGGCCACCGCATTCTCCTTCCCCACATTCTGCTGGAAATGCACGAGCGCCTTGGGGAAGACGAACACGTCTCCCTTTTCCAACGTCTTGCTGAAGAAGGTGTTGTTGGTGTCGATAAACCCTACAAAGAGCTCGCCTTCCGCTAGAAAGAGAACCTCGGTGGCTCTGGGGTGGGTGTGAGGAGGATTAATTCCACCCACTGCGTAGTCGATGCGGACCAGAGATATTCCCAACGTGTTCAGCCCCGGTATCTGCATTACGTTGGCAGGGGTCACGTTGGAGCTAACTGCATTGTCGGTGTTCCCCGCCTGCGCCAGCCCCCTGAAGAAGAAGTCCTCTGCCGATGCATCCTTGGCCTCTTTGCAAACGAATCCGTTCACCTTAACTGATCAATACAATTTGTTACTGTTTGCGGTAGTTATAATCACACCAATCATTAATAATCACATAAACGATTAATATTGCTGCACTCACCTTCGCTGTCCAGGACTGCGACGCAGAAATCTTGCAAGGGATCGGCATCCGCCGCCATCACATCTTCACTGTAACAACACATCAACAGGAAGAGTCCCAACGACAATTGCAAGCAAATCATCATTCCCTTCGCCATTTTATGCTGGAGAGTCTCCAACAGAAGAGCTCAGGATATGGATGTGTGATTGAATATTTGTGTATATTACAAGACCATTACATGCCTATTATATAGGGGAAACATGCGAGGACTAATCCTTTCCCACGTAATTGTTTAATTGTAATATACTTCCAATATCATGCAATTGTTGACCTGTTATTTACGGACTGATTCATGCTGATGGAGTAATTGCTCATTACAATTGAGGGGACCAATTCATTTTTGACGTAGTCGTTAGTTATAATATATTTGGTTAGTAGGTGGTCTTTTCGTTTGCTCGAACTGATTCGGTAGATTTGTTCTTCCCATTCCTCTCTCTTTGTGCAGGAAAGTATATTCATCAACACGGAAATGTTTTCTGCGTATCCACAAAACAGATTCAAATGCTTTAGACTTGGTCGAGTGAGTACGTAAGGGCCCGTTCGGTGAGTGGAATAGGAATACGTATTGTATTCTGGAATAAAAAGTATTCCTGTTCTCCGTTTGGTTCAGCCAATACTTGATGGGAATTCGCGGACCCGAAAATTTATGTTTTCTAAAATTTAAAAAAATGGAATAGGAATACGTATTCCAATAACACCTATTTTGGTGGAATTGCAAAATCCCATTTTTGGGCCAAAAATGGAATACGTATTCCATTTTTACCTCGTATTCCAATCCCGTTTTGGTGCATCCAAACAAGGAATTCAAATTTTTTGGAATACGTATTCCTATTCCTCTCACCAAACGGGCCCTAAGTGTTAGAAAAGTTCCAGCCCTTCCCTTATTTGTGTAGGAACCCACCAACTCTGCAGCCTTGTTCACATTTTTCTCAGCCCGCTTTACATCGTACGATCACGCGCACCGAAGTTTTCGAAATATTAACCAACGGAAGGGCCCGGCTCTATAATATTGTTTTATTAAGTTTGGGATGATGAAATTTTCTTTCTTGTTATGGATTTTTCTATCCATATTTAGTTTTAGGCGATTCATTAGGGGAAGCCACCCCTTAATTTAGAGATTCAATCTCACCACAGGTTCACCCAAAACTTGAGAGTGTTTCCATGTTCCAAAAGGATAGCTTGACACCATATGTATCTCTCTATAGGTGCAATCTACAATAGGTTATTTCACCATTAGTTTATAGAGGCAAAATTTTTCTCGTGAACGAAATTGTTTATCTAGTTATATACAACATGTAATTAAATCAAATGACATAAAAAAAATCTTTATCACAATCTATCTTGAGTGATATAAGTGACACATTCATTGTAGTGTGATAAAGGAATTAGATAAATAAATTCATAAAGGATAGAAATTAAAAATAATTCATTTTACATTCTCAAGGATCATTAAAACTAATAATTGTACAGAATTTAAAGGAAAGAATAGGTGCACGTGTTTAGAAATTTTATAATGTTTATGAGACATGACCTCAAAATATGTTTAAAAATAAAGTAAAATAAGATAACTATATTATATTTAGATAGATTAGTCTTCCCTATGTATGTGACAACATAGTTGTAATTTATCTGTGAAATAAACTAAGATGAGCTTGAGCTCTGTTCACGTGCTGAACATAGATTGTTTGAGCACGACATCTTTGAATCCTAAGATTTTTAGTTGCAACTAATCCATACTTAAGTCACTGAATTGGCCTATCCGATTCGTCATTATCAAATATTACAAGTTAAACTTTTACGAAAGAATATTGTGAAATTTAATGACGCGAAAGAACATGGGTATTTGAAGGATCATGGTATGTCAAACTAGGTTCTTAAGTGGCAATGAAAATTCAGAAAATTAGTGTCAGGAAAGTTGACAAGTTTTTTTGGAATAAGTTATCATGTTATGCTAAAAATATGTATGAAAAGTGTTAGAATATTTATAATAACTGAGGGTGTGGGGTGAATTAGTTACCCAAGGTCGAGATGTACCAATTGAAAAATCAAACACTTAAACAACTCCAGATCTTATCATTTTATTGCTCGGTCTCCACTATAAATTTCTATTAACATTAGCTAGCGGTTCACTGTTCTAAAATAGCAGGCTTACAGAATGTAAACATTAGTCGATAAAATGCCACAATAAGATTCACATAAGTTTGTCACTAGGTTTGAACATGCAAGCCCAATTTAGGAAAAACCACCAACAACATTTCACTAAGTTTCACTCTTCTTAAGCGGGCCCTGTTAGGAGCCAACCCTGTAAAAGTTTTCAATACAAACTATTAAATGTGACCTTGTTATTTGAAGGATTGAGTCACCCTATTAGAAGTGGCCTTGTTAAAGGAATTCAGAACATCCCATTAGAACGACAACTTATTAGAGGAATTACATAGACTGTTAGGTCACTATGACTGTTCGGTCAACCTTGATTAAAGGATTTCAAATACTGTTTACAATGGTTAGAAAGTAATAACCGGTTTGATCATTTAAGTATAACTCACTTTGCATGTACACATCTCAGTTCAGTTCTCATGTACCGATTCATTGTGTGGCCTCCATTGTCATCCCAGCTTTGATTTGCTTGGCAACCATTCAAGCAATCAGCCTTCACTTCCTCTCAACTCAATTCAACCTTCTGCTTAGATTCGCCAGTCAATAATGTCAACAATAACTCCAAATCTATGGAACTTGTTTACAAGCATACAGTCTCTCTGCTCATATAGAAATTTTACCCATGTACTTCTTTAAACAGGAAATCATGATCCTTTTCCTTTTAATCAACACTGCAGATCTTAGGATTTAGGATTCAATCCATCAAATAAATTATATATGATCACCATTTTGTTTATCTCTTCTTTTGTAGAAACTTCTCTTGGAATCCATCTCTTAGGCCGTTTACCTAATCCTCTCCTAGAATTAAATGATCAAACTCATTGATTCTTATCTCAACACGCTTTCCATATCCCAAGAAATCAACTTGGCCGGTTAGAAATTATGATTCGTCGCAAACAGTTAAGATGTTGTTCGTTGGGGAACACTGTGTTCTGACACTCAGTCATCATTGGGTTACTCGATTGCTATTAAATTTCTCACTCGACATATACACTGTCACTCGGTCGACACTGATGCTCGGTCAATACTGATTTTACTCGACACTTACTGTAGCCCAGTTGGCACTAGCATCACTTGGCATGTACGTCAAAATTCTTTAGTCTTCTACTATGTTACTCTGTCAAGCCTATACATTTGATCTATCTTTTATCACACTTTCAAGACTTGATCGTTACTGGCTTCTCCTCTTGTAACATGATTTGAACAATCAATACATCTTGTCAAATTCCAACTAATCAAGTGTCAATTTTTAGTTTCCTCATCAAAACTCAACCTATCCTCTAGATGCTTCTGTTATGAACAACTTCTCAAATCCTCTTAATCAATCAAATAGATATGGCAGTTAGATCAGATAACACTATCTCACCAATAGGTTTGAGATTAATGACAACAAAACAATTGTTTCAATTGTAGTTTCCAACAAGAAATTGTACAAAATTAAATCTAGTTTGTAATATGAAAATCATTTTCTGAAAGAATGATTTCTATATGATGAAACCTTTAAATTTGAATACATTAGTACAATTTTTCTTTATAAGAAGATTAGAAACAGGTGAATGGCTAACCATCTTAAACAAAGTCAAATGATAATATTTTTTTTTTTACAAGATTCTAGATCTAAGTAATACAATTATGTTAGGATGTAGCACATATTTGTTTATAATTTATTTCTAAGAAATTAGATAATTACAAATTTTCCATTAATTTTTTTTTTGTAGAATATTAAATCTCATATTTGACCACCTTAAGTTATTATTGAATTCATCAAATTGATAACATTTTTTTTTTGTTATAGTAGGAGAAGCGTAAAATGTGACGTAATAATAAATATTTACAAAATGCGATATTATTTTTAAAAAATAGCTTCTTCTTTTTTTTTTTTCAATGAAGACTTATATTTCATATCGTCACTTTTTGGCATACCATGATCTCCTACATATCGACACAGTAAAAACAAAAATGTACACTATCTCCAAGGCAATTAGTTCTAAAATGAAGTATTGTGAAAACGATAAAATAGTGACAAGGAGAACATGACTTGGGAAATATATGAGGCAAATATCCATATTACAATTTCTCAATGAGTAAAAGTAGCTTGAAATATATTAATGTGAATGAAACAATAAACCTTACAAATCGAGGAGAATATTGAAGCTACGATGCGAAGGGGGAAATGATGGAACATAGAAGGACTATTTCTTACCAAGGTATATTTAGATCATAAAAAAATTATGCAATAAGTTATAATTGGTATAAGAGGGTTCTAGAAAGGGAAGGGCTTGACATGCACCAGATGAATGAGTTTCTACAACCTCATTGTAACGCAAACTTATAATTTTCCAAGTCTAGAAGTCATTTGATATAATTGATTAAAAATAAAATAAAGACAAACTAGAAAGAATCATAAAACATATACGTGGTTGATGAGTGAAAAAGAATGAAATATTAAATAGACAAGGGTATGTGCGTGTAGGTATACGGTAATCGTATTTTTATATGGAGCTAAATTAGACTCAAAGGGTAATTTTTTTCCAACTTTTGTTAGTATAGTTTCCCCTTGAATTATTCTACTAGCATTTGGGGGAAATGCCCCTTTCCTGGTGTATGAGAAAAATCCTTCTCATGCCCCTTTTCTAGGTATACAACGAGGTCAAGGGGTAACGACCTTGTGGGGGGTTTTTAGGGGCACCACCGCTAAAACTTCATCTGAATTTTATTATTATATTTTCTCTATTGGTTGTTATATTTATGATACAAATTTTGTAACCCACATAAATCTTTTTAAAAAATATTAAACTTAGGATTTAAAAATGATTAAGTTGTATAATATTTCAACACTATTGAGCTCTAAGGGATTGTAGATTAAAAATTGTTACATTCAATAGATAATAATATTGGACTCTATTTGGTGGGGGCAGCCTTAGATTGGATGAAACACGATCCATTATTGTGTCTTCTTGTTGGGCTTAATTTTCTAGTTGAGGTCAGACGAGGGTTAAATAATTTCTTGAAATTTTATTATTTCAACTAGTTTAATAGATATTATGGTGGCATGAATGACCCTTCAATCTTTAATTTTATTCAACAGCGTTTCATTATTTCATCTTTGTTGGAATTTTGGATTCCTAGAATTATAATTGACGATTCAAGGTATTTTCTATTTTATTTATACATACATGTGTACTCTTACTCATTCTATTTTTTTAGGGGCACCCTTATAATAATTATACAAGTTTGGATTGATTTGTTTGAGTAAAAAATATGCTAGTGTCTCAGTTTGACAAATTCCCAATAATTAATTTAGAAATAGATAATGCGTTTGTTAATACTTGGATAAACCTTATTATTTTATCCTATAGAATACGCATTTTTGAATATTTTCAAGGTTTCTATGATACAATATGACTCTTAGGCTAGTTTTACTAATACTCCTTACATTATTTAATTTAAGTTTTACTTTGATTGAGTGTATAATGTGGAACTCTCTAGGCATTGCTTACTGTAAATGCTTCTATTTAGTACCTAAAATAAATATAGTCCTTGGTATCATTAGATGTAGAGAGTCGACATTGATATTATTATGTTATTATATTCTTTAAAAAAAAAAGGTTTCTTTACCTTTTGGCAAATCCTCTATTTATTGGTATCTTCCTTCACAAACTTGGGTCATGCAAAGAATAAATAATTATTTATGTGAATCCATGAAACCAAATACCTTGAAATGACTTTGTTACTATGGGATAAAACTCTATTATGGGTTGGTAAATTGGTTTGAAGTTATCATTTTAGTCTAGGACATCATCCCTATTCCAACCACGTGGGTGCCAACTAATAGTGAAATTATATGGGAAGTATGCCCTAGGAGGGTTGTGTGCATTCTTTTGTATCTGTTAAGAATATTATTATAAATATATGATGCATTCTTACCATTTTTTTTGTGAACCAAAATGATATGGTTCAGGATTTAATTGCTAAACCATAAATTTTATGCGAATGACACATACTATACCATCAAACATATGCCTTTAATATTTAAAGCATTAAATAAAATTATTTTAATTTATATGCTACGATTACATCTTCATCTATATGATACAAGAAATAATATGTCGCTTTCCACTCAATATAGATCTAGATAAAGATTCATTTTATAGACTTTTGATTTAATTATATTAGTTATGTCACTTGATACACAATTGTATACATAATGAAAATCTCAACTTATAAATTAATGGAGAAACAAAAAGCACATGAGTGGATGTATGCAAATCCAAATCCCAAACCACATAAATAAAAGAATTTTTTTTTGGTTAGTAATGATTTAGTGTAGAATAACTAAAACTCATGACGGAATTACCGCAAGGCATTCAAAGGGATCTATAGATAAATAGGATTTAGACATTTCATAACTTTTATGAGATATACCATTAAATCAATTTAAAAATAAATTAAAATGGTCCATTATATCACGTTTTCATATATTGATGTCCCTTATCTATGTGAAAACATACTTTTAATTTCTCTATAAAACAGACAAAGGGGATCCTAAGTTCTATTGACACGTTGACCATAGATTCTTTGACCAATATATACTTAAACTCTCAATTTTTTAGTTATAGTTAATCCGTATTTGTGTCGTTGAATTGGAGTACTTGATTCATTGTTTTTTTAAAATTATAAATCTAATCCGTATAAGTTAATATTTTTTAATTTTATGACATGAAATAGTAAAAAATAAATGTAAGTAAACTTCAAGGGGACTACTTATAAAATGATGTATGGTGAAATTGAGAAGACAGTGGCAAGGGAAACATAAACTAGGCGAGATATTAGGAAATTATCCATATTATAATTTCTCAATTGGTAAGAGTAGCTCGAAATATCTTAACTTGAATAAAATAGTTAAACCTACAATTCAATGAGAACATTGAAATTATGATCCAAAGAGGGAAATGATGGAACCTAGAAGGATTGTTTCTTACTATGATACATGTAGATCATAAAGAGTATTAAAAAGTTATAATTGGTATAGGAGGGTCCTTGCAAGGGAAGGACTTGGTAGAGCCTATAAATTTGAGTTTTTACAACATCTCTGTTACATAAATTGATAATATTATACATCTTGAAGTCATTTAATACAACTAATAAAAAATAAAGTAGAGACAAACACGAGAGAATCGTAAAGGATTCACGTGGTTGATGAGTGAAAAAGAATAGAAAATTATATAGACAAGGGCCAAGTGCATGTAGGTACATGGTAATGAGGTTATTATTTGGAGCCTAATCTAACCGAAAATGTAAAATTTCCCCATCTTTATTAGCGTATTTCCCACCTTAATCATTTAAATAGGGTCTGCGGACAGTGTCCTTGGGTTGCTTCCTCTTATAGTATAGGTCGGGTTCAAGGGGCAACATCCCCCAAAAGTTTGTCCAAATTTCAAATTATTTTACAACGGCATCAAAAGTTAGTTTTTCTATTGGCTGACATATTTCTAACCATAATTTTGTAATTGACACAAGTCTTGTTAAAATGTATTAGGGTTATGAATTTCATATGATAAATTTGTAGCATCTTTTAATAGTATTGAGTTGTAATGGATTATTGATTATAACTTTTTAGATTTAGTAGATTAATAATATTGGATTCTTTTGTTGGTGGATGTAGCCCAATATTGGGTGACCAACGATAAAATGTTGTGAGATCATCTCGTTGTGCCTAATTTTCTAATTTAGGTCACACGAGGGTCCTATTTCTATTTCTTAGTCTCTTATTGTTGTAACTAGTTTAATGGACAAGTTGGTAGTGTGTGCAGCCCTTTGATCTTCTATTTTATTCAGTACAATTTTATTACTTGATTTTTGTTAGAATTCTTGATGCCTATTTGTGTAATTGATGATTCAAGACATTCTCTATTTTATTTATACTCACGTGTGTACTCTTGCTCACTATATGCCATTAGGAACACTATTATAATATAATTGATAGAAATTTAGATTCCATTAGTTGAGTAAAATATATGCTAGTGCGTTAATTTGGCTGATTTCTAGGATTAATTGACAAAGAGATAATGTATTGGATGATATTTGGCTAAATATTATTATTTTATCTCGTTTTATATGTTTGTTGAATACTTCAGGCTTTCTATGATATAATTTGATGGTTAGGCAATGTTACTAATATTCTCGACTTAATTTAATTATATTTTCACCTTGATAACATTTTTTTTTCTTGTAGTACGAGAAGCATAAAATGTGATGTAATCATTCATATTTACAAAATGTGATACTTTTTAAAAAATTTAAAGGAAGAGGGCAAAAGTGTGATGATGTCTATAGAAAATAATAATTATATAATATTTCAATGGTTTGGATTGTACAGTGTAATATATAATCATGAAGAAGGAAAGTGTATGCCAAAATCTGCATAGAATTATAATTATAAATATTTTCACATTTTAAAACATTTTGTATGATTTGACATTAGGAAGGGAAAATGTATGCTAATATTTTAAAAAATGATCGTCAAATCATATTGTCTAATTTGAAGTTAGGCAATCTATATACTCATATTCACAAAAGACAATAATTATAAAATATTACATGCTAATATCTGCATAAATTAATAATTATTTAATATTTCAACGTTTTCAATATTTTAGATAATTTTATGTAACATGTGATTAAAAGGACATAAAATGTATTATAATAGATGAATAGAGAGTAATAATTACAAAATATTTGCGCAAATTTTTAAAACTATTTGCATTCAACGAAATTCTGTATCATCGGCTCGAAGCATTTCTGTTGCAGAACCCATGCCGCATCTTAAAATTCCAAGAATGTTCTTTTTTACATAAGAAATAATAAATGACATTTCCAAGCGTTAAAATACTTCTTCTTGTTAAATATTTGGGATTTAAAACAAATTAATCTTCCTAAAAATTGTAGTACAACTTATATTTGTTATTTTCCAAAAAGTTTGAGGCTGAGTTTTGTATATGACCGCTTTTGTTATTCCTACGTTAGATGCACCATCTCCTGTATGAGCACCAAATGTATCTCCCAGTACTACTTCAAGAGATTCGACCCTGCTGGGACTTGCGACATCCGTTTCACTAGATGCTTTAAGGAATAATTTTACTAGATTGTTAAAATTAATAATCTGCCAAGCACTGATACCAACACGGTCAATTCTTCCAATGGAGCTTATGTGGTTTTTACATGGTAGACAAGTGACAGATTCATTTGAGGAACAATTTTAGGCCCCCCTTTCATTCTCTAAATGCTATGTAGCATAATATCCCGTGCATCCATTTATAATGCTTAGGCTACTTCCCACCAAAATATAAATAATGTGTGATCCATTGATATTTCAATAAATATATCACAAGTAATTATACTACATTGGATAGAGTGCTATTAGAAAGTTAGAAGAATCCTTTCCTAGGGGTAGATAGTAATTAATCAAATCAGACGTATCATGAATTATACATACAATAAAATATTATTTAATACGTCATTTAATTTCTATGAAATCATGCTGATTTAAAGATTTCCCATTTAATCGATGGTCAAATATAAATGATTCATTAAGCAACAATACTATATTTTAATTTAGGTTGCCTCATTCTTTTTCTAGGGTATCTTTTAGTTTTATGCTGGATAAAATTAGAGAAACAATATGGCTTCAGAGATCTGTGTCTTTTTTTGTAGATTTCATTTGGCATTGTGCATGAGCTTCATGTGCCTCTGTATGCTTGCATGTAAATAGAAGGATGAAACAGATGTGGCCAATATAGGGTAGACAAAAATTCAATACATGGAAAATATGGACACGTTTGGCTACAGGAATAAAAATATGGGAATAGGAATTATTATTCTGGTTTAGTTATTCTGGAATAGAAAATGAGAATAAGTATGTATTCCTATTCTTCATTTGGTTAGATGAAATTGAAATTGGAGTTTGAATAATAGATAAAGAAAGTCAACAGGCCAATTCTCGTGTGCCTTTTCACTCTTGATGGATGTTTCATTCTAGAGACCTTGAGGCTTCTAAGCGATGAATCACAATGAGGACTGAGGATGGAACTTGGATCTTGTCTTTAACAAAAACACGGTCTAGTCTTGCCAATTTGATATCTTGATTGACCTTGTCATTCTTGAAAATTAGGTTCCAATGAGCATCCTCACTTAGCTATTGGAGATGGAGGAAAACTTAACAGAAGAGACATCAACAACTTGCCATGGTATAATTGCTTTGGCTCACCCTTGCTCATATAATTTGCAGCCAACAATAGGGGAAACACCAGAAGAGCATAAGAAGTGTGAGGCATAATTGAAGTTACCGTATAAAGCTCTGAAGTCGTAGGATCACATTGTGAGATTTTTTCACAATTTCATTGTGTACGAGTCCAAGAGTATCTATGAAGGGAAAAAGGAAGAGGATGTTCGAGTTCCTTGTGATTTTCTTCATCGGTCAGGTAATAAGATGCTTCATGTCCCTAAACATTCTTGATGTTTTGGCATATGATCTCAGTATTCAAAATCAATGCCTTGAATCCAATAGTGGTTTTCCCAAGAGTGAAACCTCTGTTCAAAATTGGTCATTTTCCAAATTTCTTTAGCAAACCAATTTCTCTGACTTGGGTGCTCTCGGTGAATCTCCTCATGGACATGAAATTTAAATTTTCATGAAATATGAGTAGATAAATTTAGGAAAGGAATACATATTCCAATTCCACCTATTTAGGTGGAATTACAAATGCTCAATTTTGGGCCAAAATGAGAATACGTATGAACCTATTCTCAATTTTGATTTGGTGCAACCAAAGGAAGGATTAGAAATTTTCATAATTTACATATGCCTAATACCTATTCCAGTCTAATTGCTACTGCCAAATGGGCCCTAGGAGAATACACCATGGAAAATAGGAGCATCTGGTGACAAATAATGTCAAGCTCTTTTTAGTAATTTTGCACGGTTAGTGCTGGCATTTCGGAGTTTGTGTTGGAAAAAAAAACTGCTATGATTTTCTTGTTAGGTTTACATAAATATAACTTGTGATAGACATTTGAGTATAGATCTGTGTACATTGCACAGCCTTCATAGTAGTTTGTGATTTCAATAATTGAAAATTTTGTAGATTTCTTGTGCTGAATTCATTGTTTGTGTATTCATTAAAACAAGACATTCTACTTTATGTTTGGGTATTCATTTAAAAAATATAATTTTTTCAATGGGTTTCAATAGATTTCATTTTTGATTGTTGTAAAAAACTTGTTTTCATGGGGAAAGATGTGAGGTCCCTCCTCACATGTACTTATTAAATATGCATCTCTCTGTTAAAACTGTTGTAGGAGATTAGAATGGATATGAAATAATGTTTAATGGTTTAGATGTCCTAATAAGAAGTGACATCCTAATACATTCGTGTTTTAAATATTCAGTGATTCATGAACAAACTACATTATCTCGACTGTTTAAACATTAAAATTTCACTAACGATGATACAAGGCTTTCTCACCTAATCATAAGGGTGTTGATTTTGATACCTGGATGATTAAGTTTTATGCTTCAGATAGTTCAGTATTCTTTTATTGGTGACGTAATGATGTTTAGGTATATACATGCCTAATGAGGATTATGCTAGTACTTAATCTGAATTAATGAATAAGTTATGTTATTATTGATTATGTGATTTTTGATGATTAAATGTGAATAGAAATGAATTAAACAGTTAATTATATGAGAGATTCATGTAACTATCCAGATAAATTTTGAATATATGTATGTAATTTTCTTGAGCTATTGATATGCGTAATGAGTGTGTAGGGTATTTTAGCTGAGAAAATCTAACGGAGAAACAAAACTGAACCCTATGTACTGTTTGTGGAAACTATGGTTAAATTTGATGAAGGATACAAACCTTGTTGTTTGTATTTTATTTGTATTGTGAATTGAACGAATGTATCATTCTGTAATCAGTAAATGTTAATGTTTTGTAACAATGTTTTTATAGTGTCCCTTGACACTCATGAATTGTATATGCATTCCAGCATGATAGTTAGGGTTAACCGAGTAACCTAAAGATCTAAGTCAGAGTAGCTTAGTGATCTTTTTGCTAATCAAGTTAGTAATCGATATTAATTACCCCTAATCCAGATTAGTGTTTAATCTACATTTTGAAGGTTGTTAGATAGTCCTAAAATTTCCTAGCCTTTAATAGGTCCCTAATTAATCCTAAAGACCTAAAAACATGAAATCTAAGTATCCAAGAGGAATGGGTATGGCTTGGGGGCATTTTCCACCCCCTTAGCCCCTTTTGTTGACTTTTATGGTCACTCAAAAACACCATTTTTGCTTTATTGCGAAAATCGATTGATTTCATCATGGGTTGGATAGCTTGAACTCCACCTTGAGGTTAGCCTTAGGCCTAGTTGTGTTAGAAGCCTCTAGAACTTTTAGGCAAGTGGGGGAGTTATTTCTTTTTAGAGATGGTTGAGTTTGTGATCTTATTTAGAGGCAATTTTGAGGAGGTTTGGAGTGTTCACCCAACCTCTACTTTTAGAGTGAAAATCAGGATTGAAGGAGAAGGAGAAGGAGAAGGAGAAGGAAGGGAATGCTCATCTCAAACTTGTTCTATTGCCATAACCCAAATTTGAAGGTAGGAATACTTCACCTCATTTTGTTCATGTTGTGCTTCATGTTTCAATTTTATTGTTTATGCACATGTTCGTGTGTGTGTTGAGTATGTTGGGAGGGTTTGAAACAGATTAACTTAAATGTCTTTCCTTTGTATTTTTGCTTTGAATTTCAAAGGGATTGTATACGTGTATTGGCATTACTCACCCTCGGATAGGGCAGAAGTGGCCATGTACAGGGAAAGGTCTTTAGTTGGACTCTGACAGTGTAGAGTCTCTTCTCAGGACGAGAAGAGGGAGAGAGGGTAGGGTGTTATGGGCCCCTACTTGTCAACACAAACCACGTATGAGTTTTGGAATGTAAGAATGGAAGAACAGAAGTTCTTGAGTTATAGCCCCGAAAGGGCACCTATTTTGGTGGTGTGCCTGATGTCTCCTGTCGAAAAAATCCACCTTCTCCCTAGTCTAGTTCAATGTCAAACCTGTTGTGTAAACTCGGGATGGGAGTCAATGTCTGATTTGGTCTTCATGTTATGATTGGTTGTCTCCTGGTCAGTTTTCATTCTCTCGACGATCACTGTGATGTATTGGAGAGTTCGTTCTTTTCTATGTTTAAAAAAAAATTAGAGTTATAATTGTCTAAATTATTATTAGAATTATTGAGTTATATTGTTGTTAATATTTTGTTCAAAATAATGTTATAATGTACATATTAACACTATTTTAAGGGTAGTCGTAAATTGTGTTTGTTAGTGGGTCTGGTATTCTTTTATGTTGTTAGTATAATATTTTAAATGTAAATAAAAGTAATAAGGTGTTAGATTTCAAATTAATGTTAGATGAGTAAGTTTTGTTAAAAAAAAATTTTGCTAGTATTATTTTGAAGTAATTTTAATTATTATGTTTTTAAATATTAGTTATTTAGTACATTTTAGTTAGAATGTTCGTATGTTAGATTATATTTAAAAATTTAGTATCATTATTGATTTGAAAAGGTTGTCTAAGATAAATTAGCTGCTGTATTTAACCCATTTTCAAATATATTTAGATTTATTATTTTAAGTGGTTATATCGTTCTTAAATCAAAGGTTAGTGTTATTGTATCTTAAAATGTTTTAGATTAGTAAAGGTTGTAAAATTAAGTTAGATTATTAGATTAAATTTTAAGTGTTGAATATATATCTAGATAGTTGTTTATTATTGCGAGTTTACGATAATTTGGTTTAATTGTGTTTAATTATAATATATTACCTTAAAATCAAAGCAATAATGAAAAAAAAGATGAAATCAATTTAATAACGAATGCTTAGATTTAACGACCTTTTCACACTCATCGATGATAAACTTGAATGGAAATGACAGGTCATCGTTAGGAGATCCCATATCTGTTTCTCATTTTACCTATACTTTAACGAGTGCATCTAAACTTTTCAAGCTTTGTGGTGTTATTGATCTAAAAATAAAATAAAATTTGTTGGTGTGTTTTTGCCCCAATTCTTTGGCATGACAGAATAGCTCAATCAAATTGAAAATTTTAAGAAGTCATTTTGATTTAGAAATTTCAGTTCTCATGAAGTTGTAAATTTCAATAAAATGGTAGGATAAAATCTATCACACACGCTCCTGAAATTATCTCTATCAAAATATTTATATTATTTCACAATGTATAACAACAACAACGATCAATTGAATCTTCAGTTTGAAAGCCTTCGATTCCACCATTTTACTTCGCGCGATTTAATTGAAGTTGAAATCTGATAGTTATTTTTTTTCTTAATAGTTCCTTCAACTTCTTGGCTCCACCATTTTTCTTTACATATTTAGTTAAAACTGGAGTGTGAAGATCATTTATGTTTGTAAGCTCTTATTAATATTCCTTACTACTACCTTTTCCCTCCCTTTTCATGAACATTTTTGGGTTGCCCAGAAAATAGAATTCTCAAAAATTTGAGAAATGTTACAAAGATTAGAAAGAGTGCACAAGTTTTAACTATTAAACCCTCTACTCCATCAATGCAATTGATAAAAATAAAACTAGGTTTCATTATTTAACAAACTTCATCACCGCCATGAATTTTCATTTAAATTATTATTTCAACTCTACATTAGCTCCCCCTATTGTAATAAATGTAATAATCCATTATTAGCTACTTCTCAACCATTAGAACTGAAAGTTGCAAATTTATTGGACTACTATACAAGATGAAGACCTGCATTTTATCACAGTGTAATAGATGTATCTCTATTTTCTTGCCCTATAATAGAGAATTTTACAAAATTAAAGAAGTTAATAACCTTTGGACTTTCTTCATCACTACACAAATTGACATCTTGTATCAAGAAAATAAATAATTTTTTGAATATAAAAAGCAGCAAGAGGGCGCTGACCCATCATACAAACAAAAAACATTAGAAAATGTTAGAAATAAAAGAACCTAGTGCCAAACAACGAGAAAAAAAAACCTCAACTAAAGTCCACCTCTGTAAAAAACAAAGGTTCAAATGCGGAAAACCCACCAACCTATGGAATGGATAGATCCATCACTGCTAACTGCTAACCCATCAAAGAGTCCCAGATCTGACAAACCCAGAAGCAAGGCACCCCTGGTAGAACCATGAAAAAGAAAAAAATATGACTTCCCACATGAAAAAACAAAGAGGGCATCATCAAGGAAGATTCCCCATTGACCCAATAGGACACCAATAAGACCAGAGATCCTCCCTCCATCGAGAAACACCTCTGAGAAGCGAGCATCCCGTGGGTCAAAAAATCCCCCGAAATAAAGAAGCATGGTCCATTACTCTGCAAAAACCACTGCCATACCATGGAAGAACCAATGAGACACATGTTTGAGAAGCACCCTCCATTCGTCTGGTGTGGCATCATCAGAGCCCTCTCTCCCTCCATCGTTGGCCCACTCACTGTAAGAAAATGCAGCTTGCCTCGCAGTCATCCCCGCTCCAAGATAATAGTATTAAGGAAAGAAATAAGTTAATTGAAAAAAAAAACATTTGAATTCTAAGTTGTGTTTCGAATGGGGTAACTCGTGACAATTGCTTCTTATTAGCATACAATATAGACCCCTATTGTAAGAGATACTATTCCATTCCTTGTTAATGCATCCAGTATCTAGCAGAGAGATTTATACATTTTGTTATACCATAGCAATACGAAATCATACATCTTCATCTCCATCTTTTCATGAAACAAAGACGCAAATTATGTATCAATCAAGGGAACGGAGCCGCAAGATCTAGAATTGTAGAACATTAAAGTTCGTATCATGACATGTTTCATTTGTGAGGATGTTAGTTTACCATCATAGAAATTCTCACACTCATACCTTTGGATAGCTGATTATAGCTCATTAAGCTTTTGGAGATAACTACCAAGTAATATTGAATTGATCTAACCGTTAAAGTTTTCAAATGAATGTACATGTGATATATAAACGTGTACATCTATTACATTCGATTTGGAAATGTAGCTTGTGCTCTCTATGAGATATCTCTTTGTATAGGTTCGCGTGTTCTATATAATGCTTTTCTTCGTCCCAACTGCACTTCTTATGGGCCGAAGCATGATTTGTTGGGTACATGCCTTCAAATTCACAAAGTAGACTCTGTCTCCTTCAGGTTTCTCAAATATGATTGGCCAGATCTTACTATCTCCTATACATGACTTGGATTCCGTACTTAGATAATTTGATATTACACATTCTAGTAACACCTTAGATAGTGCCTCCACACATTCTAAGAATCTAGTTTTGCATGAGCTTTATTATAGAGCTTAAGCATGCATTCGATTGAGTAACACAATAGGTGTAAAGTCCAATATAGTTAATTCTAATTTTTAAGGAATCCTATACTAGAAATATAGTGAATGCATAAAACATATTATAAAAGAAATATTTAATTGTCAAATTTATAAGCTATATCAGAATTGAGTAAAATTCATTTGTAAATATTTATTCATTGTTTTATTATTTTAATAACATAACGAACAGAAGGCAGTTATTTGTATTATAGATATACTAACCTCGTTATTTAGAACTATTCAAAATAAGTCTAGAACCAATTTTCTTTGTTGAAACGTGTCCCATAAATAGTGCGAGAACGCGATAATGATATTGAGTACTTTTATTTGACTACAATTTTTTTTAATAAAGAAAATACACCGGCACGGAGATTAGAGCCACACTCTAGTACATTTATTCCAAGGAATGGAAAAGAAAAAGGGTGAATAATAAAGAGGGTCTCCCCACGCCTTGTTCTAGTGTTCTTTTATTTATTGAATAGATTGGATGATGCAACAAATTTAGAGGCAATTTTGAGGAGGTTTGGAGTGTTCACCCAACCTCTACTTTTAGAGTGAAAATCAGGATTGAAGGAGAAGGAGAAGGAGAAGGAGAAGGAAGGGAATGCTCATCTCAAACTTGTTCTATTGCCATAACCCAAATTTGAAGGTAGGAATACTTCACCTCATTTTGTTCATGTTGTGCTTCATGTTTCAATTTTATTGTTTATGCACATGTTCGTGTGTGTGTTGAGTATGTTGGGAGGGTTTGAAACAGATTAACTTAAATGTCTTTCCTTTGTATTTTTGCTTTGAATTTCAAAGGGATTGTATAGGTGTATTGGCATTACTCACCCTCGGATAGGGCAGAAGTGGCCATGTACAAGGAAAGGTCTTTAGTTGGACTCTGACAGTGTAGAGTCTCTTCTCAGGACGAGAAGAGGGAGAGAGGGTAGGGTGTTATGGGCCCCTACTTGTCAACACAAACCACGTATGAGTTTTGGAATGTAAGAATGGAAGAACAGAAGTTCTTGAGTTATAGCCCCGAAAGGGCACCTATTTTGGTGGTGTGCCTAATGTCTCCTGTCGAAAAAATCCACCTTCTCCCTAGTCTAGTTCAATGTCAAACCTGTTGTGTAAACTCGGGATGGGAGTGAATGTCTGATTTGGTCTTCATGTTATGATTGGTTGTCTCCTGGTCAGTTATCATTCTCTCGACGATCACTGTGATGTATTGGAGAGTTCGTTCTTTTCCATGTTTAAAAAAAATTAGAGTTATAATTGTCTAAATTATTATTAGAATTATTGAGTTATATTGTTGTTAATATTTTGTTCAAAATAATGTTATAACGTACATATTAACACTATTTTAAGGGTAGTCGTAAATTGTGTTTGTTAGTGGGTCTGGTATTCTTTTATGTTGTTAGTATAATATTTTAAATGTAAATAAAAGTAATAAGGTGTTAGACTTCAAATTAATGTTAGATGAGTAAGTTTTGTTAAAAAAAAATATTGCTAGTATTATTTTGAAGTAATTTTAATTATTATGTTTTTAAATATTAGTTATTTAGTACATTTTAGTTAGAATGTTCTTATGTTAGATTATATTTAAAAAGTTAGTATCATTATTGATTTGAAAAGGTTGTCTAAGATAAATTAGAGCTGTTGTATTTAACCCATTTTCAAATATATTTAGATTTATTATTTTAAGTGGTTATATCGTTCTTAAATCAAAGGTTAGTGTTATTGTATCTTAAAATGTTTTAGATTAGTAAAGGTTGTAAAATTAAGTTAGATTATTAGATTAAATTTGAAGTGTTGAATATATATCTAGATAGTTGTTTATTATTGCGAGTTTACGATAATTTGGTTTAATTGTGTTTAATTATAATATATTACCTTAAAATCAAAGCAATAACGAAAAAAAAAGTCGAAATCAATTTAATAACGAATGTTTAGATTTAACGACCTTTTCACTCTCATCGATGATAAACTTGAATGGAAATGACAGGTCATCGTTAGGAGATCCCATATCTGTTTCTCATTTTACCTATACTTTAACGTGTGCATCTAAACTTTTCAAGCTTACTGGTGTTATTGATCTAAAAATAAAATAAAATTTGTTGGTGCATTTTTGCCCCAATTCTTTGGCGTGACAGAATAGCTCAATCAAATTGAAAATTTTAAAAAGTCATTTTGATTTAGAAATTTTGGTTCTCATGAAGTTGTAAATTTCAATAAAATGGTAGGATAAAATCTATCACACACGCTCCTGAAATTATCTCTATCAAAATATTTATATTATTTCACAATGTATAACAACAACAACGATCAATTGAATCTTCAGTTTGAAAGCCTTCGATTCCACCATTTTACTTCGCGCGATTTAATTGAAGTTGAAATCTGATAGTTATTTTTTTTCTCAATAGTTCCTTCAACTTCTTGGCTCCACCATTTTCTTTACATATTTAGTTAAAACTGGAGTGTGAAGATCATTTATGTTTGTAAGCTCTTATTAATATTCCTTACTACTACCTTTTCCCTCCCTTTTCATGAACATTTTTGGGTTGCCCAGAAAATAGAATTCTCAAAAATTTGAGAAATGTTACAAAGATTAGAAAGAGTGCACAATTTTTAACTATTAAACCCTCTACTCCATCAATGCGATTGATAAAAATAAAACCAGGTTTCATTATTTAACAAACTTCATCACCGCCATGAATTTTCATTTAAATTATTATTTCAACTCTACATTAGCTCCCCCTATTGTAATAAATGTAATAATCCATTATTAGCTACTTCTCAACCATTAGAACTGAAAGTTGCAAATTTATTGGACTGCTATACAAGATGAAGACCTGCATTTTATCACAGTGTAATAGATGTATCTCTATTTTCTTGCCCTATAATAGAGAATTTTACAAAATTAAAGAAGTTAATAACCTTTGGACTTTCTTCATCTCTACACAAATTGACATCTTGTATCAAGAAAATAAATAAGTTTTTGAATATAAGAAGCAGCAAGAGGGCGCTGACCCATCATACAAACAAAAAACACTAGACAATGTTAGAAATAAAAGAACCTAGTGCCAAACAACGAGAAAAAAAGAACCTCAACTAAAGTCCACCTCTGTAAAAAACAAAGGTTCAAATGCGGAAAACCCACCAACCTATGGAATGGATAGATCCATCACTGCTAACTGCTAACCCATCAAAGAGTCCCAGATCTGACAAACCCAGAAGCAAGGCACCCCTGGTAGAACCATGAAAAAGAAAAAAATATGACTTCCCACATGAAAAAACAAAGAGGGCATCATCAAGGAAGATTCCCCACTGACCCAACAGGACACCAATAAGACCAGAGATCCTCCCTCCATCGAGAAACACCTATGAGAAGCGAGCATCCCATGGGTCAAAAAATCCCCCGAAATAAAGAAGCATGGTCCATTACTCTACAAAAACCACTGCCATACCATGGAAGAACCAATGAGACACATGTTTGAGAAGCACCCTCCATTCGTCTGGTGTGGCATCATCAAATCCCTCTCTCCCTCCATCGTTGGCCCACTCACTGTAAGAAAATGCAGCTTGCCCCGCAGTCATCCCCGCTCCAAGATAATAGTATTAAGGAAAGAAATAAGTTAACTGAAAAAAAAACATTTGAATTCTAAGTTGTGTTTCGAATGGGGTAACTCGTGACAATTGCTTCTTATTAGCATACAATATAGACCCCTATTGTAAGAGATACTATTCCATTCCTTGTTAATGCATCTAGTGTCTAGCAGAGAGATTTATACATTTTGTTATACCATCATAGAAATTCTCACACTCATACCTTTGGATAGCTGATTATAGCTCATTAAGCTTTGCAAGCTTTTGGAGATAACTACCAAGTAATATTGAATTGATCGAACCGTTAAAGTTTTCAAATGAATGTACATGTGATATATAAACGTGTACATCTATTACATTCGATTTGGAAATGTAGCTTGTGCTCTCTATGAGATATCTCTTTGTATAGGTTCGCGTGTTCTATATAATGCTTTTCTTCGTCCCAACTGCACTTCTTATGGGCCGAAGCATGATTTTTTGGGTACATGCCTTCAAATTCACAAAGTAGACTCTGTCTCCTTCAGGTTTCTCAAATATGATTGGCCAGATCTTACTATCTCCTATACATGACTTGGATTCCGCACTTAGATAATTTGATATTACACATTCTAGTAACACCTTAGATAGTGCCTCCACACATTCTAAGAATCTAGTTTTGCATGAGCTTTATTATAGAGCTTAAGCATGCATTCGATTGAGTAACACAATAGATGTAAAGTCCAATATAGTTAATTCTAATTTTTAAGGAACCCTATACTAGAAATATAGTGAATGCATAAAACATATTATAAAAGAAATATTTAATTGTCAAATTTATAAGCTATATCAGAATTGAGTAAAATTCATTTGTAAATATTTATTCATTGTTTTATTATTTTAATAACATAACGAACAGAAGGCAGTTATTTGTATTATAGATATACTAACCTCGTTATTTAGAACTATTCAAAATAAGTCTAGAACCAATTTTCTTTGTTGAAACGTGTCCCATAAATAGTGCGAGAACGCGATAATGATATTGAGTACTTTTATTTGACTACAATTTTTTTTAATAAAGAAAATACACCGGCACGGAGATTAGAGCCACACTCTGGTACATTTATTCCAAGGAATGGAAAAGAAAAAGAAAAAGGGTGAATAATAAAGAGGGTCTCCCCACGCCTTGTTCTAGTGTTCTTTTATTTATTGAATAGATTGGATGATGCAACGAATTGAGTTGAGCATTGAGCATTGGAATGCTATGCGAATTGCTTCTGAATGTAATCCACGAGCTGTTGGGTGATGCGGAAGGCCTTGCTGAGCACGGAATCGGGGAGAGGGGGATTCGCGCCAAAGAGAGAATTGGCGATTGTCTGCACTCCCGGGAGCTGGCTGCTCAAAGCAGCGATGGCCACCGCATTCTCCTTCCCCACATTCTGCTGGAAATGCACGAGCGCCTTGGGGAAGACGAACACGTCTCCCTTTTCCAACGTCTTGCTGAAGAAGGTGTTGTTGGTGTCGATAAACCCTACAAAGAGCTCGCCTTCCGCTAGAAAGAGAACCTCGGTGGCTCTGGGGTGGGTGTGAGGAGGATTAATTCCACCCACTGCGTAGTCGATGCGGACCAGAGATATTCCCAACGTGTTCAGCCCCGGTATCTGCATTACGTTGGCAGGGGTCACGTTGGAGCTAACTGCATTGTCGGTGTTCCCCGCCTGCGCCAGCCCCCTGAAGAAGAAGTCCTCTGCCGATGCATCCTTGGCCACTTTGCAAACGAATCCGTTCACCTTAACTGATCAATATAATTTGTTACTGTTTGCGGTAGTTATAATCACACCAATCATTAATAATCACATAAACGATTAATATTGCTGCACTCACCTTCGCTGTCCAGGACTGCGACGCAGAAATCTTGCAAGGGATCGGCATCCGCCGCCATCACATCTTCACTGTAACAACACATCAACAGGAAGAGTCCCAACGACAATTGCAAGCAAATCATCATTCCCTTCGCCATTTTATGCTGGAGAGTCTCAAACAGAAGAGCTCAGGATATGGATGTGTGATTGAATATTTGTGTATATTACAAGACCATTACATGTCTATTATATAGGGGAAACATGCGAGGACTAATCCTTTCCCACGTAATTGTTTAATTGTAATATACTTCCAATATCATGCAATTGTTGACCTGTTATTTACGGACTGATTCATGCTGATGGAGTAATTGCTCATTACAATTGAGGGGACCAATTCATTTTTGACGTAGTCGTTAGTTATAATATATTTGGTTAGTAGGTGGTCTTTTCGTTTGCTCGAACTGATTCGGTAGATTTGTTCCGACTGATTCGGTAGATTTGTTCTTCCCATTCCTCTCTCTTTGTGCAGGAAAGTATATTCATCAACACGGAAATGTTTTCTGCGTATCCACAAAACAGATTCAAATGCTTTAGACTTGGTCGAGTGAGTACATAAGGGCCCGTTCGGTGAGTGGAATAGGAATAAGTATTGTAGTCTGGAATAAAAAGTATTCCTATTCTCTGTTTGGTTCAGCCAATACTTGATGGGAATTCGCGGACCCAAAAATTTATATTTTCTAAAATTAAAAAAAATGGAATAGGAATAAGTATTCCAATAACACCTATTTTGGTGGAATTGCAAAACCCCATTTTTGGGCCAAAAATGGAATACGTATTCCATTTTTACCTCGTATTCCAATCCCGTTTTGGTGCATCCAAACAAGGAATTCAAATTTTTTGGAATACGTATTCCTATTCCTCTCACCAAACGGGCCCTAAGTGTTAGAAAAGTTCTAGCCCTTCCCTTATTTGTGTAGGAACCCACCAACTCTGTAGCCTTGTTCACATTTTTCTCAGCCTGCTTTACATCGTACGATCACGCGCACCGAAGTTTTCGAAATATTAACCAACAGAAGGGCCCGGCTCTATGATATTGTTTTATTAAGTTTGTGATGATGAAATTTTCTTTCTTGTTATGGATTTTTCTATCCATATTTAGTTTTAGGTGATTCATTAGGGGAAGCCACCCCTTAATTTAGAGATTCAATCTCACCACAGGTTCACCCAAAACTTGAGAGTGTTTCCATGTTCCAAAAGGATAGCTTGACACCATATGTATCTCTCTATAGGTGCAATCTACAATAGGTTATTTCACCATTAGTTTATAGAGGCAAAATTTTTCTTGTGAACGAAATTGTTTATCTAGTTATATACAACATGTAATTAAATCAAATGACATAAAACAATTTTTTATCACAATCTATCTTGAGTGATATAAGTGACACATTCATTGTAGTGTGATAAAGGAATTAGATAAATAAATTCATAAAGGATAGAAATTAAAAATAATTCATTTTACATTCTCAAGGATCATTAAAACTAATAATTGTACAGAATTTAAAGGAATGAATAGGTGCACGTGTTTAGAAATTTTATAATGTTTATGAGACATGACCTCAAAATATGTTTAAAAATAAAGTAAAATAAGATAACTATATTATATTTAGATAGATTAGTCTTCCCTATCTATGTGACAACATAGTTGTAATTTATCTATGAAATAAACTAAGATGAGCTTGAGCTCTATTCACGTGCTGAACATAGATTGTTTGAGCATGACATCTTTGAATCCTAAGATTTTTAGTTGCAACTAATCCATACTTAAGTCACTGAATTGGCCTATCCGATTTGTCATTATCAAATATTACAAGTTAAACTTTTACGAAAGAATATTGTGAAATTTAATGACGCGAAAGAACATGGGTATTTGAAGGATCATGGTATGTCAAACTAGGTTCTTAAGTGGCAATGAAAATTCAGAAAATTAGTGTCAGGAAAGTTGACAAGTTTTTTTGGAATAAGTTATCATGTTATGCTAAAAATATGTATGAAAAGTGTTAGAATATTTATAATAACTGAGGGTGTGGGGTGAATTAGTTACCCAAGGTCGAGATGTACCAATTGAAAAATCAAACACTTAAACAACTCCAGATCTTATCATTTTATTGCTCGGTCTCCACTATAAATTTCTATTAACATTAGCTAGCAGTTCACTGTTCTAAAATAGTAGGCTTACAGAATGTAAACATTAGTCGATAAAATGCCACAATAAGATTCACACAAGTTTGTCACTAGGTTCGAACATGCAAGCCCAATTTAGGAAAAACCACCAACAACATTTCACTAAGTTTCACTCTTCTTAAGCGGGCCCTGTTAGGAGCCAACCCTGTAAAAGTTTTCAATACAAACTATTAAATGTGACCTTTTTATTTGAAGGATTGAGTCACCCTATTAGAAGTGGCCTTGTTAAAAGAATTCAGAACATCCCATTAGAACGACAACTTATTAGAGGAATTACATAGACTGTTAGGTCACTATGACTGTTCGGTCAACCTTGATTAAAGGATTTCAAATACTGTTTACAATGGTTAGAAAGTAATAACCGGTTTGATCATTTAAGTATAACTCACTTTGCATGTACACATCTCAGTTCAGTTCTCATGTACCGATTCATTGTGTGGCCTCCATTGTCATCCCAGCTTTGATTTGCTTGGCAACCATTCAAGCAATCAGCCTTCACTTCCTCTCAACTCAATTCAACCTTCTGCTTAGATTCGCTAGTCAATAATGTCAACAATAACGCCAAATCTATGGAACTTGTTTACAAGCATACAGTCTCTCTGCTCATATAGAAATTTTACCCATGTACTTCTTTAAATAGGAAATCATGATCCTTTTCCTTTTAATCAACACTGTAGATCTTAGGATTTAGGATTCAATCCATCAAATAAATTATATATGATCACCATTTTGTTTATCTCTTCTTTTGTAGAAACTTCTCTTGGAATCCATCTCTTAGGTCATTTACCTAATCCTCTCCTAGAATTAAATGATCAAACTCATTGATTCTTATCTCAACACGCTTTCCATATCCCAAGAAATCAACTTGGCCGGTTAGAAATTATGATTTGTCGCAAACAGTTAAGATGTTGTTCATTGGGGAACACTGTGTTTTGACACTCAGTCATCATTGGGTTACTCGATTGCTATTAAATTTCTAACTTGACATATACACTATCACTCGGTCGACACTGATGCTCGATCAATACTGATTTTACTCGACACTTACTGTAGCCCAGTTGGCACTAGCATCACTTGTCATGTACGTCAAATTTTTTTAGTCTTCTACTATGTTACTCTGTCAAGCCTATACATTTGATCTATCTTTTCTCACACTTTCAAGACTTGATCATTATTGGCTTCTCCTCTTGTAACATGATTTGAACAATCAATACATCTTGTCAAATTCCAACTAATCAAGTGCCAATTTTTAGTTTCCTCATCAAAACTCAACCTATCCTCTAGATGCTTATGTTATGAATAACTTCTCAAATCCTCTTAATCAATCAAATAGATATGGCAGTTAGATCAGATAACACTATCTCACCAATAGGTTTGACATCAATGACAACAAAACAATTGTTTCAATTGTAGTTTCCAACAAGAAATTGTACAAAATTAAACCTAGTTTGTAATATGAAAAACATTGGATAGAATGATTTCTATATGATGAAACCTTTAAATTTGAATACATTAGTACAATTTTTCTTTATAAGAAGATAAGAAACAGGTGAATTTCTAACCATCTTAAACAAAGTCAAATGATAATATTGTTTTTTACAAGATCCTAGATCTAAGTAATACAATTATGTTTGGATATAGCACATATTTGTTTATAATTTATTTCTAAGAAATTAGATAATTACTGTTAGTGTAGTTTTTTATTTTTCCTATTTTGCTAGGTTTTTCCTACACTTTTAATAATCTCGCTTAGTTTAATAAAGCATGTCTTATTAGGTGAATGGTTGTGAGGTGTCACCTTCCTACATGTGAGCATCCATTAGCTATCTTGGGAAGATACTTTGCTATCTTTAGTCTGATAGATGGTTGCTCCTCATTGGTTGGTGTTGCCACCTCCTCGCTCTTCCTAGCCTATATAAGCATGCTACCTAGCTTGTATTTGTATCTCTTGTTTTTGCACCCTCTTAATGCTATTTTGCTTCGAGCATTTGCATTACTCTCTTGTAGAATAACTCTATGATGCCATTTTAATTTTGTATCATTTGCATTCATAGTTTAGATATTTACTCTTTGCACTAGTTTTCTGGGTTATTAATCTTATCAAATTCTAACATGGTATCAGAGCTTTTCTATATGCAAGAGTAGATTTTAGTTTCCTTATTTGAGAGATTCGAGAGGGGATAATAAAATTTATTGTAGTATTTTGAAAAATGAAGTATGCTCTTCTCTTGCATCTTTGGATGATCCTAAGAATCAGAAAAGTTTTGACAAAAATAGTTTTTCTCTGGGGTTTCAATCTCAAATCTGACAACCAACTTGCATATTTGAAGTTTTCAATCAGTATTGCAGGTTCCAGCATATCATTGATGGACTTAGGAAGCTGATCCATTATTTGCATATCATATTTTGGTTGCTGGGGTCATTTTTTAATTTTTGGAGCCATTTTTTACTGTTAAAGGCATCCAATTTACAATACAACAACATCTTCTGTACATCAAAAAGGAAAATGCTTTCTGAGTTTTGTTCGCAACCCCGAAAAACCATCTAGGTATCTTTTAGATTTTACATGCAAGCTGTATATTTTGCAGGATCTAGTGTGGAAAGCTACAGCAATACCCCTCTCCGTTGACAGTCGCAGATTTGAATGCAGTTTTCAAATGTCTCATTCTTTCTCATATGGACTCCGATTTTGATGATTCTTGTTATGAACTTGGCTATTTTTTTGTGCTCTATCCACTAGTGGAGTTTTTTTTTTAAATTTTCATGCATGAATTCTTCAAAAATTGCAGATTCTCAGCCGTGACTATGCACAGTTCTTGTTTTGGAAACTTTGGAGGATCATAACTTTCTCATACGACCTCGTATCGAGGTGATTCTTTTTTTGAAAGTGCATAATTTTTTGAGTAGATCACATTGGTGCTATTTGTTTCTTTGATTATTGTGCCCAAGTTTCACTTTTAGCATATGCTCTTCATGAGGGTTTGTAATGCATTGAAATGAAGACCACTAAGCATTTCTTTCTAGTGGTAGTTGTAAACGCACTAAAATAAAGTGCCAAATCATATTTCTTTGGGGGGGGTGTTCTTTGATTGAGTAAAGAGGGGGGGCATTGTCGTGGCTGGGTTCTCTTCTTTCTAGCATTTCTTCTCTACATTTCTTCATCATGGATCAAACAAATATGCCCATCCTAACTCCATACAATTACTTTGAGTGGAAAACACGCATGAAAATTCACTTAAGGAAAGTTGGATTAAATAGGATAACTATGGAACTTGAAACTGAACCTGCTAAAGATGAAGATAAGCCTAAGTGGTTTAACAAATGTGATGAGGCATTTGGAACATTGTGTCTGTTTGTTTCTCCTGACTTGCTATTTCACATTGAGTCTTTGGATACACCAAATGAAGTATGGACAAAGCTAGAAACACTACTTGGCACACAAGATTCAATGAGGGGTCATATGTTGGAAAATGAATTAATTAGTTTGAGTCCAGGCAATTTCAACACAATCCAAGATTTCTTCACCAAATTGAAATCACTAAGGCTGCAGTTAAAACAATGTGGAATTGAAAAGAAAGATGAACAACTGATTCTTAGTATTCTCTCTAAGCTAAGTTCACAATATTCTGTGTTTGTCTCTACCTTCTATGCTACTAAGGGTGCACTTGGTACTCAATTCACCATGCCATCTTTAGATGATTTTGCTGTCAATCGCACTCGAGAATAGGACAAGCTAATCCAGATGGGCATTCTTAAGTCCTCTAAGTCACATGCCTTGGCTGCCAACCAAGGCACAAAAGAACAACAAGGACAAAGTAGTAACAATAATAGTAAGGACAAGAAACAAAAGAAGAGCGAGGAGAAGAAGGATCAGATGTTAGTTTCTTCAAAAGAAACTATTGATACACCATCTTCCAAGGGTGATAATCCTAAGAAAGAAAAGGTCAAATGTGCCTATTGTAAAAGACCTGGTCATGATGAACATAAATGTTTGCAGAAACAACTTGATCACTTAACATACATTCTTGAGAAGAATAATATCAGTGTTCCTAAGTCTATCAAACAAAGTTCTAATGAAGGGTCTAACAAGGAAAAAGAAAATAGCAAGGGGAAAGGAAAGGGCAAGGCCCTTTTTGCAGTTGCTTCTTCACCATCCACTTGGGTTCTTGATTCGGGTGCTTCACACCACATGGCTTCATCTAAGGAAGAACTTGCATCCTTGGAGCTGTGTACTTTGCCTTCTATTTTGATGGGTGATAACACTCTTGTTGAGGTGTGTGGGAGAGGATCTATTGATGCGGGGGATGGCACATTCCATGATGTTCCTTGTGTACCCTCATTGTCAACTAATCTCCTATCGGTACACCAGATCACTCATACAGGTTTAGGAAAGCAGGTTGAGTTCACTCCTGATTCAGTGGAGATATGTGAGTTGCACAATGATTCTACAGTTGTAGTTGGGAGAGCAGATCATCAGTCATGACTCTATATGTTTTCTCACTTTGTTCCTGATCCTCCTTTGATTGTTTCACTCACTCACTCTAATGATGTGAGCAGATTATGGCATGAGCGGTTTGGCCATCTTAACTTCCACTACTTGCATTAGCTTAACCAGAAGAGCATGGTCACAGGGTTGCCTTCTACTTTGACATTGGAGTCACTTGGAATACATGATAGATCTTCTAATGGGTCAGATTCACTTGAGCAGTCTTCTACGTGCACTTCTGATGTAGAGAGTGATTCAGAGGACTCACCTCCTTCCTCTCCTAGTCATCATTTACAGGTTGATGATTCTCCTCTAGATTCTCCATCTTATGGTCCACTTTGGGCTAGATAGACCTTGCAGTTTGTAGGTGATTGGGTTTGGGATCCATCAGACACCAAGCAGACTCATTCACAATTCCAGGATGCTCTACATATCTTCATTGCTACTGTCTCAAATCCACAGTCCTTTCATGAGGCTTCTGGTATTTTTGAATGGGATACAGCTATGCAGGAAGAGTATAGTTCCTTGATGAGGAACCACACTTGGGATCTTGTCCCTTTTCCTAAGGGAAGAAAACTTGTTCGATGTAAGTGGATCTACTGGACAAAATTTGCAAGCTTTGCTGGAGGTGTGGGAAGCTTCATCTTTTGGGGGGGCCTCTTCCTCTCACTTGGAGTCCTAATTTTCTTTGGGGAGTCTCTTTTCTCTCTCTTTTGGGGGAATTTTATGTACATGGGTACCTCATCAGGTTTGACTTGCCGGGACCCATTTCTATATCTACCTAAGCTTTGCTTATGGGGGAGTGTTAGTGTAGTTTTTTATTTTTCCTATTTTGCTAGGTTTTTCCTACACTTTTAATAATCTCGCTTAGGTTAATAAAGCATGTCTTATTAGGTGAATGGTTGTGAGGTGTCAACTTCCTACATGTGAGCATCCATTAGCTATCTTGGGAAGATACTTTGCTATCTTTAGTCTGATAGATGGTTTCTCCTCATTGGTTGGTGTTGCCACCTCCTCCCTCTTCCTAGCCTATATAAGCATGCTACCTGGCTTGTATTTGTATCTCTTGTTTTTACACCCTCTTAATGCTATTTTGCTTCCAGCATTTGCATTACTCTCTTGAAGACTAACTCTATGATGCTATTTTGATTTTGTATCATTTGCAGTCATAGTTTAGATATTTACTCTTTGCACTAGTTTTTTTGGTTATTAATCTTATCAGATTCTAACAATTAAAAATTTTCTATTAATTTTTTTTTTGTAGAATATTAAATCTCATATTTGACCACCTTAAGTTATTATTGAATTCATCAAATTGAAAATATTTTTTTTGTTATAGTAGGAGAAGCATAAAATGTGATGTAATAATAAATATTTAAAAAATGCGATATTATTTTTAAAAAATAGTTTTTTTTTTTCAATGAAGACTTATATTTTATATCGTCACTTTTTGGCATACCATGATCTCCTACATATCGACACAGTAAAAATAAAAATGTACACTATCTCCAAGGCAATTAGTTCTAAAATGAAGTATTGTGAAAACGATAAAATAGTGATAAGGAGAACATGACTTGGGAAATATATGAGGCAAATATCCATATTACAATTTCTCAATGAGTAAAAGTAGCTTGAAATATATTAATGTGAATGAAACAATAAACCTTACAAATCGAGGAGAATATTGAAGCTATGATGCGAAGGGGGAAATGATGGAACATAGAAGGACTATTTCTTACCAAGGTATATTTAGATCATAAAAAAATTATACAATAAGTTATAATTTGTATAGGAGGGTTCTAGAAAGGGAAGGGCTTGACATGCACCAGATGAATGAGTTTCTACAACCTCATTGTAATGCAAACTTATAATTTTCCAAGTCTAGAAGTCATTTGATATAATTCATTAAAAATAAAATAAAGGCAAACTAGAAAGAATCATAAAACATATACATGGTTGATGAGTGAAAAAGAATGAAATATTAAATAGACAAGGGTATGTGCATGTAGGTATACGGTAATCGTATTTTTATATGGAGCTAAATTAGACTCAAAGGGTAATTTTTTTCCAACTTTTGTTAGTATAGTTTCCCCTTGAATTATTCTACTAGCATTTGGGGGAAATGCCCCTTTCCTAGTGTATGATAAAAATCCTTCTCATGCCCCTTTTCTAGGTATACAACGAGGTCAAGGGGTAACGGCCTTGTGGGGGTTTTTAGGGGCACCACCACTACAACTTCATCTGAATTTTGTTATTATATTTTCTCTATTGGTTTTTATATTTATGATACAAATTTTGTAACCCACATAAATATTTTAAAAATATATTAAACTTAGGATTTAAAAATAATGATTTTGTATAATATTTCAACGGTATTGAGCTCTAAGGGATTGTAGATTATAATTGTTACATTCAGTAGATAATAATATTGGACTCTATTTGGTGGGAGTAGCCTTAGATTGGATGAAACATGATCCATTTTTGTGTCTTCTTGTTGGGCTTAATTTTCTAGTTGAGGTCAGACGAGGGTTAAATAATTTCTTGAAATTTTATTATTTCAACTAGTTTAATAGATATTATGGTGGCATGAATGGCCCTTCAATCTTTAATTTTAATCAACAGAGTTTCATTATTTCATCTTTGTTGGAATTTTGGATTCTTAGAATTATAATTCTCGATTCAAGGTATTTTCTATTTTATTTATACATACATGTGTACTCTTACTCATTCTATTTTTTTAGGGGCACCCTTATAATAATTATACAAGTTTAGATCGATTTGTTTGAGTAAAAAATATGCTAGTGTCTCAATTTGACAAATTCCCAATAATTAATTCAGAAATAGATAATGCGTTGGTTAATACTTGGATAAACCTTTTTATTTTATCCTATAGCATATGCATTTTTGAATATTTTCAAGGTTTCTATGATACAATATGACTCTTAGGCTAGTTTTACTAATACTCCTTACATTATTTAATTTAAGTTTTACTTTGATTGAGTGTATAATGTGGAACTCTCTAGGCATTGCTTACTGTAAATGCTTCTATTTAGTACCTAAAATAAATATAGTCCTTGGTATCATTAGATATAGAGAGTAGACATTGATATTATTATGTTATTATATTCTTTAAAGAAAAAGGTTTCTTTACCTTTTGGGAAATCCTCTATTTATTGGTATCTTCCTTCACAAACTTGGGTCATGCAAAGAATAAATAATTATTTATGTGAATCCATGAAACCAAATACCTTCTCATGGCTTTCTTACTATGGGATAAAACTCTGTTATGGGTTGGTAAATTGTTTTGAAGTTATCATTTTAGTCTAGGACATCATCCCTATTCCAACCACGTGGGCGCCAACTAATAGTGAAATTATATGGGAAGTATGCCCTAAGAGGGTCGTGTACATTCTTTTGTAACTGTTAAGAATATTATTATAAATATATTATGCATTCTTACCATTTCTTTTGTGAACCAAAATGATATGGTTCAGGATTTAATTGCTAAACCATAAATTTTATACGAATGACACATACTATACCATCAAACATATGCCTTTAATATTTAAAGCATTAAATAAAATTATTTTAATTTATATGCTATGATTATATCTTCATCTGTATGATACAAGAAATAATATGTCACTTTCCACTCAATATAGATCTAGATAAAGATTCATTTTATAGACTTTTGATTTAATTATATTAGTTATGTCACTTGATACACAATTATATACATAATGAAATCTCAACTTTTAAATTAATGGAGAAACAAAAACCACATGAGTGGATGTATGAAAATCCAAACCTCAAACCACATAAATAAAAGAATTTTTTTTTGGTTAGTAATGATTTAGTGTAGAATAACTAAAACTCATGACGAAATTACCGCAAGACATTCAAAGGGATCTATAGATATATAGGATTTAGACATTTCATAACGTTTATGAGATATTCGATTAAATCAATTTAAAAATAAATTAAAATGGTCCATTATATCACGTTTTCATATATTGATGTTCCTTATCTATGTGAAAACATACTTTTAATTTCTCTATAAAACAAACAAAGGGGATCCTAAGTTCTATTGACACGTTGACCATAGATTCTTTGACCACAATATACTTAAACTCTTAATTTTTTAGTTATAGTTAATCTGTATTTGTGTCGTTGAATTGGAGTACTTGATTCATTGTTTTTTTTAAATTATAAATTTAATCTGTATAAGGTAATACTTTTTATTTTTATGACATGAAATAGTAAAAAATAAATGTAAGTAAACTCCAAGGGGACTACTTATAAAATGATGTATGGTGAAATTGAGAAGACAGTGACAAGGGGAACATAAGCTAGGCAAGATATTAGGAAATTATCCATATTATAATTTCTCAATTGGTAAGAGTAGCTCAAAATATCTTAACTTGAATAAAATAGTTAAACCTACAATTCAATGAGAACATTGAAATTATGATCCAAAGAGGGAAATGATGGAACCTAGAAGGATTGTTTCTTAATTTGATACATGTAGATCATAAAGAATATTAAAAAGTTATAATTGGTATAGGAGGGTCCTTGCAAGGGAAGGACTTGGTAGAGCCTATAAATTTGATTTTTTACAACATCTTTGTTACATAAATTGATAATATTATTTATCTTGAAGTCATTTAATAAAACTAATAAAAAATAAAGTAGAGACAAACATGAGAGAATCGTAAAGGATTCACGTGGTTGATGAGTGAAAAAGAATAAAAAATTATATAGACAAGGGCCAAGTGCATGTAGGTACATGGTAATGAGGTTATTACTTGGAGCCTAATCTAAATGAAAATGTAAAATTTCCCCATTGTTTTTAGCGTATTTCCCCCCTTAATCATTTAAATAGGGTCTGCGGACAGTGTCCTTGGGTTGCTTCCTCTTATAGTATAGGTTAGGTTCAAGGGGAAACATCCCCCAAAAGTTTATCCAAATTTCAAATTATTTTACAACGGCATCAAAAGTTAGTTTTTCTATTGGCTGACATATTTCTAACCATAATTTTGTAATTAACACAAGTCTTGTTAAAATGTATTAGGGTTATGAATTTCAGATGAGAAATTTGTAGCATCTTTTAATAGTATTGAGTTGTAATGGATTATTGATTATAACTTTTTAGATTTAATAGATTAATAATATTGGATTCTTTTGTTGGTGGATGTAGCCCAATATTGGGTGAACAACGATAAAATATTGTGAGATCATCTCGTTGTGCCTAATTTTCTAATTTAGGTCACACGAGGGTCCTATTTCTATTTCTTAGTTTCTTATTGTTGTAACTAGTTTAATGGACAAGTTGGTAGTGTGTGCAGCCCTTTGATCTTCTATTTTATTTAGCACAATTTTATTACTTGATTTTTGTTAGAATTCTTGATGCCTATTTGTTTAATTGATGATTCAAGACATTCTCTATTTTATTTATACTCACGTGTGTACTCTTACTCACTATATGCCATTAGGAACACTATTATAATATAATTGATAGAAATTTAGATTCCATTAGTTGAGTAAAATATATGCTAGTGTGTTAATTTGGCTGATTTCTAGGATTAATTGACAAAGAGATAATGTATTGGATGATATTTGGCTAAATATTATTATTTTATCTCGTTTTATATGTTTGTTGATTACTTCAGGCTTTCTATGTTAAAATTTGATGGCTATTCAATGTTACTAATATTCCCGACTTAATTTAATTATATTTTCACCTTGATAACATTTTTTTCTTCTTGTAGTACGAGAAGCATAAAATGTGATGTAATCATTCATATTTACAAAATGTGATACTATTTAAAAAATTTAAAGCAAGAGGGCAAAAGTGCGATGATGTCTATAGAAAATAATAATTATATAATATTTCAATGGTTTGGATTGTGGGTCAGTGCAAGAAGTTGGGTCTCACTTTTGGCCAAAAAGTGGAAGTGTTTTTCCTATTTTTGAAATTTTTTGTCAATTGATGTCAAAATTTGAGGTATTTAGAGATTGAATATTAAAAAACTCCAGAAATAAAATTTTTAGTGTTCAAAATATAGTTTTTGAATATGTAATTTATTTGTGCACCCATATGACAGATTATTTTTTTGGTATGGATCTTTAAAAACTACTTTTTCAAAATGCCTGTTTCAGGACCATACCATGCTCGTGTACGGACACCATAATTTGACACAAATAAATTAATTTTTGCAAATCCTTTTAAATAGAGTTACCTAATAGACGTAAGATTGATGACAATATTTTTTCTTAATTTTTTATTGAATAATTTTTTTATTATTAATTATTAATTGGCTATAAAGTTAAATTTTAAAACATCTTGTGTACGGACCACATAATTTGATCAAAATCTCACCTTTTTCAAAAAAAAAAATTTAACATCAAAAGAATTGTATGTAGATTGATGACATATAAATTAATTTAAGAAAAATTATAAAATAAAAAAGTTATTAAAATTTTAGTGAATGTCACTTTTTAATGTTTAGGAGATAGTTTTGATTAATAAATAATGGAAAAATAGAAAATAAACTAATAGCACTATAAAATTTACATTTTTGAAATCAGAACAACAAGACCTATAATGGGTTTTTGTCTCGTCAAAAAATTCAATAGGAATGACTATAAAAAAATTATGACAATATTAGAAATTGTCGATTAAATGCTTTAGAAGAAAAAAGGAGTACAAAGGCATAGCTTGGTGGGACCAAGCCTATGCCATGCCTTTCCCCAAGGCAAAACCCCATGCAAAATTTTGGAGGCATGCCAAATTCTTGCTCATGTATCACGAATTGGGCACTCAATTTGTAATTCAAAAATCGGTGCCTAATTTCTTTAAACCGTTATACCGACTTTTTAAAAATTGGGCACCCGATTTTTAAATGGGTGCCTGAGTTTTAAAAAATTGGGTGCTTGATTTTTAAGAAATTGGGTACTCATTTTTGATGTACCCGTTGGGTCCCAAAAGCTACCCCACCGACCCAATTTCAATGATTGAAATGATTGAACAACAGTTTTGACCTGCAACACCGAATTTTGTCACGCTTATTCTATTTTCTTGTCCTCTTATACAATTTGCAGGCTATTGATTCAAATTCAAAATTGGTGCAAACATGGGATCAAAACAACGAAGAAAGAAGAAAGCAAGAGTTCTGATAGATGAGGAGATTGCAGAAAATAAAGAGAATGAAGCACAACATCAACAAGAAAGAAGACAGAGAATTAGAGACTTGAACAATGTTTCAAAGGAGAAAGACATTGAAGATACCACGATGGATGAAGAAGTCAAAGAAGAGAACCGAATACAAGAAAATTCAGGTGCACATTCTAATTATGCGTTCAATACAGGTGTGTCTCCAAACCCTCGAATTTTCTCTTGTGATGAAATTGGTGATTTTTTAGAAGCAAGTTACGATTTAAACGATTTAGATTTTCTTCATGAGAAGCAATTGTCAAACGATCATGCAAAAAAAACTCCAATTGAAATGCCTACCCCAAAAGAAATGCCAAGAAAATTTAAAAATGATATTCAAATCCCAAATAATAGTGAAAATAGTAAAGTGTCTAAAAATAAAAATTGCATGAATGTAGACATAGAAACACCAACTACTGAACAAACATGTCAGGATGATAGTAAAGTATCTGAACATAATTTTCATATTCTTAATGATGTGTTAGATAATCTTGAGGGATTGGTTTCATGGAGACAAATTAGGACACATGCTAATAGATTGTATAGGCATTTTTTTTATAATAAGAAATTTGGGTTTCAATGTCAGCTAATGTTGCAACTAATTAAAATGTCTAAAATGCAAAAAGTAATGAGAAGGTTAGGAATGTATGCAAAACCCAAGAATAAAAATGAGTCTTTAAAACAAGTTGTATCCACTGTTGCTAGTGCCTTTGATGTTATCAGAAAGAGAAGTTGGTCTAAAGATAAGAATGTAGCACGACGAGCAATAACAACACCTTTAGTTAACAAATCAACATCTGACAAAAGATTGATTACCAACATAAGTGGATATCTTAATGTGAATTGTAAGACTTTAGAAAGAGCTATAAAGAGAAGGGTTAACTTTGAATGTGATCCAGCCAATATTTTATGGACTTCTAGTGGTAGACTCCTGAGATGTGATATGAAACTTACTAGTGAGATCAAAAGTTTGATTGAAATTTTTTGGCACGATAATACAAGACTATCACCTAATTCAAGAGATGTTCTTAAATTGAGAATTGGGTCAAAAATACGTGATCCACATCCTAAACACCTTTTGGACATGACTCAAACTGAATTGTTTAAAAAATTTGTAGATGGTAAGGTATTAAATATTACCATTAGTCAAAGATCTTTTGAAAAGTGTAAACCATGGTATGTAAGGATTAACAAGGAAAGAATGACATGTTTTTTTAAAACTCATATTCAATTTCGTTACCATTATGATGTATTTCAATTTATACGTGGTACCATGTATAGTAAAGAAATGTTGCAAGAATGTGGTATAAAAATACCACCTCAAACTATAAAAGATTTCATATCAGGTTTGTTTTGTAAGCCACCTAATGATCAATACTTTCTTTTCAATGCATGTCTTTCTAGTACATGTGATATGTGCGGCAATCTTTCTTTGTTAGATGAATGTTTGCATGAAAATGCTTTGACTACTTTTGGACAACAATTAGTTGAGGTAAAAAGATTCAAAACTATTGAATATCCATTGAAGGATGGGATGTTTGGAAGAAGGTGTGATCTAGTTATAGATAAAGTTAGTTGTCATGCATTTATGGATGAGTTTATGAGTGTGATCATACCAAAATATGTTAAACACTCTCAATATTCTAGATGGCTCGATGGACAATTTAGCATATGTAAGAATACATTTCCAATTGGTACTATACTTTTAGTTGTTGACTTTGCAGAGAACTACATGCTTGCACCACAAGAAGAGGTACAACCACAATATTACAATTCAGCGCAAGTAACAATTTATGTTCATATAGTTTATAGGCATGCACCTGATAGTACAGAGGAGGATCAAAAAATATTGAGAGAGTACCATTTTTATTTAAGTGATAATAAACTCCATTCATCTGAGTTTGTCCAATATTGTTTCAAGGTCTTTTATGATAATTTAAAAGAGAGACAAATTCAAATGACACAACATTGGATATGGTCAGATAATTGTACAGGACAATTCAAGAATGCTAGAATGTTCTATTGGTTGAGTAGGACACATAAGCAAACTAGCATCCAACATGTGTGGAGTTTTTCTGAGGCTGGACATGGTAAAGGAGAACATGATGGTGCTGGTGCATGTGTGAAGAGAGCCCTTAGTAAAGAGTAATTAAAATTTGAGGAAAGAGCTAAATTCAAAAATGCACATGAGATTGTCGAATGGTGTAACAAATATTTATACACGGGATCAAGTCAAAACTCTACAATGAAACGTTTCTTCTACCTAGTTGAAGAAAAAAAATCCCTTCAAGATATGATTGTGATACAATTAGTGGTTCAGCTAAATGACATTCATTTAGGAGTTCATATTCTAACACTTGGACTATATGGATTAGGGAGCTTGCTTGTTTTTGTCAATTTTGTCTTGCAGGTGAATGGGAAGAATCTGAGAATATAGAATGGGTTGAAGATTGGCAACAAAGATCGTTAGCACCTACTGACATGCATTTTGAAGATGATATACTAAATGAAGGCCAAAATGTTACTTTTGCATCAGAAGACTATGATCGTATTTCAGACCTCATAGAACCTGGTATGCACAATTTAATTAGATTTTTTTGCGATCTCATGCTTCAATTTATATAATTTGCATATGTACACAAGTGATTAAAGTGTTTCTATACTTTATCTTATCTTGTAGGACATGTTTATGCTGTTATTGCACCTAGTGATAATGATGAACAGACTGAGTATTGGCTAGCTAGATGTGTGGAACCTAAGAAAAAAATGACATGTCATCAAGTGGACGATGATGGTTTTGAGTATCCAATCGGGTCTGTTGTTGTAGCTGGCACCTCGCTACGTAGATACCTAACAAGAAGAAATGGTTTACCAGCATTTGAAGACGACCAAACCGAAAAGAAGATTTTACACTATTCTCATTTGGTTGTGGCAACAAATATCAAATTAGAAAGGTACAAAGGGAGACCCTCCAATAAGGTATTATGGACAATTTCAATGGATGAGAACGAGACAATCATAGATGCATTGCAAAAGAGAGAGGATGCAGATGGTATAGTGGGATGACTACATTTAAATCAAACACATGTAAGTTTTTTCATTATTGTATTATTTTTATATATATTTACTTATATAATTTAATTACATGTATTTTTGTGTTGTCAATACCAATTTAGAGAACTTATATACGTCTTATTCAGGTCTCAATTACAATTTATGCAAATTTAAGTGTTAAAGTGGATCGAACATCAACATCTTGTGCAATTTCACATAGTAAGTACATACAAATTACACATATATATTTACATAGTTCAGATACCTTGAATATTAATTTATGTGTTTATTAACATGTGTGTTTTTGTTTTACATTTTTATTTTATAGGACCTCATTTGAAGAGATGCGTTCCACCAATTTTATGTTTCAAATGAGTTCAGTGAACTATAAATATATCATTGACATTGTCTTACATATATTGTGAAATATGTTGTACAAACTAATTCAAAAATGAGAGTTTACTTCTATTTGAAAGTTAAAGTTATGTGCACTTGATAAATTATTATAAATTAATTGTCAATTAAAGTAATGACCTCCTATTTTGTTCTATTACTTTTACATTCAAGCATGTTTAAATTAATGTTTGTTTGAAGTTTCAAATTACTATTGATTGCAATATTAAAAACAAGTGACCTGCACATGATAATTTAAAGATCATTACTCATTGTATTCATTGTATTGATTATATCTTTCATTACCAAACAACACATTAAGATCACTTACTTGATGTACATTTTTAGGTATGTTATCCATACATGTGTGTCTTAAGGGGACATGGAAGTCCTAATAAGTCATTATGTCTGTTATACGTTATGATAGGTATTCATATGTTTACTACCACATAATAGGTCTTATTAGGTGATAATGAGTCTTACATTACCAAAAAAAACATTAAGATCACTTATGATACATTTTTAGGTGTTAAAAATATTCAAGATATAACAAGTTACTAAGAGGGGAGGGGTGAATCAGTAACTTTACAACTTTTAAGTTAATTCTACATAAACTAGAAAATCATTCATTCACCTAATCTGATGCATGCAAGAGATAAATAAATATTCATAACACATATGCACAGAGATTTTGGTGACTTAGAAACCTTCCAAAATAGAAAGTAAAACTAGGGTGGGGATGAAACCCACAAAGCTTCTTTTCTGCAGTAGGAAGTTAGCCGGTTAAGGCATACAATGATCACTTCTGGTGATCTGCCCTGTTAGGAGAAAAGAGGATTGCTAGATCCACCTTGTTAAAGGATTTAAAACATACTTTACAAGTATGCACTCTGTTAGGAGATTTATACAAAGACTGTTAAGTCTACCTTGTTAGAGGATTTTTAGATGATTCACCTGTTAGGATGAACCAATCAGATCTACATATACCTTGATTAGATCCTTTGCAATAATCACCTCTTGTGATTGATGAAGTCTTTACTGCACCTTGTGAACCTTGCTAATATACTGCTATTCTATTAAATTCACATCTGTCTCTTGTATCACAATATATTCATACATGTCTCATATCCATTACAACAATTACAACTCTGTATTATATACCATTTCAGTAATTATAGATGCAAGGTCGGCTGAACACAAGTAAACAAAATATAATTGAGTCAGCCAAATAGTAAAATAAACTCGGGTTCTTCAAACAGACTTGATGACCTTCTGATACACGACATCCACTATGTTACACGACATCGTCATGCACTCGGTAGAGGTAGGGGCCTAGTTCATACTAGTCATACAACGTTGCCTAGAACTCGGTAACCATTGGTGACTCGGTAGATATAGTGTCACTCGGTAAAAAATAATTTCTTTGTTAACCGATTGAGCTTGGTTAACACTGAGTCCTTCACTCGGTCAATACTAAGTCCATATTTAATCGGTTAACACTAAGTACATCTTCACTCGGTTAACACTGCATCCATCTTTACTCGGTTAACACTGCTTCTATCTTTACTCGGTTAACACTGTGTCTTCGATGCTCGATTTGAACTGTGTCTTCGACGCTCGGTTTGAACTGTGTAATGAGTGTTGTCACTAATAGCAAATACCTTTATGCCAAAAATCTCCCCCTTTGGCATTAGTGACAAAAAAAATTATGAATCAAAGTTTATGTGCAAAATAAAAATGACATACAGTTCAAAATTGATCTTTTTGCAAATCTTGCAACACATATCCTTTTATTTACATATATCTCCCCCATACAATATTTACAGTATTTATAAGTCAATACATATATCTTTTGCATAGTTAGCTCTTGAAGTCTATCTCCCCTTTTTTGACAATAATGCCAAATAGTATATATTTATACGAAGATTCAAAAATGAGAGATAAATTTTGAATGTATGTTGAGAATAAGAGCCAAAGTCTTATCCCAATTTTTTTGCAAAAGTTTGCTAGTGGAGAGTGCAATTTGAACTTCTGCAGAGAGTTCAATCATGTGATTTGCAATAGAGAAGTTGTTGTCATGGATCAATGTTTTAGAATGAGCAATATGCTTCTGCATTGTGTCCATGACAGGAAGGACCATATTCTAGATGTTAATGAGAGTAGACCTGATCCTTTCTTCCTCTCTCAGCAATTCTGCCTGTTTCTCTGACAAAAACCTTATTCTTAGATGATGGGATGAACTTGCACTGTGGTCACATTGCAGCATTTGGGCACTGACCTTCATATCCGCATCAATTTTATTCAACTTTTCTCTTATTTCCTTAGTAAACTTGGTAACATCACAGAGTTTGCCAAAAAGTGAAGTTACATTATTAAAAGAATGTTCAAAATTACTCAAAATTGTAGACAATTCTACTTGTTTTACTGCAATATGCTGAGCAATGTGCTCAAGCACCTTATTGTCAAATTTCTTCTCTGTCTTTTCATTCAATTTCTCTTGGCCGGAGCTATTCTCATTAAATTTATATACAACCTCTTCTAACTGAATCAAAATGTGTTGAGTAGAATCTACTTCAACACCTATAGCATCTGTTATGATATTCTTAGCATTCTCCATAATGCTATATTCCTGGTCTCTCTCATGCCTCAGCTGTTTTTGCCTAGCTTTATGTTCTAATAGCTGACTGAGCATTCTCATTTCATCAACTGATGTAGTATCTAGATCTATCTTAGGAATGACAATGTCCTTATCCAGATCTATTTCCTCATCCACTGCCTTACTAGAAAACATGTATCTCTTTGGTTTTTCTGTAGTGACTGCACCTTTGCCCTGTAGGTACACTTATTGTACACTCTGTAGTAGAAGTTGAAATACTTGAAAAACTTACTGCTATGACTGAGGATAACTCGATCAAAGAAGGTGGCTGCAGCTCGAATAATGAAGTGGTAGACACTTGCATAGATGGTACCCGGAGCTGAGAGGAGACAGGTGAAGATTGATCAATTGATGAGGCTATTGAGCTCACAATCTTACTAGTAGAAGCTATCTCCATAGTTGATGTACCTATTTTAGGTGGAGAGTGAGGAAGAGATGCAATGACTTCGGCTGCAATTATTAGTGGATCTTCTTCCTCCTTAGCTTTTTCTGCTTCTTCCTTCATTTCTCTTTCAGCTTCTTCCTCAACTTCTAACATTAATGATTGCAGGTCTTCTGGAATTTCTTCAATGTCATTACCATCATCATCATCATCATCATTATCATCACTGTTGTCACTGTCCTTGATTTCAACAGTATCATCACTAGGTTTGTGTAGATGATAGATATTTTTCCACATGTTTGTTGCATCATTTACTACATGCTCAATGTCTTTGACAAGTATCAAACAAGTGTGGAATCTAATCATCATGTTACCTTCATGGTCTTTCAGTGATTTCTTCACTTCAGCATCAGTGAGACTCGGCAAGAGATTCCTTAGGGTCTGCTCATAAATGCCTTTAACAGTCTTGGTTGCAGCTTCCCATATTGGTTGCAACCTCTCCAATAGCTCTTTGGAGATCTGAGAGGCTATCTGGTCCAGGGAGTATTTCCATTTACCCATTTTGTTCAGTACTAGTTCCTCAATCTGCATTTTCTCTTGTTCTGTTCTGGTTTCAAACTTCAATGCTTTGAAGTTTGTGAAGCTAGCTCCTGCATCTAATTGCTTCAGTCTTGCCTCAAGGGTGAGTGGAGGCTTAACAAGTACAAGTTCCTTCTTTCCCTGTCTTGTTCTCCTGGAGAACATTGTAGTAGTTTGCTTTATAGGTTTGGTGATAGTCACCTTACCTTTCTTTCGTTGAGGCTCTTCTTCTTTTTCAGACTCGGTTTCCTCCTCTTCTTCATCTTCACCTCTCCCTTCTGTTATCATGAGAGGGCCAACATCTGTTTTCAGTTTGGCTATGCTCCTCTTTCCTTTGCTAATGGCCTGAGGGATTTTAACTTGAAGCTCAATTCTGGCCTTAGCTTCATCATATGTTCCAAAAACTAGTTGCCTTGGGTCTACAGGTTTATTTACCAGTGCTTCTATGATGTCTTTGGTTTCATCAATATTCACCTCATAGGGAAGAGGTTTCACCCATGCTACCCGAGGCCTGACTGCCTGTATGTATACCTTGTCACAGTCTACCATGAAACATACATCTTCCTTGTACTCTTCAACAAGTCTTGGAGGAATTTGGAACCTATTGTTCATTCTTTCCTTAAATTCTTCAAAATAACTATCTAAACCACTGTCAAAATTTTCACCTAATTCGGCGATGAATTCATTAATTTGATAAAGAATTGGGATATCCTTTTCCCATACTATTGATCCTTTAGATGGAAAGGACTTTAGAACATAGAAAAACAAACAAATCAAAATTGAACCAAATTTATAGGAGTTGTTCTTGGAAGTCCTTATGCTTTCCATATTTTTATTGAATTGGAACAAAAGCAATTCCGATAAATCAAACTCTACATTCTTCTTTACTATTTTATATGCCAAATCCACAGCTTCACAGGATACACTGTTTGGATAGCTTGAACTGTAGATTTTATGAGCAATGACATGAATGCCAAATCTCAATTCAACGTCAGTTACTATACTAAGCTTAAGTCCTCTGCCATCCCATTCTACTTGGGTTAGTCTCTGCAATTCTTCCCGACCTAGGGTTTTGGTAGTCTTGGCTTTGCTCAACATGGGGAGTCCAGTAATTTTGCTAATCATTTTCTTAGTGATAGGTATTGGTTTCTCTAACCACAATTGCCATTGTGAACCCGACTGAGTACATACCTAACCCATTTTACTTGAAATTTCCTTGGCAAATGCAAAATATGGGTTAACCCTTTTGTTTCAAGATGTTTATGTTTAGGTTTCAAGGTTCCATCTATGCTCATTTCACCTAGGGCATTGTCAATTTCCAGGTTTCCAAGTTCTTGAATGGGACACTTGAAATGAGAGAGAATGTCATTAATAAGAAGTACCTTTGGAGGGATTTGTGACTGAGCACCGTTAGGGTCCAATGATTCTGCAATTTCCGGTGCCAATTTGAAGTTTGGGGTCTTCCATTCCTCTCCTCTAACTAGCATTTCTAAACCTTTCTTTGTCTTGGAGATGCCACTTCCAGATGCCATTGCTACTCGGTAGGTGTAGAAAAATTCTGAACAGATTCTTTGCCCTTTTGAAAAAAAAAAATTCGCTCGAAAATGCTTTAAGCTCGCTCTGGAATCGCAAAAGATAACTTAGCTCTTTGTTCACAGTGAAAAATGAGATCAAATTTTGCCCCTTTTGACAAAAAAATTGCCATAAATGTTTTGGTACGATGGTAGATGAAATGGCAGGTTGTCCTCCACTAGCTCGGTAGATATTATCAACTCGGCGATCAAATGAAAACATTGAAGTACCGACCTAACTGGGTTAGGTCACGAACTGACCTTGCTCGGTTGACACAACCCGGTCAATGAAACTTTTTTGTGCCTGACCGAACTCGGTAAAGTCTCTTACCGACCTAACTCGGTAGCTGCTACTCGGTTAATGAAGCTTTGTTACACTCGACCGAACTCGGTAAAGTCTTGAACCGTCCTGAAGTCAAAGTGTATCTGAAATACTAATTTGATCATCCTTCTTCCTTTGGAGCTGCTTAAGATAAATCTTGGAGGATGCAGTTCCAATCTTTCTTTTATGAATATTAATTGGAAATGGTGGAATCACCCATTTCTTGAGTGACATTTCCATTACTTGATTTATTTTGCTTGGTAGATTTTGGAATCCACTGTTGCTTCATTTGCTTCCAAATGTTGTCTGCTTTGATTTTCTTCTCATCTTCAATTCTTTTGATATTAATGCAATTTTTAGCTATATGACCAAGTTCTGTACGTGTATAGCATCTTACTGTAGTGTCCTTTTTCCTTAGGTAATGTCTAGCACAATTTATGCCAGAATGTCCATATTCTCCACAATAGTGACATCTGCACCAAGTGTTGTAGTCCCATCCAAATATGGCTTTGACAATCTGTTTAGCTAGATTGAATGATTTGGTTTTGCACTAGAATGCTTTGTGACCATGCTTTTTGCATTTGTGACAGTTGCCCTCAAATTTTGGTTTTTCTTTACACTCATTTGCCTTATGACCATGCTGATTGCAATTGAAGCATTTGCCACTGAATTTTGGTTTCCCATTGCTCCAGCATTTGTTTGATGTATGTCCTAACCTGCCATAGTGATTACAAGTGGTCTTTTATTCCTTTGTTCACCTTGTTTGGAGGATTCACCTTGTTCCTTGTATCCAAGACCAACTTTACCCTTTTGTCTATGAAGGTTTTCCTCATTTTGTTGATTTAATTGATTTATATCTATTTGGGATTTCATCATTCTTTCATTGACTTTCCTTTCAGAGATTAGGTCATTTTCCAAGCTTTCATTGATTTGTCTCTTAGTTCTTAAGTCACTCTGTAGACTTTCATTGATTTGCTTTTTCAGTGTTTAAATCATTCCTTATTCTTTAATTTTGTGCTCTAAGAATCCTAATTTTTTCATTTGCATTAGAGAGTTGGTCTGTAAGATCTTCATGCTGATGGGATTGATAATGAATTTCATGACTTCTATCTTCCAATTCTTCTTGTGCTTTGTTTCTTTGTTCCAAAACTTCACATAGCCTGATTGACTGTATTTCTTGCTCTCTTTTAAGCTTTCTTACCTCTTCTTGCAGAGATCCATTCTTTTCTAGAAGTTCTTTGATTGCTTTGTCAGCTTCTTCTCAATTACTTGATGGTAACAAATCTTCAATCCTTTCTTCAACATAAAGATGGTCATTTATTTGTCTTGCAAGTTCCTTTCTTCTTTTTAGGGATTGAGAAAGATGTTCCTTTGCTTCTTTGAGTTGAACCATGGCCATTTCTAGATCTAACTTTTCATTTTCTATAACTTTCTCCAGTTTGAATATCTCCATTGACTTTGATCTTTGCTCAAGCTTTCAAGCTTTGTCCTTGATAACCAAAAAGCTCTGATACCAATTGTTGGAAATATTCAAGATATAACAAGTTACTGAGAGGGGAGGGGTGAATCAGTAACTTTACAACTTTTAAGTTAATTCAACATAAACTGGAAAATCATTCATTCACTTAATCTGATGCATGCAAGAGATAAATAAATATTCATAACACATATGCACAGAGATTTTGGTGACCCAGAAACCTTCCAAAATAGAAAGTAAAATTGGGGTGGGGATGAAACCCACAAAGCTTCTTTTCTGCAGTAGGAAGTTAGCCGGTTAAGGCATACAATGATCACTTCTGGTGATCTACCTTGTTAGGAGCAAAGAGGATTGCTAGATCCACCTGGTTAAAGGATTTAAAACATACTTTACAAGTATGCACTCTGTTAGGAGATTTATACAAAGACTGTTAAGTCTACCTTGTTAGAGGATTTTTAGATGATTCACCTGTTAGGATGAACCAATTAGATCTACATATACCTTGATTAGATCCTTTGCAATAATCACCTCTTGTGATTGATGAAGTCTTTACTACACCTTGTGAACCTTGCTAATATACTGCTCTGCTGCTGAATTCGCATCTGTCTCTTGTATCACAATATATTCATACAAGTCTCATATCCATTACAACAATTACAACTATGTATTATATACCATTTCAGTAATTATAGATGCAAGGTTGGCTGAACACAAGTAAGCATAATATAACTGAGTTAGCCAAATAGTAAAATAAACTCGGGTTCTTTAGACAGACTTGATGACCTTCTGATACACAACATCCACTATGTTACACGGCATCGTCATGCACTCGGTAGAGGTAGGGGCCTGGTTCATACTAGTCATACAACGTTGCCTGGAACTCGGTAACCATTGGTGACTCGGTAGATATAGTGTCACTCGGTAAAAACTAATTTGTTTGTTAATCGACTGAGCTCGGTTAACACTGAGTCCTTCTTCACTCGGTCAATATTGAGTCCATCTTTACTCAGTTAACACTAAGTACATCTTCACTCGGTTAATACTACGTCCATCTTTACTCGGTTAACATTGCTTCTATCTTTACTCGATTAACACTGTGTCTTTGACGCTCGGTTTGAACTATGTCTTCGACACTCAGTTTGAACTATGTAATGAGTGTTGTCACTAATGGGAAATACCTTTATGCCAACAGTTAGGTACGTTATCAATACATTTTTTAATCGAGTAGGTCACTTTTATTTGTATGAATTATCTCAATGCATAAATTTGATGTGATATTTATCCAATAATGCTCTATAGATAGTTAAAATTATTGTTCATCTTGCATATATACTTACAAAATGTGTCCTATGTTCATGAATAAAATATGTCAAAATAAAGAAAATGGTTTGAATATACTTAAAACATGGTGAAACATAGTAATATATGTAGTACATACACAAGCATGATAAGAAACCGTAAAAAAATAGTACATGGTCTAACATACATCATAATATGATCTATGAAGTGAAAAAATACATGGTCTAACATACAGTTTTAACTATCCTAACACAAAGTGTACATACATCATAAATTATATATATATATATATATATATATATATATATATATATATATATATATATATATATATATATATATATATATATATATATATATATATATATATATATACATCATAAAAACACAATCTATAGGTGCCAACAAGACCTAATCTATCTGATCAAATGTCCTCTTTTCTCCACGCGAAGAGGACTCAGATAGATCATCATGTGTAATATGAGTTGACTTGTCATGTCAGACACCTTATGAGGTAGATGTATCACCCTGTGTAACAGGAGGCATGTCTCATCATGTACTTTCTTAATTGAAATGGGTCTCAAAATCTAGCTTGCAAATAAATTAAATATTTACTACATAATAAAATAAATTATACCACATGAGATGGGTGTCCCTCAGTAACGGGAGGAGGCGCACTGTCAAAACTACCAAATGTAGCAGTGGTGAGGTCTTGTAATTTACAATATATACATTTTTTAAATTTGATTTTAGAGCATAATGAACTATAAATTATGTACATAAATCACAATACTAACCTCAAATGATGATGTAGGTACCTCCATCTGGCTAAGTCCTGTGCTCTCAGCAACACTCGTGGTGACGTACTCTTAAAATTATGGATACATAAACGTTTAGTCAAAATTAAATATACATGAATATAATTACATAGTACATAATTTGTACACTACATTTTTTATACACTATAAATTAAACATGTATATATAATGTATATATCATACCTGAGTGGTAGCCAATGTCACATATGTGTCTACAGGTATGCTAGCATGATAATCATAAGATGGAGTCAAAAATAGACTATACTGAGGCCTGTATGGATGAGTATGATATCCATGCTCCTGTTCGTAAAATCAAAACACATAAAATATATATACATGTGAGTCAAAATTGTTCAAATTATAAGTTAATAATAATGTACATATATAAAAATAATATAAATTATTTGTCTTCAATCAAAAGTTCATACTGCATGTATTTGAGGCTGTGCCTCAGTGGTAACTGGAGTAGGACTTGTACTAACATCAGTATGTGTAGATGCAGACAATCCCTACAAAATCAAATAAAAAGAACATATGAGCACATGTTATTAAATTCAAATTTGAATGTACATTTTTACAGTGTAATTCAAAGTGCATACCGTATAAGGGATGCCAACATCTGCAGGTCTCAGAAAAAGACTATACTGCCTCCTAGGAGGAATAGTGTCATCCATCCTCTGTTATTTGAAAAGTACAAATTAATATAGTTAATACAATTAAACATATATGTAGAAAGTAAATAATTATGTGCACTTTATATTTATATTGAAATTAAAATTTTACCTGTTGCTCTTGACTCTCTCCAGGCTCTCCCTGCTGCATGAGGTCAACAAATGATGACACGTCTATCTCGTCACTACCTCACCATGGGTAGCGTATACATCATCATCAAAATCTGCACCCTCAGCATAATGGCCATCATGTGCTGCACCAAGATTGCTTTGGGGGCCTGTGCATATGCCTCCATAGTTAGTACAAACATGTCCAAGTGGAGGAGCATGTACCGCCTGCGTCCACTGCTATACTAAATTTTCGAAAAGGGCACTCAAATGGGTAAAAGTAGATGAAATTGCATGATGATGGTGAGGAGCAGGCACAACAGGTGTAGGAAGAGGTACAAGGGGCTCAGCTTGGCTACAGTTTCTCATTCTGTCACTCAGCTTTGCCCCAGGCCTATCCTGAGGCATCCCTCTACCAACCCCTTGAAATGCTTTCATATCAAAATAGTTGGGTTTCAAACCCAACTCAAACTCAGCCCATAAATTCCTAAGGAAGTACATGGGCACCTCATGATTAGCGTGTGGTGGATGGTTAAATACCATCCACCACCGTTCCCAAAAATGTGCTGCTATGCGCGGATGTGTACAGCACCTAATGGAAATGCGAGGCTTCTTCTCACTAATTGGTTCACCCATCTTAGGGTTTACAAAATAATGTTGAAAATTTCCTTTACCTATATGTAGGTTATAAACCTCTCTATATGATAAGCCATCAGAGTAGAAGGCATGCATACTTTCCCTCCATGATCTAAATGAATCGATGTCTACATCAAAATGATGAATGGAGTCAACCACACCTTGCATGCTATCTGCAAGACGTAGTAGGTGAGGGGGGGGGTGCCTCTCATGTTGCATAGCCTCTATATCACTCATGAGGTTGTTGAGGTTACACCTCATGGTCTTGTTGTCACTTAGGTTTGCACCCTTGTCTAAGGCCTATGCGCGAGGACAACCTAGTGAAACATGAAAACAACCTCCAAGCTGTGGGACTTGAACTGCAAGGTTGAGTCTCTGAAAAAGGCCAGCTTCCTCTTACTATCAGGGCGCACCTATCTATTCTCAAAAGGGAAAGGGAGAAAGAGAGCATTAAAGAAAATCTACCTAGTCTAATCTAAGGCGGTGATGCACCAAAACAGAGTGTTCAGACTTGTTCTCTACCCAAATATGCACTACGGAACTAGGGTAACATTCAAGGTCATACATTCGTTCATACTTATATCAACCAACAGCCACATACAGATCAGGAGATCAACTGAATAACGCCAGGAACAGAAGATTTCACTTGTATATTATTCAATAGATACAGTATGTAGACCACTGATCTCAACAATGCATCAACGAGAGGCAAAATGATACACATACATGTTGATGGTTGAAAGAGATGATACAGGATGTTCATCTAGCTCAGAGACAAAGGGATTTTTACACTACAAATCTGCAAGCAATAGCAAAGAAATTAGGAAGAGTCGACCCTTACAAAATGTACAAAATCTGCCTTTATAGCTCTGGCGTAACTGAGATCTTTTACTGCTGAAATCACCCTACAACTACCTGCCATTAAGTCTTGTGGAAGACAATCATGGAAAAAATCTCGAGAAAATCTAATCTCTTTTGCCAATAATGTCCTGAGAAGACTGAAAATGGCACCATAACTGCGCTCTGACCTGGTAGATGGATCAATGGATGGATGGAGTGTCACTCCATATTTTACATTTACTCTGGTAGGTCGAGATTGATCATGGAGATCAGATCGCACAAAAAAATCAATTATCTTCGCTTCCTGGTTCATGAATCTGTCGAAGTCAAAAAGGTCAACCAGGCTCCCTATGCGTTAACTAGGCCGCGCGGACCAATTGCATTTCTTTATTTTTCCACCTGGAGGTCCTCCCGCGGTTGACCACCCTTTATTGGACTAACCGCGCCACCTTGAATAATATCATGACTGTGATGGTTACACTAACTGCCAACCGCCATCCTTGACTGCGCCGATAGGACATGTGTCGACAAGGCATTGTGTCACCAACATAACCCTCGCACATCTTCGCCATAGCGTGATGGTGCCTACCGTCGATCGGCCTCGATCCAACGATCATGGAGACTCGTCATTCTACAACCCCTTTCCCTTGTGAATCACTGGGCTTGCGACACATGTGGCATTTCCCTATTGGCCCGACGATCGCCTAATCCTTACTGCGCCAGCTGTATGAAACATGGTTCCACTAGGACACGTGGCACACGGGCGCTAACTCGCTATCATAAAATTCACGCAGTTTCTCCATGGCGAGATAGTGCCCACTGCTAATCCCTATAGATCTGACAGTGTAGAACCCACCTCTGCAATGTGCTGGTTGCATCAAGAAATTGGTCCCACGACATGTCTGTGCCCTGACCTAGCATATGTGGCGATTCCTGATTCGCCGTGGACCCTCCAATCCGGGACTAGGCCCATCCTGTTTGGCACCACCTCAGTGACGCATCCTAGCAAGACTTGACCCCACCGACACGTGGTGAAAGGGCGCCAAGTCGCTATGCTAAAAAGCCCGCAGCTTCGCCATGGCGAGATGGCACCTGCCGTCGATCCTTTCCAATCCGACAGTCACAAAACTCTCCCTCCTGCGACCCTCCTTTTCTCATGATTCGTCGGGCCCGTTGATATGTGGCGTCTCCTCGTTGGTCTGTTGGTCACATAAATCTAACTGTACCGGCAGCATGGAATGTGGCCCCGCCAGGACACGTGGTGCACGGGTGCTATGTCGCCTATGTTAGCTCCCGAGCAGTTCTCGATAGTGAGACAACGCCAGTCATAGATCCCTGCGGATCTGATGATCATGAAGACTCGCCATTCCTTATGGAACTACTGGGCCCGTTGTACGCTGTGCACTGACTCATACACATGACACTTCCCTATTTGGTTCGACGAAACACTAGCTGGCAACCTAAGACCTGATCCATAGAGCGACCACGTGTCAGCTAGGCGCCATGTCGCTATGCGAAAATCGAGACCAAATTCCCATAATGCCATAGCGCCCACTGACAGCATGCCCTGACCTTTACACATGTCCCCATCCGATTCACCATGTCAACTGTGCTTGTAAGGTACCTGCTAGGACCCACCGTCCGATCATTCTTTGCAACGGTGGACTTTTTTGTTTGGCTGCTATGTCGCCATCGGAAAATGCATGAACTTTCCATTAGCTCCATAGCGCTAGGCAGTCTTTTTGAATTTCTGGCCCATTGTATCCTTTTTCCCGCCGCCGCGAATATTTTCCCCAGGCGCTATGTCACCATCGAGAATTTTCGGCTAGAATGCAATAGCGACATAGCGAACAAGGCACCGTGGAAATTTTCCGACCCGTCGAACGCTGGATAATTTTTTTTGAGACTAACCGTTGAATAAGCCGTGCATTTGAATCTAAATCCTTGGCGGTAAAACCAGAGGTAACACTTCTGGCAACTCGCAGGGGGCATGAGCCTGCTCAATGCATGACCAGTGCCTGAGAATAATCCATTGGGCCATAGAGTCAAAAAGAAGACCTGGAAGATACGAAACTGAGAGCTGCAAGAAACCCTAACCTCTAATGAGGAAATCAAAACATTGAAAACCCTTAAACTCTAGCTCTACTTCCGTGACTGTAACAAAAACAGAACTTCCTCAGCAACCTGAGACTCGTCAAAATTTTGGAAACTGGCGACTCAAGAAGAGAGCCATGTGCACACACACTTATTGCAACAGGAATGAACAGGAAGCAGCTAGGCTAACTATGCACATGGATTCACAATCCTTCAGAAATAGGGCTTCAAATGGATCCCATTGACTGGAATGGGCAGAATTTCACCATTTGGCCTGCTTATTTGGAACGCATTGGTCTGTTTGCAACTGGAGATCAGATAAGGGCCACTCCATAGTGGATCAAATTTGGAGTGCCTTCCTGGTTTTTCTCTATCTGAGTCCCACTTGAGAACTAAATCTCCTTCTCTGAAGATTCTGGCCCTTGCCTTCTTATCAAAACTCTTCTTCATCTGCTACTAGTGTATCTCCATGGTTTGCATAGCTTTGTTTCTTTTTTCTTCTAGTTCAATCAACTCTGTCATTCTCACTGACATGGGACTATTTTCAACCAATTCCAGCTGATGAGCCAACTCCAAGGATGGGAATTTCAACGAGATTGGAAGTCTGGCCTCCCTACCATATACCAGCACAAAAGGTGAATTCCCAATAGATCTCTTGGGTGTTATCCTATCAGCCCACAGAGCAATCCTTAATTTTTTATGCCAGACCCTTTGATTGTCTTCTATCATTCTCCTTATGATTCTGATCAGATTCTTATTGGAGGATTCAGCCAAACCATTAACTTGAGGATAGTAGTTCGATGATGTGCTCAAATAGATATTGTGACTCATTGCCCATGCACAAATCTGGGTTCCAATAAAAGATTTGGCATTATCTGAGATGATAGTAGAAGGAGCTCCAAACCAAGATACAATTCCATCAAGGAATTCAACAACTGATGGCTCTGTATCATCCTTCAAGGCAACTGCCTCTGTCCACCTAGTGAAATAATCGGTAGCAGCCAAGATCCATTTATGACCTGCACTAGATGGAGGATTAATGGGGCCTATAAAATCCAACCCCCACTGGGTGAAGGGCTGATCCACCTGAATAGGATGAAGAGGAAGAGCTGCAAGTCTCTGTTTGCCTGAGAAAAAGGCACATTTCTCACATTTTCTCACATACCTATAACAATCATGGAACAGAGATGGCCAGTAATATCCAGCCCTCATGATCTTCATGGCAGTTGTTCTTGCAGAGAAGTGGCCACCATCAGGGCCATCATGAAGTTCTTTAATCATCCTCTCAACCTGATCTTCTTCAATACATCTCAACAAGGTCCCATTAAAATCCCTCCTCAATAGGACATCATCAATCACAACATAGGGAATGGACTGCAGTCTATATTGTCTTCTTTTAACTCTGTCCAGTCCCTGAGGGTATCCATTCCCTGATAAAAAGTTCCTCATGTCATCCATCCAGCTCCTTGGGGCATTAACATTTCTTTCCTCCTGCTGCTCTACAATTACCATAGCAATCCCTTCATCTGAATCCTGACCTGATAACATTTCTTTGCATAATCCTCTCCCTCTTACCAATTTGGTAATCTGAATATCAGCATCATATTCCATTACCCTAGTGATCCATCCAGCTCTCTTTTCACTGATGTCCTTGCTTAATAGGAAGTCTTTTACACTCGCATGGGGCACCAACAAATGGATCCTATTGTGGGATAAGAGGTGTCTAAATTTCTTCAAGGCTCTAATGACTGCAAGGGCTTGCTTCTCAACAAAGCTATACTTATCTTCATATTCCTTGAGTCCTTCACTAAAGAAGGCTATGGGCTGCTCCTCATTCTTGTCATTTGTCTGAGTCAAGATAGAAAAAACACTTGACTCACCACCTAAAGTGTAGAGGATGAAATCTTTCTCAAAATTTGGGTTCATGAGAGTGGGGGCTGAGGCTATGGCTGCCTTGATTTCTTCAAAACTCTCCTTCCCCTCCTTGGTCCATGAGAAGACCATATTTTTCTTAAGCATGGCTGTGAGGGGTTTCACCATGATGGCAAGATTAGGAATAAACCTTCTTACAAAATTTATCCTACCAAGGAAACTTTGCAGCCCTTTCTTGTGTTTAGCGAGAGGAAGGGCAAGTATTGCTTTTGTTCTTTTTGGATCAATGGTCAACCCATCCTTAGATACAATGTGTCCCAGTAATTTTCCTTGGCTTGTAGCAAAGACACACTTGGCTGGATTGAGGGAAACCCCAAACTCTCTACATCTTAGAAATACCTGTCTCAAATGATCAAGATGATCTTTTACATTCTTGGAATATACAGTTATATCATCAAGGTATACTAAGACAAACTTGTCGATTAATCTTTTGAAAGCCACCTCCATTGCCTTTTGGAATGTGGCACCTGCATTTGTTAGTCCAAATGGCATCTTGCAATAAGCATAGGTGCCCAATTTAGTAGTAAATGCTATCTTATATCTATCAGATTCTTTAACCAACACTTGGTTATAACTAGAAAATCCATCAAGAAAAGAGAACCTCCTTGACCCACTGACCTTGGATAGAATTTTCTCCATAGAAGGGAGAGGATGGTGATCCTTAAGGGAAACCTGATTAAGACCCCTAAAGTCCACACACAATCTGATTTCTCCATTCTTCTTCCTTACAGGGACAAGGTTAGCCACCCATGATGAGTGTTTGATAGGAAAAATTATGTTAGCTTCAATCAACTTGGATAGTTCCTTCCTCATTAAGGGTTCAATCTTGGGATTCACTGGCCTTTGTTTTTGCCTTACTGGTTTGACCCTATCAACTAAATCTATGGTATGCTAAAACAAACTAGGGTCAAACCCCTTTAAGTCATCATATGTCCAAGAAAACACATCATTAAATTCTTGACATAGATGAATGAAATTTTCTTGCTCAGCCTCAGAACATACCTTCCCCATGTTAAGAGATTTTCCATTAGCAATAGTAACTGGAGCATGATCATCCTTTTTTGCAGCTAGATTTATTCCTTTGCCTCTTGTCTGATCATCAGGATTAAAGACACTCTCCAAGGTAATGAGACCCTTGGGAAACTTGTTGGAACTGAGGTGAATGATCTGAACACTATACTAATCTTGTAGTCTTGACTAATTTCTTTCTGAAAATTCTGCTTCATTCTGCAAGAAACTCACAATCTACTCATCAGACTCAAACACTTGCCAATGATTATTATTATCAGGAACAGTAGGCCTTACTACCACCCTTATTTGTTGCTTCCTCTCTTCCTCGAGATTCCCTGGCACATCATAAGATGCACCCACTGCTGCATGTCTATCAACATATTTGTTTTCTTTCCTAGGAATGCTTTGGATATTAAATGCTTGGAAACCCTCAAGAAAATCCTAGAATTTGTGTTTGTAAGACTTGAGTAGGCCATTTTTGGTGATATTTTGATTTCTCACTTGGTTCACTAGCAACTCACTGTCTCCATATACTTTCAAGTCTTGAATTCCCCTCTTTTGGGCAAGTAGGAGACCTTGGATCAAAGATTCATACTCGACCACATTATTGGTACAACTGAATTGGAGCCTAAAAGAGAAGTAGTAGCTTATTTGTGCAGGAGAGATCAACATAACACCGGCCCCTACTCCATTTCTATTCCTTGAGCCATCAAAGTACATATTCCACATTCCACTCATGTCATCATTAGCTCCAACAAGATTAGGAACTTGAGCCTCCTTCTCTATCATGCAATATGTACTAAGGCCTGTCTCAAGAGTTTTCGACATAGGTTCAAACTGACATGTATTTGCCCACTCATCTAAGAAGAAATCAGGAATCTCTACTATAGAGGTGGCAGGCTCATTTACTATGTCATTTTCATCCATCTCCAAAATGGGGCAATTCATGTTAATGAAGTTGGGAGTGTAGGGTTCAGTGTGATGAAGGGCTTGAGGTTCTGCTCTAATTGTAGCATTGGCCCCATATCTGGTCTTAAATGACATATGAGACCAATCAGTAGATATGAATCCACCTATTTGGGCAGTGAAGTCTCTTGAAAGACAGATGGCAAAATAGGGCTTGACTTCAGCAACAGATATGTCTTGAACCACAGTACAACCAGGGCATGCATGCAGGGCCATTTCCACATTCCTAAGGATGCCTACAGTTTTGACAATACTCCCATCTAGTTGTAACACATCCCTAATAATGGGCTCATATTTCATTCCTAAAGCATCAGCAACACACCTAGGCATTACTGAGCTACTAGCACCCGAATCTATCATGCAATATGGACTAACTTGCCCCCTATAATCAGAGAAACATAGAATGGAGGAGGTCTAAACTTTTTATTTGTCTCCACATTACCTGATGGTTGTACTAAACTAGTGTCACTCTCCATGGTAGATGACTGATCTTTGGGCTCAATCTTTTCCAATTCTTGATGCAGCATCCTTTTTTGCATTGGTATGGTGGCAAATGCATCCCACATGGAGATGCTTACATTGGTCTTTTTCATTTGCTCTACCAAACTCAAGGGTGTATTAGGAATTTTGGCAGAAACTTTGGGAGCTGTACCCATGAGAGGCTGAGATGGAGCAACATAGGGATCACTTGCATCCTCCTTTCTTGGACCTTGCCTTTGCTGTTGTGAAGTGTTTGTCTGCTCACTTGCTGTTCGTATATGAGGTATAACACTCGAAGTTGAGGCCTGGTCAGGAGAAAGGGGGGCAGTATGTTCCATAGCTCTCTTTTTGCTTCTTGTGTTATGAGCAACAGAATCCTGGTTTACATTACAATGCTCCTCCATCTGGTGATTCATAAAAGAGAAATCACCCTGCCTCTGAATATATGAGGCCTCCTTGGGATGATCTTCCTTGTATGATTGCTTTACTGCAGACTCCTGGATAGTTAGGGCCAAATAAGATTCTTCCTTCTGACATAGGCAATAGGTATAAGAATAGTTACATGAAGGACAGAAGTCTTGATCTTGGGCTAAGTTATTTTGAGGAACTAAAGCTCTACTTTGATTTGAGCTTGAAGCAATAGCATGACTATTTTGCCTATTCTGATCAAAAGAGCTATTTCAATGATTAGGAGGCCTACCACCACTTGGAGCCTGATGTTGTAATTGGGGAGGCTTGCTACTTTGGGCTTGCTGCCTTTCTAAGGCCACCACCTTGTTACTCATTTTTTGTATTAGAGAAAAACTATCCTCTAATCTCTTCCCGTGGTCCTTCAACTCCTTCCCCTGTTCTTGCAATTTTTTATCCAGAGTCCTCTCTCTTTTCTCTGTATTCAGCACTAGACCTTGGAGCATTTCCTTGAGCTCATCTATTCCATTTGAGGATGTGGAAGCTTGGGGAACTGGAGTAAGGGCTTGTGATGTATAAATTGTAGGAAGGGGGGCTATCGTTGGTTGGTGGTTGGGAACATCAGGAAAGAAAGGCATAGGAGGCCTTGGAGCCAACTTTCCTCCTTGTATTAGGATGTTCTCAGCCTTTATAGCTATCTCATAAGCATTTGGTAATGTATCCCCTCCCATAGTTTGGATTGTGGTGGCAACGTCACTGTTGAAAGCTCTAAGGTAATGCAAGAAGGCATTACCAGGGGTAGGTTTCACTATAGTAGGTATCCTATCCCATGTCTTTTGGAATCTGTAATTAAAATCAGTCATACATTCATGGGGGGCTCTTTTTATTGTAGTCAGCTGCTCTAGTAGTGACAAATGGTCACTCTTATCCTCAAAATGTTTGCATAATCCTGCTCCTAGTCCATCCCAATCAGTTATGGAACCATGAGCTAAGCCTCTATACCACTGTAATGCTTTTCCTTTTAAAGATGAGGCCAGAAGTCTGATGGCAACATCATCTTCTATAATACCATGAATATTGCAGACATTCACTACCTCTTGGATATGCTCTAGAGGGGAAATAGAAGTTTCACCAGTAAAATCAGGTATACTTTTTAGAGCAGATACTGGTATATCATGTCTTTGGGCTAACAACAGAGGACTTCCACCATTAAAGGTGGCAAAAGCATGAACTCTTGGCTATTCCATATAAACAAGTGTTCTATTGACGAGTGTTGATGGCAATCTAGGCTGAGTTCGAATAGTAGGGGGAGTAGAGAAAAATCTTACAGGTATATCAACTGTTATTCTACCCCTAACTGGTGATAATGAAGTTCTAGTCCTTCTTCTCCTAGGATTTGAAAGAGAAAGCTCTTGATATTGAAACTTACCTCTAGAAGACGCCCTTGTTTCAGTCCTGGGCATGAATCACTGCAAACTTGGTCTGGAACCAGACTTTTTGATGTTTAGAGTCGCCAAGTACTTGAAGAATCAGCCTCTTGAAGGCTTGAAATCTGAAGCCAGCACTACTTCTTCAACATTTATCTCTAGAATTCTTTCTTGTTGACACTGGTAGACCTGAAATCTTCTGATATGAGTCCCACCGAGCGTGCCAAAAACTGTTGTCACTTAGGTTTGCACCCTTGTCCAAGGCCTATGCGCGAGGACAACCTAGTGAAACATGGAAACAACCTCCAAGCTGTGGGACTTGAACTGCGAGGTTGAGACTCCGGAGAAGGCCAACTTCCTCTTACTGTCAGGGCGCACCTATCTATTCTCAGAAGGGAAAGGGAGAAAGAGAGCATTAAAGAAAATCTACCTAGTCTAATCTAAGGCGGTGATGCACCAAAACAGAGTGTTCAGACTCGTTCTCTACCCAAATATGCACTACGGAACTAGGGTAACATTCAAGGTCATACATTTGTTTAGACTTATATCAACCAATAGCCACATACAGATCAGGAGACCAACTAAATAACGCCAGGAACAGAAGATTTCACTTGTATATTATTCAATAGGCCAAAGATAGATACAATATGCAGACCACTGATCTCAATAATGCATCAACGAGAGGCAAAATGATACACATACACGTTGATGGCTGAAAGAGATGATACAGGATGTTCATCTAGCTCAGAGACAAAGTGATTTTTACACTGCAAATCTGCAAGCAGCAGCAGAGAAATCAGGAAGAGTCGACCCTTACAAAATGTACAAAATCTGCCTTTATAGCTCCAGCGTAACTGAGATCTTTTACTGCTGAAATGACCCTGCAACTACCTGCCATTAAGTCTTTTGGAAGACAATCATGGAAAAAATCTTGAGAAAATCTGATCTCTTTTGCCAATAATGTCCTGAGAAGACTGAAAACAACACCATAACTGCGCTCTGACCTGGTAGATGGATCAACGGATGGATGGAGTGTCATTCTGTGTTTTACATTTAGTCTGGTAGGTCGAGATTGATCATGGAGATCATATCGCATGACAAAATTGATTATCTTCGCTTCTTGGTTTATGAATTTGTCGAAGTCAAAAAGGTCAACCAGGCTCCCTATGCGTCAACTAGGCCGTGCGGACCAATTGCATTTCTTTATTTTGCCACTTGGAGGTCCTCCCGCAGTTGACCACCCTTTATTGGACTAACCGCGCCACCTTGAATACTATCATGACTGTGACGGTTACACTAACCGCCAACTGCCATCCTCGACTGCGTCGATAGGACATGTGTCGACAAGGCGTTGTGTCGCCAACATAACCCTCGCACATCTTCATCATAGCGCGATGGCGCCTACCGTCAATCAGCCTCGATCCAACGATCATGGAGACTCGTCATTCTGCAACCCCTTTCCCTTGTGAATCACTGGGCCCGCGACACATGTCGCATTTCCCTATTGGCCCAACGATCGCTTAATCCTTACTGCGCCAGCTGTATGAAACATGGTTCCACTAGGACACGTGGCACACGGGCACTAACTCGCTATAATAAAATTCACGCAGTTTCTCCATGGTGAGATAGCACCCGCCGCTAATCCCTGTAGATCTGACGGTGTAGAACCCACCTCTGCAACGTGCTGGTTGCATCAAGAAACTGGTCCCACGACATGTTCGTGCCTTGACCTGGCATATGTGGCGATTCCTGATTCGCCGTGGACCCTCCAATCCGTGACTGGGCCCATCCTATTTGGTACCACCTCAGCGATGCATCCTGGCGAGACTTGACCCCACCAACATGTGCCAAAAGGGCGCCAAGTCGCTATGCTAAAAATCTCGCAGCTTCGCCATGGCGAGATGGCGCCTGCCGTCGATCCTTTCCAATCTGACAGTCACAAAAATCTCCCTCCTACGACCCTCCTTTTCTCGTGATTCGTCGGGCCCATTGATACGTGGCATTTCCTCGTTGGTCTGTTGGTCACTTAAATCTAACTGCACCGGTAGCATGGAATGTGGCCCCGCTAGGACACGTGGTGCACAGGCGCTATGTCACCAATGTTAGCTCCCGAGCAGTTCTCGATAGCAAGAAAACACCAGTCGTAGATCCCTACAGATCCGACGATCGTGAAGACTCACCATTCCTTTTGGAACTACTGGGCCCGCTGTATGTTATGCACTAACTCATACACAAGGCACTTCCCTATTTGGTTCGATGAAACACTAGCTGGCAACCTAAGACCTAATCCATAGAGCGACCACGTGTTAGCTAGGTGCCATGTCGCTATGCGGAAATTGAGACCAAATTCCCATAACTCCATAGCGCCCACTGAAAGCATGCCCTGACCTTTACACGTGTCCCCATCTGATTCACCATGTCAACTGCGCTTGCAAGGTACCTGCTGGGACACACCGTCCGATCATTCTTTGCCACGGTGGACTTTTCTGTTTGGGCGCTGTCACCATCAGAAAATGCATGAACTTTCCATTAGCGCCATAGCGCCAGGCCATCTTTTGGAATTTTTGGCTTGTTGTATCCTTTTGCCCGCCGCTGCGAATATTTTCGTCGGGCGCTATGTCGCCATCGAGAATTTTTGGCTAGAATGCAATAGCGACATAGCGGACAAGGCACCGTGGAACTTTTCCGACCCGCCCAACGCTGGACCCACCTCTGCAACGTGTCCTCAGGGCATCATCGCGCTATCATAAATATCGTGCATTTTCTATATAGCGCGATGGCGCCAACCGTCGATACCGCTTAGATCTATCGGCCAGAAAACTCGCGGGTCGTAGCATTAAAATACCAACTCCGAGACTAACTGTTGAATAAGCTGTGCATTTGAATCTAAATCCTTGGCGGTAAAACCAGAGGTAACAGGTCTCGCGGAGCTCATCCACGGTGGGTGGTGGAGGTGTGGGTGGGGGTGGAGGTGGAGGTGGAGATGGAGGTGGTGGAGGTGGGGGTATGGGAGGGGGAGGGGGTGGCGGTGGGTCCATCAAATATAATCTGCATATATATTTAAACAACATAAAACATAAAACACATCAAAAATACATCACAACATAATACATGTATGACAAAATTACTATTTAATAAAATATAAATCTAAAATTTATCAACTAGATCTATATAAATGTGCATATCTTTATTAAAATTATATCAATTAAATTATAAATAATGTCAAACACTTAAGTCAAATTAAACATTAAATACTAAATTTTTAAGTATGAACTCATTATGGATTATACATGTTCATGTCTCAGGATGAAACAAAGTTAAGATTATGACAAGGTTATGGTTTACAATTTTGTTATGTTAATAGTTTTCATGATGGCTAAGCTTAAGATTATTATAATGACTGCGATCCTTTATTGTTAGAGAACTTACCTAGGATTATGGTTTTAGTTACAATTATATTTACCTGTATCGGATATTTATTATGGTCCTAAGACAAGAGTTAAGGTTACAATTATCTAATGAAGGCTTAGAGATAGAATTATGAATTGATTAAAAAATATTTATGATTGTAGTTTGAATCCTAACTATTATCCACTTAGTTCTACAAAAAGTAGTTGGCTAATAAAAAGTATTCTCTAGAAAGGTGTCAAAAACACTCATGTCATAGAGCACATGCTAACAATTTCTTAATTGTTGATCAGATGATAGAATTGTCAGCAGAAGTTTAGATTACATTGCACATAAACAAGATGTTACAAGAAAACTGGGACAAGACAATGGCACTAATTCTAAAGGTATGTTCTGACTTCTTGTCACATTTTGGAATAACCATGTAAAATTCACCTTTGGCATTTACATTAGAAAGGGGGAAAAGATGTAAAGGTGAAAATATAAGAAGTTTCATATATGTATGGGGAAGCACCATCATATTATGTACATATACAGGTATTGAGATAAACATCTCTTACAAAAGCACCATCATATTATGTACATATACAGGTATTGAGATAAACATCTCTTACAAAAGAAATTTCAGAAGATCTCAAAAATAGAGTATGGCACCAAGTTGAAAACCTTCTTGCAAGCTATAAGTGTAGATAATGTCAGGTAATGAACTAATTTACATGTGAACCCTATCCCTAACCATGTATAATAATCCTAATTCTAATCATAATCCATAATTCATTACCTTATGAAGCTTTGGCTATCCATTTTATTGCCAAAGTAATCCCTTGGCTATCCACGAAATGGTCCTAATAGATTTATATGGAAGACCAAATTGATTTAAATAAAATGAGCAGGAAGAAGACAAACTTACACCCAATATTCAAGGAGAGAATCTTTTAACATACTTGAATTCTACCAAGCAAAGTGAGATAATTAGAGTTCCAGTTGTTGAGTTTTCCAAAGATTTTCTTGTTGATATAAAGACACATTTCATTTATATGTTAGGGTTTACTATAGATGGAATCCCTAGGTACCTAACCACTTAATTATGAAATCTCTATCCAATACCATATTTACTACACAAGGTAGGGGACTCAATATTTAGCCCCAATAAGATAGATGTAGAGACATAAATCTTACTACTAGATACAAAGAAAAGAGGTCCAATTTGATCATTAAATGACTCATGTTGCACTCTTCTAGCTTAAAAAGAATAAAAATATATTATCAACAAACTATGTACATTAGATACTTATTAATTATTTGGAGAGTAGATCCTCTAACTTTTAGAGGCAACTGGTTATCTCTAAGGAGATAATGTAATGAGTCAATGTTCAACAATAAAAAATAAAGAGGATGCAAGAGGACGCCCTTTCATAATTGATCTAGAGAGTCCTAAAAATTATGATCTAACCCCATTAATTTCTTTACTAAAACCTTGACACCAATCATAAGAGAGGACACCATTTGACATTTAATATTGGATGGAGGGCTTGCAACATCATCATAGTGAAACTCCATTCCACCTTTTTGTAGACATTTTCATAATCAATTACTTGAGCATGCCTACACTCTATCCTAGAAATGTTTCTCAATCCAAAGTCTTCCAATAGGTTATCAAGTTCTCCAATATGCATAAATATCCTTAACAAAACACTTTTGTGTAGGGTTAATGATCTTGGGTAGGATATCTTCTAGTCTAGAGGCTAAGACCTTGGCAATAATTATTTTGTATGATACGCATTTAGGAGTGTCATGTCTCTAATTTTTAATGAGATTCTTATCTCCCCTTGGGGATCAATTGATTACTTGACCTAGGGATTTTATGAGCCCTCTGTTGATCACTTGATCAATTTTATGAGCCCTCCATTGATTACTTGACGTAGGGATTTCTCATTACTAATTTTTTGGATGGAGGAGTTGATTTATGATAGAAATGGGTTTATCACTTGGAATAATGCATCTTCATTCTAGGAAAGATGGTTCTCATTTTATCCCTATCTTCTAAATCATTTTGAACTATCATCGTCTTCTAACCAAAAAAATTGATAGTAAAATTAGGAAAAAGATCTTACTATATATATCACTAGGGGGTGGGTATTTCTTTTTATAGAATAAGGAAATATTTTGTTATGTGGCCTTCCATTCTGCAAAGGTAATAAACATTTAGGTTACCCATCTAAGGGTCTAGTCCGGGCTTGTACTCGCACTGATGTGGAAACCTCCACCTCTTGATGGTTAGGGAGGGTTACTTAATTAGATGCCTGATTCGTTCAAGTCTCTTCTAATTTTTTTATGATGTATCATTTTGAGACCTTGATATCAATGTTTAATTAGTTTTAGGATTAGGGTTCAATTTGTTTTGTACTATTTGATTAGGTTTACATGCTTAGCTTTCAATTAGGACAAGAGTTAATAAATTGAATTAAGTTTTAAAGTGCTAAATTTGGTTTTGGATATATAATTATAGTTATAGCTTTTAGATTAAAAACCAACATTAATTCAAAAAAGTTAGGTTTGAATTTTGTTTTAAAGTGTTCAATATATTATTGAGTTCTAGTATAGGGTGATTTGGTTTAGTCTTAAGGTCAATGTTTAACTTGGTTCAATCTTCTAGGGTAATGGTTCAATTTGGTTAATGGTTGGGGAAAGGATTTTTAAGGTTAAATTCAAGGTTTCTACTCTTAAGTTGGGATATATAATTAGGTTTATGATCATGGTTTAATTCAATTTGGTTTATAAGTATAATATTAATTAGTTAAGGGCTAGGGTTACCTTTCAATCTTAGGGTTTGACATTTATAAAATTAGTACTCAAGGTAAGAAGAAAGTTATTTAATTATTTATATATTACCTGGTGTAGGTTTTAGCAAATTAAGATTACTTAGGTTAAGATAATAGTAAGGGTTATGATTAGAGTTAAATTCAATACAAATTGACATTATAGAACTAATCCTAAATGACACCCAGCCAAGGGATCCAAAGAACTAATCAAAAGTTTTACCAAGCAAGCAATAACATACACACAATAATTTACATTTATAAAAAACATAAGAGATTGCATTCCTTAATGAGCACATTTACATTTCTTTTTTAAATAATTATAAACTACTAAAAGTAAAATAAATATAACATGTCCACATGAAAGTTCATATTAACTACTTCTGTTCAATCCATTTAAATAATTTATATACATTTGTTCTGAATGCCACTTGGAAAATTAATTTGGAATGCACAATCATCCACCGTACATGTCACAGGGTATGAAAGGCTAAAAGAATATACATTTATAAAATAGTTTACATCATCCATTTTCGATTCATGAAACAAAGTACAATACAATTTAAGTAAAATCATTTTAAATACTATAAGTTTTTTGTTTGGATCCCTTGGCCGGCTGTTATGTGATTAAGTATTTTATAATATGTTTAGGGTTTTATTTATATGGTTAGGTCAAGATTATAGTTTAAACAATAAATTTAGGTTGAGGTTATCATTAAAACAAGGTCGAGGTTATATGGTTTTAGGTCGAGGTTAAATAGTTAAAACAAGGTCGAGGTTATATGGTTTTAGGTCGAGGTTATAGTTAAAACAAGGTCGAGGTTATATGGTTTTAGGTCGAGGTTATATTTATTTGTAAAATTACATGTTTAAACAATAAATTTATATCTAATCTAATCATTCAACATTGTAATAAATACATAAATTAAATACATTTCAAAACATCTAAAATAATAATTTTTTAAATAAACATTTACAAAACTATATTTTAATTAACAAATACAAAAATTTAAACATTTAAGTTCATTAACAATGTAAATTTACAATTTTACGTACATATGAAAAGTAAAAAAACAATAAATTAACATACATATTAAATTGAAAATTGAAAAAAATAAAGTAAAATAGTATAAAACATATTAAAATACATGTTTATCAAAAACTAGCAGCAAGGGGGTAGTCGGTAGGGCTGAGAAATGGGCTCTCATATGCATCTCTAAGTGGGCTCCCGTTTTTGAGGTCATGAAAATGACCTCTAAAATGCCAAAAAAGTGGTTTATAAAAGTTTTACAATCGAGTACCCGATTCTTAAAAAGGTGGGTGCCCGATAGTTAAGCGGCTCGGGCACCTAATCCTTTTTAAATATCAGGTACCTGATTTTTAAAATTCAGGTCAAGTGCCCGAAGCGTAATTTTAGAAACGGGTACCTGATTTTTTAAAAATCAGGTACCCGTTTCTAAGAAGTACAATTCCACGGATCTGACTTTCGTGAAATTGTGACCCAACTTCTTGCGGTCACCCTTGTATAGTGTAATATATAATCATGAAGAGGGAAAGTGTATGCCAAAATCTGCATAGAATTATAATTATAAATATTTCCACATTTTTAAACATTTTCTATGATTTGACATTAGGAAGGGAAAATGTATGCTAATATTTTAAAAAATGATCGTCACATCATATTGTCTAATTTGAAGTTAGGCAATCTATATACTCATATTCACAGAAGACAATAATTATAAAATATTACATGCTAATATCTACATAAATTAATAATTATGTAATATTTCAACGTTTTCAATATTTTAGATAATTTTATGTAACATGTCATTAAAAGGACATAAAATGTATTATAATATATGAATAGAGAGTAATAATTACAAAATATTTGCGCAAATTTTTAAAACTATTTGCATTCAACAAAATCCTGTATCATTGGCTCAAAGCATTTCTGTTGCAAAACCCATGCCGCATCTTACAATTCCAAGAATGTTATTTTTTACATAAGAAATAATAAATGACATTTCAAAGCATTAAAATACTTCTTCTTGTTAAATATTTGGGATTTAAAACAAATTAATCTTCCTAAAAATTGTAGTACAACTTATATTTGTTATTTTCCAAAAAGTTCGAGGCTGAGTTTTGTATCTGACCACTTTTGTTATTCCTACGTTAGATGCACCATCTCCTGTATGAGCACCAAATGTATCTCCCAGTACTACTTCAAGAGATTCGACCCTGCTGGGACTTGCGACATCCATTTCACTAGATGGTTTAAGGAATAATTCTACTAGATTGTTAAAATTAATAATTTACCAAGCACTGATACCAACACGGTCAATTCTTCCATTGGAGCTTATGTGGTTTTGACATGGTAGACAAGTGACAGATTCATTTGAGGAACAATCTTAGGCCCCCCTTTCATTCTCTAAATGCTATGTAGCATAATATCTCATGCATCCATTTATAATGCTTAGGCTACTTCCCACCAAAATATAAATAATGTGTGATCCATTTATATTTCAATAAATATATCACAAGTAATTATACTACATTGGATAGAGTGCTATTAGAAAGTTAGAAGAATCCTTTCCTAGGGGCAGATAGTAATTAATCAAATAAAACGTATCATGAATTATATATACAATAAAATATTATTTAATACATCATTTAATTTCTTGGAGATCATGCTGATTTACAAATTTCCCATTTAATCGATGGTCAAATATAAATGATTCATTAAACAAAAATACTATATTTTAATTTAGGTTGCCTCATTCTTTTTCTAGGGTATCTTTTAGTTTTATGCTGGATAAAATTAGAGAAACAATATGGCTTCAGAGATCTGTGTCTTTTTCTGTAGATTTCATTTGACATTGTGCATGAGCTTCATGTGCCTCTGTATGCTTGCATGTAAATAGAAGGATGACATACATGTGGCCAATATAGGGTAGACAAAAATTCAATACATGGAAAATATGGACACGTTTGGCTACAGGAATAAAAATATGGGAATATGAATTATTATTCTAGTTTAGTTATTTTGGAATAGAAAATGGGAATAAGTATGTATTTCTATTCTTCATTTGGTTAGATGAAATTGAAATTGGAGTTTGAATAATAGATAAAGAAAGTCAATAGACCAATTCTCGTGTGCCTTTTCACTCTTGATGGATGTTTCATTCTAGAGACCTTGAGGCTTCTAAGCGATGAATCACAATGAGGATTGAGGATGGAACTTGGATCCTGTCTTTAACGGAAACACGATCTAGTCTTGCCAATTTGATATCTTGATTGACCTTGTCATGCTTGAAAATTAGGTTCCAATGAGCATCCTCACTTAGCTATTGGAGATGGAGGAAAACTTAACAGAAGAAACATCAACAACTTAGCTTCCTAGAATGATATGCCATGGTATAATTGCTTTGGCTCACCCTTGCTCATATCATTTGCAGCCAATAATAGGGGAAACACCAGAAGAGCATAAGAAGTGTGAGGCAGAATTGAAGTTACAGTATAAAGCTTTGAAGTCATAGGATCACATTGTGAGATTTTTTCATGATTTCATTGTGTACGAGTCCAAGAGTATCCATGAAGGGAAAAAGGAAGAGGATGTTCGATTTCCTTGTGATTTTCTTCATCGGTTAGGTCATAAGATGCTTCATGTCCCTAAACATTCTTGATGTTTTGGCATATGATCTCAGTATTCAAAATCAATGCCTTGAATCCAATAGTGGTTTTCGCAAGAGTGAAACCTCTGTACAAAATTGGTCGTTTTCCCAATTTCTTTAGCAAACCAATTTCTCTGACTCGGGTGCTCTCAGTGAATCTTCTCATGGACATGAAATTTAAATTTTCATGAAATATGAGAAGGTAAATTTAGAAAAGGAATAAATATTCCAATTCCACCTATTTAGGTGGAATTACAAATGCTCAATTTTGGGCCAAAATGAGAATACGTATGAACCTATTCAAAAATTTTATTTGGTGCAACCAAACGAAGGATTAGAAATTTTCATAATTTACATATGTCTAATACCTATTCCAATCTAATTGCTACTGCCAAATGGGCCCTAGGAGAATACACCATGGAAAATAGGAGCATATGGTGATAAATAATGTCAAGCTCTTTTTAGTAATTTTGCATGGTTAATGTTGGCATTTTGAAGTTTGTGCTCGAAAAAAAACTACTATGGTTTTTTCATCTATTCTTGTTAGGTTTACATAGATATAACTTGTGACATACATTTGAGTATAGATCTGTGTACATTGCACAACCTTTATAGTAGTTTGTGATTTCAATAAATGAAAATTTTGTAGATTTCTTGTGCTGAATTCATTGTTTGTGTATTCATTAAAACAAGACATTCTACTTTATGTCTAGGTATTCATTTCAAAAATATAATTTTTTCAATGGGTTTCAATAGATTTCATTTTTTATTATTGTAAAAAAACTTGTTTTCATGGGGAAAGATGTGAGGTCCTTCCTCGCATGTACTTATTAAATATGTATCTCTCTATTAAAACTGTTGTAGGAGATTAGAATGGATATGAAATAATGTTTTATGGTTTAGATGTACTAATAAGAAGTGACATCCTAATACATTCATGTTTTAAATATTCAGTGATTCATGAAAAAACTACATTATCTCGACTGTTTAAACATTAAAATTTCACTAACGATGATACAAGGCATTTTCACCTGATGATAAGGGTGTTGATTTTGATACTTGGATGATTAAGTTTTATGCTTCAGATAGTTCAGTATTCTTTTATTGGTGACGTAATGATGTTTAGGTATATACATGCATAATGAGGATTATACTAGTACTTAATCTGAATTAATGAATAAGTTATGTTATTATTGGTTATGTGATTTCTGATGATTAAATGTGAATAGAAATGAATTAAATAGTTAATTATATGAGAGATTCATGTTTTGACTTATGTAACTATCTAGATAAGTTTTGAATATATGTATGTAATTTTCTTGAGCTACTGATATACGCATTGAGTGTGCAGGGTATTTTAGCTGAGAAAATCTAACGGAGAAACGAAATTGAACCCTATGTACCGTTTGTGGAAACTAGGGTTAAATCTGATGAAGGATACAAACCGTGTTGTTTGTATTTTATTTGTATTGTGCGTTGAATGAATGTATCATTCTATAATCAGTAAATGTTAATGTTTTGTAACAATGTTTTTATAGTGTCGCTTGACACTTGTGAATTGTATATGCATTCCAGCATGATAGTTAGGGTTAACCAAGTAACCTAGAGATCTAAGTCCGACTAGCTTAGTGATCTTTTTGCTAATCAAGTTAGTAATCAATATTAATTACCCCTAATCTAGATTAGCGTTTAACCTACATTTTGAAGGTTGTTAGATAGTCCTAAAATTTCCCAGCCTTTAATAGGTCCCTAATTAATCCTAAAGGCCTAAAAACATGAAATCTAAGTATCCAAGGGGAATGGGTATGGCTTGGGGGCATTTTCCACCCCCTTAGCCCCTTTTGTTGACTTTTATGGTCACTCAAAACCACCATTTTTGCTTTATTGAGAAAATTGATTGATTTAATCATGGGTTGGATAACTTGAACTCCACCTTGAGGATAGCCTTAGGTCTAGTTGTGTTAGAAGCCTCTAGAACTTTTAGGCAAGTGGGGGAGTTATTTCTTTTTAGAGATGGTTGAGTTTGTGATCTTATTTAGAGGCAATTTTGAGGAGGTTTGGAGTGTTCACCCAACCTCTACTTTTAGAGTAAAAACTAAAATATATACTATCTCCAAGGTAATTAGTTCTAAAATGAAGTATTGTGAAAACGATAAAATATTGACAAGGAGAACATGACTTGGGAAATATATGAGGCAAATATCCATATTACAATTTCTTAATGAGTAAAAGTAGCTTGAAATATATTAATGTGAATGAAACAATAAACCTTACAAATCGAGGAGAATATTGAAGCTATGATGCGAAGGGGGAAATGATGGAACATAGAAGGACTATTTCTTACCAAGGTATATTTAGATCATAAAAAAAATATACAATAAGTTATAATTGGTATAGGAGGGTTCTAGAAAGGGAAGGGCTTGACATGCACCAGATGAATGAGTTTCTACAACCTCATTGTAATGCAAACTTATAATTTTCCAAGTCTAGAAGTCATTTGATATGATTCATTAAAAATAAAATAAAGACAAAGTATAAAGAATCATAAAACATATATGTGGTTGATGAGTGAAAAAGAATGAAATATTAAATAGACAAGGGTATGTGCATGTAGGTATACGGTAATCGTATTTTTATATGGAGCTAAATTAGACTCAAACGGTAATTTTTTTCCAACTTTTGTTAGTATAGTTTCCCCTTGAATTATTCTACTAGCATTTGGGAGAAATGCCCCTTTCCTAGTGTATGAGAAAAATCCTTCTCATGCCCCTTTTCTAGGTATACAACGAGGTCAAGGGGTAACGACCTTGTGGGGGTTTTTAGGGGCACCACGACTACAACTTCTTCTGAATTTTATTATTATATTTTCTCTATTGGTTGTTATATTTATGATACAAATTTTGTAACCCACATAAATATTTTTAAAATATATTAAAATTAGGATTTAAAAATGATAAATTTGTATAATATTTCAACAATATTGAGCTCTAAGGGATTGTAGATTATTATTGTTACATTCAGTAGATAATAATATTGGACTCTATTTGGTGGGGGTAGCCTTAGATTGGATGAAACACGATCCATTTTTGTGTCTTCTTGTTGGGCTTAATTTTCTAGTTGAGGTCAGACAAGGGTTAAATAATTTCTTCAAATTTTATTATTTCAACTAGTTTAATAGATATTATGGTGGCATGAATGGCCCTTCAATCTTTAATTTTATTCAACAGAGTTTCACTATTTCATCTTTGTTAGAATTTTGGATTCCTAGAGTTATAATTGATGATTCAAGGTATTTTCTATTTTATTTGTACATACATGTGTACTGTTACTCATTCTATTTTTTTAGGGGCACCCTTATAATAATTATACAAGTTTAGATTGATTTTTTTGAGTAAAAAATATGCTAGTGTCTCAGTTTGACAAATTCCCAATAATTAATTTAGAAATAGATAATGCGTTGGTTAATACTTGGATAAACCTTATTATTTTATCCTACATCATAAGCATTTTTGAATATTTTCAAGGTTTCTATGATACAATATGACTCTTAGGCTAGTTTTACTTATACTCCTTACATTATTTAATTTAAGTTTTACTTTGATTGAGTGTATAATGTGGAACTCTCTAGGCATTTCTTACTGTATATGCTTCTATTTAGTACCTAAAATAAATATAATCCTTGGTATCATTAGATATAGAGAGTCGACATTGATATTATTATGTTATTATATTCTTAAAAAAAAAAGGTTTCTTTACCTTTTGGCAAATCCTCTATTTATTGGTATCTTCCTTCACAAACTTGGGTCATGCAAAGAATAAATAATTATTTATGTGAATCCATGAAACCAAATACCTTGAAATGACTTTGTTACTATGGGATAAAACTCTATTATGGGTTGGTAAATTGGTTTGAAGTTATCATTTTAGTCTAGGAAATCATCCCTATTCGAACCACGTGGGTGCCAACTAATTGTGAAATTATATGGGAAGTGTGCCCTAGGAGGGTCGTGTACATTCTTTTGTATTTGTTAAGAATATTATTATAAATATATGATGCATTCTTACCATTTCTTTTGTGAACCAAAATGATATGGTTCAGGATTTAATTGCTGAACTATAAATTTTATACGAATGACACATACTATACCATCAAACATATGCCTTTAATAATTAAAGCATTAAATAAAATTATTTTTATTTATATGCTACGATTATATATTCATCTATTTCCTATATGATACAAGAAATAATATGTCACTTTCCACTCAATATAGATTGAGATAAAGATTCATTTTATAGACTTTGATTTAATTAGATTAGTTATGTCACTTGATACACAATTGTATACATAATAAAAATCTCAACTTATAAATTAATGGAGAAACAGAAACCACATGAGTGGATGTATGAAAATCCAAACCTCAAACCACATAAATAAAATAATTTTTTTTTGGTTAGTAATGATTAAGTGTAGAATAACTAAAACTCATGACGAAATTACTGCAAGACATTCAAAGGGATCTATAGATATATAGGATTTAGACATTTCATAACTGTAGATCTTAGGATTTAGAATTCAATCCGTCAAATAAATTATATATGATCACCATTAATTTTATCTCTTCTTTTGTAGAAACTTCTCTTGGAATCCATCTCTTAGGTCATTTACCTAATCTTCTCCTAGAATTAAATGATCAAACTCATTGATTCTTATCTCAACACGCTTTCCATATCCCAAGAAATCAACTTGGCTAGTTAGAAATTATGATTCATCGCAAACAGTTAAGATGTTGTTCATTGGCGAACACTGTGTTCTGACACTCAGTCATCATTGGGTTACTCGATTGCTATTAAATTTCTCACTCATCATATACATTATCACTTAGTCGACACTCATGCTCAGTCAATACTGATTTTACTCGACACTTACTATAGCCCGATTGGCACTAGCATCACTTGGCATGTACATAAAAATTCTTTGGTCTTCTACTATGTTACTCTGTCAAGCCTATACATTTGTGTGAGACCTCACCCCGACCCATCGTAGCATAGTGATATATTTTTTGATACTCACGACTCGATATGTCGAGACACTATCGGATACACCAAACATATTATATTATTTCCTATTGTGTGAAGTTTTACTTTTAGATATTTGGTTTTGTCATTTATATGCTTTATGAACATGTGTACTGAAGTAAGTGAATGCAAAATTAACACTTTGACTATGAAATTGTAATGATTGAGAATATGAGTAGAACAAGATAAAACAATTGAATTATATAAAAGATGAATGTTTTAATTTATGAGATTTCCCTAATATGCTATTTAGATATATGCATGTGATTTTCTGGAGCTACTGATGTGTGCAATGAGTGTGCAAGGTATTTTAGTTGAGAAGCCTAATGGGGAAAAGAAATCGAACCCTATGTGCCATTTTTGGAAACCCCATTGTTCTTATTTTACTTGTATCATTAAATGTATGAATGTATCATTCTGTATTCAATAAATGTTAATTTTTTGTAACAGTGTTTTGTTATAGTGTCGCTTGACACTCATGAATTGTTAATGCATTCCAACATACTAGTTAGGGTTAATTGAGTAACCTATGGATCTAAGTCAGACTAAGATAGTGACCTTTTTGCTAATCTATTTTTAATCGAGTTTAGTTACCCCTAATTCAGATTAGTGTTTAATTAGCATTTTGGAGTTTTTTTTTAGTCCTTATTTTTCTAGCATTTGTTAGGCCCCAAATTTATCCCTAAGACCTAAAATCATGAAATCTTAATACCCAAGGGGTATGGGTATGGGTTAGGGGCATTTTCCATCCCCCTAGCCCTTTTTGTTGACTTTTATGGTCACTCAAAAACCTAATTTTTTCTTGGTTGCGAAAATTGATTGATCCCATCATGAGTTGGATGACCTTAACTCCACCTTGAGGTTAGCCTTAGGTCTAGTTGTGTTAGAAGCCTCTAGAACTTTTGGGCAAGTGGTAAAGTTATTGGTTGTTTGAGGTGGTTGAGTTTAGGAGCTTATTTAGAGCCATTTTTTAGGAGGTTTTGTTGTTCACCCAACCTCTAGTTTTAGACTGATTTTCAAAATTGAAGGAGAAGGAGAGGAAAGCTAGCTCTTCTCAAACTTGTTCATTGCCATAACCTATTTTCTTGAAGGTAGGAATACTTTACCTCATTTTGGTTTTATGTAGTGCTTCATGTTTCAATTTTATTACTTATGTATGTTTGTATGTGTGTGGAGTATGTTGGGAGGGATTGGAAACAATTTTTCTTCAATTTTTTCCTTTGTGTTTGTTTTGAATTTTGAAAGTTTTCATTCATGGGTGTTTGGCATTACTCACCCTCGGATAGGGCAGAAGTGGTCATTTTCGGGGAAAGGTCTTCAATTGGACTCCAACAGTGTAGAGTCTCTTCTCAGGATGAGAAGAGGGAGAGAGGGTAGGGTGTTATGGGCCCCTACCTATTAGCACAAACCATGTATGAGTTTGGCATGTAAGAATGGAAGAACGGAAGTTCTTGAGTTATAGCCCTGATTGGGCACCTATTTTGGAGTTGTGTCTGACATCTCCTATTGGGAAAATCCACCTTCTCCCTAGTTTTTGATTCAATGTCAAACCTATTGTGAAAATCCAGTTTGGGAATGAATGTCTGAGGTTGTCTCCTTGTTATGTTTGTTTGTCACCTAGTCATTTTTTGTTCTCTTCACAATCTCAATGACATATTGCAGAAAATGAAATAAATCCCTTGTTAGGGCCATGAAAGGAAATTTAAATTGATTGTTGGAATTCAGTTATGTTCAGGATTGAAATCTTGTGTAAAGTGTTTTTAAAACCTTTTTTTGTAATGGCAACGATGTCGAGTTTTCTTCCTGGTTCTTTCCCGATGGAGCCTTTCAATTAGGTTGTCAATTAAATAGTGTTTGAGTAATATCGTTTCTTATGAGGATTTCATTTTTTTCTTTAGTTATATGAATGTATATCAAGATAAGATAAAATGAGGATGTTCAATTTTGCAAATTTCAAGTGCAAATATGTTAAGGCAGATAAACAAATAAGTAAATGAATGATATTATGTTATGTATGGAATGTTGATTCAATTTCATTGTAATAGGGAAATAAGATCAATCTTGCAATTTTGTTGAAAAGAATTATTCAATTTCTTATCTTAACTATGTATTTAGCAAATTCTATTAGTGTTAAAATATATATATATATTACTCCCTTGTTAGAAAACACATTGCTTGAAAAATCTTCACTTGGGCAAGATAACACTTAGAAAAAAAAAAGTGTTGCTAGGGAAAACAACCCTCTAGAATTTGTATGGGAAAATGTTTTAATCTTTTAGAGGAAACAAAGAATATTCCTCTATGATTCTTTTTCTTTTTAAAAAAAAATCATTGCAAAAAAAAAAAAAAATAGTAATTAAATTAACAAAGTTAATGCATAAAGTAAATGAAATAAATATCTTATGTATCTTAGACCTTACCTAACTATCTTTTTGCATTAACACCTTACTCCTATATGGGCACATGATATTCCTAAGAAGGGAGTAGCTAACCATGCCTTGTCATCACATGCATACTTAGTAGGATGGGAGGGCAGATGTAGTTTTAACCCAAGTCAATGCTTTAATGGGGAATACAACCTTTGTATAGCCCCATAAAATTCGCAGACCCCTCAAATTGACCATGTGACTGGCTTGGGATGTGCATTATTTTGGTGGCATTAAAGCCAATGTTCAATTAAGTTTTTAAAACCTTTCTCCCTTACCTTCTTCATCGCCTAATGGGTTAGGACATGTACACGGCAAAGGGGACTATACTTGTTATGTGGGCAGCTTTGTCAGTGCCCAAGTATGATGGGACAATGAGCCTCATCCCTTTGGAAATGCTTGGGAAGCGCTGAGGTTAGGGTTCATGTGGAGGGGGGGGGGGGGGGGGGGGGGGTGGGGGTGGTTAGAGATAGATTTAAGTTAGTTGTATTAGGTTTATGTTAAGTTAGTTAGTTTTGGTTAGAGTTATTAATTTTTGACGTAGTCGTTAGTTATAATATATTTGGTTAGTAGGTGGTCTTTTCGTTTACTCAGACTGATTCAGTAGATTTGTTCTTCCCATTCCTCTCTCTTTGTGCAGGAAAGTATATTCATCAAGATGGAAATGTTTTCTGCGTATCCACAAAACAGATTCAAATCCTTTAGACTTGGTCGAGTGAGTACGTAAGTGTTGGAAAAGTTCCAGCCCTTCCCTTATCTGTGTATGAACCCACCAACTCTGCAGCCTTGTTCACATTTTTCTCAGCCTTCTTTACATTGTACTATCACGTGCACCAAAGTTTTTGAAATATTAGCTAACAGAAGGGCTCGACTCTATAATATTGTTTTATTAAGTTTTGGATGAGGAAATTTTCTTTCTTGTTATGGATTTGTCTGCATCATCTTCGAGTCGTTTACTGGCTCAAATATTTGTTGGAATATTCAAATAGGATTTTCTCAATTCCAGGATATCCTCTTTAGCTATGGCTATATCCTTCCTTCTCTTCAAGGATTTTCTCAATTCCTTTTTTGCTTCCTCTACTTTGTGTAGAGCCAGTTGCACATCAATCAATTGATTGTCAATAATCTTCCCAAGTTTGAAGACTTCCATCTTTAGATCTTTTTCTCCAAGTTGTTAGACTTCTTCTTGTGAGAACCTTGCTCTGATACCAATTGTTGAAATATTCAAATAGGAAGAATGCTTCTGAGAGGGGGGTGGGGGGGGTGGGGTGAATCAGAAGTACTATATTTTGACCATTAAAACTATTTAACTGAAAGTAGATTGCATGCATATAAACATATCAAACAATTATGAGAAACACATAGGCATCACCACATAACAATTGAGATTTTGGTAACCCAAAAATCCTCCATAAATAAGAAGGTAAAACTGGAGTGAGGATGATACCCACAAAATCACTGCAATAATAATGTTTGACCACTTCTGATGATCTGCCTTATTAAAGGCCTGCCCTATTAAAGGCTTTACACTGTATCAATAGTGACCTGGTTAAAGGATTTATAAACACTTTACATGAAGTATCACCCTGTTAAAGGATTTAATCACCTATTTAAAGGATCTAAAAAATAGCTGTTAAGCTAACATATCTCCATAGGGTTTTCATTCTAATACAATTCATAGAGAGTATTAGGTACAATAAACCTTATAGCTTACAATCCTTCATTTGCTGAATACAGGCACTTGATCTACTTTCTCTGATCTTGATCCTCTATGATCTGATACTCTTTACTCTAAAATATTTTTCCTTGCACACCCTTGTACATCCACTTCTTTTTCTAATGAGATTTTGTCTTCCTTATAAAGACATTCGAAGACTTAGGGTTAGGCATGGATCTATGATCCATATTGAATCTTTGCTTCCTGCTCATTCCTTGCACTTTTCTTATTGGTTGCATGCCTTCTCCATTTTTCTTATTAGCTGCATGTAGATTGCATAGGAAATACAAAATATTTGATCTTATCATTTAATCCTTCGAGATTCATCATATGTCGGCCATGAAAACGGTTTACATATGAATCAATGAAGTTACAAACTCATATGTACATTCTATGTTACTCGGCACTTGCTGATTAGAGATGTTTGACATTAATAACAAACTGGCTTAATCAGCTCCTGTTGCATTTTTGTATTGATTAGCATCATCTATGACTCGACACTTAAATATCACTCGGCACTTGTATCATGCTCAGCACCTAAAGTCATTCGGCACTTGAACTTCACTCGGCACCTGATCTTCACTCGGCACCTGAAGGCTTTCCTGACTCAACTCATGTTGTGGCTCAGCATACATGGTGTACTCAGCTCCAATATAGAAAGTGATTAAGTGTATTGGCACTCAAGTGTCAAAAATCATTATTAGGTTAACAATCTCCCCCTTTGACATGAGTGACAAAAACACTTAACTGACCTTATGAGTACATTAACTAATCTGCTTGATATATACAGAGGTTTAAAAAACCTTTAATCAAAATTTGTGTAACTTACAATATATATACCTCAAAATTATTGTAACTCCCCTTGAGTTGGTTCTTTGTGCCATTATCCGTATATCATGCTCCCCTTGGTTTCCTTGATTTTGTCTCACCCATTCTCTCAACTCCCCCATGCATCTTATAATATCTCCCCCTTAGTTAATAAGATATATATCTCCCACTTTTTGACACTTATGTCAAAGGATTTTAAAGGGTTAAGACCATATTTTTCCAAAAATGTGTTGTTTACCTCCATAATCATCCTGAGAGTTGCATCACAATTGTTCAAAGAAATTTCCAGTGACTTGTGCTAAATGGAAATCTCTGCAGCAAGATGAATAAGTCCATCTGAAATAGAAAGATTAGGATCTTTCTTGAGAACAGTTTTTGCATAGACTTGTTCCTTATGGAGTATTTCCAAATGTGGGGTAATGGAGGACTGGAGCTGTATCAATTTTTCCTTGATATTTGCCTCATCTACTATTAATATAGCTATTTCTTTTTGAGTGTGAAGCGATTAAGAAAAATGCTTCTTACTTTGAGCTAGATCTTTTGGTAGCTACATGCTTGAAATATTTAAATTTCTCTCCAAGCTTAGTATCTTTTGGCTTGTCTCTTGTGTGAAGTATGAAAAGTCACACAACTTTTCGTACAATGAGAATATATTCTCAAGTACCTTTTTCACTTTTTCTATTAGCTTTGCCAATTCAACATGGGAAAGTGCAATTTGACTTGATATTTTCTCATTTAGTTTTCCCTGGAATTTCCTTTCAGACCATTCTATAAGTTTTGCATTTGTCTTTTGGTCTTCATTTGTCACCTCGTCAAAAATATCTGATAATTGCTCCATGATATGCTTTGACTCATCTGGTGACTGCAAACTGAAGGCATCCATATAGATGTTCTTAATCTCATGTAGTGTTTGCTTTTGTTTATACTCCTTCCTGAGTATCTCTTGTCTCTTTCTCCTATTCAGTGATTCTTGCACCTCATTGATTTGATCAATGGTTATTGTTTTTGAGTCATAGCCTGGTATGACTATCTCCTCATCTAATTCAGGGTCTCCATAGTGAAGTACCCTTGCAAATTTTGTAGTACTAGATCCTGGTGCAGATATTTGCAATGGCTATTGTGAAGGAGTTCCCAAGGTAGGCAAATTTATCAATGTTTGTATTGTCTCCTACTCTTTAGGGGTTTCCTCTATTTTCTCCTCCTGCTATCTACTACCTTGATCAATTATGGTAATCTTAGGAAGTGCACCTTGTGTTTTTGCTGTAGGATCAGATGTAATAGTCTGTCCTGTTTGTTCTATTTCTTTTTCTATAGTTGCACTCTACTTTTGTATTGTGGTGTCAACTATGCCTGATGAAATAACTGTGGTCATTTGAGGTTGACCACTAGTAGTTGTAGAGATGCTGGAAGGTGGTTCTTGTGGATTCACCTTATCTCTAACTGTGCTTTCTACTAGTTTTTGTAATTCATCCATATTGACCAATACTGGATCTGTACACAATCTTTCTTGCTGGATAGATTGGTCAAGGATTCTTTTGAGGTCTTCTGCAGTTAATGGGTTGATGTTCTGACCAGAAGTGTCAAGAACATCTTTTATAGTTATAGTTTCTACAGGTGTGATGGGTACATGAGGAGGGCTAGAGGGTGGCAATTGTGTGTCTTGCACACTCTGGTCTGGTTAATGCTCTTGCTTAGCTATTTTTGTTACATCTTGTTTTTGTGTCTCTTCCTCCTCTTCATATTTCTTTTCTTCTTCCTTCTTCTCTTCTTCTTCTTTCTTTTCTTCTTCTTCTTTCTTTTCTTCTTCTTTCTTTTCTTCTTCTTTCTTTTCTTCTTCTCCCTTCTCTACTACTGTCTTCTCTTCTCTCCTTTTTCTTCTCTCTTCTGGTGGAGCAGAAGCTTCTTCCTTGTATTCTTCTTCAAGAAAATCTTCAATCTTTTTGTACAAGTTTTTCCATGATTTTATTGTTCTTTGAACAATTTCTTCCATCTTATTTTGGAGAATGAAGAATGTCTTATAGTTAGGTGTAAACGTAGTATTATGCCTTTTGGCTACTTTCTTTATTTGTTCCTTAGTCAAATCAGGCAATACACTTGCTAGGGTTGATTCCCTCATCTCCTTCTCCATTTTCAAACAAAAATGTCGTTTGTCTTCTACAATTTTAGACAGTTCATTTGGCAATTGTCCATCTAGTTCAAGATGAGTGTACTTGAACTGTGCCATCATTCCATAAATTGTTTCCTCTATCCTATTTTGTTCTTCTTTAGTAAACTTATTGAAATCAACTTTATTTAAGTTGCTTAAATCACCATTTCCAATCTTTTTACATAAAGTGTCAACTGAAAAATGGCTTACCTTTTCAGATTGACCTTCTTCATCAGTATTAGGTTGAGCCACATATCTTCTTCTTTTCCTCGGCTCTTGCTATGTTTCCTTGATTGGTTTCTTCTTTGTAGCTTCCTCTTTAGCCTTTTTAGTGGAGGCTCTTGTTGCAGCTCGGGTTGTTGGCTTTTGAGGTGATGGCATGGAAGATTTCTTTGGTTTTCGCTGAGTTGGAGGCTATTCTGTTGCCTTTCTTTTCTTTGACTCAGCTCCAGTTGGTGCTTCCTTGGCTTCTTCTTCCTCTACACCTTCCTCCTTGTCTTCACCTAGGCCTTGAGTTAATTCCATTGGGCCTCATTCTTGTTCATCTTCATCATCATCATTGTCATCTTGTTCTTCTTCTGCTTCAGCCTCAATTCCTTCACCAAATTTCTTCTTAATCTTCTTCAACAATTTATCTTTCTTCTTTAATGTGGAGGCAGTCTTTAACTCCATATTTATCTTTGATCTTACCACATCATACGTGCCAAAGTGTGGAGCACTTTTATCTGTTTCTTCTGCCAATAATGCAATTATTGATGCAGATGCTTCATCAACATTGATTTCATAACCAAATGGCCTTAGCCATCTCACCCTTGGAATTGTAGCTTGAATGTAGGTGAAGTCAATATCAACTAAGAAACATATATCATTAATATGTCTTTCTACTAAATAAACTGGTATTCTCACCCTTTACTTCATGGATTTCTTGAAATCCTCAAAATAGCTTGTCATTAGAGTATCAAAATTTTCTCCCATTTGTTCTATATACTCATTTATTTGGGATATGATAGTCTTATCACTCCTCCATGTCACTTTTCCAAAAGAAGGAAATTCATTCTGAACATAAAAGAATATACAAACCAAAATTGCTCCAAATTTACATTGAGCACCCTTTGTCCTTCTTATTGCAGTTAGGTTTTTATTTATCTGTTGTAGTTGTAGTTCAGCAAGATCATAAGTATGATCTTTTTTCACCAGTTTATAACCTATGTCTACTGTAGTACATGGCACACTGTTGAGTATACTAGATTGATAGAACTTATGGTTAGTGACTCTAACAGCAAACTCAACTAGAGGATCCTAAATGGTGTGAATTGTCATTCCTCTTTTATTCCACTGAGCACTAGTGTTCTTTTCAATAACCTCCTTTGATTCACTTCTCAAGGTTTTGAACTGATCTAGGGTAGGGTACCCAGTTACCCTATGTATGATTCCTTTGGTTAGTTTGATGGGAATATCTTCCAACCACAGACTTCCACCATGAATTCTGCTTAACACAAGTTTAACCCATTCTGTCTTGAATAAGGTGGGAAAGCTCAAAACTCAGGTCAAACCCTTTCTTTCAACAATTTTGAATTCATCTTTTAAGACTCCATATACCCACAATTTCTCATAGGCTTGCCTTATCTCCATTTCTCCTAGGGCTCCTATCTTACAATTGTAGCATCTTCTCATGTCTTGAACCATTACAACTTTTGGGGGTATTTGGGAGAGAGCCCCGGTTGGGTCATTTTTGTATGCAACTTCTGGAATGGGATGAAAATCAGGTTGCTTGACCTCATTGGACACTAACTGAACTTCAAATGACTCTTTGTCCTTAGTTTTCTTGGAACTTGACGCCATTTATGCAAACTAGGGTTTCCTTTTTATGAAATATGAAACTGCATAGCTTGGCACAAATGAAAATACCTCAAGATCGATGAAAACGTGTTGAGAGATGTTGCAATCTGCTTGAAATGCTGGATTCTCTACTATGAAATCACTCTGCTCTCTTTCTCTTCTTTGCTTCTTGATCGCGATGAGGAAAACTGATTGGAATCATGATAATATACCCTATTTTCATTGTATTAAATGCTCAACTGCCAACTCAGCTTATGAAGGATTTTAACATTACTCGGCTTGCACTACATTTCCACTTTACTCGACTTTTATTGGAGTTAACCAACTCAGCATCAGTTATCAACTTGATCGCTATTAGGAACTAGACATGTGTTGGAGTTTAACTCGGCATCCAAAGATAGCACATCAACATCATTTAGATTTTGTCTCTACATCTTGTCTCATGCAAATTTATACTTTGCATTGCTTCTTTGTCTTGGGACTAATGTGTGATATAACTTTGTATATCATTCCCATATACTTCTCATGATTAGTTTGATGAAGTGAGATCACTTGATCCATTGGGTGAAGCGATCCCTCCACTTGATGTGTTGCACTCATCTTTCTTTTTCCAAGTCTTATTCATTTGCCCCATTATCTTTTCGACATCAATCTTTTCTTTGCCCTTATTTTGTTCAGTCTTGGGTGCCATTGACCTTGTAGGATAGTTTCTGCTGGTATGACCAATTTTCAGACAACTGAAACATGTGATTTGATTCAACCATCTTTCATAGTTCCTTTTGAAATGTGTACTTATGCAGTTTTGTGGTATATGTCCATATTCCTGACAATAATGACAGCTATACCTGGTGTTGTAATCCCAATGATAGTGACTTTCATTTCCTTTTGATTTTTCTGGTTGATTTGATGTCCACATAGGCTTTGATCTGCATTCAAATGCTCTATGTCCATACTTCTTGCAATTATGACAATTTCCATCAAATCTTTGAGTCCTTGTGACATTGGATCTGCAATCTTGTTCATATGTCCTTGAATGTTGCACTTGTAACAGTAACTCTTGCTCTTGCGTGTATTTGGCTGATTGAATCTCCTACTCCTGCAAACATTAGCAGTATGCCCCTTTTTATTACAGGTTGACAAGTGAGTTTTGAATTCTTACCTATGTCATCTTTTTGCTCAACACTCTTTGATGATTCTCCAACTTTAGTGCTGTTGTATTGAGTCTTGATGTATCATGGGAAAATCTTTGGGATTTCAGCAACTGTTCAAAATACTTGATGGCTTCACTTGACTTGTTGAGATTCTCTGTTACCTCTTTTTCTCTGTTTAATTCAGTATGTAGTTGTTCATTCTGCATCTTCAAAGTAGAGATCTCAATATCTTTTATGTTGAGTTCATGATGAAGATTCATTATTTGGGCAAGTGTATCCGTCTGCATGTTTGAGATCCTTGATAATTCAATACATTTTTCTTCAAGTTTGTTTGCAAGATTTCTTTTGTCATTTTCCATCATGACTCTATCCTCAACAACTCTTTTCTTTTGTTCAATGATTTCACATAATATTATTGCCTGAGATTCATGTTCCGTCTTGAGAGATCTTATTTCGTCTGCTTGAACTTTGTTTTTCTCCATCAGTTCTACTATTGCTGCATCAAACTCTTTAGTGTCTCCATTGGTACACAGTTTTGTGGTATCAATCTCCTTGTAGTTTATATCATTTTCAGCTATGGATATATCCTTCCTTCTCTTCAAGGATTTTCTCAATTCCTTCCTTGCTTCCTCTACTTTGTGTAGAGCCAGTTGCACATCAATCAATTGATTTTCAATAATCTCCCCAAGTTTGAAGACTTCCATCTTTAGATCTTTTTCTCCAAGTTGTTAGACTTCTTCTTGTGAGAACCTTGCTCTGATACCAATTGTTGAAATATTCAAATATAAATAATGCTTATTGGGGGGGGAGGGGGGTGAATCAAAAGTATTGTATTTTGATGATTATAACTTTTTAATTGAAAGTAGATTGCATGCATATGAACATATCAAACAATTATGAGAAATAGATAGGCATCACCACATAACACTTGAGATTTTGGTAACCTAGAAACCCTCCAGAATTAAGAAGGTAAAACTGGGGTGGGGATGATACCCACAAAATCACTACATTAATAATGTTTGACCACTTCTGATGATCTGCCCTGTTAAAGGCCTGCCCTGTTAAAAGCTTTACACTGTATCAATAGTGACCTGGTTAAATGATTTATAAACACTTTACATGAAGTGTCACCCTGTTAAAGGATTTAATCACCTATTTAAAGGATCTACAAAATAGCTATTAAGCTAACCTATCACCATAGGGTTTTCATTCTAATACAATTGCTAGAGAGTATTAGGTACAATAAACCTGATAGCTTACAATCCTTTGTTTTCTGAATACAAGCACTTGATCTGCTTTCTCTGATCTTGATCCTCTGAGATCTGATACTCTTTACTCTGAAATAGTTTTCCTCCCACACCCTTGTACATCCACTTCCTTTTTTAATGAGATTTTGTCTTCCTTATAAAGACATTTGAAGACTTAGGGTTAGGCATAGATCTACAATCCATATTGAATCTTTGCTTCCTGCTTATTCCTTGCACTTTTCTTATTGGTTGCATGCCTTCTCCATTTTTCTTATTGGTTGCATGTAGATTGCATAGGAAATACAAAATATTTGATCTTATCATTTAATCCTTTCAGATTCGTCATATGTCAGCCATGAAAACAGTTTGCATATGAATCAATGAAGTCACAAACTCATATGTACATTTTGTGTTACTTAGCACTTGCTGATTACAGATGCTCGCCGCTAATAAAAAACTGGCTTACTCGGCTCCTATTGCATTTTTGTATTGCTCAGCATCATCTGTGACTTGGCACTTAAATATTGCTCGACACTTGTATCATGCTCTACACCTAAAGTCATTCGACACTTGAACTTCACTCAGCACTTGATCTTCACTCGGCACCTGGAGGCTTTCGTAACTTAGCTCATATTGTGGCTCGGCATACATGGTGTACTCGGCTCCAATATAGAAAGTGATTAAGTGTATTGGCACTCAAGTGTCAAAAACCATTATGAGGTTAACAATATTGTTTATAATTTATATTGCCAACTTAGAGAGGAAAATTTTTTTTTTCCCAAGAGTGAATTATGTCTTTCTCACATAATTATGATAATAGATTTGTGGAGATTCAAAAGAAAAATTTTGCTACGAGTAAATAATAGGAAAATTGGGATTGGATTGATGTTTTCAAGGTTACAATGTCTAGAGGATGATATTTTATTGACATTAAATAGGTAAGAGATGGCACATATATCAAGTTAGCCATTTTTATTATGTGTAAAACAAGTGATGATTTGTGCCACAAATAAGATAAATGTACTAGAGGATAAGATAGTCTCCAATGCACACCATAACATGTGTAGTTGATGTTTTGATATGTGTATACATTAGAAGTAGTTTCATGACTAGAATGTGATGCATCCCAATGACAAAATTGAGGAACCTATCTATGATAGTCCAATTTTTTGAAGAGAGTGCATGTGAAACACACTATATAAGAGTTTATCCAAGTGAGATAATGAAAGAAATGAATAAAAACCAAATGTTAAGTTCATATAAGAATGAATAGAGTAACTAAAAATGGAGGAAGTTGTTAAAAAAACATGAAAGCTTATTATATTGATGCAGTTAGTTTCAAACAAAATATACATTCAAACAAATAGTCACATGAAACATTTAAAATTGCATTAAATGATAAATAAAAGATTATGGATTCCTATCTTTTGAAACATGGATCAATAGTTTGTATTTTCCATTATATGGAATACACGATTAATCAACACAATTTTTTTTAGAAAAGTACATATTTTACGATTCATAGGTATTAGTCCCAATGGATTTTGATTTGAGCTTGTCAATTTTTTAAATTTATTTTTTAAGTTTATCTTTAACTTATGAGTTTGATCTAAGAAAATATAGAATCCTTAAAAGGTATTGAAAATCGAGTATAACATAGTTTCTAGATCACTATGTTCAATATATTTTATGTAAAATTACGATTTTAGAATATAGTTTTAAAAACTAATAAAATACTTGAAGAGAAGAACAAAATGCAAACACAATATGTAAATTAATCTATTTTTCCATCAAAATATATCTGAAAATAGTGAATGATTCTATAATTATCCATGAACCAATTGCAAATTGAATTTCTTTATTTATTTAATTATAAGAAAATAAAAGTACAAAATAATGTATAAATTTGGGTCGCAACAAGTAGTAAAATGTATCATGCTTTGAATTTTAATTTGTGAATCTAGAAACAAATTATTTTTTTTGAACAATTCTTAGCATGGAACATGCCAAAGTATCCACATTTATCTTGATGAAAGTTGGCCAAATATGAACACTTGTAGACACCACATTAATGATGTTGTAGAAGTAACACTATCTATAACATGAGGATGAGAATTCAAACGCAGTGTAGAAAAAAAATCCCAATCACCCTATAATGAAAAAAATGGTATTTAGTTTTAACATTTTTGATACAAATTCTTCATGGGGACACTAGAAAGCACCATATCTCCTTGGATTCCTTTATGAAGAACTCATATTTGAGTCTTCATTATGAGGCTAGAAGACATAATTTATCAAAAAAACAAGTATATAATTAACACTGTTAGGACAAGAAACTAATATGATGAATTCTAAACTAATTATAAATATGCGATTTAAAACTAGCATTTGCACCAAGTTGCATGCAAGAGTTACATTAATAGATTTTCTTAGTGTAGATGCTAAAAAGTTATTGATTTCTGATCAGTAATTAAAAATAACAAAAAATAGATTATATGTCATAATCTACCTTATATGAGGTGTGTTGTTCAATTGACATTTTAGCAATCAAAAAGTATTTTGCAATTTGTTTTGAATTTCACACTATTTTGAAATTGTCCCAATTTTACACGATTGATAATGGTGTCAAATTAACTCTCTCTAAATTAGCAATTGAAAAATTTGAATTAGGTTTTTTAAACACATTGAATGACTTCTAAAATCAATATTCTTATGTATTTCTCTATAAAAAATCTATCAATTTCTTGTTAAACACAATTATCCATTAAAAAATTAACATGAAATGAATGCATAAAAGTTATATGTAATGGAAAATGTAATATTTTAGAGTGGAGGACAAGCAATTATAAAAATAATTAAATAAGAGAATTGTTAGCACTCTTGTATTAAATCCACATTATTCATAAAAATATATAAGTATTTAAATACAAGCTAAGCAATATAATAGACATGTTATATAAGAAAGATAAGTTGTTATCTCCACTAGTTATCTTTTCTACTTGACTAATAATATAGTCTCATCAAAAAAGTTGATAGGAGGGATGAAATACACTGATCGTATGGAAAGATGGTCTTAAGGTATTTTCTTCAAGCTTCAAAGGCCCCAATATAAAAGAAGCAGAAAAAGATAAAGAGAACATCTGGAGCTGCATGGGAGACATGGAGCAACCTATCAGTGTAGGAGGTCACACAAGCTACATCTACAGTTTAGTCCGGCACACTGATAAGGAAAGGAAAAAGATAAAGAAATAAAAACACATGACAAATTGTCACTATCTCAAAGCAAGATGAAGAAGGTAGCGAAGAAGAATTGGAAGTGAGTACTCAACTCAAGAAGCAGCTATTGAAGAAAGAGGAATAAAAATCGATAAGGGTAAAGTATTCAAAAGAAGGAAGACACAACATGTCACAATAGAGAGAAGAATAATGAATAGGAGTCAAGTTTAGACTCTGCTAGCAAAGAAGAAGATATCCTATGGTGCATATTTATGATTGTGTTTTACCTTTTGAGTCTTAATGCAAGAAAATAAAAGTATTTTTTTCTTTAAATATTATGATACTAAAGACTTTCATTAAGTAATTTTTGTAGAGTTGTCCAATTGAGTAGTCAATTTACGATGTTTCTTTCATGAATAGTTGTATGAACTTGTGGTTACAAGTTTATAAATTCATTTATGTATCACCCCATTAGGTTAAGAGTTTAAGTTTTGTAGGCATATCTTTCTATTCCTTTTTCTATCCATCTTTAGTTTTAGGTGATTCATTAGGGGAAGCCACCCCTTAATCTAGAGATTTAATCTCACCACAGGTTCACCCAAAACTTGAGAGTGTTTCCATGTTCCAAAAGGATAGCTTGACACCATATCTCTCTATAGGTGCAATCTAAAATAGGTTATTTCACCATTAGTTTATAGAGGAAAATCATTTATTGTGAATGAAATTGTTTATCTAGTTATATACAACATGTAATTAAATCAAATGACATAAAAAAAATCTTTATCAAAATCTATCTTCAGTGATATAAGTGACACATTCTTTGTAGTAGGATAAAGGAATTAGAGAAATAAATTCATAAAGGATAGAAATTAAAAATAATTCATTTTACATCCTCAGAGATCATTAAAACTAATAATTGTATAGAATTTAAAGGAATGAATAGATGCAATTGTTTAGAAATTTTATAGTGTTTATGAGACATGACCTTAAATATGTTTAAAAATAAAGTAAAACAAGATAAATATATTATATTTAGATAGATTAGACTTCGCTATCTATGTGTGACAACATAGTTGTAATTTATCTATAAAATAAAATAAGATGAGCTTGAGCTCTATTCACGTGCTGATCATAGATTGTTTAAGCATGACATCTTTGAATCGTCAGATTTTTAATTGCAATTAACCCATACTTAAGCCACTGAATTGGCCTATCCAATTCGTCATTATCAAATATTATAAGTTAAACTTTCACAAAATAATATTATGAAATTTAATGACATGAAAGAAAATGGGTATTTGAAGGATCATGGTATGTCAAACTAGGTCCTTAAGTGGCAATGAAAATTTAGAAAATTAGTGTCAGGAAAGTTGACGAGTTTTTTTGGAATAAGTTATCATATTATACTAAAAATATGTATGAAAAGTGTTAGAATATTTATAATAACTGAGGGTGTGGGGTGAATTAGTTACCCAAGGTTGACATGTACCAATTGAAAATCAAACACTTAAACAACTTCAGATCTTATCATTTCATTGCACGGTCTCTACTATAAATTTTTAGTAACATTAGCTAGCGGTTCATCGTTCTAAAATAAAAAGCTTACAGAATGTAAACATTAGTTGGTAAAATGCCACAATAAGATTCACACAAGTTTGTCACTAGGTTTGAACATGCAAGCCCAATTTAGGAAAAACCACTAGCAACATTTCACTAAGTTTCACTCTTCTTAAGCAAGCCCTATCAAGAGCCATCCCTATTAAAGTTTACAATACAAACTATTAAATGTGACCTTGTTATTTGAAGGATTGAGTCACCCTATTAGAAGTGGCCTCGTTAAAGGAATTCAGAACATTCAATTCGAATGACACCTTATTAGAGGAATTAAATAGACTGTTAGGTCATTATGACTGTTCGATCAACCTTGATTAAGGGATTTCAAATACTATTTACAATGGTTAGAAAGTAATAATCGGTTCAATCATTTAAGTATAACTCACTTTGTATGTACACATCTCTATTCAGTTCTCATGTACTAATTCATTGTGTGGCCTCCATTGTCATCCCAACTTTGATTTCCGTGGCAACCATTCAAGCAATCACTCTTCACTTCCTCTCAACTCAATTCAACCTTCTCCTTAGATTTGCCAGTCAATAATGTCAATAATAACTCCAAATATATGGAACTTGTTTACAAGCATAAAGCCTCTCTACTCATAGAAATTTTATCCCTACACTTCTTTAAATAGGAAATTATGATATTTTTCAGTCTAATCAACACCATAGATCTTAGGATTTAAGATTCAATCCATCAAATAAAATATATATGATCACAATTTTGTTTATCTCTTCTTTTGTAGAAACTTCTCTTGGAATCCATCTCTTAGGTCATTTACCTAATCCTCTCCTAGAATTAAATGATCAAACTCATTGATTCTTATCTCAACATGCTTTCCATATCCTAAGAAATCAACTTGGCCGGTTAGAAATTATGATTCATCACAAACAGTTAAGATGTTGTTCATTGGCGAATACTATGTTCTGACACTCAGTCATCATTTTGTTACTTGGTTGCTATTAAACTTCTCACTCGACATATACATTGTCACTCGATCGACACTAATCCTTGGTTAATACTGATTTTACCCAAAACATACTGTAGCTTGGTTGCTACTAGCTTCACCTGGCATGTACATGAAAATTATTTAGTCTTCTACTATGTTACTCAGTCAAGCCTATACATTTGATCTATCTTTTCTCACACTTTCAAGACTTGATCGTTATTGTCTTCTCCTCTTGCAACATGATTTGGACAATCGAGACATCTTGTCAAATTCCAACTAATCAAGTGTCAATTTTTAGTTTCCTCATCAAAACTCAACCTATCCTCTAGATGCTTTTGTTATGAATAACTTCTCAAATCCTCTTAATCAATCAAATATATATGGCACTTAGATCAGATAACACTATCTCACCAATAGGTTTGACATCAATGATAGCACAACAATTGTTTCAACTATAATTTCCAACAAGAACTTGTACAAAATTAAATCTAGTTTGTTATATGAAAAACATTTTCTAAAAAAATGATTTCTATATGATGAAATCCTTAAATTTGAATACATTAGTACAATTTTGTTTTATAAGAAGATAAGAAATAGGTGAATGTCTAACCATCTTAAAGACAATCAAATGATAATATATATTTTTACAAGATTCTATATTTAAGTAATACAATCATGTTTGGATGTAGCACATATTTGTTTATAATTTATTTCTAAGAAATTAGATAATTAGGAATTTTCTATTAATTCTTTTAGTAGAATATTAAATCTCATATTTGACCACCTTAAGTTATTATTAAATTCATCAAATTGGTAAAAAAAAAATTCTTGTAGTAGGAGAAGCATAAAATGTGATGTAATAATTCATATTTAGAAAATACGACACTATTTAAAAAAATTAGCTTTTTCTCAATCAATTTTTCAATCAAGACTTATATTTCATATCATCACTTTTTGGCATACGATGATCTTCTACATATCCACATAGTAAAAACAAAAATGTACACTATCTCCAAGGCAATCACTTATAAAATGAATTATTGTGAAAATGATAAAATAGTGACAAGGAGAACATGACTTGGGAAATATCTGAGGCAAATATCCATATTAGAATTTCTCAATGAGTAAAAGTAGCTTGAAATATATTAATGTGAATGAAATAATAAACCTTGCAGATCAAGGAGAATAGTGAAGCTTTGATCCAAAGGCGGAAATGATGGAACATAGAACGACTATTTCTTACCAAGGTATATGTAGATCATAAAAAAATTTGTACAATAAGTTATAATTGGTATAGGAGAGTTCTAGAAAGGGAAGGGCTTGACATGCCATAGATAAATGAGTTTCTACAACCTCATTGTAATGCAAACTTATAATTTTCCAAGTCTAGAAGTCATTTGATATAATTCATTAAAAATAAAATAAAGACAAAATAGAAAGAATCATAAAACATATACGTGGTTGATAAGTGAAAAAGAATGAAATATTAAATAGACAAGGGTATGTGCATGTAGGTATACAGTAATTGTATTTTTATATGGAGCTAAATTAGACTCAAAGGGTAATTTTTTTCCAACTTTTGTTAGTATAGTTTCCCCTTGAATTATTCTACTAGCATTTTGGGGAAATGCCACTTTTCTAGTCTATGAGAAAAATCCCTCTCATGCCCCCTTTCTAGGTATACAACAAGGTCAAGGGGTAATGATCTTGTGTGGGTTTTTAGGGGCATCACCCCTACAAGTTCGTCCAAATTTTATTATTATATTATGTCTATTGGTTGTTATATTTAGGATACAAATTTTGTAACACACATACATCTTTTTAAAACATATTAAACTTAGGAATTAAAGATGATAAATTTGTATAATATTTCAATAGTATTGAGTTCTAAGGGATTGTAGATTATAATTATTACATTCATTAGATAATAATATTGGACTCTCTATTTGGTGGGTGTAGCCTTAGATTGGATGAAACACGATGCATTTTTGTGTCTTCTTGTTGTGCCTAATTTTCTAGTTGAGGTCAGATGAGGGTTAAATAATTTCATGAAATTTTATTATTTCAAGTAGTTTAATAGATATTATGGTGGCATGAATGGCCCTTCAATCTTTAACTTTATTCAACAGAGTTTCATTATTTCATCTTTGTTGGAATTTTGGATTACTAGAATTATAATTGATGATTCAGGGTATTTTCTATTTTATTTATACATACATGTGTACTCTTATCCATTCTATGTTTTTAGGGGCACCCTTACAATAATTATACAAGTTTAGATTAATTTGTTTGAGTAAAAAATATGCTAGTGTCTCAGTTTGACAAATTCCCAATAATTAATTGACAAATAGATAATGCGTTGGCTAATACTTGGATAAACCTTATTATTTTATCCTATAGCATATGAATTTTTGAATATTTTCAAGGTTTCTATAATAAAATTTGACTCTTATGCTATTTTTACTAATATTCCTTACATTATTTAATTTAAGTTTTACTTCGATTGAGTGTATAATGTGGAACTCTCTAGGCATTGCTTACTATAAATGCTTCTATTTAGTACCTAAAATAAATATAGTCCTTAGTATCATTAGATATAGAGAGTCCACATTGATATTATTATGTTATTATATTCTTTAAGGAAAAGGTTTCTTTACCTTTTGGTAAATCCTCTATTTATTAGTATCTTCCTTCACAAACTTGGGTCATGTAAAGAATAAATAATTATTTTCTTGAATCCATGAAACCCAATATCTTGAAAAGACTTTGTTACTATGGGATAAAACTCTATTATGGGTTGGTAAATTGGTTTGAAGTTATCATTTTAGTCTAGCACATCATCCCTATTCCAACCACGTGGGTGCCAACTAATAGTGAAATTATATGGGAAGTATGCCTTAGGAGGGTCCTGTACATTCTTTTGTATCTTTTAATAATATTATTTTAAATATATGACACATACTATACAATCAAACATATGCCTTTAATATTTAAAGCATTAAATAAATTTATTTTAGTTTATATGCTATGATTATATCTTCATCTAATTCCTATATGATACAAATATGTCACTTTCCACTCTATATAGATTGAGATAAAGATTCATTTTATAGAGTTTGATTTAATTATATTAGTTATGTCACTTGATACACAATTGTATACATAATAAAAATCTCGACTTATAAATTAATGGAGAAACAAAAACCAAATGAGTGGATGTATGAAAATTCAAACCCCAAACCACATAAATAAAAGAATTATTTTTTTGCTTAGTAATGAGTTAGTGTAGAATAACTAAAACTCATGATGAAATTACCACAATACATTCAAAGGGATCTATAGATATATAGGATTTAGACATTTCATAACATTTATTAGATATTCCATTAAATCAATTTAAAAATAAATTAAAATGGTCCATTACTCTCAATTTTTTAGTTATAGTTAATCTGTATTTGTTTTGTTGAATTGTAGTACTTGATTCATCGTGAAATTTTTTATTTTCTATTTATTTTTTAATAAATTTAATTTGTATAAGGTAATATTTTTTAATTTTATGACATGAAATAGTAAAAAATAAATGTAAGTAAACTCCAGGGGGACTACTTATAAAATGATGTATGGTGAAATTGAGAAGACGGTGACAAGGGGAAAATAAACTAGGCAAGATATTAGGAAATTATCCATATTATAAATTCTCAATTAGTAAGAGTAGCTTGAAATATCTTAACTTGAATAAAATAGTTAAACCTACAATTCAATGTGAACATTTAAATTATGATCCAAAGAGGTAAATGATGAAACCTAGAAGGATTGTTTCTTACTATGATATATGTAGATAATCAAGAATATTAAAAAAGTTATAATTTGTATAGGAGGGTCCTTGCAAGGGAAGGACTTGGTAGAGCCTATAAATTTGATTTTTCAACATCTCTATTACATAAATTGATAATATTATACATCTTGAAGTCATTTAATACAACCAATAGAAATAAAGTAGAGACAAAAATGGGAGAATTGTAAAGGATTCACGTGGTTGATGAGTGAAAAAGAATAAAAAATTATATAGACAAGGGCGAAGTGCATGTGGGTACATGGTAATGAGGTTATTATTTGGAAACTAATCTAATTGAAAATGTAAATTTCCCCCATTTTTATTAGCATATTTCCCCCCTTAATCATTTAAATAGAGTTTGTGGACGGTGTCCTTGGGTTGCTTCCTCTTATAGTATAGGTCGGGTTCAAGGGGCAACATTCTTGTGCTTGTTTTAGGGGAAAACATCCCCCAAAAGTTTATAAAATTTTTAAATTATTTTATAATGGCATCAAAAGTTAGTTTTTCTGTTGTCTGACATATTTCTAACTATAATTTTGTAATTCACACAAGTCTTGTTAAAGTGTATTAGGGTTATGAATTTTAGATGAGAAATTTGTAGCATCTTTTAGTAGTATTGAGTTGTAATGGATTATTTATTATAGCTTTTTAGATTTAGAAGATTAATAATATTGGATTCTTTGTTTGGTGTATGCAGCCCAATATTGGGTGAACAACGATAAAATGTTGTGAGATCATCTTATTGTGCCTCATTTTCTAATTTAGGTCACATGACGGTCTTATTTCTATTTCTTAGTTTCTTATTGTTGTAACTAGTTTAATGGACAAGTTGGTAGTGTGTGTGGCCCTTTGATCTTTTATTTTATTCAATAGATTTTTATTACTTGATTTTTGTTAGAATTTTTGATGCCTAGTTGTGTAATTGATGATTCAAGACATTCTCTATTTTATTTATCCTCACGTGTGTACTCTTACTCACTATATGTCATTAGAAAAACTCTTGTAATATAATTGATAGAAATTTAGATTCCATTAGTTGAGTAAAATATATGCTAGTGCATTAATTTGGGTAATTCCTACGATTAGTCAACAAAGAGATAATGTATTGGTTGATATTTGGCTAAATATTATTATTTTATCTCATTTTATATGTTTTTTGAATACTTTAGGATTTCTATGATATAATTTGATGGTTAGGCAATGTTACTAAAATTCCCAACTTATTTTAATTATATTTTCACCTTGATAACATTTTTTTTTCCTTGTAGTAGGAGAAGCATAAAATGTGATGTAATAATTCATATTTACAAAATGTGATACTATTTTAAAAATTTAAAGGAAGAGGGCAAAAGTGTGATGATGTCTATAGAAAATAATAATTATATAATATTTCAATGGTTTGGATTTTATAGTGTAATATATAATCATGAAGAGGGAATGTGCATGCCAAAATCTGCATAGAATTATAATTATAAATATTTTCACATTTTTAAACATTTTTTATGATTTGACAGTAGAAGGGAAAGTGTATGCTAATATTTTAAAAAATATCATCGAATCATATTGTCTAATTTGAAATTAGGAAATCTATATACTCATATTCGTAGAAGACAATAATTATAAAATTGATGCAGGCGCATCTAGAGGTATAAGGGCAATCCTGTGTCACCCAAAAAATGTACTTAAACTTAGTTTCTGTTTTATGTCTTTACATTTTTGGATGCCCATTTGGCTCAAATAAAGGTTCCAACTCTCATAGTTCAACTATCAGTGCATTTGAAAATCCCAAAAAAATAGGAGCATGCAATTTGACCATCATTTTGGTGACCTAGAAGGTGCAACTTGGCTAGATGAATGTAATTAAGATTTAGAGCATTCCAATTTTTTGGGTTTTGGAGACCTCCTAAGAATGCTTCAAAGTTAGGTTTGGGGCATTAAATGACCTCGAAAAGGGCCAAAAAATGGGGGACGAGCGGAGCTTGTCCATAGGGCTATAGAGCGCTTCGAGAGCTTTCCGAAAATGTAAACGGTTCATCAATCGGAGCTACGGTTCAAAAGTTATGCCTCCCGGAAGTTTGGCTACCATTTCTGGATTCTTTTAGATTTGCACCGACTTCTAACGCCACTTCTGGAACCTTCCATTTTGTCGGTGGATGCCTACTAGCACTTTCTAGAATGTACTCCTAGTCCTTAACCCTTTGGGGTCTATTTAAGGAGATTTCTGGCATTGTAAAAGGCAGTTCGGATTGGAGTTTGAGAGGAGGTGCTAAAAGGAGAAATATTCTCCAGATTTATGCTATTGTAAGCCCGTAGGGCATGTTTTGAAGTTTATTTTCTCTGCACTGTTTGTACTAGCCTCTTTTCTCAGTAATATAATTTCTCTTTTCTATTGTGTCCATTTTGTGGTTGGGTTGTGTCCCCATCAAAAATATTACATGTTAATTTCTGTAGAAATTAATAATTATTAAATATTTCAATGTTTTCAATATTTTAGATAATTTTATGTAACAAGTAATTAAAAGGAGAAAAAATGTAATATAATATATGAATAGAGAATAATAATTACAAAATATTTGCATAAATTTTTAAAACTATTTGCATTCAACAAAATCCTATATCATCAGCTCCAAGCATTTCTATTGCAGAACCCATGGAACATCTTACAATTCCAAGCATGTTCTTTTCTACATAAGAAATAATAAATGACATTTTCAAGCATTAAAATACTTCTTCTTGTTAAATATTTGGGATTTAAAACAAATTAATCTTCCTAAAAATCATAGTATAACTTATAATTGTTATTTTCCAAAATGTTCGGGCCAAGTTTTGTATCCGACCACTTCTATCGTTCCTCCATTAGGTCCGCCATCTCCTATATCAACATCAAATGTGTCTTCAAGTACTACTTCTAGAGATTCAACCCTTCTGGGACTTGGGACATTCATTTCACTAGATGGTTTAAGGAATAATTCTACTAGATAGTTAAAATTAATAATCTTCCAAGCACTGATACCAACATGGTCAATTTTCCAATGGAGCTTATGTGGTTTTGACATGGTAGACAAGTGATAGATTCATTCGAGGAACAATTTTAGCCTCCCCTTTCATTCTCTAAATGCTACATAGCATAATATATTGTGCATCCATTTATAATTCTTAGGCCACTTTCCACCAAAATATAAATAATGGGTGGTCCATTGATATTTCATTAAACATATTACAAGTAATTATACTATGTTGGATAGAGTGTTATTACAAAGTTAGAAAAATCCTTTCCTAGGGGTAGATGGTAATTAATCAAATTAGTTGTATCATGAATTTTATATATAATAAAATATTATTTAATACGTCATTTAATTTCTTGGAAATCATGCTAATTTACAAATTTTCCATTTAATCGATGGTCAGCTATAAATGATTCATTAAAAAACAATACTATATTTTAATTTCGATTCCCTCATTCTTTTTCTAGGGAATCTTTTAATTTTATGTTGGATAAAACTAGAGGAAAAATATGGCTTTAGAGATCTATGTCTTTTTCTAGAGATTTCATTTGACATTGTGCATGAGCTTCATGTGCCTTTGTATGCTTGCATGTAAATAGAAGGATGACACATATGTGGCCAATATAGGGTAGAAAAAAATTCAATACATGGCAAAGAAAAATTATTACATGTTTTATTATTTGATAAATGGCAATGCCCATTTCTTCTACTTTGATTTGTCCTAATAGATGTGGAGGTTTCTTTGCATTTATTGTTGCAAGACTTATTTTTATCAATATTCCCTCATTTATGTTATTTTAGTTTGAAAGATCTCAATTATATAGCTATTAGTGTATGGAAGCAATTGTTGTTCAAATATAGAATAAAATGACGATTTATGAGTTTATAGTAACATCTACATAGCTCTATTTGCTATTTTCTTTCTTGTTATATTCAATATTTAAATCCCATCATATGCGAATATAGTTTGCTTAAAAAACTATGTTCAATACATTTTTTCCAAAAAATGCTACTCAAATTTTATAGAGGTTACAATTTTCTCATTCAAGAAGCTCATAAGAATCTTAAAAGCTAATGTTGTAGTAAAGGATAATTCAACTTATTTGCCTCTTATGTTGTGGGTTACAACCTATACATTAATGAATACAAGAATTGTATGATATATATCCCATTACCAATGTCAAATATCAAAGGAAAGCATGAAGTCTCTCTTGTTCATCATTATAATATGAAGGAAAATATTAAAATTGGACTCCTTTGAAAACCCTAAGGACACGTTTGGCTACAACAATAGAAATATGGGAATAGGAATTATTATTCTAGTTTAGTTATTCTAGAATAGAAAATGGGAATAAGTACATATTCCTATTCTCTATTCGGTTAGATGAAATTGAAATTGGAGTTTGAATAATAGATATAGAAAGTCAATAGTCCAATTCTCATGTGCCTTTTCACTCTTGATGGATGTTTCATTCTAGAGACCTTGAGGCTTCTCAGCAATGAATCACAATGAGCATTGAGGATGGAACTTGGATCTTGTCTTTAATAGAAACACAGTCTAGCCTTGTCAATTTGATATCTTGACTGACCTTGTCATGCTTGAAAATTAGGTTCCAATGAGCATCCTCACTTAGCTATTGAGATGGAGGAAAACTTAACAAAAAAGACATCAATGATTGAGCTTCCTAGAATGATATGCCATAGTATAATTGCTTTGGCTCACCCTTCCTCATATCATTTGCAACCAAGAATAGGGGAAATACCAGAAGAGCATAAGAAGTGTGAGGCAGAATTGAAGTTACAACCTAAAGCTCTGAAGTCATAGGATCACATTGTGAGATTTTTTCATGATTTCATTGTGTACGAGTCCAAGAGTATCCATGAAGGGAAAAAGGAAGAGGATGTTCGAGTTCCTTGTTATTTTCTTCATCGGTTAGGTCATAAGATGCTTCATATCCCTACACATTCTTGATGTTTTGGCATACGATCTCAGTATTCAAAATCAATGCCTTTAATCCAATAGTGGTTTGCGCACAAGTGAAACCTCTATTCAAAATTGGTCATTTTCCTAATTTCTTTAGCAAACCAATTTCTATGACTCAGGTGCTCTCAGTGAATCTACTCATGGACATGAAATTTAAATTTTCATGAAATATGAGAAAGTAAATTTAGAAAAGGAATACATATTCCAATTCTACCTATTTAGGTGGAATTGCAAATGCTCATTTTTGGGCCAAAATGAGAATACGTTTGAACCTATTCTCAATTTTGATTTGGTGCAACCAAAGGAAGGATTATAGATTTTCATAATTTACATATGCCTAATACCTATTACAGTCTAAATGCTATTTCCAAATGATCCCTAGGAGAATACTCCATGGAAAATAAGAGCATCTGGTGGCAAATAATGTCAAGCTCTTTTCAGTAAATTTGCACAATTAGTGCTGGCATTTTGAAGTTTATGTTGGAAAAAAACTTGCTATGGTTTTTTCATCTTTTCTTGTTAGGTTTTCATAGATATAACTTGTGATAGAAATTCAAGTATAGATCTGTGTACATTGCACAACCTTCATAGTAGTTTTTGATTTAAATAAATGAAAATTTTGTCGATTTCTTGTGTTGAATTCATTGTTTTTGTATTCATTAAAACAAGACATTTTACTTTTTGTTTGGGTATTCATTTCAGAAATAAAATTTTCTCAATGGGTTTCAATAGATTTCATTTTTTATTGTTGTAAAAAACTTGCTTTCATGGGGGAAGAGCTCAATCAAATTGAAAATTTTGAAAAGTCATTTTGATTTACAAATTTCCATTCTAATGAAGTTGTAAATTTCAATAAAATAGTAGGATAAAATCTATCACAAACGCTCTTTAAATTATCTCTATCAAAATATTTATATTATTTCACAATGTATAACAACAACAGTGATCAATTGGATCTTCATTTTGAAAGCCTTTGATTCCACCATTTTACTTCGCATGATGTAATTAAAGCTGAAATTTGATAGTTATTTTTTTCTTAATAGTTCCTTCAAAGTCTTGGCTCCACTATATTTCTTTACATATTTAATTAAAACTGGAGTGTGAAGATAATTTATGTTTGTAAGCTCTTATTAATATTCCTTACTACTACCTTTTCCCTCCCTTTTCATGAACATTCTTCGGTTGCCCAGAAAATAGAATTCTCAAAAATTTGAAAAATGTTACAAAGATTAGAAAGAGTGCATAATTTTTAACTATTAAACCCTGTACTCGATCAATGCAATTGAAAAAAATAAAACCAGGTTTCATTATTTAACAAACTTCATCACTGCCATTAATTTTCATTTAAATTATTATTTCAACTCTACATTAGCTCCCCCTATTATAATAAATGTAATAATCCATTATTAGCTACTTCTCAACCATTAGAATTGAAAGCTACACATTTATTGGACTACTATATAGGATAAAGACTTACATTTTATCGCAGTGTAATGGATGGATCCCTACTTTTTCACCATATAATAGAGAATTTTACAAAAATTAAAGAATTTAATAACATTTGGACTTTCTTCATCACTAAATAAATTGACATCTTGTAGCAAGATAATAAATAAGTTTTTGAATATAAAAAGCAGCAAGAGGGCACTGGCCCATTGCACAAACAACAAAAACTAGACAATGTTAGAAATAAAAGAACCTAGTGCCAAAAAACTAGAAACAAAGAACCTCAACTAAAGTCTACTTCTATCAAAAACAAAGGTTTAAATGAAAAAAAATCACCAACCTATGGAATGGATAGATCCATCACTGCTAACCGCTAAACCATCAAAGAGTCCCCAGATCTGACAAACCCAGAAGTAGGGCACCCCTGGTAGAACCATGAAGAAGAAAAAATATGACTTACCACATGAAAAAACAAAGGGGGCATCATCAAGGAAGATTCCCCACTGACCCAAAGAGACACCAATAACACCAGAGATCCTTCCTCCATTGAGAAACACCTCTAAGAAGCAAGCATCCCATGGATTAGAAAATGCCCTGGAAGAAAGAAACATGGTCCATTACTCTGCAGAAATGACTTCCATACCACGGAATAACTAATGAGAAACATGTTTGATAAGTACCCTCCATTCATCTGGCATGGCATCATCAGATTCCTCACTACTGCCATCACTGGCCCACTTACCGTATGAAAACGTAGCTTGCCCTATACTCATCCCCACTCCAAGATAATAGTATTAAGGAAAGAAATAAGTTAACTGAATTTTTTTTTTGAATTCTAAGTTGTGTTTCAAATGGGGTAACTCATGACAATTGCTTCTTATTAGCATAAAATATAGACCCCTATTGTAAGAGATACTATTCCATTTCCTGTTAACGTGTCTAATATCTAGCAGAGAAATTTATTCATTTTGTTATACCATAGCAATATGAAATCATACATCTTCATCTCCGTCTTTTCATGAAATAAATACACAAATTATGTATCAATCAAGGGAATGGAGCCACAAGATCTAGAGTTGTGGAACATTAAATTTTGTATCATGACACGATTCATTTGTGAGGATGTTAGTTTACCATCATAGACATTCTCACACTTATACCTTTGGATAGCTGATTATAGCTCATTAAGCTTTGTAAGCTTTTGGAGATAAATACCATGTAATATTGAACTAATCTAACTGTTAAATTTTTCAAATGAATGTACATGTGATATATAAATGTGTACATCTATTACATTCAATTTAGAAATGTAGCTTGTGCTCTCTATGAGATATCTCTTTGTATAGGTTTGTGTGTTCTATATAATGCTTTTCTTCCTCCCTACTACACATCCTATGGTCTGAAGCATGATTTGTTGGGTACATGCCTTCAAATTCACAAAGTAGACTTTGTCTCCTTCAGGTTTCTCAAATTTGACTAGCCAGATCTTACTATCTCCTATACATGACTTGGGTACTATACTTAGATAATTTGATATTACACATTCTAGAAACACCTTAGGTAGTGCCTCCACACATTCTAAGAATCTAGTTTTGCATGATCTTTATTAAAGAGCTTAAGCATGCATTCAATTGAGTAACACAATAGATGTAAAGTCCAATATAGTTAATTCTAATTTTTAAGGAATCCTATGCCAAAAATCTAGTGAATGCATAAAACATATTATAAAAGAAAAATTTCATTGTCAAATTTATAAGCTATATCAGAATTGAGTAAAGTTCATTTGTAAATATTTATTCATTATTTTATTTTATTAACATAACAATATACAATAAAACAAAAGGAAGTTATTTGTAATATAGATATACTAACCTCGTTATTTATAACTACTCAAGATAAGTCGAGAAAAAATTTTATTTGTTGAAACGTGTCCCATAAATAATGTGAGAACACGATAATGATATTGAATACTTTTATTTGACTACAATGTTTTTTTATAAGGAAAGTACACTAGTACAAAGATTAGAGCTACAGTTTGCTACATTTATTCCAAGGATAGGAAAAGAAAAAGGGTGAATAGTAAAGATTGTCTCCCCATGCCTTGTTTTGGTGTTGTTTTCTTTATTGAATAGATCGGATGATGCAATGAATTGAGTTGAGCATTGAGCATTGAGCATAGGAATGCTATGCAAATTTCTTCTAAATGTAATCCACAAGTTGTTGGGTGATGCAAAATGCCTTGCTAAGAAAAAAATTGGGGAGAGGGGGCTTCGTGCCAAAGAGAGAATTGGCAATTGTCTGCACTCCCAGGAGCTAGCTGCTCAAAATAGCGATGGCCACTGCATTCTCTTTCCCGACATTCTGCTGGAAATGCACGAGCACCTTGGGGAAGATGAACACGTCTCCCTTCTCCAACGTCTTGTTAAAGAAGGTATTGTTGGTGTCGATAAACCCTACATGTGACCATCCAACTACTAAAGTACTAAATAGTCAAATAAATAGTGAAATGTACATGTCATTGAGGTACTAAATTACACATGTGTATGAAAGTCTCTAGAATATACAAAGTCTCCAATATATGAATGCATAAAAAAAAATATAAATCTACTACTACTAGAGGGACCCCTCAAGATGCATATTAATAGAATGACCCTCTGATCGAGTCTCCTATACATCCTATGGTTGAGGTGCATCAACCGAGCCTCGCAAATACACACACACACACACACATTAGAACTATCTAAACATATAGAGATGTGTGTACATGAATTATACGTGTGCATATATAGTTTGAAACACAAATAACTTTACAAACTATTTAAAACATGTATTTGAGCACTACTGGGTGTCTCAATAGAATCGTCTCTCATACGTACATGTCCTGACCCAACACTCGATGTAATCATGTGCTTGGTGACCTGTGCCTGCATGATTTATTATAACTTAAATTAATAATCTATTTGAAGAGTAAATATTTTAATTTCATATATTTAAATTTAAAAATATTATATATATATATATGTGTGTGTGTGTGTGTGTGTGTGTGTGTGTGTGTGTGTGTACCTGGGTCTTAGGAGGTGGAGGATGACCATCAAACTCCATCGTATTATCTATCCATGCACCTCTACTATCAACATCACATCCTAATACTCCAACATCATCTCCTAAAACTCCAACACCTACTAAACCACCCTCAGTGTCGCAATCTCCAACTGCTAGTAATGATGAGTGAAGTGGAGTGTGTAACTAGTTGGGTAATTGTGTGGAATTAGTGTTAGGTTAGAATAACATGTCCCTATACAATGAAAATCCCATGCTCAGACTAGTATCAATATCAGATAGCCCTCATAACTACTCACCAAAATCATCAAGGCCCTTAGTTGTGATCATAACATCTCCAAATCATATGCCTGAGTAATGTGTACAGTGTTGTGAGACTAGTGTAGACTGCTATGAGCTATGCTATTTGGCGATTGTCACTAGTGTGGCCTGTGCCTATGGAACTATGGGGCTCTGATGGTGTCTAATGGCATCCATCACTAAGTGAACTGGCATCCCCTGCGTATTAGAAATATAACCAATACTCTACAAGAGATCCTCCAAAAAATATAGCGCTAAATCCATATGTGTGTGCTATCTTGAAAGAGTACGAACATCATCTAGTATAGGTAGTCTAGCAGCTCTATATGCCCCATTAGGGGAGGTGCCTAAAGTGCTACTATATGCCTCTGAAGATAGTTGACCTAGATGACTCCGTTGAGTGTGAATATAATGACCAAGAGAATTAGATGTGATACTAGTAGCCGCAGATGCAATTTGTCCAATATTGTCAATTGCTCACCTCTGGGAAGTAATGACAACTCTAACTACAATGGGTGCTAATGCTGGAGTCACTAGAGGAAGTCTCTATCCAATGAACTGTCTCACATCTGGAGGTGGCAGACGTTATGCATTGCGATACTAGTCACGATCTGCGATCTAACCATGCCCTTATCTGTAATAATTTGGAATGCCTAAGTAGTTGACATTGAGCCCCATGTGAAACTCAACATACAACTGTTGTACAAAATAAAGAGGCATTTTATCATTATTAGGATAACGACCATGTAGGGCTAAAAAATGAGGATAGATCATACTAGCAATAATAGGATCTCTGCATTGTGTCACTTGATAGCCTCTCACCTTGCCCTATGTACCCTCATATGATGGAAAGAGATATCATTTGATGACATCTTTGGGGGCCACCCTCTTGACATCATCAAAAGATGCATCTCTTGAAATCTCAACTCTAAGCTTCCTAGATATAGTAGCTAATACATCAGGGATAAATGAATGAAGAGCTCTAAATTTAGCAGTGAGATCCTATAAACTCCTATATATGGTCGTACATATGTCTCTATATAGACCATCATTGGAGGAAAATATAGAATACTCTAATCTAACAACCTCATGCTCTGCAAATATAAATAATGCATTGATATCGATGCATAGAAGTGGCACAATAGGAGTTGCAACAAGACCTCTAGTAGGAGCTGCACTAGGACCTCCAACAGGAGCTACACTAGGAGCCACACCAGGACCAACACCAGAAGCTACACCAAGAGCTACACTAGGAGCCACAACATGAGCCCCACCATTAGCCCTATGACAAGCAACGACATGAGCCCCACCACGAGCCCCAACACAAGAAACACAACAAACTACACTAGCAGCCATAGAAGGAACTACATCAAGAGCCACAACAAGAACCACATTAGGAGCTACAATAGGAGCTACAACAAGAGTTGCAATAGGAGGAGTCATAATAGGAGCCTTGTCAGTACCCTCAGTATGATGAGCAAGTTGATCATGTGAAGTCATATCTATAATGATGGAGCTAATATATTGTAAATACACATATAATGTATATGTACATGTCTAGTCTAGTAGATCATGGCTAGATAATCTATAATACATCAATAATTATATGATCATACATGATCTAGTTAGAGTTAGAGTTAGGTTTGAGTTTTCAATTAGGATTGGATTACCTAGGTTTGACTTAGGGTTTGAGTTAGATTAGGGTTAGATTAGGGTTTTATTTAGATTAGGGTTTGAGTTTTCAGTTAGGATAAACATTAGAGTTTGAGTTGTCTCACTTTCTTTGCCCAAGTCCTTCCTCTCTTTATTCACCTTCAAAAAGTAAAGGGTGGTGGCTATGGAATGCATGACTTTAGTAAAAAATTCCACCAAAGTATCAAATCTTTGATAGATACCAATTTGATTGTTTACTAGATACCTCATAGACTATTGAAGCCCACCCAATCTAGCCTTACTATGGTTCTATCTATGGCTATGAAACTGTAATTTGTAAACCATCTCTTCTAATTCCTAATTATCTCAACTACCATATGGTTAATAACCACTTTGCAACATTTTTATACAATATTAAATATAGTCTTGGTTAAAAGTTTTCTCAAAATAGCTTCTTCATCAATTTCCTCATTCCATGGGATTCTTCTTCACATTAGGTTCTCACTACTGTCAAGTTCATTAGGTGATTCAACAAATTCTTCATAGGAAAAAGGATTTCTACTCCTCCCTCAAATCTTCTTGCTAGAACTAGTATATTCAAGGGCTCTGTGTTCTTCTTCACACTTGAAACAAGTTCCCTTAAACAAAGATCTCTCTTCTCTTTGGTGACTCGATATTATTCCTAGAGTAAGCAGTATAGCTACCTCTAGTGTAATTACATCTTGTACTATTAGGTTTCTCTTTCCATTCTATTTTACCTTCATATTACATTGAGTTGTTAGATTTTCTAGTTTCTCCATAGGTTTTACCTGTGCTCCTTTGAAATCTATCAGTTGTTCCTCTTTGTCTTTGTTCATGTTTCTTTGCCAAGATTCCTCACATTTTAGGTTGTATTGATATGTTTCTTCCACACTATCCATCTTAGTGTAGCTAATCTCATCTTGAATTGATTTCCTCAAACTATTCAACTATCTAGCCACTTTCTCAACATCATTGTCCACATGTCCTGATTTGAACTGATAAGATAAATCACTATTTTAAGATATTTTTTAATAGATAGACAAATTAATTTACATGTTTTCTTTATAATTTTTACTTGTCTCTTTAATTATTATATTATATTTTTAAATTGATTCTAAAATTCTAGTTTTGTGTAAAATATATTGAACCTAGTAATCTAGAAATTCTTTTATAGTTAATTTTTAATATCTTTAAAGGATTCTTTATTTTGTTAGGTTGAAGTCTTAAGTTACAGATAAATTTTTTTCTTAGATAAATATGACAAGTTAAAATTTGAATCCAAGTCAACTAATATCTAAATGGGACAATATGTCATTCTCTAGAGTGTGTTTATTAATCATGTATACTATATAATAGAAAACACAAACTATTGATACATGTTTCCAAAGGTAGTAATCCATAATCTTCTACAAGTATCAATTAGTGCAACTTTAAAAAAAATGTGATTGTTTATTTGAATGTATTTTTTTACACTAATTGCATCAATATAATAATCTTTCATTTATTTTTTTCAAACAAGTTCCTCAATCTTTGGTGAACACTATTCACTTCTATATGAACTTAGTTTTGAATTTAAATTTTTTTTAATTATTTTCATTTCTTATATGTGACTTGAGGTAACAAAATTCTATTTTTAATTCATGTCTTCATTGTCTCTAGCTTGGACAAACTTTTATATGGTATGTTTCATATGCACTCTCTTCAAAAAATTGGACTATTATAGATAGGTTCTTGGATTTCATCATTGGGATGAATCACATTCCAGTCATGAAACTCCATCTTATGTTTATATCGATCAAAACATCAACTACACATGTTATGGTGTGCATGTGAGACCATCCCAATCTCTAGTTTATTTATGTTGTTTGTGGAACAAGTCATCACTTACTTTACCCATAAGAATCTCTTACTAATCTATTTGATGTCAATCAAAGAACATCCTCTAGATATTGTAACATTTGCAACAACAATCCAATTCCATTTTCCAAAGAAATCAGGACTACCATGTAAAGATTCCTTGACTTTTGTTTGGAAAATAACATGTTCTAGTCTTGAATCTTGTTCTAATGTATATATACATCAAAACATGAAATACACATATTATGGTGTTTGTGTGAAACACTCGAAGTCTCTCGTGTTATTTGTGGGCCAAATTATTATATGAAACTTTAAATATTTTGATCTCTTCTAAATAATAATTAGTGTTTTACCCATGCACTATAGTTTATAGGGGGGACCGTGCCGCACCCGATTCGTGTAGTCTAATAATAATAATAAAAAGAATTTGTCATCCATTGATTTATTATTTATGTAGTTTAATTTTGTCTTACAATTGAACTGGTTTTATTCATCCTCATGTGAACTTCGGTTTGATTTTAAGAATTTTCATTGAGTACTCTTAGTTTTAAGAGATATAGGAGTCTTACTATTTTTATTCAATTGTTTCACTTTCTATGATTTTTATATATATTACAAAAATATACTTTAACAAATTTGCATTGCAATAGATAGATTTCCTTAGTTCTCTTTTTTGTCTTAATTTTATTTTTTTATTGCTTCTATTCACACAAAAAAATTTATATAACTTGGTTCTTAATATTATTTACTGAATGGTTTCATAAAATAAAAGTATTGAATAACGAAAATTGACTCATTTTTTCTTTAAGCTTAATTTAACAATGTTTACTCTTTCCAAAACATTGGTACCCATGATATAAGTATTGTTTAAAGGCTTAGTTTAAGAAGCGGACTGAGAAAAATGTCAGAAGTGTTGCAGAGTTGGTGGGTTTGATAAGGGCAGGAAATGTTCTAAGATGTAAACATACGTGCTTGACCAAGCATTTTGAAGGCAACAACTACCCAAGCAAGAGGATCAACTGCCTGGGTATGCCCGCCATCATGCCTCCTCATGCCAATTGCCCATGCCATTCGTCTCCTGTGTCCATGCCATCTTCCTGTCCTATGGCCGTACTCATCTCTGACAGACAGAACAAACGCATTTATTACAACATTTTTTTAAATTTTTTTGAAAGCGTTGCAAAATATGCGTACAAAATGGGAAACCTCGCTAGGGAATCACTAATATTCCCCATAGGGATCACTTTTTTGATTCAATTCAGTTTTAAATGGATTTTAAGTTTATGTTAAATTTTAAGCATATTTTTAGAAATTAACAGGATTATTCCATGTTCCATAATGATGTATATGTTTATTATTTTTTGTATTAATGTAGGAAAAAAGAGGTCGCTGACGCTTTATACACATGTTTGTTGTTTTTCAATTTTATTAATATAAATTATTTGTTATAATTATAAATTTATTGTTTCAAATTTATATGAGAGTGGTTTTCAAATTAGTAAATTATTCTTTATAGTTATGTGTCATAGAATCTATCACTATGATATCATTAGGTCATTTTTTCATTTGAAGTATTCTACAAGTTCATATATTTACCTTTTTTTGCATCCTTTCTTATTTAATGTTTTTACAAGAATATTTCACATGATCTAAAGATCAAGAAGAAGACAACGTGTACCTTAGTTCTCATGGGAATCCATAAAAGTGATTCTACGAAAAATTAGATACATAATTGAGGATTGTAATTTATATATCACACTATACTAACATTCTCTCAGTTTATACTATCATTGCAATTTCCTTTGAGTAACTTACTTTGGAATTTCCTTGCATGAAATATATTTGTTATGGTTATAGTATCTTTACTTTGAGTAACTTACTTTGGAATTTCCTTGCATGAAATATATTTATTATGGTTATGGTCTTGAATTCATATGTTGTATACTACTTTTATTACTATACTTTGTAGTTCATTGTTTATGCTAGTTGGTCTATTAACATACATTTTGGTTTTGATAGCAGTATGCAGTGGATGTTGATATAGATAATCTTAGATTACTGCTAATATACTATTGATGGTAGTCTATTATCAATCCTCTAGAAGGGTTTTCTTCTAGTTTTAATATGGGATAACACCCTATTTTTGCTTCTTCTTTTACCAAAAATCCAATTTATATAAGTAAGTTAAATTGAACTAAGATTAAAAATATTCAAATGGTTTGCAATAGTATCACCATATTTTATTTTCAATTTTAGAATTGGATTAACATATTATTGAGACTTTGGTTGACATGCAACACCTATCCTCTTCAATAACTTGTATCTGATAGATAAGCTCCTTTAAAATATTCACTTGAGGGTATAATTAAAGGATACATTGATATATTTCCTCATGCTTTCTTATCTAGTTTTCATCAACCTCTGTCATACATTATGGATGGAATATTTCCTTGTAAATTAGGAAACTATTATGTTTCTTTAAATATGCATTCCAGTTTTAACTTCTACATATAATGTATGGTACCACTAAATTTCTCAATACCCATATAAGAAATAGAATCCATGGTTTGCAATACTTTACTCAAATCTTCAAAGCCACTTAATTTGTAAATTCTCCTCCACTTTTCCACTACCCATAATGCTTAACAGTTGTCACTCTCTACGCATAATTGTTAGTTGTGCTACCAATTATTTAGAAATAAGGTGAAATTACTACAATGAAACATTTTAAAAGTGTGAAAATTCAAATATATTTCTTTACACAAGGATTTCCAAAAAGATTATTTAAATTTGTATCTATTAATAATAAGAAACAAAGTAGGGAACATATATTTCTGACATAAACTTGAAATGTGGATGCGATAGTGATGCGGGTCTACAACTCGTTGCTGAGCTAGGATAGTCGTACCCTAGCCCGTATTGTTCTGCTCCGAGTTTTTGGAAAGGATGGGGGGACTGTTCGTGCATATGGAGGGGAGAAGGTAGTAGTTTTGTTGGTGCAGATTTTATTTATACTCTTTTTAGCCACTGGTCTGTGTTATGTTTGTGATCTAGACACAGCATAGCTAAGACGTGTCAGGGTTGTGTGGGGAGATGGATCCCACTGCTATGGGGTGTCCAAGGTAGGGAGGGTTATGGCTAAGGGAGAGCCATCCAGGGCTGAGCCTGGGTTAAGCTTTCAAGAAGCAGTGGGAATGAATACAGTGGGCCAAGAAGTGAGGGTTTTTGAAAATGTCCTATTTTCTCCAAACACAGGGGTTATGGATTTGAGCTCACCGGGTGGATCTTGGATCACAAAGATTAATGGTTGCCTCGAGAGGTGCAAGGAAAGACCTAAACTAGTCATCCCATTTGAAATGATTGCTAAAGATGTTGAATACTACTCTAAACACTCATTGTATTGTAATTTTCTGGGTTTAAGAGTTTCTCTCCAATTTCTGGAGAATTGGGCTCAAAAAGTGTGGGAACCAAAGGGTGAAATGGTTGTTACATTGTTAGCAAACAATTTTTCATGGTAACATTTATTAGCATGGCTGATCATAATAGGGTTTTTGAGGGTGGACCCTATTTTTATAATTAGGTAGGGCTATTTGTTAAACCATGGCATGTAGGATTTAATCCTTATGAGGAGCTTCCAAATCATGTTCTAGTATGGGTTAAGTTACCTAGATTTCCTATAGAATGTTGTCGAGAGTATGTTCTCCATATGCTTGCATCGATGCTCGGGAAGTCAGTGGGCCCTTTAACAAAAACCCTGGGTAAGAAAGTTATGACTTTTGCTCGCATTTGTGTGGAACTTGATTTGAGTAGACCACTGCCTAATGTGTTGGAGATGTGGGTGGGCTCACATTCCTGGATGCACCAACTGGATTATGAGACCCTTCCTTTTTGATGTCGTCTTTGTCATGAATATGGTCATCTATTGAGAACATGCCCAAAGGCCAAGTCAGTGGAGCAACAACCTTTGCCTCCTTCTCATAATATTCTTGGTGCTGATAAAGGGAAGAAGCCTATTGCTAGTGAGGGTAAGGATGCTGAGGGTTTTGTTTAGGTTAAGGCTCAAAATTGGAACAGAGGCCAGAAGCACACTCTAATAGAGTGATAGGAAGAGGATACCTTTAATAGGTTTGAGATCTTGGACGAATTGGGTCAGTAAGAAGTTATCCTTGGATTAATTAATGTAGATCAACATGCAGGAGATTCTAGACTAGAGATTATCTCTTCCGCTCCTTGTGCTGATTCTCATGTGGAGTCTACCATACCTATGGTCATGGAAGGGCAGGCAGAGGTTCAGATGATTTTAGAGCCAAATGTTGAAATGGGATAGGTAGCAGAGGACGTCACTATTTCGGCACAGACTAGGATTTTAGATACAGATAAGCAAGGTAAATCTTCTTCTCATCTAGGCATTCTTCAAAAGCATGGTAAGAACGGGGGCTTAGAGAAAAATGTTAAAATGGGACGAAAGAAGGACCTAGAAAGGATTAAGATGATAGGGGAGACATTGGTGGAGTCAGGTTCTATTAAGACCTTGGATTCACACTTTTTGACTCCTCCAAAATGATTGTTATTTCTTGGAATGTAAGGGGCCCGAACAGTGGCCCTAGAAAAAAGGCTATTTGGGAATTAGTTAGGAGTCATTCTCTAGATGTTCTCTTTCTTCAAGAGACTAACATTTCTATAGAATGTATGATGAGTACTACACCTAAGCTGTGGAGGAATGGTCTATGTCAATGTATTGGAGCTCAAGGATCTTCGGGGGGTGTGGCAGGTCTTTGGAACCCACGAAAGATCCAACATGTGTCCTAGATATCCTTTAAGTCCTCCTTATCCATGGTCTCTCTATGCATGGAGTCGGGGGAATATGTCCTTTTTTCTAACATCTATGCTCCTATTAACCTCCAAGGTAAGCTTCTTGTATGGAATAATATTCATTTGGTTTGTAGTTTATTTCCTTACTTGCCATCGATTATTGCTGGGGACTTTAATGCTATTTTGGATTTAACTAAAAAACTTGGAGGTAATGCAAGACTAGAACCCTCTTCTATCTTGCTCCAGGATAATATTTCAGCACTCAATCTTGTGGATATCAAGCCTAGAAATGGCCACTTCACTTGGAATAATAGGAGGGGGGGTGACAGGGGCATTGCTGAATGCTTAGACCGCTTCATGGTTTCCTGTTTCTAAGTGGGTGGATTGTGGTCTTCCAGTTCTGAGATATTAGACTGGAGAGGTTCAGATCATTGGCCCATAAAGCTTGTCATCTCTTCAACTCACTTGCCTCAGAAGCCACCCTTCAAATTCCAGCTCATGCGGCTTAGAAACCCAGACTTGTATGGATGTGTTGTTGAATGGTGGCAGCTCGGTAGGCCTGCTTTTGGTACAACAATGTATGTTTTTTCTAACCTTCTCCAATTTGTTAAGTATCAACTCAAACAGTGGAATCAAAAATTCTTCGAAAACATTTACCAAGAAAAACATGAGGCTCAAGTGGATTTAAATGATATTACCAGGCTGATTAGGGAGGAGGGGGTATTTGAGTATTTGTTGAGGGAAGAAGCTAGAGCTTTAAAAGCATTGGAAGAATGGGAGCTGAGAGAGGAAATCTTTTGGAAATAGAAAGCTCAGATTGAGTGGCTTCAAGAGGGAGACAAGGACACTTCTTTCTTTTTCAATTCGATGAAAGCTAGACAACATGGTAATGCTATTTCATCTTTGGTGACTGACAAGGGGGAGGTTATCTCTACTACTCAAGATATTGCTAATGAAGTTGTGCATTATTTTACTTCCTTATTTAGGGATGAATCACATGGAGACTCATCTGCAAAGGCTTAGGTCCTTTCCTGTATTCCTTCATTGGTTTCTTTGGAAATGAAACAACATCTTATTAATGCCATAACTTTGGAGGAGTTAGAAAAGACTATTTTCCAAATGAAAAAAGGTAAGGCTCTTGGTCTTGATGGCTTCCCAATTGAATTCTTCCAGGAATTTTGGGACATTGTCAAACTTGATTTATTGGCAGTTGTTCAAGAATCCCAAAAGAATAAGCAAATGCTCTGGGCCCTAAACTCCACCTTCCTGGATTTCATTCCCAAGGGGGATGGGGCTGACCGGTTAAGTCAAATTTTCCCTATTTCTCTTTGCAATGTTACTTATAAAATTATATCTAAATTGATTGCTAAAAGGCTTAAAAAATGGCTTACATTGCTAATTTTCAAAGAGCAAAGTGGCTTTGTGGAAGGTCGTCAGATTTTGGATGGAGTGGTTGTGGCTATAGAGACTATCCATTCCATGGCAAACTCCACAAACAAGGCTATGTTCATTAAATTGGATATGGCAAAGGCATATGACAAAGTTTTTTGGTCCTTCCTTCAGAAGGTTTTGGGAGACTTTGGTTTTGAGGAGGAATGGATTGGTTGGGTTATGAGTTGTGTGAATTCAACTTCTTTCTCAATTTTGATTAATGGGGAGCATTCTAATCTCTTTGGGGCCTCTCGGGGTTTTTGGCAAGGTGACCCTCTCTCTCCTTACCTCTTTCTTCTTTTGGTCGAAGGTTTCAGACGGTTGATTAAAAGGACTGTTGAAGGAGGCTTCATTTAGGGATGACAATGGGAAGGGGGCCTTCCTGTTCAATCTCACCTTCAGTTTGTGGATGATACAACTTTGATGGGCATGGCTACCATTAGGGAGGCTTCTAATATGCGCAGAGTGCTAGATGTTTACCTTGTTGCTTTTGGCCAAATAATTAATAAGGGAAAGTCTTCCATTTTTTTCTTTAACAATCCACCTTCCATTCAACAAAGAATCACTCATATTCTTAGGTTCAAAATTGGAAGTCTTTCATTGATATATCTAGGGATCCCTATCTCAACTGGCAGGCAGTCTAGGGATCCATGGTAGGTCATTCTTGACAAGTTCAGAGTCAAAGTGAATCACTGGACCCATTGCTGGCTTTCCTTTGTAGGTTAGATCCAATTGCTTCAATCTGTGGTGTAGGCACTTCCTCTCTACAGGTGTATGATTCAGGTGGCGCCGGTGAGCTTTGTTAAGAACCTTGATTCCTTAGCTAGACAGTTCTTATGGGCTAGTAATTTATCATCAACTAAGTGGAGCCTTATCAAGTAGGAGACTATTTGTAGTCCCAAAAGATTTGGTGGTCTTGGATTATGACAGTCATTTCTTTCTGGTACTACTCTGGTAGCTAAATTGTATTGGCAATGGTGTGTGGAATAGGATCGTTTGTGGACCAAGATCTTATCTCACAAGTATTTTTTTAGGATCCCCCAAAAATACATCCTTCGTTATAGCTTGGCAAGGAAAGGCTCGATGATTTGGAATACTCTCAAGAATGGATCTACTCTCATTAAGGGTGGTCTCTTCTGGATCTGTAAGAGTGGGATAGAGGCACACTTTTGGTAGGATTCTTGGGATGGCTACGCCCCTATAGTTTCCCAATATCCTCACTTGTGTATATTGGCCCAAAGGTTTTGTGATGCTGGTTGGACTAGGGTGTGTGACTTTAAGTCATTTTGCTCTTAAGGGTAGGTTGTGGAAGCAAGATGGAGGACTCCAGGGGAGTGGCCTATTTTTGGGTTGGAGGTTGAGTGTTCTAAGCTTAATTACATTCTTTCTTTTCGTAGTTGTAGTGCCCTTATGGATAGGGATGTGTTGGCATGGTCCCCTAATCCCAAAGGTACATACACTGTGTCTTCTAGCTATCAGGAGCTACTCTCTCAGCAATATGCCAGAGGGGAAGTCCAGTGGTGGAATGAAGTCTGGAATAAATTCTCTTGGCCAAAGTGTAATTGCTTTACTTGGAATTGTCCTGGAATAGATGCTTGACCTAGGATAATATTCAAAAGAGGGGCTTTGTTGGCCCCTCGAGGTGTGTTCTTTGTGGTGGTGGGGAGGAAGATTCCCCACATTTATTCTTCTGCTACCCCTTCACAGTGCAATTATGGCACTTCTGGTGGGAGGTTTGGAAAAGTCAGTGCATTCATGCATCCTCCCTGGCAGAGTTTTGGATGAGATTGGGAAGGCCCCCCTCCTTGGCCCCCTTCTTGCAGGATGTTTGGTATGTTGGCCCTATCTTTCTACTATGGCAAGTTTGGTTGGAAAGGAATCTTAGAATCTTTCGGGATTAACAACTGGGGATTCAATAGGTTTGGAATAGAATTTTGCGAATGGTCCATGAAACTGTGGAAGCTAAGAGTGAGATTATTTTTCTACTAGAGAAAGGTGATGCAAAGATAGTAAATAGGTTTGGTATGCAAGGGATATCTTCAACCTCAGCTTGCATCAGGAGAGGTAGGCATGTGAAACATAAAATCCAAAGGATGGGGAAATGGCTTCCCCCTCCTGCTAGTTTTCTAAACTTTAATACAGATGGTTCCTCCAGGGGTAATCTAGGGTCAACTGGGATTGGTGGGTTTGGTAAGGATTCTTCTGGATCAGTGGTCTTTATTTTCTCGGCTAATAAAGGGGTGCATACTGTTAATAGGATGGAAGGCTTGGCTATCTCGTATGCCTTAAAGCAAGTGTATGCTCTAGGGTGGAGGAAGGTGATTTGTGAAGCTAACTCTCAGGTATTGGTTAATTTTCTCCTTGGGAGGAAGTTTTCCAGGCTTAGTTGGCAACTCTCTATGTTAGTGCAACAGATATTACAAGTTAGCTCTGTAATAGATTCATTGTTTTTTACCCATATTCCAAGGGAATGGAATAGGGCAGTTGATTGTCTAGCAAAGTGGGCATCAGAAGATATTGATGGTTGGAGGATTGATGAGTGGGAGCAATTTCCCTACGAGCTCTGTCAGGATTCGAAGAGAATTCTTGTTGAAGATGAAAGTGGGGCTAAGGAATGAGGTTCTCATCCTTGTTATGTTTGTAATCTCTGGTGCTTCCTAGGGCTAAGGCACTTTGTTGTTTTGTATTCATCTGTTCTAAAGTTCAATAAAGTTTTTACCCCTATTTTTTCAAAAATAAATAAAAAAATAAATAAGAAACAAAGTAGTAAATCATGTAAACATGGGATTTGAATGGAGAACACTTTCAAAAAATCCAAATGAGAAAGGGGACAAGTATGTCCTAATCTTTAAATATTAAAAAACATTCAACACACAAATACTTTCTTCACTATGATAAAAATCTTGTAATATATGTGTATGTCTAAATCAATCTCATATAAAATCACCATCTTATGCTCTCAATCTGTAGCCACCAAGAGATCTCAAAACTATTAATCATTTTCTAAGATAATATATGCTGAAACAATGATATCATGTAGAAAACCCACACCCACTTTGGAGAACATCTTTCAAACTAGCATTCATTAATGTTGATAGGCATTCTACAATGGCATAATGGGTAGAGTGGGATGGTGTGAGCGTGTTAATGTTAAGTTTTATTCTTCTAGGTTAAATTTGACAACCATCTATATGTCAAAAGTTAAAGTTAGTAAAAAACTAAATATAAATAATTTTAGATGGAATAAATTAAATTATAATTATTATTTAGTGGATATCTATCGACATTTCTTTAGATAGATTTAAGGTTAAATTTGACAATGATCTACATGTTAAAATTTTTAATGTTATTATAAATAAAATATATTTTTAAAAATAATTTAATAAATATCACATTAAATATTTGTTAAAATTATAATGTTTTGATCTTAGGAGATATAAATCATCAATTTTTTTAGAAGTTAAAATAAAAGTTTAGATTAGTGCAAAAAAGTAAATAAGATAAAAGGAAATATAAATAGTTTTGGGTGTAGTAAATTAAATCTTAATAATTTTGTAGGGGATATCTATTGGCATTTCTTTAGATAGATTTATTTAAGATATCTATACTAGTTATTTTACGTGGGCATCATATGATGTCAATCAACAGACCCTCGTAATAGTAAACATACATGCAAAGGCATATTTGGTGTCATAAGCTTAATCAATCAAATCCTAAGTATGATACTCCAAAATGGAGTAGCCAAATCATATGGGTCTTGTTTTTCATACAAGATTATTCACTCCCTAATCCTAGAGGATAGATCAAAGAAAATGTGTTTAATGACTTTGAAGTCAAACATAATCACCATTATTGCACTGCACTTTCTTCATGAATGTACATGAAAACTAATGTTAATATTCTTGAGGAATTTCATTTACAAATTGGTATCCAAAGTCACTCTACATGTCCAAAGACATTTTCTAGGAGTGTTGGCTATAGATGAAATACATATGTGATTGCAAGGTAAATGATACCTTAATCCCAATAATAAGGTCATGATGTAGAAGGTTGATAATATAGATAATATCCTAGCTACATATATGAGACTAGGGAGCACATATAAGTTCTCTCAGTAAATGAACAGCATGATTCTTGCATCTTCTACTTGAATAATTATATATTTTCATTCATGGAGTGCATGAGGGACCATGAGGAGAATTTATCTCGCTAATTTGTATCCTCCAAGAATGAGATGAGGGTCACTATCAATGAAATCACATTAAAATTTAATGACAAGGTTATTGCCAAAGCTACAAGTTTATCTTTGAAGGACAATGAATGGAAGAGAACTAGTCTAACACCTAATATTTCAAATTTAAACTAGTTTTTCATACCTAATGAGAAACTAATTAAACTCCACGGTGGTTTTAATCAAAAGAAGCTGCAATATATTTGGCATTTTACTCTGGAAGGTCAATTTGACATTTAGCATTTTTATCATGCTCCTTTTCTTAATCATTTTCATATTCATGTAAAAGAAATCATAGTGGCTAAATATTCTAGTAAGAACTATGTTATTCTCCACGAGGGGTTGATTTACCAACTCTATAAGTTACACTTGGTGATTTTCCTTCCTACTAATGCTACTTCCCACCTTTACTTTACTGCACCTTCACCTCACTTGTAAACCTAGTATCCTGCTGAAGCTATAATTTGCCCCCCCCCCTAACAAGACCTAGTAGGAAATGATGTCTCAAAAATATCCTCAGAATTGAGGGTTCTAAGGAAGTTGAGTTTTCTAGTGCATTGAAGAAGAAGAAGCCCAACCCTAGCCCAGATTCTTTGCCTCACAAAAAAGTTAAAACCAGTGCCCATCAAGATGACTCTATGGAGATTATAAAATAATCTAACACTCTTCATTTCTCCAATAGACTTGCTAAGGCCAAGGATAAGCATAGAATAAGGGAGATGAGCCTTATTGAATTCAAGGAGACAAAGAGTAATGAATGATACACTTCTAAGAATGATGGATGCCCCTCCCATGTGTCTATGAGCCTAAAAATGGACACAAAACCTACTCCTACAGGTGATATCAACTCTCCCATTGCTCCCCTATCACCTCAAGCCTTTTAATTTAATGTTATTGTAGAAGAGGCCTTTGTTAAAGCCACCCCTAACCCAAATAATGTCATCGATGGTATAATTGGTCAGATTAAACATTAGATTATAGGTGTTGATGGTGGCCTTAAGATCCTCAAGACTAAAATTATGAGTCTATACAAGAGATTGTAGGACATCTATAGGTTCACATTGAAACTAATGCATAGCTTCATGATGATCTTGTACTTTTTGCAAGAACAAAGCAAGGGTGGTAGGTTGATAGATGAACAGAACTATAAGGACATATTTAAATTCCTTAGAGAGGAGTGACTCATGGTGTTGATGTCAGAGAAATTGACAAAGAAAAAACTTAACAAGTATTGGTTGGCATATGGAGCCTTAGGTTGTTTGATTATGTTTATAGTATCTTTACTTTGAGTAACTTATTTTGGACTTTCCTTGCATGAAATGTATTTATTATGTTTGTGGTCTTGAATTGATATGTTGTATACTACTTTTATTATTATACTTTGTGGTTCATTGTTTATGCTAGTTGGTCTATTAACATACATTTTGGTTTTGATAGCGATACACAGTGGGTGTTGATATAGATAATCTTGGATTACTACTAATACACTACTGATGGTAGTCTATTATCAATCCTCTGGCAGGGTTGTCTTCTAGTTTTAATATGGGATAACACCTTATTTTTGCTTCTCCTTTTACCAAAAATCTAATTTATATAGGTAAGTTAAATTAAACTAAGACTAAAAATATTCAAATGGTATGCAATAGTATCACTATATTTTATTTTCAATTTTAGAACCATTAACATATTATTTAGACTTTGGTTGACATGCACCACCTATCCTCTTCAATAACTTGTATGTGATAGATAATCTCCTTTAAAATATTCACTTGAGGGTATTACTAAAGGATACATTGATATGTTTCCTCATGCTTTCTTATCTAGTTTTCATCAACCTCTATCATACATTATGGATGGAATATTTCCTTGTAAATTAGGAAACTATTATGTTTCTTTAAATATGCATTCCAATTTTACCTTCTACATATCATGTATGGTACCATTGAATTTATCAATACCCATATAAGAAATAGAATCCATGGTTTACAATCCTTTACTCAAATCTTCAAAGCCACTTAATTTGTAAGTTCTCCTCCACTTTTCCACTACCCATAACACTTTACAAAACATTGTCACTCTCTATGCATAATTATTAGTTGTGCTACCAATTATTTAGAAATAAGGTGAAATTATTACAATGAAACATTTTGAAAGTGTATGAAAATTCAAAATATATTTCTTTACACAAGGATTTCCAAAAAGATTATTTAAATTTGTATACATTACTAATAAAAAACAAACTAGTAAATCATGTCAACATAGGATTTGAATGGCAAAAACTTTCAAAAAACCCAAATGAGAAAGGGGACAAGTATGTCCTAATCTTCAAATATTAAAGAACATTCAACACACAAATACTTTTTTCACTTTGATAACAATCTCATAATATATGTGTATGTCTAAATCAATCTCATATAAAACCACTATAGGCACCAAGAGACCACAAAACTATTAATCATTTTTCAAGATAATACATGCTGAAACAATGATATCATGTAGAAAACCCACACCCACCTTGGAGAACATCTTTCAAACTAGCATTCATTAATGTTGATAGGCATTCTACAATGGTAGAATGGGTAGAGTGGGATTGTGTGAGCATGTTAATGTTAACTTTTATTCTTCTAGGTTAAATTTGACAACTATCTATTTGTCAAAAGCTTATGTTAGTAAAAAACTAAATATAAATAATTTTAGATGCAGTAAATTAAATTATAATTATTATGTAGTGGATATCCATTGACATTTCTTTAGATAGATTTAAGGTTAAATTTGACAACCATCTACACGTTAAAATTTCAAATGTTATTATAAACAAAATATATTTTAAAAAATAATTTAATAAACGTCACATTAAATATTTGTAAAACTTATAATGTTTTGATCTTAGGAGATATAAATCATCAATTTTTTTAGAAATTAAAATAAAAATGTAGATTAGTGCAAAAAAGTAAATAAGATAAAATGAAATATAAATATTTTTTGGCGTAGTAAATTAAATTTTAATAGTTTTGTAGTTTATATTTATCGCATTTCTTTAGATAGATTTATTTAAGATATCTATACTAGTTATTTTAAATGGACATCATATGATGTCGATCAACTAACCCTCATAATAGTAAACATACATGCAACGACATATTTGGAGTCATAAGCTTAATGAATCAAATCCTAAGTATGATACTCCAAAATGGAGTAGCCAAATCATATGGGTCTTGTTTTTCATACAACATTATTCACTCCCTAATCCTAAAGGATAGATCAAAGAAAATGTGTTTAATGAGTTCGAAGTCAAACATAATCATCATTATTACACTCCACTTTCTTCATGAATGTACATGAAAACTAAAGTTAATATCCTTGAGGGATTTCATTTACAAATTGGTATCCAAACTTACTCTACACGTCCAAAGACATTTTCTAGGAGTGTTGGCTATAGATGAAATATATATGTGATTGCAAGGTAAATGATACCTTAATCCCAATAATAAGGTCATGATATAGAAGGTTGATAATATAGATAATATCCTAGCTACATATATGAGACTAGGGAGCACATATAAGTTCTCTCAGTAAATAAAGAGTATGATTCTTGCATCTTCTACTTGAATAATTATATATTTTCTCTCTCTATACTATTGCAATGATAGTATCAAATGGGAGAATGTTAGTATAGTGTGATATATCAATTACAATCCTCAGTTATGTATCTAATTTTTTGTAGAATCACTTTTATGGATTCCCATGAGAACTAAGGTCCACATTGTCTTCTTCTTGATCTTTAGATCATGTGAAATATTCTTCTAAAAACATTAAATAAGAAAGGATACACAAAAAGGTAAATATATGATCTTGTAGAATACTTCAAATGAAAAAATGACCTAATGATAGATTCTATGACACATGACTATAAAGAATAATTTATTAATTTGAAAACCACTCTCATATAAATTTGAAACAATAAATTTATAATTATAACAAATAAAAATTGAAAAACAGCAAAACATAGAATAATAAACAACAAGTATATGTATAAATGGTCAGCGCTCTCTTTTTTCCCACTTTAATACAAAAAACAATAAACATATACATCATTATACAACATGAAATAATCATGTTAATTTCTAAAAATATGCTTAAACTTTAACATAAATTTAAAATCCATTTAAAAATGAATCGAATCAGAATAGTGATCCGCATGGGGAATATCAATGATTCCCTAGCGAGGTTTCCCATCTTGTATGCATATTTTGCAATGCTTTCAAAACAATTTTTAAAAAGGTTGTAATAAAGGCACCGGCTACGGTGCAACATATTTGCACTGGGCTAGTGCCGTTAAAATAAACTTTCGTCTTCTCTATTGTTTATATTGCTATTGGTGTTTGAAATCGAAACACTTCAGACAATACAGAAACCTGTACATCCATTTTTATATATATTATTATCATTTAAGTTTAAAGTTTTTGGTTATGATTTAACTTAAAAAATTATTGTATTTTTATAAATTATTAATACATTTTAAATATTTTTAATTGTTAATATATTTATAATATGATTATAATATGTTAGTAATATATTTGTTATAATTAATTATTGTAATAAATAATTATTATAATTAAAAGTTAGTCTTATAATTTTTTAAGAAAAACTAAAAAATAGATATTTATTGTTGATTAAAATTTTTATATTTTTTAAGTGAGGTAGGTTGTTTGAAGTTATCAAAAATTGGTAAATTCTAGTATAATTTTTTTCTCTATAATATTTATGAATCTCTAGAAACTATTTGAATTAGATATATTATAATAATATATATTAATTTAATTATTTATATCAATATTATTTTAATCTTAAAAATGATATTATTGTTTTATAAAGAAAATAGTACCTTAATATGAATGATACATATATATGTCATTGTCTTCGTACTATCATAGGCGGTTTAAGTTTAAAGTTTTAGGTTAGGATTTAAAATAAAAATATTGTTGCAATTGTTAATACATTTATAATATGTTTATAATATGTTAGTAATATATATTTTATAATTAATTATTCTAATAATATGTTAGTAATACATATCATATTTATTATAAATCAATTTTCAATAATTTAATTAATTAATTTATTATTCATAATAATAAAATTTCAATCATTTATATTAAGTTATTATTTTCTTTATAAAATAATAATATCATTTTTAAAATTAAAATAATAGTGATATTAATAATTAAATTAATATATATTATTATAATATATCTAAATCAAAGAGGTTTTTTAATAATATGTTTATTCTTATTACAAATATACATGATTTATTTAAATTACTTTTATTTAAAATATTAAATTATTAATATTGAAATATTCATTTTTTACATTAATGAGTTAAATCTAATTAACTTAACTTATTTTAGTTAAATTTATAGATAATAGTAATAATATTATAATATGTTAGTAATATAATTTTTTTATAATTAATTATTGTAATAAGTGATTATTATAATTAAAAGTCACAAACTTATTATTTTTGTTTTTAAAATTAAAACTAAAATGAGATTTTTTTGTCAATTAGAAATTTTACATTTTGTTAGATAGGTTATTTATTTGAAGTTATCATTTATTTGGAAAATTTTGAGATTAATTTTAATGTAATTTTTCTCTTATGAATCTTTAGAAAAGTATATTTTTACAAGTATTTTATTAAATCCTAAATCAAAACATTAAATTAACTTGTTTTAAAGATATCATGAATTTTATTAACAATTTACTACAGATTGCATCGATACCATAGATATCATGATTATTATAAATCAATTTTCAATAATTTTATTTATTTATTATTAATAATAATAAAATTTCAATAATTTCTATTAAGTTATTATTTTCTTTATAAACAATACTATCATTTTTAAGATTAAAATAATAGTGATATAAATAATTAAATTAATATATATTATTATAATATATCTATTTAAAATAGTCTAGAGATTCATAAATATTATAGAGGAAAAAATTATACTAGAATTGATCTCAAATTTTATCAATTTTTGATAACTTTAAATAACCTATCTCACTGAAAAAATATAAAATTTCTAATCAACAATAAATATCTCATTTTTTAGTTTTAGTTAAAAAATAATAATAATTATAAGACTAAATTTTAATTATAATAATCATTTATTACAATAATTAATTATAAAAAATATATTACAAACATATTGTAACCATATTATAAATATATTAACAATTTAGAAAAATACAATATTTTTATGTTAAATCATAACCAAAAACTTTAAACCAATAATAATATATATAAAATGGATGTACAGGCTGAGGTGTTTGAAATCGAATTGCTTCTGACAATACGGAAATAATGAGATGATGAATGTAGTAGGACAAACGGAGAAGACAAAAGTTTATATTAACAGCACTGGCGCGGTGCAAATATGTTGCACCATAGCCGGTGCCTCTAATAAACGCGTCTGTTCAGTCTGTAAGAGATGAGTACGGCTGCAGGACAGGAAGATGGCATGGACGCAGGAGATTGATGGCACGGGCAATCGGCATGAGGAGGCATGATGGCGGGCATACCCAGGCAGTCGATCCTCCTGCCTGGGTAGCCGTTGCCCATTTTGAATCTATTTTGTGATTACGAGGCAAACATTTCCATTTTGATGACTATAATTATTAAAGGATTTTCATGCATGAAGAGGGCACTGGCTAAATAGCCACAAAAATGCACTGGGCTAGCCAGTGCCATTACACTTTCGTCCGTCAGATCCGTCCTGTGTTCCCATGATGCCCATCCCCTCGACTGGTGTGCCCTCTGTGCTTCTACGCCCTCTCAGGCATCGTGCAATTTCAAACTCTGCAAAATCCTCATCCTGTGTACGTGAATCACGTGAATCAATTTTGCAGAGTTTCAAACTATATATGATAATAAACTATAAACTTAGGATACCTGAAGCATATAAGATTTATCATAAACTATAATGACAACTATAAGCTTTCTAAGAATATTTATCATAAATTAATATATATTATTATTATAATATGATTAATTATGTTATACACACACACACACACACACACACACACACACATATATATATATATATATGTATACATGTATATACATATATATATGTATACATGTGTATATATATATATATATACATATATACATATATATATGTATATACATGTATATATATATATGTATATATGTATATATATATACATATATACATGTATATATATACATGTATATATATGTATATCTGTATATATATATGTATGTATATATATATATACATATATGCATATATATATATATATACATATATACATATATCAACTTAATAATATAATATTATTATTATCATATTATATTATATTAATAATATATTAGCTTAATATTAGTATGATTAGTTATTAATATAATATTAATTAGTTAAGTTTAATTATCTATTAAATTAATAAATTAATGTATTTATTGATCTAATAATTAATAATATTATTAATTAACTATATTAAGTTAATCTTATAGTTGTCATTATAATAATTATAATTTATATAATATATTAATAACTTAATAAGTTATACATATTATAGTTTTAGTATTATTAACTTATTAATAATTAATTTTAATATTATATTATGATATTTAATTTGGCATGGATTTTACTAATTTATAGAAATTTTAATCTTTGGCATGATTTGCAAAGATTGTGGTTCTAATTGGTACACTTTTCACGGTACATTTTAATCTAATTAGAACCAAAATCTTGGCAAATCCATGCCAAAGATGAACAGTGGAGCGTTCAAGGATGTTCTATATGTTCCTAATCTTACCTAACTTTCTTTCAGTCCACCAAATGACTTACTATGGAGGTGAAAATAAAGTTGAATTTCTTCCAAATTCAGTGGTAGTGAAAAGCATCAAGGATGACTCAATGATTACAATAGGTGAAGCCAATCATGACTCAAGGCTTTATATTTTCTCCTCCTTTGTGCCAAAATCAAATGCACAAGCCTTGTTATTACATTCAAATGCAAAAAGAAAACTGTGGCATGAGAGATTTGGACATCTCAACTACATATATCTTTAGCAGCTTAGCAACAAGAAAATAGTCAATGGTCAATGGTCTACCTCAAATCCAGTTTTCAAAATGTGTTTGTTCAGGTTGCTCACTTGGAAAACATCTATAAAAATTATATGAAAAGGAGAAGTCTTGCAGAGCACAATGTGTTCTTGAATTAGTTCATAGTGATGTAGCGGGACCATTTCCAGTGCCATCATTTGGAAAGTCTCGCTATGCACTCACCTTCATAGATACTACTCTCACTTTACTTGGGTTTTATTTTTTGCTCATAAGAGTGAAGTGTTTGAAAAAATTCTTAGCTTCAAGGCTCAAGTGGAAAAGAAGTTAGGGAAAGCAATCAAAGTTCTTCAAATAGATAATGGGGGGGAGTATGTGAACTCAAGACTAATAGACTTTTGCACTCAAGAGGGCATTGACCTTCAACATTCATTACCATATACACCACAAAAAAATGGTGTTGCTGAAAGGAAAAACAAAACTCTCAAAGAGATGACCACTTACATGCTGCTAAAAAAATCTATTGATCAAGTCTTTTGGGCTGAAGCTATGGATTGTGCTAACTATATCCAGAATAGGATTCCTCATAAAGATTTGGATGGTGTAACTCCTTTTGAAGCATGGACTGGCAGGAAACCTACGGTTAAGCACTTTAGAGTCTCTGGTTGTCTAGCATGGGCATGAATACCTCCATAGAAATGCAAGCCATTAGAAGCTCAAAGAAAACCTTGCATCTTTGTTGGATATGTGGACTCGCATAAAGCCTACAAGTTAATGGATTCAGAGACACACGATATATTCTATGTACACACGATATATTCGATGAGAGGAGTTTACATTTTGAAGAAAGTTGTCCAAGCTCTACTTCTTTGATTCCTCCTTCTTCCTCCATTGAAGAGAGTGATAGTGATAATAATGATGTAAGATGTTCATCCCTAACCCAAACAGAGGCATCAACCATCAGAGTTTGAGGATACTCCTTCCACATCTTCTTCCAATATACCTAGATGGGCTAAGTAGACATTGGATGCAACAAGACCATTGGCAGGGAATCCTTCTGATAATAGGAGGACAAGATCACAACACAACTCACTCCCACATGCTTATATTGTAGTTGCTTCAGATCCACAATCCTTTAAAGAACCATCGAGTATTCCATAATGGGATAGAGCAATGGAGGAAGAATATAATTCTCTTATGAGAAATGATACATGAGACTTAGTCTCTCTTCTAAGGGAAGAAAATTGGTTTGGTGTAGGTGGATCTATCAGACCAAATTCGTAGTGGATGGAAGTGTTGACAAACATAAGGCTTGACTTGTTGCAGAAGGTTTCTCTTAGGTACTTGGCATTGATTACACTGAGACATTTGCACTAGTGGAAAAGATGAATTCCATTCATTTGACACTAGCTATAGCAGTAGCTCAATGATGGGTTGTTCATCAAATGGATAATTATTATTTATACTTTTCTTAAGTTTAATTACCTGATAAATGCATTATTTTATTATTTCTTAGGTTAGACAGTTAGGAGTTTGCATACTCATATGAGTTGTCATGCACATGGTGTCTATAGCACTGGAGTTTGCATAATCAACTGAGTTGTCATGTTGACAACACAATTATTCACACTCTTATTTTAGCACATGGTGTCTACAACATAATTTTACGTGAGACACCTTTTTAGCCTTATCCTCTTATCATCGCACTAACTCCTGTGCTTAATGGAGGATAACCCACTCTTGGTGGACATGTGCTTAATTGTGAGGCTTATCAAATTACTAACTCTAGACATTCTAGATGCATCTTAGAGACCTTTATATACAGGCACCTCTAGCATACTTGAACATCAATCAACACATCAATTGAATATCATATTATTATTCTGATCATACTCTATTGGTCTATTTTGTGCTAGTTATTGTGCTTCTTGGTTTTGGGTGATTTTTCCTTAAGGAAAATTCTTAAACTCTTTAACTCTTTATTAACTTTTTTTTTAATGTTTTCATGCATGCTTATTGCAATATAAAATATCTTTATTTAAATTTACTTGCCTTCTTTTTTAAATTAATTTATTATATTTTAATCTCATGCATACTTTATGCAATATTAAAACTCTTTAATAAATTATTATCTTTTCCACTCTTTAATTTATTTTTAAAGTGTTAATTGATAAAATATTTATCAAGTCAAGTAATAATAATATTTAACATTTATTTAAAAATGATCTCCTAAATATATATTATTATTAAATTAAATTAATATTATTACACTCCAAAATTAAACTATAATTATCTCTTTAAATTTGATTCTTTTTATTTAATTAATTTTCCAATTAATTAAATATAATTAAATATATATATATATATATCATAACAATTTTTCTTTAAATTAAATCATTTAATTTGACTTAATTAATAGGAACAAAACACCAACGACCTATAAGACAAAATAAAAAAACCCATCATGAAATACCACATACAAAATCAAACTAAAGGGTTTTAATCATGAATTTACATCATATGACACATTAAGAAGGTAATCATCTCAGATACTTGTCCTAGTTTTTTAGGACAATTGGCTTAAAGGTTTAGGATTTGGACTCAAGAATTTATCTCCCCTCTCTTACCATTGAGATAGTACAATAGGGTACGCTCATCCTAGCAATTCAGGGAAGTCTATACCTGGTACTTAAAATTTGCATAAAATCCACGCATGTACAAACACATGTGATAGGGTATGCTCATCCTAGCAATTCAGAGAAATTGATACTTGGTACCTGCAATCTACATAAAATCCACACATTTATAAATACATATATACTAAGCTTAACAAGAAATGGCAGAAAGTGGTGCATCGTGTAGATCCCGACTAGTAAGTGACTACGACTCACTTCCTTAACCAAGTCAGAAATGCCATACATAAAGAAAATATATAGGCACACCATACACATGTAGTATGCGGTAAGTATCCATAAGAAAACACATAAAATTATCCATCTAACTAATCATCATCAAATAACTGAAATCACTGTAATAATCGTCATTATGCATAGATGAAGTAAATAGTACAAAGTAGTCTCATCATAAAATCAACTGAATATGAAACAATATCTAATAATTTGAAAGATAATGCTATTAATCATCAAGCATAAACTGGCCTAAAAGAGTTTGGCAATGATAAAAAAAATGTAAACTAGGGGTAGGCACTACAAATTGTATATTTTAGAAGAATTCCATAGGTTTCATCATTATTATATCATGTATTCTCCTTGTGGTGACCAGACATTTATAAATTATTGGGATTCAATGATATGGAATCTATCTAACTTGACATATTCATGTGCTAACTAGTTTAATTCTTTTCAATATCGCCTTCCTTTGTTGGTATCATCTTGTGTTAATTATGTGGAGGCAATTTTAAATAACTATAATGAAAGATTCATCTAGAGAGGCTCACGTCCTCATCCATTCTTTTTCTTCTCATCCTTATCATCTCTTAGTGTGGTTAGTGTTTATGTCTTTTGTCCATGATCAAAAGTTGCTTGGGTTATTGTGCATTGAGAGATGCTTGAGAGTTGCCTTTATGTGTGCATGTGTATCAAAAGCTAACTGTCTTTATGTGGGGTAGTTAGTAAAGAAAAAAATTCCTTAAGTCCTTTCTTACAATATTGGTCTATTCTCAAAGACATGTGAGAATAGTATAACTTTTGATTCTATTGAATCTATTTAAGACTGTGGCATTAGAGAATATGAGATTAAAACACATTACACAATGACATTTTCAAGGTAGACTGTGTGATCTTTTTTGTGGAGATTAATACAACTAAAGAGAGGATATTATCCAATGAACATACCTACAAATAAATGCTTGAAAACCTCAAAAAATCAAACCCCATTATACAACTAACAACATATAATCTCTAGGAGTCGATAAATTCAACTCTCACAAACCCAACCTAAAGCACTTAAACAAACAAAACTTTCAAAATCTCCAATAGTTGTAGACAAAAACTTTTATTTTTGGGATAATATGATGTGTACATATACACAAGGGTAAACATAAGCAAATAGACCCAAAAACTTTATAAATTTTGATTTATAAAAAAGTGGAGTTGGAATTAGTTTTCTATTTCTACCTTTATAGGTGGTAGAATCATATGTTCATTTTAGGCAAACATTAGAATTTGGAAAATCTATCATTTTTTTTTTGTTTTTTAAGAATAAACTGCAAATTTGGAAATTGTGATATTTGAACTTTCCATTTCAACAACCAGATGGGTTTTAAATGAATTGTCAATATCATTTGGAGCTCATATTGCTAATGTCATTGAAGCCCAAATACATAGTCACCTTGAAAGTACCAGAACACCACTTTGAAGAGCAACTCCATTTGATTAACATTGGTACAACTGCACAAATTTTCATCTGTGGAACCCGGTGGATTACCTTCCCTTTTTTCATTGAAAGATGATTAAGGACACCACTATCTTTCTAGGTTAATGGTCATGACCACAAAAGTTTTCCCACTACTAAGCTCAAAGAACATCTGACAATAGATATAGACAAATTTAATTTCATAGTAATGGGCACTTCTCTAATTGTCACTTGCTCTCTACAAAACTCAAAAATGATATTTCTAACATAGATTCCTAACATTCTTTAGATTTCACAGTGTAAAAGACCACTGAAAAGTCCAGACATTCCAGTGGGAGTCTTGCTCTACATAAGTCTATCAACTAATTATAGAACTAAAATTTTGCAATGTATACAAAAGATAAATATTAGTTACATAATTAAAGTATATATAAAGCTCACATACAAGAAAGTATTCATTTATAAAATTAAAATATCTAGGTAAATTTTAAATTTAAAAATTCTATAAACTATTTTTTACAATTATCCTTCACTATTTAATTAGAGCTCATATTTGAACAAGGTCAAGTGAGCCAATTGATCTATTTATCTACCTTATAGACCTCTATAAATAAGGGTAATATTTTTGAAATGATACTCAATGATGTGTCAATTTTAATATAAGGTTTTCAAATGGTAATGTATAATTTAATAATTCAGTGAGTTATTATGTTTGAATAAAATTAAATGAAAGCAATTTTTTACTAATACTAGATGGTCTATGAAACTTAAGATTGGAAACAATATGGAACATCTAGTAGACTTAACCAATAAACCCAAACTTAATTTCTAAATGTCCATGAAGAGTCCTTCCTCTCCAAAAGAGTGTCATCCAACACGTCTAGGGGAAAGGACCCAATAGTGGATTACCCTATGGTGAACATAGATTCCAATCTTCCAACACATTTTTACTATATATTGTAATCAAGGAGTAGACCAAGCCTGACTTGATATAATCAAATGTGTATTCAAAATGATAAATTAACAAAACATAGATTATATACACATCAAAATGTTCTTCTTTGAATGATCTAAACTTACTATATACACATCATTTTAGTTCATAGAATAGAGTTAAGTTTATATCTACCTAAACATTTTTCATTAATTTGAATTAGATTACTTAAACATGATGACAATACCAATACCAATTTTGTTTGTTTGTTTAAGATAGATCCATTTTTATTCATATTTAATTATCAAAATTATATTTGAAATATTAAATTGTATGCAGAAGACTACCCAAATTGATTGTTGTTAATGAAAAATTGCAAACTACTAGCCACTATATTTACTCGCATATTGCTTAAAATAAAATTAATTTTGAAAAATCTTGTTGTGCATTGATAACTTTTTAATAACAATTATTTTATTTTGTTTTTCTGATAATTTTTTAAAATTATCTATAAGATAAAATTAATTTATTTTTTATTGTTATAGGTCTTCTACAAAAGAATTTTGAACTATTAATAGTATCATAGAATGAATAGGAGAAAACTATGTTTTGTTAATTTATCATTTTGAATGCACATTTGATCATATTGATTGTTTGATTAACATTTAAAAAGTATAGTTGTTGAGTCAGGCTTGGTCTACTCCTTTCTTTTTCTATTCTTTCACTCTCTCTTCCTGAAGATGGATCACTGAGTGTGATCTAAAATATTGATGCTAAAAATACACACAATCGAATCTAGAAATTTAATCACATGGATTGTAGAAATATGATAATGTTAAGTTCATGGTTATTGCATTATGATGTACATTGAAAAACAATAAATATAAATCTGATGTTAAATTGATAAATCGTAATAGTTATGGTATATTTCATGTCTATGGTTGATGTAATATAATGCACACTCGAAAATAATTAATTAAAATCTTATGTTATAATAACTCTTGATGGTTGTGGTACAATATTGGTTTGTGCTTGTTGCATATGATGTACACTAAAAAATAATTAATTTAAATCTTATATTTTGATTTAACTCTTGATAGTTGTGGTACATTGCAAATTTATGGTTGTTGCATTATGATGTACATTGAAAAACTGTTAATTTAAATCTTATGTTTTGATAACTTTTGGTGGTTATGGCACATTTTAAGTAAATGGTTGTTTCATTATGAATTGAACAATGCTCAACAATTCATATATCGATGAACAAACACCAAATTAATGAGGAACACTTTGATTATTTTTTCATGGCTTCTTGAATCAATCTTAACATACATTGGAAATTACCTAATAAAATATTTACTTGACAACCCCAAATACTTTCAAATTTGGTTATGTTCATAAAGTTTCGTAGATCACTAAAAATCTAGTGAGATATATAGACCTTGTCGAAGATGCTAGCACATGTTTTCATTTAATATATCAATTACTCATTAGTTTACAAAAAAAATCACTTCTAGAATAGCCAAGATAGCTATTAAAATTATTTATTATTATTTTTCTTACCAATTTTATTATTAAAAAATATATATTTATTGTTTAATTTAAAAATTCAATTGACACATTATGTAAATTCATTATTCTACAAACTTTGACTTAGATATTATTTTACATTTTAATTATTACGTTAAAACGTTAATACAATATAAATAATGGTAATCTTATTATTTATTATATGTAAATATATTTCTCAAAAATATTTATTATTCATTTTACTTTTAATAATCTTACTTTCTACACTTTAAAAAAAACAAGTGTATTAATTTTAATTAAATAAATGCAGTGAACCTTAAAAATAACATATCAAATGCGAAGGCAATTCCTGCAATTCAGGCCGCTTTACTGATTCTGCCTGTACGTCCCTTCGTGGCTTGCAATGAAAGCGTGTGTGTTGATGGTAGTACTGGGATCTCTGTTTATAATTATACTTACCGGCTGATGGCTTCTTTCGTTGGGCACGAGAGACGTTCCATGCCTTGGATTTCTGATGTGGACTGTCAGAGTACGTTTGGATCGAACAGGACTGTCAGAGTACGTTTGAAAGGTCAGAGTACGTTTTCTTCCAGAAAGTTAACGGACGGAAATGTAACGGCACTGGCTAGCCGGTGCATTATCGTGGCTATTTAGCCAGTGCCCACGAAGAGAGAGGAAATGGGAGAACAAATCTACAGAGGCACTCTGAGTAAACCCAAACAGCACCAACTCTGCACATATATTATAATTAACGAGTGTGTGAAAAAAGAATTGGTCCCATCAATTATAATAGCCAATTACTCCATCAGCATGAATTAGTCCGTAGATAATATGTCAGCAATTACACATTGGACCCATTTCTGGCGGTGTATTAAAAGTAACCAATTGCATGGGCAGGAATTAGTCCTCACGCGTACTGCCTGCTATATAAGAGGAGACATGTAACACACAATCCAATCACACATTCATATCCTGTTTGAGACTCTCCATCGACATAAAATGGCGAAGGGAATGATGATTTGCTTGCAATTGTCGTTGGGACTCTTCCTGTTGATGTGTTGTTACAGTGAAGATGTGATGGCGGCGGATGCCGATCCCTTGCAAGATTTCTGCGTCGCAGTCCTGGACAGCGAAGGTGAGTGCAGCAATATTAATTGTTTATGTGATTATAATTAGGGCAAACAGTAACAAATTGTATTGATCAGTTAAGGTGAACGGGTTCGTTTGCAAAGAGGGCAAGGATGTATCGGCAGAGGACTTCTTCTTCAGGGGGCTGGCGGAGGCGGGGAACACCGACAATGCAGTTGGCTCCAACGTGACCCCTGCCAACGTAATGCAGATACCGGGGCTGAACACGTTGGGAATATCTCTGGTCCGCATCGACTTCGCAGTGGGTGGAATTAATCCTCCTCACACCCACCCCAGAGCCACCGAGGTTCTCTTTCTAGCGGAAGGCGAGCTCTTTGTAGGGTTTATCGACACCAACAACACCTTCTTCAGCAAGACGTTGGAGAAGGGAGACGTGTTCGTCTTCCCCAAGGCGCTCGTGCATTTCCAGCAGAATGTGGGGAAAGAGAATGCGGTGGCCATTGCTGCTTTGAACAGCCAGCTCCCGGGAGTGCAGACAATCGTCAATTCTCTCTTTGGCGCGAACCCCCCTCTCCCCGATTCCGTGCTCAGCAAGGCCTTCCGCATCACCCAACAACTCGTGGATTACATTCAGAAGCAATTCGCATAGCATTCCCATGCTCAATGCTCAGCTCAATTCGTTGCATCATCTGATCTATTCAATACACAATACAAAACAGAACAAGAAGGCATGAGGAGGCCCTCTTTATTCTCATAGATAGGGAACATCAATATATGAAAATGTAATGTAGTAGATTATTTTAATTTATTTAAAAATTGATTGAAGGGCATTTCTCATAAAAATTCTGAAATGTCTAAATCTCATATATCTATTAGTTCTTTGAATTGTCTATAGTAACTTCATCATGAGTTTTAGTTATGAGTTATTTTAATTCATATGTTACAATCATGTCTTCCTCTAATTCTTTTGTCATACTACAAAGAATACCTCACTTATCGCTCAATATAAATTGACATGAAGATTCATTTGTCACTTGTAAATGATTGCATTCACAATCAAAAGTTTTCTTCTATAAATAAATGGAAAAACAACCACCTTGCGAGTGGATATAAGAACAGTAAACAATCAAGTAATAATAATTAAATTAAAAAAAGCTAATTATTAGTGATTAAGTATTAAATGAAAAATGATAGTTAGTCTCCATTAAGCTCACCACTATCCACCAATTATTCAAATATATAATGATTCTATGACTTTATCTCATATTAGCAACTCAATAAGCCTTTGATTAAGATATGTTAAGAATTTATTGGCTTCTCTATTGACCCAATGGTATGTTGAGGTTTACATGTTAGCCTATATAAGTTAAATAATTGACATAAATAGTGTAACTCCTCTTGGTACAAGTCCTAGTACAAAAAAAATAAAAATGGATTCAAGGTGCAGTAAAAATTGTGTTAAAAAAAGATTCTAAAATAAATCTAAAATGTCATATATTATATCAAACTATGTGTACCTTAAAATTTTGAGTATCACCTTTCTCTATGATTTTTAATTTAAAACTTTTTAGTTCTAATTTTATATAATAATTATTGATAAATTATTAATGATTAATAAGGAGACTATCGACCTTCACAATACCTTACTCTACCTTTTCCATTTCCAACAAATCATAGGGAAATCAGTGACCTTCATAATAACATCTTCATTAACTTTTACACTGATACCACCAATTTGATCCTATCTCACTAACCATGATATGTCAAATTAAGATGACATGTTTTCATCATAGCTCATTATATTTTGAATAAACTAATAAAAATTACCCTCTCTGTAGATATGCCAAATAGTAGCTCATCATTTTTGAGCTCATATTGTTTCTTGGGTTCAATTCTCACTCTATCATCACTAAAGGTAAGAAATATATCCAACACAACAATAGTCCTTGAAATAATAGAGCATTCTATATAAGAACAAATGGGATATTCCTTTGAAATGCTCATCTACAAAAATAAGTAATTTCTCCAAAATCCCCAATAAAAAGCCTTTGCTTCCTTCAATAATATTGAAACTAATAAGCCATGTAATCCTACAAAGGTGATGCAAAAAAAGACAAGGAAAGAGTTGTAGAACACATCATTAGAAATATTGCAATATAAAATTTAACAACAAGGTGAGTACAAACGTAAATCCAACCTTATGAAAAAATTGAATTATAGAGTGGGGGAAACTTAATCAATGACATCTAGGCATCTGACATAACTGTTTTATAGAAAAATCTAAGTGGTAAGGTTAGCGATGTACAAAATGTGGGGGGGGGGGGGGGTCAGCAGGGTCATACCCTCCCTAGTAATAAGGAAAATGTATTAGAGTTAGATACCTCTAATGGAAATGAGTTGAATGGGGACCTAGAGGATAGTATTTTAATTATAATGACATAATTTTTACTGGAAAATTTGTAACATAATTGTCTGATCAAAGAGTGTGATTAAAGTATCTAAGAGTAGCTATGAAACTTCTAAAATTGAGTACATCTAAAGGTTTTGAAGTATTTAAAGTGTGCTATTTTAAATGGTAGGTTTACAAAAGTCTTTGTCCAACATCTTATTCTTTTAAATCATTCAAGTATCATGATAAAATTTATATCCCTTTTTATTTGGTGTCTACGCTAAATGAAAGTATTTTGCATCATAGGAGGAATCCCAACAAAATCTTATCCTTGAGAAAATGGTGGATGCTATTTGAAAGTTAAAGAAAGATTATGAAGGTAAAAATTTAGGCATGGAGAATAATTTTATTAAAGTAAAGGAAAACCTTTGATCTATGATGATTACTCATAAGGTATTAAAATCCATTGCTAACAACATGAATGCCATGATAGTTCAATTAAAAAGTATGCAAAGATAGTGTACGATCTTAGATAACATACTACATGCAACCTTACAAGGATGAATGAAATTTAGCCCATGACATAAAAGACTTGTAGAAGGCTTCTTTGGACATGAGATAGCTTTATGTGGAGGTTGTAGGAACAATGCATAATCTAGCTCAGATCGCTCTCTAGTTTCTAGGTCTTATTCTAATGTGTTTTTTAATTTATTTTTATTCCTTTTTACTAGACGTATGTTGTTCTATCCTTTTATACCTTTATTTCTAGAGTCTTTTAGCTTTTATTCGAGACATGTTTTTTGATCTATGATTTTTTGTAAAAATATTTTAAGTTCCTTAAAAACCTATTTTTACCTTAATAAAAAAATAGAACAATGATTTAATTTATTTATTAAGTCTACGATTAATTAATTAGCTATAAATATTGTTAGTATCCCTCATTTTGTTTTCGATTCATGAAAGAACACACCAACTAATTTCTTGGGGATGTCTCCCTCACATTAAATGATATTTTTTGTTAAAAACTTTAGAACAACTTTGGAAAACTTTAATGTTTTAAGTGCTAATTCTAAGAGAAGCGACAAACAAGTATATTTGGATTATGATTACTCGACCTATTCTTCCTAGAAGATAAAATAAAACATATTGTTTATCAATTTGGAAATTGAAAGACCCTATAAGAAACATCTTTTGGACCATTCCTCCTCGTAGATGGATGCATGTTGATTTTGATGGGGTGCAAAAAATGGGGCAACTAGGTGTAGAGGTGTGGTTATGGATTATAATGGTAGGATCATTTAAATAGTGACATCTCTCTTGGGTTTTCAAGATAACCACCTAGCTAAGGACATTATGGGCCTCTTGTAGATTTAAAATTGTCAAGATTCTTAATTGTAAAAGGGTATGGTTAGAAGGGAACTCCAACATAATTATTCAATGCCACAATGGAGTCCAAAATATATGTTTGACTATTTATTTTTAGAGTAATAATTTGGATGATGTATATGTTCCCATGCCCTTCATGAAGGGAACATGATGACATATTTTTATGGCAACATAGGGGTTTGTATTCATGATCATATGACATAGAAAGTGGGAGGAAAGTTGAATGATGAGGTCATTAATTTAATGACTTATTACATGATATAGAGGTTATGTGTCTATCTCACCTATAGATTGATTGAAATGATGTTAGAACTTGAAAATACAGAAATAATAATAATTTTTACTTATATTTTCTTTTAGATAATTTACATATATATGAATTTTATTGCCTATATTATACGAAACATCCTACAATAACTCAGACATAATTAGGTGACTAACAAAATCCTAAATATATGACTTGTTAAATAACACAAATGTATAAAAATAAATATTTATTAATATATTATATTATTTCTCAACGTAATATTTTTTACACATATGTTAGAAATTTAAGACTAATTCCAAAGAAACCCCTATTAGAGTGTACATGGAGAGAATGAACATCACACAACTTCGAAATGAATCATATGCCTATGCGGACTTTTAAGTTTTCATATTTCTATTAGGATTTTTTTGGCACATGATCACCTACATTAAAAAAAAAAAAAAAAAAACATATCCCTCTTCTACTTCTTATTAGATTATAATCAATAGACCATACATCATATAAGTCCAACAATAAAAAGATATATGTAGTTTACTTCTATCCATTATAACTATTTACAAAATTGGTGATGTCTTCATTATCTACCTTAGAACATCTAACTATTGTAAGCCAATTAAGTGGCTCATGATCTTAATTAAAAAAAAACCTATCTTTGTTTAATCATTTTAACCAAACTTACCATAAACCTTGACATGAACAAAAAAAAATCAAATTTCCATACTATGTAGTTTATTGGATCCTCTTAAAATTCCTGTCAAGATCCAAAAAATAACATACTCTAGTAGTTTTGATTTTCTTTACATTTGCACATGACATATATTATATATAAATCAACATACATATTATAAATCTTAAAAATCAATACTACAAAAAGATTTTACATTACATTCCACAAGAATCCAATGTTCTTATGTTTAATCAGTGTTATCTATCATGGCCACAAAATCTTAAATAGCATTGACACCCACAGTTGTCACTAAAAATTTTCCTTCACCTTAGCTATTATGGCATGAAATGGAAATGGCACACTACTTATTAATCCACCACCACCACACACACATAATGATAATTTTTACATGTATTCACACAACTAAGATAAAAATATATACAAATTCAAATGCGACTAGAGATGAGTGGTGTTATTCTTTCTAATTCATTAGAGGACATTGATTGTCATACAACCTTTGATACTTCTTATAAACACTTGAATGTGATTAATTATATTAATTGAATTTAGTTGTCCTAGTTATATTAATTAATTAATTAATTTTACATATTATTGAATTAATAAATATTATGTTTTAGATAAATTAATCTAATTAAATAATCTATACCTTAATCAATCAATTAATTAATGGAAAATTAAAGCCCATTTAATTAATTAATTTACCTAACACCTCTATTAAATTTAAAACTCATACAATTTTCCATATTCAATTCACTCTATCTTTTTCCTATTTACTCCAATAAATGGGTTAGTGCAAGAAGTTGGGTCTCACTTTTGGGCAAAAAGTGGAAGTGTTTTTCCTATTTTTGAAAAATTTTGTCAATTGATGTCCAAATTTGAGGCATTTAGAGAATGAATATAAAAAATATTCAGCAAAAAAAAAATTTAGTGTTCAGAATCTAGTTTTTGAATATGTAATTTATTTGTGTACCCATATGATAGATTTTTTTTTTCTTGTATGGATCTTTAAAAACCACTTTTTCAAAATGCCTATTTTAGGACCATACCACGCTTGTGTACGGACACCAAAATTTGACACAAATAAATGAATTTTCGTAAATCCTTTTAAAGGTAGTTACCTAATACACCCAAGATTGATGACAATATTTTTCCTTAATTTTTTATTGAATAATTTTTTTATTAATAATTATTAATTGGCTATAAAAGAAAATTTTAAAACCTCTTGTGTACAGACACCATAATTTGATCAAAAATTTACTTTTTTCAAATCTTTTTTTTAACCTCAAAAGAATTGTATGTAGATTGATGACATATAAATTAATTTAAGAACATTTATAAAATAAAAAGTTATTAAAGTTTTAGTGAATGCCACATTTTAACATTTAAGAGATAGTTTTGATTAATAAATAATATAAAAATAGCAAATAAACTAATAACACTATAAAATTTATATTTTTGAAATCAGAATAGTAAGACCTATAATGAGTTTTTGTTTCATCAAAAAATTCAATGGGGACGACCCTATAAAAATTATGACAATCTCTGAAATTGTCAATTAAATGCCTTAGAAAGAAAATGGTTCACAAAGGCATGGTTTGGTGAGACCAAGCCTATGCCATGCCTTTCTCCAAGGCAAAATTTGATGCAAAACACGTGGTGATTCCAAATTCCCACTCATCTCTCACAAATCAAGCACCCAATTTGTAATTCCAATATCAAGTACCTGATTGCTAATAACCGTTACCCAATTTTTTATAAAATGGGTATTCGATTGCTTAAAAATCGGGTACCCAATTCTTTAAAAATTAGGTACCCATTTCTAATGTACCCATTGGGCACCACAGGCTTTTCAATGATTAAAATGATTGAATAACAATTTTGGATCTATAGCAACAAATTCTGTCACACTTATTCCATTTTCTTGTCCTCTTCTACAATTTGTAAGCGATCGATTCAAATTCAAAATAGGTGCAAACATGGGATCAAAAAAATGAAGAAAGAAGAAAATGAAAATTCTGAAAGATGAGAAGATTGCAAAAAATAAAGAGAATGAAGCACAATGTCAACGAGAGAGAAGACAAACAATTAAAGACTTGAACAGTGTTTCAAAGGAGAAAGAAATTGAGGATACTATGATGGATGAAGAGGTTGAAGAAGAGAACCCAATGTGAGGAAATTCAAGTGCACATTTTAATCAAACACTCAATACAAGTGTGTCTTCAAACCCTTGAATTTTTTCTTGTGATGAAATTGGTATTTTTTTAGAAGCAGGTTACAATTTAAATGATTTATGTTTTCTTCATGAGAATAATTTTTCAACACAACAAACTTCAATTGAAATGCATGCTTTGAAAGAAATACCAAGAAAATTTGAAAATGAAATTGAAATCCCAAATACCATTGAAAATGAAATATCAGTTGAAAATAAAAATCGCATGAATGTAGACATAGAAAAACCAACTACTAAACAAACATATTAGAATGATAGTAAAGTGTCTAAACATAATTTTCATTTTCCTAATGATGTGTTAGATAATCTTGAGGGATTGGTTTCATGGAGACAAATTAGGACACATGCGAATAGATTATATAGACATTTTTTCTATAATAAGAAATTTGGGTTTCAATGTCACTTAATGTTGCAACTAATTAAAATGTCTAAAATGCAAAAAGTAATGAGAAGGTTACAATGCATGCAAAATAAAAAAATAAAAATGAGTCTTTAAAACAAGTTGTATCCACTTTTTCTAGTGCCTTTGATGTTATTGAAAAGAGAAGTCACTCTAAAGATAAGAATGCGGCATGACGAGCAATAAGAACAACTTTAGTTAACAAATCAACAACTGACAAAAGATTGATTAGTAGCATAACTAGATATCTTAATTTCAATCGTAAGACTTTAGAAAGAGCTATAAAGAGAAGGGTTAACTTTGAATGCGATCCAACAAATATTTTGTGGACTTCTAGTGGCAGACTCCCAAGATGTTATATGAAACTTACTAGTGAAGTCAAAAGTTTGGTTGAAATTTTTTGGCATGATAATACAAGAGTATCACCTAATTCAAGAGATGTTCTTAAATTGAGAGTTGGGTCAAAAATACGTGATCCACATCGTAAACAGCTTTTGGACATGACTTGAATTGAATTGTTTAAAAAATTTGTAAATGGTAAGGTATTAACTATTACCATTAGTCAAATATCTTTTGAAAAGTGTAAACCATGGTATAGAAGGATTAACAAAAAAAGAATCACATGTTGTTGTAAAACCCATGTTCAATTTGATTACCATTATGATGTATTTTGATTTATATGTGGTACCATGCATAATAAATAAATGTTGTAGGAATGTGGTATAAAATACCACCTCAAACTATAAAGGATTTCATATTAGGTTTGTTTTGTAAGCCACCTGATGATCAATACTTTCTTTCTAATGCATGTCTTTCTGGTACATGGGATATGTGTGGCAATATTTCCTTGTTAGATGAATGTTTGCATGAAAATGCTTTGACTACTTTCGACAAGAATTAGTTGATGTAAAAAGATTAAAAACTATTGAATATCTATTGAAGGATGAGAAGACTAGAAGAAGGTGTGATCTAGTTACAGATAAAGTTAGTTGTCATGCATTTATGGATGAGTTTAAGAGTGTGATCATACCAAAATATATTAAACACTCTCAATATGCTAGATGGCTTGATGGACATTTTTGTATATAAAGGAATACATTTCCAATTGGTACTATACTTTCAGTTGTTGACTTTGTAGAGAACTACACACTTGCACCGCAAGATGAGATACAACCACAATATTACAATTCAGTGCAAGTAACAATTTATGTTCATGTAGTTTATAGGCATGCACCTGATAGTATACAGGAAGACCGAAAAATATTGAGAGTATACCATTTCTATATGAGTGATAATAAAATTCATTCATTTGAGTTTGTCCAATATTGTTTCAAGGTCTTTTATGATAATTTAAAAGAGAGACAAATTCAAATGACACAACATTAGATATGGTCAAATAATTGTATAAGACAATTTAAGAATGCTAGAATGTTCTATTGGTTGAGTAGGATACATAGGCAAACTAATATCCAACATGTGTGGATTTTTCTTGAGGTTGGACATGGTAAAGGAGAAAAGGATGGTGTTGGTGCATGTGTGAAGAGAGCTCTTAGCAGAGAGCAATTACAATTTGAGGAAAAAGCCAAATTCAAAAATGTACATGAGATTGTTGAATGGTGTAACAAATGTTTATACATAGGATCAAGTGAGAACTCTACAATCAAATGTTTCTTCTACCTATTTGAAGAGAATAATATCCTTTCAAGATATGATTGTGATACAATTAGTGGGTCAGCTAAATGGCATTCATTTAGGAGTTCAGATTCTAACACTTGGACTATATGGACTAGAGAACTTGTTTGTTTTTGTCAGTTTTGTTTTGCAGGTGAATGGAAAGAATGTGAGAATATATAATGGGTTGAAGATTGGAAACAAAAATCATTAGCACCTATTGACACACATTTTCAAGATGATACAGTAAATGAAGGCTAGAATGTTACTTTTGCATTAGAACACTATGGTCATATTTTAGACCTCGTACAACCTGGTATGCACAATTTAATTAGATTTTGTTTTGATCTCATGCTTCAATTTATATAATCTTCATATGTACACTCATGTGATTAAAGTGTTTTTGTACTTTATCTTATCTTGTAGGACATGTTCATGTTGTTATTGCACCTAATGATAATGATGAACAGACTGAGTATTGGCTAGCTAGATGTGTGGAACCTAAGAAAAAATTGACATGTCATCAAGTAGACGATGATGGTTTTGAGTATCCAAGGGTCTATCATTGTAGCTGGCACTTGGTTACATAGATACCTAACAAGAAGACATGGTTTGCCAGCATTTGAAGACTACCAAACCAAAAAGAAGATTTTACACTATTCTCATTTGGTTGTGGCAACAAATATCAAATCAAAAAGACACAAAGGGAGACCCACCAATAAGGTATTATGGACAATTTCAATGGATGAGCATGAGACAATCATAGATGCATTGCAAAAGAGAGAGGATGCAGATGGTACAATGGGATGACTACATTTAAATCAAACACATGTAAGTTTTTTCTTTATATATATATATATATATATTTACTTATATAATTTAATTACATGTATGTTTGTGCTGTCAATACCAATTTAGAGAACTTATATATACCTCTTATTCAGGTCTCAATTACAATTTATACAAATTTAAATGTTAAAGCGGATCAAACATCAACATCTTGTGTAGTTTCACATGGTAAGTACATACAAATTACACATATGTTTACATAGTTTAGATACCTGATATTAATTTATGTATTTATTAACATGTGTTTTTGTTTTAGAATGTTATTTTATAGGACCTCATTTGAAGAGATGTGTTGAACCAATTTTATATTTTGAGTTCACTTCTATAAATATATCATTGACATTGTCTTACATATATTTTGAAATATGTTGTACAAACTAATTTAAAAATGAGAGTTTACTTCTATTTGAAAGTTAAAGGTATGCACTTGATAAATTATAAATTAATTGTCAATTTAAGTAATGATATCCTATTTTGTTCCATTACTTTTATATTCAAGTATGTTTAAATTAATGTTTGTTTGAAGTTTCAAATTACTATTGATTGTAATACTAAAAAAAAGTCACTTGTACATGATAATTTAAATATCATTACTCATTGTATTGATTATATGTTATTGTTATGTTGATAATTGACATGTATGTTTAACCATGTTAAACATGTTAAGTGAGAGGGAGGGAAGGATGAAGAGAGTGAGAGAGTCCAAGAGGTTTCCAAGAGGTTTCTAAGAGGTTTTGATGGATTATAAGGGTTCCTAATGGGTCTTAATGGGATATAGGGAGTCCTACCAAGTCATAATGTGTGTTAGAGGTTAAATAATAGGTCTTAATATATCTTAGTAGGGTGAAAAAGCCTTATTAGGTAATAATGAGTCTTACATTACCAAATGACACATAAGGACCTCTTATGATACATTTTTGGGTATTTTCATCCATATATATGTTAAGGGGACCTAGGGATTCCTACTAGTTCATTATGTCTGTTATAGGTTATAATAGGTATTTATATAATTACTAGCACATAATAGATATTGTTAGTTAATAATGAGTCTTACATTACCAAACAACACATTAAGATCACTTATGATACATTTTTAGGTACATTATCCATACATGTGTGTCTTAAGGGGACATAGGAGTCCTAATAGGTCATTATGTCTATTATAGGTTATAATAGGTATTGATATGTTTACTAGAACATAATAGGTATTATTAGGTAATAATGAGTCTTACATTACCAAACAACACACTAAGATCACTTATGATACATTGTTAGGTACGTTATCCATACATGTGTGTCTTAAGGGGACATAGGAGTCCTAATAGGTCATAATAATTTTTATAGGATCTAATAAGTCTTAATATGTATTATTAGGATATAATAGGTATTATTAGGTAATAATGAGTCTTACATTACCAAACAACACATTAAGATCACTTATGATACATTGTTAGGTACGTTATCCATACATGTATGTCTTAAGGGGATATAGGAGTCCTAATAGGTCATTATGTTTGTTATAGGTTTTAATAGGTATTGATATGTTTACTCGAACATAATAGGTATTGTTACATAATAATGAGTCTTACATTACCAAACAACACATTAAGATCACTTATGATACATTTTTAGGTATGTTATCTATACATGTATGTCTTAAGGGGACATAGGAGTCCTAATAGGTCATTAAGTCTCTTATAGGTTATGGTAGGTATTGATATGTTTACTAGCACATGATAGGTATTGTTAGGTAATAATGAGTCTTACATTACCAAACAACACATTAAGATCACTTATGATACATTTTTAGGTATGTTATCTATACATTTTTGAATCTAGTAGGTCAATTTTATTTGTATGAATCTCAGTGCATAAATTTGATGTGATATTTATCCAATAATCTTTTTTATATCGGTACTAATGCTCTATAAATAGTTAAAATTATTGTTCATATAGTATATATACCTACAAAATGTGTCATATGTTCATGAATAAAATATGTCAGAATAAAGAAAATGGTTTGAATACTAAAAACATGATGAAACGTAATAATATATACTACATACACAAGCATGATAAGAAGTTGTAAAAAAATAGTGCATGGTCTAACATACATCATAACATGATCTATGAAGTTAAAAAATACACATATAATGCAATTTTAACTATCCTAACATAAAGTGTATATATCATAAATAATATACATCATAAAAACACAATCTACAGGTGCCAACAAGACCTAATCTATTTGATCGAATGTCCTCTTTACTCCACATGAAGAGGACTCATATGGATCATCATGTGGGATGCCCTGTGAGGTAGATGGATCACCCTATGTAACATGAGACACGTCTCATCATGTACATGCTTAATTGAAATGGGTTTCAAAATCTAGCTTGCAAATAAATTAAATATTCACTACATAATAAAATAAATACCACATGAGATGGGTGTCCCTTAGTAACGGTAGGAGGCACACTGTGAAAACTACCAAATGTAGTAGTGGTGAGGTCTTGTAATTTACAATACATACATTTTTAAATTTGATTTTAGAGCATAATGAGCTATACATTATGTACATAAATCACAATATTGACCTCAAAGGATGATGTAGGTACCTCCATGTAGCTAAGTCGTGTGCTCTTAGCAACACTCATGGTGACATAGTCTTAAAATTATGGATACGTAAATGTTTAGTCAAAATTATATATACATGAATAATTACAAAGTATGCAAACTAAAAAGTACATAATTTGTACACTACATTTTTTATACACTATAAATTTAACATGTATATATCATACCTGAGTAGTAGCCAATGTCATAGATGTGTCTATAGGTATGCTAGCATGATGATCATAAGATGGAGTCAAAAATAGATTATATCAAGGCCTGTATGGATGAGTATGATATGGCTCCTGTTCGTAAAATCAAAACACATAAAATATATATGTAGATGTGAGTCAAAATTGTTCATATTATAAGTTAATAACAATGTACATGCATAAAAATAGTACAAATTATTTGTCTTCAGTCAAAAGTTCATACCGTATGTATTTGAGGCTGTTCCTTAGTGGTAACTGGAGCAGGACATGTACTAACATCAAACTATGTAGCTATGGACAATCCCTACAAAATTAGATAAAAATAACATAGGAGCACATGTTATTAAATTTGAGTTCAAATGTACATTTTTATAGTGTAATTCAAAGTGTATACCATATAAGGGATGCCAACGTCTGTAGGTCTCGAAAAAAAACTATACTGCCTCCTAGGAGGAACGGTATCATCCATCCTCTATTATTTCAAAAGTAAAAAGTAATATGGTTAATACAATTACACATGTATGTAGAAAGTAAATAATTATGTGTACTTTATATTAAAATTAAAATTAAAATTTTACTTGTTGCTCTTGACTCTCTCCAGGTTCTCCCTGTTGCATGAGGTCAACAAATGATGACACATCTATCTTGTCATTAACATCACCATGGGTAGCATATACATCATCATCAAAACCAACACCCTCAGCATAATGGTCATCATGTGCTACATCAACATCACTCTAGAGGCCTGTGCATATGCCTCCACAGCTAGTTCAAATATGTCCAAGTGGAGGAACATGTGTCGCCTACATCGACTGTTGTACTAAATTTCTCAAAAGGGCACTGAAATGGGTAAGAGTAGATGAAACTGCTCAATGATGGTGATGAGAAGACACAATATGCATAGGAAGAGGTATAGGGGGCTGAGCTCACCTATGGTTTCTTGTTCTATCACTCAACTTTTCCCTAAGCCTATCTTGAGGCATCCCTCCACCAACCCCCTAAAATGCTTTCATATCAAAATAATTGGGTTTCAAACCCAATTCAAACTTAGCCCATAGCTTCCTAAGGAAGTACATGGGCACCTCATGGTTAACATGTGGTGGATGGTCAAATACCATCCACCACTACTCCCAAAAATGTGTTGCTATACGTGGATGTGTACACCACCTAATGGAAATGCGAGGCTTCTTCTCATTAATTTCCTCAGTCTAGGGTTTAAAAGATAACTTTTAAAATTTCTTTTACCTATATTGAGGTTATGAACTTGTCTGTATGATAAGCCATCAGAATAGAAGGCACACATGCTTTCCTTCCATGATCTAAATGAATCAATGTCATAATCTAAATGATGTATGGAGTGAATCATGCCTTGCATGCTATCTGCAAGACATAGTAGGTGAGGAGGGGGTTGGGTCTCACGTCAGATAGCCTCTGTCTCATGCATGAGGTCATTAAGGTTATGCCTCATGCTCTCATGGAGCTCATCTATAGTGGGTGGTGGAGGTGAGGGTGGAGGTGGAGGTGGAGGTGGATATGGAGGGGGTGGAGGCAGGGTTATGAGAGGGGGAGGGGGTGGCGGTGGGTCCATCAAATATAATCTACATATATGTTTAAACAACATAAAAAATGAGAAAATTACTATTTAATAAAATTTAAATCTAAAATATCAACTAGATATAAATGTGCATCTCTTTATTAAAATCATATCAATTAATTAAATAAAGTTAAATACTTAAGTCAAATTGAACATTAAATATTGAATTTAATTCTAATCATAAAATAATACTCCAAAAAACTATATCTAGGTTAGTTCAAGGTTTCTTTTCTTAAAACAGGAGCCACCTAGCTAATTTTGCTTTCATGTACACTTATTTTGTGACACTGGGAGATTGTATTCTCATTATGGATTATATGTTCATCTCAAGATCAAACAAAGTTAAGATTATGGAAAATTTATGGTTTACAATTTTGTTATGTTTACGGTTTTCATGATGGCTAAGCTTAAGATTATTATAATGATTATGGTCCTTTAATGTTAGGGAACTTACCTAGGATTATGATTTTAGTTAGAATTATATTTAGGTTTTGAATATTTATTATTGTTCTATTGTTTAAAAGATATATAATAGATGGCATTAGGATAAGAGTTAAGGTTACAATTAGAATGAAAGCTTAGAGATAGAATTATGATTTGATTAAATTATTTATGATTATATAGTTTGAATCCTAAATATTATCCGCTTTTTAATGCAAACTATAAGTCTAGATCATTTCCTAATGAACTAATACATGAACCCTATCCCTAACCATATAATAATCCTAATTCTAATCATAATCACTTAAACTTCATAAATTATCATTTTTCTTAAGGTGTTTTAATGAGTTGCTAGATATAAACCTTAATTATAAACCAAGTAATCATAAACCTTAATCATAAATCTTAATTATAAACCTTAATCATAAATCTAAATATACTTATAAAATCTAAATTATAATAGTTTAGATCCTATTTATATAGTGAATACAAATCCTAATACTAGATCCTAATCTTAAATGTTAAATGTTAAACACTAACCTTATACATGTAAATCATATTTAAGGTAAAGATTAGGGTTTAACATTTAAGCTTAATATTTTTATTTAGAATTAGGAGAAGGGCTTAACATTTATGATTATTGTTAGGATAAATGTTTACCATTTAGGATAAATTAGTTAGTCTAAGGGTTAAGAATTTAGGATATAAAGGTTTAGGAGAAGGGTTTTGACTTGACATAATTAGAATTTAAAAGTTAATGTCAAGGTTTAATATTTTGTAAATTAGGCACATGCAATCATAAAATGGATGTAATCATGTGAACTCAAGTCACAAGAGTTAATAAATTGAATTAAGTTTTAAAATGCTAAATTTGGTTTTAGATATAGAATTATAGTTAGAGATTTTAGATTAAAAACCAACATTAATTCAAAAATGTTAGGTTTAAATTTTGTTTTAAAGTGTTGAATATATTATTGAGTTAGGTTTAAGTTTAGGGTGATTTAGTTTAGTCTTAAGGTCAACGTTTAACTTGGTTCAATCTTAGGGTAAGGGTTTAATTTGGATAATGGTTGGGGAAAGGATTCAAAGTTAAATTTGGTTTGTACTATTAAGTTGGGATATATAATTAGGTTTATGATCATGGTTTAATTTAATTTGGTTTATAAGTATAATATTAATTAGTTAAGGGCTAGGGATAGCTTTCAATCTAGTTTGATATTCAATTTGGTTTAGGGTTACCTAGGTTAGTTTATTTTAGTGTTATATTAAGATATTTAATGCTCCAATATCATTCATTTTTTGATATTTTGATTATATCACCCCCATACATTGATAATATATGTGACTATTACAAATATTATTTGATCTCATTACATGTGTCAGGGTAATTGTTTTTAGTTTATACATGAGATGCTCCTATATGGTGTTTTTCTTTTCTTATAATATAGTGTTATATATAAATTTACCTAAGTACCCTTCTTGATTATCTATGATGGATGTAGTAAATGACATATCTCTATATGATTCTTTTGATATGATATGAATGGATAATATAATGAAATTTTTTTATCCTTCCTATTCAATAAATGATGTAATTAGATATGTAAATGTATTTAGATTCACATGTATGACATGCAGATGTAGATATGATGCTCCTCTATGATAATTTAGTTTATCATAAATAAGGTTACGATTATGGTTTGACATTTATAAAATTAGTACTTGGTTCTTAGGATAGTTATTTATTTATTTATATATTACCTAGTGTAGGTTTTAGCAAATTAAGATTATGGTTAGGATGACAGTAAGGGTTATGATTAGAGTTTTGGTTAAAATTGGGATTATAGTTAATCCTAAATGACGTCCAACCAAGGGATCCAAAGAACTAATCAAAAGTTTTACTAAGCAAGCAATAACATACATACAATAATTTACATTTATAAAAAACATAAGAGATTACATTCCTTAATAAGCACATTTACATTTCATTTTTAAATAATTATAAGTGCTAAAAGTAAAATAAATAACACATCCACATGAAAGAATAACCACTTGAGTTCAATCCATTTAAATAATATACATTTGTTCTGAATGCCAATTGGCAAATTAATTTTGAATGCACAATCATCCACTATACATGTCATAGGGTATGAAAGGCTAAAGGAATATACATTTATAAAATAGTTTACATCATCCATTTTTGATCCATGAAACAAAGTACAATACAATTTAAGTAAAATCATTAAATACTAAGTTTTGTGTTTGAATCCCTTAATGGGGTGTTACATGATTAAGTACTTAGTTATATGTTTAGGGTTTTATTGTACATAACTATATGGTTAGGTCGAGGTTATAGTTTAAACAATGAATTTAGGTTGAGGTTATATGGTTGAATCTACATCTAATCTAATCATTCGACATTTTAATAAATACATAAATTAAAATACATTTCAAAACATCTAAAATAATAATTGTTTAAATGAACATTTATGAAACTATATTTAAATTAACAGATACAATAATCTAAACATAATACTCATTAACAATGTAAATTTACAATTTAACGTATATTAAAACTTTAAAAAAACAATAAATTAAATTAAATATAAAATGTAAAACTAAAAATAATTAAGTAAAATAGTACAAAACATATTAAAATACCTGGTATATCGAAGACTAGCAATAGGGGGTGGTCGGTAGAGCTGAAAATTGGGCTCCCATATCTCTCTCTAATCGGGCTCCCATTTTCAAAGTCATGAAAATGACTTCAAAAGTGCCAAAATTGGGTAAATATGAGCTTTTGAAATTAGGTAGCCAATTTTTTTAAAAATAATTCACCAATAGAAATTAATTGTTTTCCCTTGAACTAATGTTTGATTCACCAAAATTTTATACATTTTTCCAAAGGGGATTTCTTAAAGATATCCTTGGCCTATCCCAATTTTGAATTCTTTCATAAACTAATTGGTTTGTAGAAAACTTTTGATCATTTTGATGTGTCCACTTTTTTGCCCACCTTCTTAATGCACATATACATATTGTATTAAAAATATGTAGGTTAACGTAAAAATTATTTTTAAATAAGAGATTCAATTTATATACATTTTTCAATTATTTTGATGAAAATATAAATCAACACAAAATACTTTAATTTCTCTTTACACAATATAGAGAAAGATAAATCAAACCTAGCATGTACACCAGATCCACTAATTCTTCTTAATATTTAACAATAAAATCTCTAAGTATTCATTCAAATATTCTACTAGGTAGCTCCTCACGAGAGACAAAATAAGATAAAATAAAACATCCACATTTATTAAAGGGAGCTAATGTTCTTTGTCTATTTTCTTTGCCATAACAAATGAGAAGAGCAGTGCCTCCAACATTCACTTTAAAGTTATTAGAATTTATGGCCTAACATTCCAAAGCATAAATCCATCTAAATGTTCTTACCAAAAAATCTTGAAGAACTACAATTTGGTCACTACATAATCTTGAAATAACTTCAATTACCTTTTCTTGAACTGGGGGAAGTCCAATGGCCAAGAATTTAACCAATCTATTGCATGTTCCTAACCCACTTTTATACCAAGGACTCTTGGAAGGAATGGAATGACATTCTTTATTATAGCTTGTTCAAAAAACTTGACATATAAGAAAAATTATCCACCATACTTATTTCCATTTGTGTAGCTGAATGCTTGAAGACTTTACAAGTTGAATCAATGGTGCAATTACACTTTTAGGAACCTTAGCCACATGCTTGTTACTTTTAATAGAAAATGTATTCAAAGTGCTCAAGTTGAGTACATGTAAATGTATTACATTTTCATAATTAATAACCTAATTGAAGGATAAATAATATTAAAAATGATAAGCTTTTCAAATATATATTTTTTTCTAAACAAAAATATTAAAATGAATAGATATGTCAACCTCTTTAGTTTCTTCATTTAAATAACTAGGAAAATGAGCTAATGAGTGGAGACATTTGTTTGTAGCATATCATTTCTACACAGGTTCTTGATGAGATAACAATGAAATAAAAAGAACCAAATACCTATTCTATATGTGTGTGTACATATAATCCACACACACACGCACGCACGCATGCGTATAATCAAACATTTGTTGGTGTTCTAGAGTTATTGGGTGTTAATCATTAATTATATGTACAAATACATATGTATATATATACATATCTATATATGTATCATATATATATATATATACATATACATATACATATATATATATACAAGTATATATATGTATGTATGTATATATACATGTGTATATATATAGACATCACTATATATATGCATGTATATAGAGAGAGAGATGTATATATACACGTGTGTGTGTGTGTGTGTGTGTGTGTGTGTGTGTGTGTGTGTGTAGAAAGTAAAGTCCACCAAGATAACTGAGAGTGGGGGTGGGGTGAATCATTTATGTGGTTAAAAATAATATTAATATCCTTATTAAGTATTAAACATTTAAATTGTACACACAAAAATGATCAAAATATAACCATGCATAATAACACTCGATATGTTAACTAGGGAAATCATTTATCTAAGAGAGAATCACGATGGAAATGATGCCCATAAGATGATGTAATAATATCAAAGTTCCTTTTGAAAGGATAGAACTTGTTACAAGTCAATGAAATTCAATCAATACACATGAGTCCTTGTTATGAGACTTTGAATCCCCATTAGGAGCTTCCAACCCTATTACGAGTTGAAAGGAAGATAATTGAACCCATTGTCCAAATCGACTTATAAATAGTCTTCACTAGACATTATTATGGAGAAGCATATCCAGGATATCTTAACTGACTAAACAACAACTCCTTTTCCAATAAAATTCCTTTGAAGCTCACAACACATCAATCCTCATCAATCTCTACTATGATAAGAATATATTCACATTTATGTTTTCTTATACAATAACTTTTTTTTAGCATGAATTTTGATGATATTCCTATGGGGGAATGTCCTAGAATTTTTGAAGCACTTGAGAGATTTTCAAAGAATGGTGATGGTTATTTTGGACATTAAAAAAAAAAAGCCAGCATAACATAATCTATGAACAACAATTTAAGAAATGTTCATAAGGAAGCAGGCACATTTGGAGACTGGGATGCTAAAATGATGAAAATTTGGATGAACCCTATTAATGCTCCTCTAATATACACCAAATCTAGCAAGCAAGGCAGAGAAGATTGCAAATGGTCTGAGGTTGGGCTAAGATAAACTTTGATGGTGTTGCCAGAGGCAACCTAGGGAAAGAAGGAATTTGATATATTATCAACTTCGAGCAAGGAACATGGAACTAGTTAAAAGTTCTAAATTCCTAGGAGAATAACTTATAACAATGTGAAACTAGAAGCGTTGATACATGGACTAAAACTAGGATTGTACCTTGATATCAAGAAACTAGCCATAGAAGGAGATTCCCAAATAATCTTAAATGCAATTAATAAAAAATGTACACCTAGTTTGAAACTTCACTACTTGAAAATTTCATCCCTCTCCTACCCAAATTTGATGATCATAAAATTCAACATATATTTTGAGAAGGTAATAAGTTTGTAGATTCTCTTGCCAATAGAGGAGTAGAAGGAGACAATAGCATAGTATTCAACAATGAGGCAAGGCAATCCAACACATTGGATCTATAGAGTCTAAAACTTGCTAGATTCGTAGAATAGGGTTTATACGAGGCTAATATAACTACAATAATATATTTCTCAACTTTATGTTATATTTAAGTTTGAAGCATTCATCATTATTAGCAATGGAGAGTTACATATGTGAATTACTAAGCTCTCAGAATAGTAATGTAGACATCACATAAACCTTGACAAATCATATCTATAGTTTCTAGATTGACATGCAAACTTAAAACCTTGCAACTTTAAGACTTAGTTTTATTAACTTCTCCCATTAGCCCTGATCATTACACTTAAACCTACCTCTAAATTTGGGAAGCCATCATTAATCAAACTGGGTACTCTCTTTTGGCGGAAATCATTGATATTCCAAAACTTTCCAAATCCATCCTAAAACTTCTACCATTTATTTAACTGGTTTCCCACCTAGAAAACTTACCATTCTAGTTTGTCATTTTCATCTATTTTCCTTGTTCTGAGTTAGACACTATGGTTTCTATCATTTTCTTTTATCATGCATTTGAATTAGAACTATGGCTTTCATGGGAAAATTCAAACTTGAAAGGTGGAGCCACATTCTCAACCCAATTGACGACATGTCCAAGGTTGTTGTGAGTAGGTTTTTAGGGGAACAAACTTTTGAGTATGATTTTACCTGGCAGACAAATAGCTACATCATCAAATCCTTCATTTCTTGTCTTATTAGGGCTCAGGTTAATTTATGGGATATAATCCATTTATGTTGTAATGTTTTTAACCCATCATGGCTAGGAGGTATTGATGAGGAAATTTTAAACATTGACCCTAACATGGTGATCCCTTTTCCTAAAAAAATTATGTCTTATCCTCAAGGAAGTCTAGCTCAATCCAATTTGTGTCACCTCCCTATTCTCTTCATTAAGGACTAGGACTTATTCAACCAGGAATGGCCAAGAAGTGTTTCCAACATCACTTTCCTGATTAGGTGGAGGAGTATTATCATCGACCAAGACCTAGATTGAATCACCCATTATCGATAAAATCCATGAGATCAATTATGTTTTCTTTAATTAATTTTTTTAATGAATCTATGTCTTGGAACACTTGGGATTATTAACTCATTTTATGCATATAAATGTAATATCTTATCATGTTTTACTATGGCTTTGGAATATTAAAAAAGGTTTACTAGTACATGCAATTTTATTTGAGTTTGGATATGGCTCCTTACATGGCCTCTTCCATTGTCAGGTTGAGATGTGGAAACATAATTTTGACTATTGAGCCTAACATTAGCATGACTACTGGAAACAAATCCATTATGTTGTTTCAATATAAAAGAAGGAAGAAAAGTCATAATTCTTAAAGTAAGGACTTTAGAACTAATCTTATAAAAAGAGTTACTGTAACGTCCCACCAAGGGATCCAAAGAATTAACCTAGAGTTTCACTAAGTTTGGTAACATTTTTTTTTTTTTACATGAAAGTAAATACCATACATAACTTATTCACAATGACGGAAGCAATAGCAATGTCCATCTAAAAGTAAACATAACATACATAACAGATTACATTCTTTAAAGATCCCTTAACGTTGAATTACATACAAGAATCCATCTAGTACAACATCCACATGAAATAATAATGATAAGTCCAATGTTTAAGCATTACATTTCCAAATTCTCAATCATCCACTATACATGTCACAGGGTATGACAAGCTCAAAGAATATACATATGTGAAATAAGGTACATCATCCTATTCTAATCCATGATACATCAAAGTCAATCACATGATACACATGATACATCATCATAGAATACATATACATCCATCATAAGATCAAACATAATAAACTAAGTGCATGGTTCCTCCCAACCGTCAATAGCATCATTAGACCATCGTGGGCCCTAGCCATCCCTCTGTGCGTAACATCCCAAATCACCGAAGAGATCATTAGTATTAACATAGTAGGAATGTCACTCCTAATATATACAACATCATATGTAGAAAGTAATCTAACATGCAAATATAAGCATAAGATAACATCATCTAACATATGCTAATCATCAATGAAAGGATACATATCCACCATCACGAAGGACGCATCAGCCACGATGTCTCAATGAGTCTCAAATGATAAGAGTGGAAAATACACTACCACCTGACCACGTGGTACCTAAGTGGTCCACTCCCACCGTGTTGAGGAGATAATCTCAAGTCCCAAACAGGCTATCCATAACACATAGCACATATCTCTATAAGTCCAGGAATCCTAAAGGTATACTAACTCAAAGGTTCCAAACACAAAATCTAACATCTACTTCCTAGAGGCACACAATGACATGTAGGAACCTACTATGCAAGCGGGAAAGTGTCATCGCATTTATCACATACAAGTTACCCTGGTAGTTAGCTAAACTCCACGGGTCCATACTGATCTCATGCGGCCACTAGTATCCTCTCATACTGATAAGGCATACTATGGAATGCAAGGTCGCAACCATGCGTTCTCACTACTCCCATCCTAGCCTATACAAGCACTCAAGGCATGGGCGAGAACAAAACACTTATCTTTTTAGGTTCATTCAGTTAGTATTAGGTGTGAGTGTTATCACTTATTAATCCAACTTACAATGAGTTGCCTTGGCAGCCTCTTAGGACCCCGGCCCCCATTGCAAGCCACTTCCCGTCACTACATGTAGATATCCTACCTATTACAAAAGATAATCCATAAAATCATCAAATATGCATAAAAGCATCAAATCTCCATGAGCAAACATCCATAGAAAATCATGAACACAACAGCTCTCTATTGGCAACTGAAGTATCACTGATAATCAAAAGTATCCAATGGTTCTCAATAACCAAAATATATCTCAATCATACTGATCGAAGACTCCAAAAATGGTTGAGTCAAACATGTCACAACATGACATCATCAAGAATAAATCCACATTTCAATCCCATCATGGTGACTAGAAAATAACCAAGGATAACTGATCGATGACCAAAATAATGGTTAGGTCAAGAGTCTCATAAATAAATAAAAATCTCAACTATAAAAATCAGTATTCACATCCAATACATAGAGCATTCCATCACATAACCATGGTTGGGTTTATAAAGATCGAGATTAAAACATCATCATGACATCACAATCACAAAACCCCCAAGCCTCCGGTAGATGTCCTATAACTGGTCAACACTAGTCAACCCAAAACCCAAAACAATAGCATAAAGAATACACAATGTAAACATATGTTTTGGTTTTGCTAAGTTTTCAATTTTGAATTCAAATGCAAAAATCTCGGTTTATGTTTCCCAAACTATATCAAGTGGAGAAATTTCACGTTTTACCTAACCCATGTATTTGTTTGCTAGATAAAAAGTTTCTCCATTAGACTCAATTTTCTAATTGATCTAATAATATTTTATTCATATAAACTTTGTTTGAAAAATGACATTTCCATTCAACAAAATTTGCATATATCAAAACTTATATCACGTTCTAATAATTAACCTTAATTAAATAAATTAAGTTAATTATTATTATCTCTTCATTATAATTATTAATCATATTCTTTTAATCTTTTATCTTTACGAAATGATCCATCTATATAAATCATTATAAATAAAATAATTATTTATAATTAATAGTATATATATACTTATATACTTATATACATACATATATATATATATACATATACATACATAAATAAATATATATATATAATAATAACATTTAATAATTTAAAAAGAATGCAACTTGAAAAGTCAAAATTCATATTCATATATCAATTTAACCCCTCCCCCAGTCACTGTAATACCTGCGGTCATATCAATTGTACCATTGTCTGCATATCGCAGATTGTACCCTGGTCGCTACACCCAATGTACTCACGACCCGTCATTTGAGAGACGTCAGGGCCTTTGTGGTCGCTGTCGAACGTCAGTCGTGATAGTACCAACCATGGAAAGGGAAGGGGGTGGTACAGGGTATAACTTGCCCCTCCAAATAATTTATATATATATTTTTAAAATGCAATTTCAATAACATTTTTTTATAAAAACGTTCCCATGCGATAACAAATTCATTAATATGAATTTTCTACTGCGATTTGATATTCGAAATCCTCAATATATATACATATGTATATATATATATATGTGTGTGTATATACGAATTTTGTGTCATAGTATATGTACAAATAATGCATATATATATATATATATATATATATATATATATATATATATATGTATGCAGATTTAAAGATATAAACATATATATTCACAATATATATGAATTCTAATTTTCAGAGTTTTCCTATAAACTTTTAAATTTCAAATTTATTCAATAAATAATCTAATGGTTTGGCTACCATTTAAACCGTAGCCCCTTTTTCCTTTTAGATCTATGCATATGAAATTCTCAAATAAATTTAATTGCCCAAATTGAGATTGCATACAATAAAAATATGAAATTCCTCAGAAGACATATGGAAGACACGAAGAAGACAGGGAAAGCAAGATGCGTAAATAACATAAGTAAAATCACAAGAATCTACCCAGATTCTGATGCTAAATCGCTCTTCCTCAGAAAACCCGCATAGCAAGCTCCCTTCTTCAGAACTCTCGAATCCTCCAATGCTCCAATTGCATTCCAAACGCTATGTCTAAGCTTCTAGGGATGCCTGAATATAAAGAGCTCTCAGGAAACCTCTAGAATGCTTCTAGAAACAGCTAGAAGGTGTCACCAACTAAGCATGGGTCTTTTCCAACCTTTTTGATGATTCATAGGGTTGTAGACACCATGTGCTTAATTGATGCACTAACCCCCATGTTGTTGACACAAGAGAAATAGAAAATGCGTTAATTCCCATGCAAGCTTATAACTCCAATTTACTTTTAAAATAATTTCTATTTAAATTTTATAACTTTCATTTTAATTTTTATAACTTTTATTATTATTATTTTATTTATTACTTTATTATTATTTTATAATTATTATTAATTTTAATTTACTAATTTTATTTTATTTAATTCTTTTTCCTCAATTAATTCTCATTTAATTAATTATAATCACAATATCAAAATCATGATATTTTATTAATTTTCTCAAATAATTAATTTATTAATTAAATCTATTTATTAAGACTTAATTAATAGAAAATTCACCATAGACCTCCAAGATAAAATATGAAAACCCATCATAGAACAAATCATACAAAATCAGTCTAAAGGGTTAAAAATCATGAATTATATCATCCGACACATTCGGTGGGTACTCAACTCTGATACTTGTCCTAACTCACTAGGACAAATGGTTTTAGGGTTTGGGATTTGGATTTGAGAATTTATCTCCCTTCTCTTATCATTGAGATAGTATAATAGGGTATGCTCATCCTGGCAATTCAGGGAAGTCGATACCCGGTACCTGCAACCTACAGAAAAACTATGCATGTACATCCAATATATATATAGTGCTAAGCTAAACAGGCAATGGCAGGAAGTGGTGCATCGTGTAGATCCCGACTAAGCAGGTGACTATGACTCCCTTCCTTAACCACATCAGAAATGCCATACAATAAGAAAACACGCACACCATACACATGCAAGTATGGGGTAAGTATCCATAATAAAACACATGAGATAATAAACCATCTAACTAATCATCATTAATAACTAAAAATAATATAATGATCATCATGTATGCATGAAATGTAAATTCTAAATGATCACATCATATAACCACTGAATCCATAACATAATATCTGATAGTCTCAAAACAATACCACTAATCCATCAACATAATACTAGTCCATCAAAGTCTAATAATAATAGCAACAATGAGTCTAGAAAAGATGTGAATGAGGGTAGGCACTATAGTTACAAAAACTAATAGGTAAACCAAAAAAATCCTTGACACCATTAATAACATCTTCTTGTATGATATGCCAATAGGTATGAAAGAAAAGACAGGGAAAACCATTTGGCCTGGCCCTTTGTCTCCCTCAAAAGAAAAGACAACCTTATGAATTTCCTCCCTAGAAGGAATATCAATAAGGGCTCTAATATGGTCTTAATTTAGGATGTTAGGAATATAGTCTAGGAAATATTTATGCTTATCCCTATCAAGATGGATATCCTTTTTCAATAATTCACTGAAATACCTAGTAGCTTCACCTCTAAAATATTCTGATTCCTTAGTGATAACCTCAGCCACCTTAAGCCTAGAAATTATGTTAGCCATTCTATGTTTCATAGTAGCCATATGAAAGTACTTCATATTTTAATCCCCTTCTTTCAAAAAAATCTTTCTCGAGCATTGTCTCTAGAAAGTTTGTTCTTTAGTGATAATGTAATGTAAGTCCATCGATTTCGCATCCTCCTCCTCCTTAGGCACAATCTCATAACCATTCATTTGGATACTATCCTATACCTCTTTTAGCTTCTCCAAAGTCTTCCTTTTGTAGTAAAAACTGTTACCAAAATTTTCTTTATTCCATCTTTTAATGTTATCTTTAACATTTCTCAACTTCTACACAACTGTAAAATTTGTAGTTCCCTCAACCTTAATCATCCACCATTCCTTTACAAGATTTTCCAAGCTAGGATAGGAGGTCCACATTTTTTTTAAATGAAAGGGAAATTCATTCTCATAGAAACAAGATCAACTAAAATAGAAATAGGATAATGATCAGACTCTACTCTAAAAAAAGTTGATAAAGAGCAAGTGTAATTTTGAAACCAAGCATTTCTTATTAGGGCCCTATCAAGTCTGGCTTGTATTTATCATTTCCCGATCTTCTATGTATGTATCATGAAGTTGATGTTCATCAATAAAATATATGAGATCAACTATGTTATCTTTAATTAATTTTTTTAATGAAACTATGTCCTGGAACACTTGGTATTGTTAACTCATTTTATGCATATCAATGTAATATCTTATCATGTTTTAATAATTGCATTTGAACTTATATTTAAATTTTGTTCCAAATTTGAATTGTTCAGTATGTGTTGAACATTTATGGAAGCAAAACATATTGTGTCAAGTTATCATAAAGTTAGGTTAATTTCTCATGGGTTTTGTGACATGACATTATAATTTCATGTTAACTTTATGATAGGTATTTAATATTGATTGCGTTAGGTTCTATAATTCCCCATTAGAACCGTTTGGAATCAAAAGCCTAAGTGTCAAAATAAAGGTACCCATTTTAATTAACTTTGGTTGTGTAATCATAATTTTGATCTTCGAGTGTAGAACATTTGCTAAATTGTTTATTTCCCTTAAAGGTAGATTTTAAAGGGGGTCTAGAACTCAACCAAGATGAAAATCTTCCATGGATTCAAAAGCAAAGGTCTAATAACTCAAAATAGATAGAAAAGTTATAACTTTGAAAGAAAAAAGATAAGAGGAGAACTAGCTTCCCTAGGCAAGCTAAACACTAAAGGTTGGACACAATATAAGGAAAAGATCTCTATGCAAGAGAGATCAATGAGGTTATTTGGTTCCAAAAACAATAAAACAGAATGATCATGGCTCTTAGAACCATCATAAAGAACCATGAAATTCCCATAAATAATGTTTTGAGAAAATAATTAGACTCCCACCAGGAATTGGAGTACTCCAAACCTACAAGCAACTAAAAAAACAACCATCCACTAGAATGAGACCATGAATCTTTTAGTATCTATCTAGCCAAAACTAGAATGACTTCTAATATGGGCTCCAAAGAATAACCCATAAATAAAAAAAGGCTTTTGATAAATTCCTCTAACTAGAAAAACCATCCAATCATCTAGTAGGAAGATGGTACCATTATTACAAGCTAGAAGAAGAGAGAAAATTTTAATCTAAGAGATACCAAGAGATCCCTTATGCTCCACAAAAAAAATCTTCATTGAATGAAAATATTCAATTAACCAACATAGACCTTGGGTTTATAAGGAATGTTACAAAATAGAATGAGGCCAAGAAATGCTCCCCAAACTAGTACACATGCAGTTACAATATATTTCTCAACAAAAATTCAACTTACCAACCTCCAAAAACATATTGGCAGGAACCTGAAGTAGCCAATGATCATATCAATCCATGATTAAAGAGACACCACTATAAGATATGCCTCCACCTCAAAAGGAACTTTCACCTAGAAAGAAGGTAAAAACATGAGCAAAGGAGCCAAATGAACCAACACCCCCAATAAGACAAAAACCCCATAGAGAAAGGAAAAAGAAGAAACAAGAGGAAAGCCTTGCACAACCCTAAGAAAAGATAAAATAAAAATTTAGACAAAAGGGCCTCCCCTACAAAATAAAAAAACTTATAAAATAAAACTAGAGGAAATTAAGGATCTTTCCATTCAAAAAATACTATAGAAATCTGGCCTATGAAACCCTAACCTCAACCCACATACAACTCTCATTCAAAAAATAAAGCTTTCAATTGTTAATGAGGATGAGGGAAACATTGTCATTAAAAGAAAAGACCTACTAAACACACATCTATTGAGACTCTACAAGATAAGGGAAAACAAGAGAAACCCTCATTGATTGGGAGGTATGGGAAAAGTTCCTTCCCTTAAATTCCAAGAAAGGGGCACAGAGCACCCCACTTAAAACTATGCCCAAAATGCTTCCAATGACTGCCAAAATCTCTATAGAAGGATAAAAGGAGCCCCCAAAGGCTAAAACCAGCCCTTGAACTATGGAATATGAAGAATAATCATTTGAATCACTATCAAATGAGGAAGAAGGCCTAGTAGAACTAGCTAAAACCCTAGACCCACTTGACTTGAACAATGAAAAACTAGAAAAGTGTTAAGGAAAGGAAGTGGGAACATTATGGGGAATTACAATAGAGACTTTAATGATATATTGTGTTGTACTTAATCTTAGTGGTTTAATTTTTTTTAAAATAAACTATGTCTTGGAACACTTGGGATTGTTAACTAATTTTATGTATATTAGTGTAATGTCTTATCATATTTTAATAGTTGAACTTGAACATATTTTTGAACAATATTTTTCATTTTAATTGTTCAGTGCATTTTTTATGTTGATGGAACAAAAATATATTGCACCAACTTATTGTAAAGTTAGGTTAATTTTTCATGAGTTCCCTGATAGGATGTCATAGTTTAATGATGATGTTATGATGAGGGTCTTTAATATTGATCACATTAGGTTCTGCAATTCCCCATTAGAATTATTTAAATTCAAAGCCTAAGTATCAAAATAAAGGGACTCATTTTAGCTAACTTTTGTCGTGTAATTATAATCTTAATCTTTGAATGTAAAACATTTTCTGAGTTACATATTTCCCTTGTGTAGTTTGGAAACATAGCCTTGGCTGCATACATAAAATGTACTAAAATTTGTGCAATAAAACTTGAAGGTCTAATTGTAATCAAAATAAATATTCACCTTATGTGCAGTTAGATTCATAGCCCTGATCTCATGTCACATTACATAAATCTTCCTCCATGGAATCAAAGATTGAATTTATATTCAAACCTAATAATCACTATTGTTTAGTGTAATGAAAAATTTATGTTTTTTTTACACAATACTCTCACACATTTAATTTATTGACTAATTATAAATTTTAATTTTAACTACACATAACATTTTTAACATTTGTGAGTAGGGTTGTTATTCCTGATTACATTATATTATTAGCTACCAAGTACACCTAAAACTTTTAGTTCTAACTACATTATTGTCTTAATACAAGATTGATTGGGGATCATAACCAAATCCAGGGTCCTCTAACACCTTGCCAAGAGTACACATATAAGAAAACACATTAAGTAACAAGAACCAACAAATTTTTATTGATTAGAGAACTTGGATTATAAAATATGCATTAAACATGCCCACTTGTAAGGTCTTTCGCATTACAACCACAATAATAAATTACAACATCAAAGCTCAAATATTGTAATTTTGAGACTTTTTTCTACTTCTATACCTTCTTCTACTTAAGAAATTTTTATCCTATATCCAATCAAAGTCCTTATATAGCCAGCAAGACCACAAGTCATCCTATCATAAATTTAATTACAAAATTAGACATACCTTGGAGGAGAAAATAAATAACTAAAAAATTTACCAAAAGAGAATCCACATTCTTAAGGATATGTCTACACATGATCAAAGAGATTCTCTTAAACTATGCAATATGCCACATCATCATAAGAAATTATGTAAAAAAAAACTCCAAGGTACGCTGGATGAAATAAGTAGAGAAAAGCGAGTGGAGATAGAGGCACAAAAATCCAAGCACAAAGAAAATTATATTCTATTCTCTTAGGGTAAGGAATGAAAAAAATTCCTCATCAAGATGTAACCCTACACAATTTGAAACAAAGAGAAAAATGGGTACTTGACAAACAACAAATTAGTACATAAACAAAGTGTTATTTTTTGGTTGATGCAAGATTGATCATTAACCCAAGATTCTCCCACATCATACACCTCAGGTAAATGAGGAACAAATATCCACATCATAAAATCCTAATGCTCTGACATAAATCATAAATATCCAACTCATTTTGTGTTAACCATGAACCGTCTTCAACTGGTTTATCCTATAACTGAACAAGGTACTCCATGCTACTTGTCCTCTAGTGATCTTACCTACTCTTCTATCCCAAACCTTATCAATGCTTTCATTCTTCCTATTGGGATAATCCATGTTACATTTTAATTTCTAGTCTAATTCATGATACTCAAAGATGTTTACAATATGTAATATTGGTGAAATATCCATGTTCTCTAGTAATTCAACTTCAAAAGAATCTCCATTGTCAAATTTTCTCAAGATCTTACAAGGACGAAAATTCCTTAACTTTAGCTTACTATAGGTACCAACAAGAAATGTGTTCTTCTTCAAGTGAACTGTAACTCCATCGCCAACCTCAAATCATGAACAATAGCATGCAATTTTTTTTTAAATCGTAAACTAAATACCCTTTCTTAGCATCATTCAAATTCTCACTAAAGAAATCTATGAGTCTTCCATCTTTACTCAAAATAGCTTTAATGGAACTTCCACTAGTGTCAGAATAAACCTAAAAAACCTTAGTGAAATCAGGCAGAGCAAGTGAAGGTAGTGTTGCTACCTTTTGTTTCAATGTTTCAAAACTCTTATTTACTCCATGTGTCCATTTGAATATTTTTTATGGACCACTCTCATAGTTTCTATCCTGACATTACATACTTAACTAAAAAAATTGTAAACTTCTTATAGAAACTTACACATCCATGAAATGATCTAATTTCCCAAAAATCTATGTTGTAGTCCAATCAAGAATAAATTTTTACCTTTTTTGGGATCCATTTTCAAAGCATCAGTAGAAATCACAAAACCAAGATACACAATCTCTTCCTTCATAAATGAATATTTCTTCAAATTAATCAACAACTTCTCTTATTTCAATATCAGTAACACTTGTAAAATATGCTCAAGGTGTTATTCATTAGTCTTCTATAATATCATAATGTCATCAAGATATACAATCATGAACATATTCATGAAATTTTTCAAAACCTCATTCATTAGCCTCTTGAAAGTACTAGGTGAATTAGTAAAATCAAATGAGATAACCAACCAGTCATACAAATATTCATTTTTATTGAAAATAATTTTCCATTTATCTCCTATGATTTTAATCTTATGATACCCACTTTTCAAATAATTCTTGGTGAAATATCTTTCTCCACTTAAAAATTTCATAATGTCATCCATCCTAGAAATGTAAATCTATATTTTACTGATATCTTGTTTATAGCTCTAGAATTAGTGCACATTCTCCTTTCTCCATTTATTTTAGTTTCTAATACAATAGGTATATGACAAGTTCCCATAATTTCTCTAATCGGAGCCTTATCAAGAGACTCATGTACTTGTCTAGTCAATTCTTCATTTTTGGCTAGTGTTAGTCTATGTGGTTCTTTCTTAAGAAACTTGGCTCTAGGTATCAATCCATACAATGAATAATACTTCTTATAGGAGGCAAACCATAAGGTACATAATATTAGAAATAATATATTGAAATTTAGCCAACAAATATATTGAATTATAGGTGCATGCTCAAGTTCATCTTGTTTCTCAAACTTCCTAAGAATCAAAGAAAAAAACATTTTGTTCAATAAAAGTACAAAGTTGTGTCACCTTCTCGATAACTTATCAGAATGATAGAATTTGAGTATTTCTATCTAAAAATAAATTTTTTTCAAACATATGATCTAAGATAATTCATTCTTACTATGTTATATATGGTCTCACACTTTTCCAACTGGAAATGTCTATTAAATGCATGTTTTATACTAGTTTGTACCCAATTATTAAAAAAATAAAATTATTTTAGAAAAGTGGCATTTCAATAACTCTTAATATTTTTTATGATATATTTTTAATAACATATAAACACCATTATATGGAACTCAAAGTCAAGAACATTCTTGTATAGATTTTATGGTGTTTTAATTAGATCTAGTATATTATAATTAAAAAATTCTATAAGCACGTAATTTGACACTCAAAAAGATGTCAATTTTGAGAAAGAAAAATATAATAATTAATATTAAAAATATTTTAAAATTATATGGCATTCTAGAGGAGAGAGTCCTCTTCTAAAATATATATATTTTTTCCTGGTTATAATAGATATGTTTTGAAAAATGTGGTGCGAGATGAATATTATCGATTTTAGGTGAGTTGAAATTTGAATCATTATAAAAGAGAAAATATAGGTCTAAATCCAATTTTTATTTCTGATTGTTCTACCTATGTATGTTATCTATAACATAGTCTGAGATCAAATTTAGATAAGTTTATTTCCATATAATTTTGTGGTGGGAACTAGACCCCTAATTTTCAGCATTTTTCAGCAACTAAAAAATTATGTATGAAAATTAGGAAAATGTATCAATTCTTATTCCAAATAATTATCAAAAATTATAATTCTAAAATTCATCCATTTCTACACATTTCATTAGTTTACTTTATTTCCATATTCAAAATAATAATACCAATTTTATGACATTGAAGGTGAACAATTATACTTTTGTTAGTCTTTTCCTTTACAAAAGGGTGACATAGGTTTGTGCCACCTCAACAAACTTATTTCCTTAAACCAAAAAAACTCTTACTATGGTATAATGATTCTCATCATGTTCATCTACAAAAGAAAGCAATACTTGTTTCTTCCCATCAAGAAAAATAGTATATTAATTCAATCCACCATTGTACAAATCTTGTCTATCATAATGCCAAGGTCTACAAAATAGAATATGATAAAAATTCATAGGCATAATATCATATAAATCTTCACAATAATAATTTCTTATCTTGAATTTAACAAGGCATTGTTCATTTACCAGTAAGTTATGTTCCTTCTCAATCTGAGTAGCATGATAAGTCTTAATATATCTTAATCTCTGTGATTGTAATTTTTTAACCCTCTTCTCTAATGCCTGATTGTCTCAACTACCGTGGTTAATAATCACTTTGCAAAAAATTTCTACAGTATTACATCTAGTCTTGATTAATTTTTTCCTCAAAATAGGTTCTTCATTAGTTTCCTCATTCCATGGGATTCTTCTTCGCATTAGGTGATTGAAAAAATTCTTCATGGGAAAAAGTATTTCAACACAAACCTCCAATCTTCTTGCTAGAACAAGTACATTCAAGGGCACTATGTCTTTATTCTCCACACTTAAAACAAGTTTCCTTAAACCAAGATCTATCTTCTCTCTTGTCATCATTATTATTCCTAGAGTAACCAACATAGATACCTCTAGTGTAATTACCTCTTCTACTAGTAGGTTCCTCTTTCCATTCTATTTTACCTTTATATGGCATTTAATTGTCAGATCTTCTAGTTTCTCCATAGGTTTTACCTCTGCTTCTTTGAAATCTATCACCTCTTCCTCTTTGTCTTTGATCATGTTTCTTTTCCAATAATTCCTCACCTTTTAGTGTGTACTAATATGTTTCTTCCACACTATCCATCTTAGAAAAGCTCATCTGAGAATCTCATCTTCAAATTATATCCTCAAACCATTCAACTATTTAGCCACTTTCTCAACTTCATCATACACATGTCATCATCTAAACTAATAAGATAAATCACTATTTTAAGATTTTTTTGATAGATAGATAAATTAATTTACAAGTTTTCTTTACAATTTTTACTTGTCTCTTCAAGTATTTTATTATATTTTTACATTGAGTCTAAAATCCTAGTTTTATGTAAAAGATATTGAACCTAGTGATCTAGAAATTCTTTTATAGTAAATTTTTAATATCTTTCAAGGGTTCTTTATTTTGTTAGTTCAAACTCTTAAGTTATAGATAAATTTTTTGCTTAGGTAAATATGACATGTTAAAATTCAAATCCAAGGGAACTAATATCTATAATGGTAAAATGTGTTCTTCTCTAGTGTGCTTGTGTTGATTAATCATGTATACTATATAATAGAAAACACAAACTATTGATCCATGTTTCTAAATTTAAGAATCCATAATCTTCTACAAGTATTGATTAGTAAAACATTAAATTTTTTATGTTATTGTTTGTTTGAATGTATTTTTTTATACTAATTACATCAATATAATAATCTTTCATTTATTTATTTTCAAACAAGTTCCTCAATCTTTGGTGAACACTATTCACTTCTATAGGAACTTACTTTTGAATTTGATTTGCTTCAAATTTATTTCTTTTATTGTATGTGTGTAAAGATCCACTTACAAAGATAAAACTAAACCATGAACAAACATAAAGAACCTAAGATTTTATTTTATTTTTTATAATCATATTACAGGAACTAGTACAATGATTGAATCAAACTCAAAACGTAGACCTCAACATAAAAGAATATATCATCTAAATAAATTTCCATAAAGATTTCTATACATAATGAGTTCAATACAATATTGATGAACAGTATCATTCAAAGATGCCTAGGTATATGAATTTTACAAGTATAAAATTTAGCTTCAAGAAGTAACTTCAATAGTCTTCCTTAGCACTAGTTATTCAATCTTGAACACCTAAAAATAACACAAACATGCAACACAACACACAGAGGGCTCAGTACACACTGAGTTAAAAAGCATAGTCCACCTGCATACATGTCAAAATAAACATATATATAAAACTATAATGCAGATATCTAACCACATAACATAGTGCAATTCTAATATTACTATGCAAGAAGTAATATCTTCTAAACAATGCAAAATTAAACTCGCACTAAGAAAAACTGGATAATGAACCATACATATACTGAGGTGTCATCACTATGGTGCTAAGATACTGCATCCATATATGGTAAACCCATAGACAACACATAGTGGGATTCTCTATAATACTCGTGAAATGACGCAATAGAGACCTACCTTGTTCTCCGTACTTAACCTTACTGGTTTAAGTCATAGGTAAGGCCAATTATCTTTTATTTATAATTAACCCTCCCAATTCATCTTAAAATTATCACTGAATTAATTAACTGAATAGAATAAATCGATAGTCAGCCACCTCGATATATGTTCATTACAGTTATCCTTAACATACACATCAAACAGATATTCTAAGAATGCACATGCAACTAATCACATGTCATTTTTCTCATGATATTACATTCTTAAAATTCTCATCTTCTACTGTCAAATTAGAAAGTAAACTTAGGTTATTTTAACAACAGAAATAAATATTAGAATATTACAATCTCGTAAATATAACTAAACTGCTACAGCAGTTTAATTACATTTACCAGTTGTAGTACTATACTACTTATCCCTACTATTATTACAAACTAAGCTTATCTTCCGAATTGGCCAAGATAATAATACAATGTACATATGATATTCTTGCCTTTAAATGACATATCACCAACATATATCGTAATCTGTCTTAAAATGACTTTCCATTTCATTTAAGATCAAAAATACATCTTTATTAAGCAAGATTTTGTTGCAAACATCTTATTTCAAAACAATCTGTAAATGCTTATTAAAACACTTCATAGTAAAATCAAGTATTTCTAAATCCAAGTGTAGCCAATGCTTAACAAAAGATAATCTACAAAGTTACTGAATATCCAAATGTCTATTGATGTTTTACCACTATTTAACGATAAGATACCACCCAGTTACATCTACTATCAACATTTAAAATATAATATCTAAATTCAATTTAAAATACAATATCTCAATTCAATTTAAAATACAATATTTGAATTCAATTTAAAATACGACTCATAAAAATGCAATCTAACTTAATATTATATCACTAACCAAAATGATAAAGATGAAAAATCCAAAAACTGTAAGATGCTCACTAGCTATTCACATAATGACCCTAATGATACAACAGCATCTATCGATGTCTTTGTTATAGAACAATGCCTTATTCAATTGCGACCACTACCACAAAACAATAGTTAAATAAAAATTCAATTTCCTTTGTAATTGTGCTGTCGCAGAGAGATTTTTTCGTACATAATTCAAGTTTCCTATTAACTATTTAACACAATGTTAATACCTTTAGTTATCCCAAAAATTGCTCACAATCTTACTGTTTTAATATACAATAACTGAGATTGTAGAATTCCAACATACTACATATTAATAATAATATAACCCTTATCTAAAACATTTATATTTTTTAAGTAACAAAGTAACTGTGCCCCTCACCAGTCACGAGTCTTGCAACCTGATGCGAGCTCGTGTCTGGTGCCGAACCACACTACAATATTCAGTCAGCATATTGGCGGTTAAACATGGAAGATTTCAAACATTCAAAAACCATAAAGATGCTATGTTATTTACATGATATTTCAATCTTGTTTGGTTCCATACTAACTATTTAACGATATGCCTCTGCCATCGACTATGGTTATGAGTCGATAATTTTAAAACAATCTCAAGATGGAGGCCGAACCTCTTTCCTATTTGCTATATGAAAAAAATAATCTTTGAGACATAATTTCTCACAGAACTTGACCCTGTAAAGTCGAATACTCACACATAACACATTCACATACTAAAAAACTATCACAAGCATGAGGTGCGAACAAGGTTTAATTTGGAGAAAGAATAAATGGTTAGGGCAGAGCCCAAACAAACATATGCATACAGCAACTCCTTAATTAATTTCTCCCTAAATCCACATTCAAAATGGGTATATGTAGGGCTAAGCATTGCACACAGTGCCATGCTCTGCACATATCCATCCTTGAGTGTCGATACACAAAACATAAAACTCAAAAACCATTTTCAACATGCTAATTGAAATTTCATTGCAATTGCAAACATAGAGAAAGGGAGTAGGGTAAGAAATTTCCCCTACATGAGTATTGAAGATGGAAAAGTGCTTTGCAGTCCAACTCGATGGCAAAACCCCAAAAGCCAAAACCCCAAAAGCCAAGTCCAAACTGGTAAGTAATCTCTGATGAGAATCTCCATCGAGCTTACCCACAAAAGCAAGTTTTCCCTTCCAACCAACACCCCAAAAAATGTCAATACCTTAGCAACAAGAACCAAATGTAAAACCAACAGAACAATGCGGCCCAGTAACCAGCCCATAACTAGTGAAACCCAACTCACATCAAGAAATGGCTTCCTAAAACTTCAGTGCCATAACACCTCATAAAGAAGCATTCAACTCAAATGTGATACCACACAGGGTTGTGTACAAAATAGTTGTCATGCCACCGCCATAAATGGCTTTCAAAACAGAGAGCTTGCTTATCCACATTCATGGCATTTGATAACCTTTTAGGGTTCTATGCCATTCAACAAATATAAAACCCCCTTTTTAAAACATAATGGAGAATATATATGCCAATTACCACGTAGGGTGTTATACCCTTTTAAAACAAATATATAAGTTTTTTTTTTTTTTTTTTGTAATTAATACTATATCAAAGAAACATGCAATAATCCAAATCCCTTACCAATCACACATTCATAACTACAAAGTTAAGTACTAAATGCATACAACATATTACCATTCCAATGATTATGAAATGTCAAGTTAACATACACTATAAAACATAATGTAGTTTACCAAGAGTTCGAAACATAATAAACATAATTGATACCCAACAACATGCAAATATTTATAAATCAGTTCAAATCAAAAAATCCCAAATTAAAATCATTGCTAAAAACATAGTTCTAAACAGAAAATATGTTCAGCATCAGTCTCATAATTCCAAAGACATTAATACAACCAAGTTCTTCAAAATGCACACATAACATCAGAAGGAAATCTTATAATAGCAAGGTTCTAATTTGCAAAAAAACCCGAAGTAGTGGTCAGGCATGACAATGTGACTTGAAGTAACAAACTTTTTTTTTTTTTTCATTTCTTCATTGCCTCTAACTTGGATAATGTCTTATATAGTATGTTTCATATGCACTCTCTTCAAAAAATTGGACTATTGTAGATAGGTTCTTGGATTTCATCATTGGGATGAATCACATTCTAGTCACGAAACTGCATCTGATGTATATATAGGTCAAAACATCAACTACACATGTTATGACATGCATGTGAGACTATCCTAGTCTCTATTTCATTTATGTTATTTGTGTAACAAGTCATCAATTACTTTACCCATAATAATCTCTTACCAATCTATTTGATGTTAATCAAAGATCATCCATTAGAAATTGTAACATTTGCAACAATAATCCAATTCCATTTCCAAAGGAATCATGACTACCATGTAGAGATTCCTTGATTTTTCTTTGGAAAATGACACGTTCGAGTATCTAATATCATTCTAATGTATATACACATCAAAACATGAAATACACATATTATGGTCTTTGTGTGACACCCTCAAAGTCTTTAGTTCCTGATTGTTATTTTTGGGTCAAATTATTTTATGGAACTTTAAATATTCTAATCTCTTCTAAAGAATAATTAGTGTTTTACCTATTAAATTAAAGAATTTTTCATCCATTAATTTAATATTTAAGTAGTTCAATTCTCTCTTACAAATGAATTGGGTTTATTCATTCTCACGTAAACTTGAGTTTGATTTTGAGAATTTTCATTAAGTGCTCTTAGTTTTAAGAGATATAGGAGTCTTATTATTTTTATTCAATTGTTTCACTTTATATGGCTTGGATATACATTACAAAAATCTACTTTAACAAATTTACATTTTCATAGATAGATTTCCTTAGTTCTCTTTTTTTTCTTCATTTTATTAGTCCCAACCACCTAAGGTAGGGACTAATGTTTTTAGTGCTTTACTCGACATTAGTTCCAACATTGGGCTTTGTGATTTTTTTATTTTTTTAAAAACCATTATATTCTAAGGTCTATATATTACTATTTATTAAATTCAATTTTGTGTTGTGAATTTCCAATTTTCTTATTGGTTCATTTGAATTTTTACAAGGATCTTCTCCAATTTCTCATAGAAAATGTGGCCTAAAATTGGTGGTAAGTAGTGGAAATGAGAGGATATCATGGCAAGAGGTGGGGAGACTTAATGAGAGTAAAAAACATGGCTTTTACATGTAACTCTTACATGGAGGGCGTGATGAATAGTCATTCTCTATTCAAATAAATTTCTAAATTTTAAAAAATGTCTTTGGATATGCTCTTTTTTTGTTTCCTCCCCTGCTAGTATTTTATGTTTATCACATATAAAGAAGCTTAAGTTACTAAGATCATTTTTTGGGAGAGGTAAAAGTGGAAAGTACTCTGTGGCATGTCTTTTGCATGTGACTATAACATGGGGAATGCTAGAGATGACAAATGTATGAAATATGCCTACTAGATGTTTTTGAGTCTAGAAATGGAAAATGCATACATATTGTCAAAACTTCTAGGTTTTAAGATTAATGATGACAAGGACAAGGATTATATAAGAGAAGTTCCATTTTAAATGCTCTGGCTTCATCTAGTGGTATCCATAGCTTCTTTGATATTGTGTAGATGATACAAACATTGTCAATGCAAAGAAAAGTTCATTGTGCCATTGCACACTCAACAGATCATGAAGTCGACTAAACACATCATTGACAAGCTTTAATATAGAAGCATCAAATGACAACACTCCATTACACTTTACATCTCTAAATTTTGCAGGTTTGGGAGGGCATGCACACTTGAGTATGAGCTATAAGTTAGCGAGATTGGCACTATGTAGAATTCTTTGAATTGTTTGAGTGATATATTTCTTTCAGAGGAAGGAGTTTGAGCATCTGTGTTGGATAGGGAAAAGAGTATGATGGAAATTTAGAAAGTATAAGATTGCATTGGTTCAGAAAATTGTTTCAACATTTATGTATATTAAGGAAATTCTTTCATTTTTTGGTACAATAAAGTGAGACTTCTTTAAACTTTTTGTGGAATACACAATTATTTCCATGACATTTCTTTGAGATTTGTGGTAAGAGAGGGAAATTCTTATGTATATAAGGAAAATTCTTTTAGTGATTTTTTTTGAGCAGGAAACATTTGACCTCTTCCTAAAAATTGGGAAATTATTTCTAAGATATTTTTTCGAGAGGAAAAATTTTGAGCATTTTTATAGAAGAAATTATTATAGTGAGATTTTTCTAAGAGAAAGCTTGAGAATTTATATAAAATTGGGAAATTATTTCTAAGATATTTCTTCGAGAAGAAAAAGTTTGAGCATTTTTATAGAAGAAACTCAAGATTTCTCTGAGACAAAGCTTGAGAATTTATATAGAATGAGGAAATAATATATGTACACCAAGCGCCCCAAGAAGTTTAGAGACCACAGGACATCATAGTCTGGCGACAATGTGTAAATCAGGAGGAAGAGTGTTCACCGCTTAGGGAGGTCACCGCATGCCTATGTTTGATTTGTCATTCTAGTGGGAAAGGATACGTATTTTACAATGGGAAACTATACTTGGTTTAGTAGCTATCCAAGCTCATTTGGCTTGATTAATCAAGTACATGTTGGGACGCAAGTTGCCTCGTTTATATCTATTTTTTGATTTTTTACCTTGCTTCTTTCTATACACAATGGGTTTGATTATTTCAATTTTCGGCAATTATATGTGATGATAAAATTGAATTTGTAGGACACATTCTCTTGACTGTTGGAAATTAACATCACAAGCCAGCTATTTGTCCTCGAGCCCCACACCCATCTACCATGTTAGGTCACCGCAGGCATCCGTGAACGGCAGGCATTCATTTTGGTAGGTGAGAATTTGAAATTTGAATGTTGAGAGGGAAAGGAAGAATATGACAAAAGGAATGTCTCTACATTCATTCATAGATTGAGAGCACATCAAGCAGATCAAAGAAAAGTTGTAGAGCTAAGAAGAGAAGGAAGAAGGAAGGAAGTTTGTGCCTGCAGTTGCACGTGGTTCCTTGTTCACTCTGTAAGTTTGTTGTTTGGATTTGTTTAGTTGAAGCAGTGATTTCTCCAGGTACCATTGTATGCAGCCATTAGAGTTGCAAGTTTTAAAGTTTATTAAAGTTTGAAGTATCATCAGTTTAGGGTTATTTTAGGGTTTTCTAGTTGAAGTTGAATGCTCCCAGATTTTGTAATAGCTTAATGAAAGATTGAATAGAAAGCAAGCAGCATACTTAATCCATTGTTATTCATCTTCTATTCATTGCATTTGACAAGTTTGGTTGAAAGGTTAAAGCTTTGGCTTTCTGGTTTTAATGGTGAAAGCATTCACGTTGAAATATTTCCTAAGTTATATTTCTTAAGTTTGATACAAAACACTTAGCATCTTCTTTCTCAGTTGGAGCTGAGCTCACTTGGTATCCATTGGTGCCGAGCATTTCCTATACAAGCGTCCAGCTCCTCTTTGTGCCGAGTTCACTCAGCACCTTTTTCCTGTCACTCAGCACCTTCTTGTGTCGAGCAAGTGCCGAGTAATTTTGGCACTTGGCACCTTCTTGTGCCAAGCACTTTTCTTCAAGTGCCGTGTAAAACTGGCACTCGGCACCTTCATGTACCGAGCAATGTTTAAGTGCTGAGAAAAGTTTTAACATTTTAGGGTTAGGTTTGTGAGTATTGAGATTTAAATTTTAATTGGTATTTCTCACATGGTATCAGAGCTTTGAGGCCCCACATCCACAGTGAGTTAGGGCATTTGTTTTTTCTTGGGATATTTGATCATGGTAGGAGATGCAGGAAAGATATGGCAACAGCCACCATCATTTAATGGACAGAATTATGATACATTTGCAACGAAGATGAAGACCATTATGGTTGCAAATAATTTGTGGGAGTTTGTAGTTAATGGGTTCAATGATGTAATAGACCCAACCTAGTATGTTGCACTCACAAATGCACAGAAGACTCATTTGAAAGAGTCAAGGAGGAAAGATGCTAAGGCATTAAGTTTGATTGAAGCAGCAATGATAGAGACAATTTTTCCAAAGATTGCAGTAGCAAATTATGCAGGGAAGCATGTGATATCCTTGAGATGAACTTCAAGGGGACTGATAAAGTTCGTATAGTAAAGCTACAGAACATAAGGAGGGAGTTTGAGAACCTTCAGATGAAGAAAAATGAATCAGTTGCAGACTTCAGTTCAAGGACCTCAAATGTGGTTAATCAACTGAACTCAAATGGAGAAGACTATCAAGAGCAGAGGATAGTGGAGAAGATATTGAGGAGTTTACCTCATAAATATTACCATTTGGTCATGACCATAGAAGAGGCAAAAGACCTCATTGTTTTGACAATGGATGAGTTGATGGGTTCTCTTCAAACCCATGAGTATAGGATCAATAGATCTACTTCCTCTACTTCCCAAGAGCAAGCATTCAAAGCTCAATCGAATTCAAGAGGAAGGGGGAGAGGAAGAAATGGCTCAGCCAGAAACTCTAGAGGTAGAGGCCGAGGAAATGGAGGACAAAGGAATGCTGCAGCAGAAAGCTCGGGAAGAGCAGATGGAGCAAGCAGCTCACACAATACTTCAAGAGGAGGTAAGAAAAATTACAAATCAAATAAGAGTAATGTAGAATGCTACTACTGTCATAAATATGGGCATTATGCAAATGAATGCTGGAAGAAGCAGAATGATCAGTCAGGACAAGAAAATGTGGCTGATGTGAACATGGGAAGTGGACCCAATGTTGCTTCCTTCATCATGTGTAATGTTGGTGAACAAGGAAGCCCTGAGGTTTGGTACCTCGATAATGGATGTAGAAACCACATGAGTGGCAATAAAACCTTGTTTTCATTCATTGACAAGAGTTTCAAATCTGAAATTAAGATGGGTAACAATGGAACCCTACCAGTTGTGGGCAAAGGATCTATTATGGTCCACACCAAGAAAGGTGAGAAAGGGAAATACAAAATGTGTATTTCGCCCTTGGTATGAAGCATAATTTGATGAGCATTGGTCATCTCATTCAAAATGGATACAAAGTGCTAATGGAGAATGACATGTGTGTCATCCAAGAAAAAGGTGGGAGCAAGAACTCACTTGTAGCAGTTCAAATGACAAAGAACAGAATGTTTCCCTTGAATATAGAGACATGTTTCTCATCTCAAGTTTGTGCTGCACCTCCCACACAATCAGCTCTAAGGAGTGTGATTGAAGACCCCTCACAACTATGGCACCTTAGGTATGGTCATCTTGGCTATGCTGGTTTAAATTTATTGTCAAATAAAAGAATGGTAGAAGGTTTGCCACAAATAGGAAATTCATGTGACAAGTGTGAGGCTTGTATTTTGGGTAAGCAACATAGGCTTCCCTTTAATTCTAAAAATTCTAGGAGGGCTAGATATCCATTAGAGTTAGTGCATACCAACCTAGTCGGTCCTATGCAAGTTACTTCCATTGGGGGCAGTACTTATTTCATGACATTTATTGATGATTTCAATCGTAGGACATGGGTGTATTTATTAAAGAATAAATCTGAAGCATTTGATAAATTTGTAGAATTTAAAGCCCAGGCTAAGAGAGAATGTGGACATTATATCAAGATCCTCAAATCAGATAGAGGAGGGGAGTATACCTCCAATTCTTTTGTAAATTTTTACAGGAAACATGGCATAAAGAAAGAGCTCACAACCAGCTATACACACAGCAGAATGGAGTGGCTGAAAGAAAGAACAAAACCATTGTTGAAATGGCAAGAAGCATGATGAAAGAGAAAGGTCTCCCAACTGAATTTTGGGGAGAGGCTGTGGCAACAATAGTTTACCTAATTAATAGGTGTCCTACAAAGGTAGTCTATGACAGAATTCCAATGGAAGCTTGGTCATGAATAAGATGGATAGTTGAACACTTAAGGGTGTTTGGATGTGTTGCATATGCACATGTGCCTAAAGACCAAAGGCAAAAAATTGATGTCAAAGGTGTGAAATGCATTTTCACAGGGTATAGCCTGTTGGGCCCATTTGCCGTTGCTCCAAAAGCCATGACTGTTAGTGAACATGGAACACCACATAATTAACCACCTGTGGGCAGGGGAGCGCGTCGCATCACCCAACAATCTCCCCCTCGACGTGCATACCAAGTGCTTACGCGGGTCAGGAAGGCACCGGGGAGATTTGAACCCATGACCAGGCCAAAACCAGGCTCTGATACCAATTGTTGGGCCCATTTGCCGTTGCACCAAAAGCCATGATTGTTAGTGAACATGGAACACCACATAATTAACCACCTGTGGGCAGGGGAGTGCGTCGCATCACCCAACATAGCCTAGAATCAAAGGCATACAGATTGTATGACCCATGTAACAACAAGATGATGCTTTCAAGAGATGTGGAATTTTTTAAAAATCAATCTTGGTATGGACAAATTGATGAGTCACCAAGCACTTCAAGTAAAGTGCTAATTATGAGTGAAGAAGATGCTGATGAATAGCAAGAAGAAGGAGCAAATAGAAGAAAAGGCAAGTAGATTAAGACATTGCCGAGCTCCTCTAGGCATGACCAAGTGTCAGTGCCGAGTACCAGTGAAGATCGAGCTAGTCGGCAATGCAGCAGCAATGAAGATTCTAATCCCACACTCTCCTCCCTGCTACCAAGAAAGACCAAGAGTCTTAGGGAGTTATACCAAGATGAAAGGTATGAAGATTATGATGAGAGTGTTAATTTTGTATTATTTTCTCATAGTGATCCAATATATTTTGAGGAAACTATTAAGGAGAAGAAATGGTGTAATGCCATGGATGAGGAAATAGATGCCATAGAAAGGAATGAGACATGGGAGCTAACTGATTTGCCCCCCAAGAAGCAAGTGATTGGAGTTAAATGGGTCTATAAGACCGAATGCAATGCTGAAGGTAAGATTGATAGGCATAAGGCAAGGCTGGTAGTCAAGGGCTACAAACAGTAGTATGGAAGAGATTATGATGAGACCTATGCCCTAGTTGCAAGAATAGAAACTGTGCATGCTGTCATAGCAATTGCAACTCAGCACAATTGGAAGGTATTTCAAATGGATGTGAAGTCCGCCTTCCTTAATGGTGTATTGAAAGAAGAAGTGTATGTGGAGCAGCCACCTAGTTATGAAGTTGCAGGTAAAGAGAATAAAGTATATAAATTGAAAAGAGCTCTTTATGGGCTCAAACAAGCTCCAAGGGCATGGTACAGTAGGATTGACTCATATTTGATGAGCAATGGCTTTAGCAAAAGCAATGGTGAGCCCACTCTTTACATCAAGGCAGCAGATGGTAATGTATTGATTGTTGTCTTGTATGTAGATGATTTGATTTTTAATGAAAATGACAAGACTCTAATTGGTGAGTTCAAAGAGGCCATGAAAAGTGAATTTGAAATGACAGACTTAGGTTTTGTGAAATACTTTCTAGGCATAGAAGTAAAACAAATGCATGATGGCATCTTCATCTCTCAAGAAAAATATGCAGGGCTGATCTTGGAGAGATTTAAAATGCAGAACAGTAAGGAAGCCCCCACACCAACAGCAGTGGGTCTGAAGTTGAGCAAGGAAGATTCTAGCAAGAGAGTGGATCCAACACTATACAAGAGTATGGTTGGAAGTTTAATGTATTTAACTGCAACTCGGCCAGACCTAATACATGTAGTAAGTTTGATTTTCAGATTTATGGAAACACCAAGGGATTCCCAATGGTAAGCGGGAAAGAGGATCCTAAGGTATGTGAAAGGTACCAAGGGATTTGGGATTTTGTATACTACAAATGATAATTTCAAGTTGGTTGGTTATACTGATAGTTATTGGGCTGAAAGTTTAGATGATAGGAAGAGCACTTTCGGATACATGTTTCATATGGGATCGGGTGCAATTTCATGGGCATCCAAGAAGCAACCTATTGTTGCTCAATCTACAGCAGAGGCTGAATACATTGCAGCAAATGTAGCAGCATGTCAAGCAATTTGGTTCAGGCGGATCTTGACAGATTTGAATGAAAGGCAAGATGATGGAACCACAATTTATTGTGACAATAACTCATCAATTGCATTGTCTAAGAATCCAGTCTTCCATGGGAGAAGCAAACATATAGAGACCAAATATCACTTCATTAGAGAGTTGGTGGAGAATGGGGATATCAAAATGAATTTTTGCAAGTCAAAGCAGCAGCTAGTAGATATTTTCACCAAGCCATTAGGCATTGGAACTTTTGTGCACCTAAGACAGAGTCTTGGTGTAGTTGATTTGGATCAGCAGTGATCCTTGATTGTGGGTCTCAGGACAAAGGGGGAGTGTTGGAAATTAACATCAAGAGCCAACTGTTTGTCCTCGAGCCCCACGCCCATCTACCCTGTTAGGTCACCGCAGGCATCCATGAATGATAGGCATTCATTTTGGTAGGTGAGAATTTGAAATTTGAACGTTTAGAGGGAAAGGAAGAATATGACAAAAGGAATGTCTCTACATTCATTCATAGATTGAGAGCAGATCAAGCAGATCAGAGAAAAGTTGCAGAGCTGAGCAGAGAAGGAAGAAGGAAGGAAATGTGTGCCTGCAGTTGCACGTGGTTCCTTGTTCACTCTATAAGTTTGTTGTTTGGATTTGTCCTGTTGAAGCAGTGATTGCTCTAGGCACCATTGTATGCAGCCATTAGAGTTGCAGGTTTTAAAGTTTATTAAAGTTTGAAGTATCATCAGTTTAGGGTTATTTTAGGGTTTTCTGGTTGAAGCCGAATACTCCTAGATTTTGTAATAGTTTAATGAAAGATTGAATAGAAAGCAAGTAGCATACTTAATCCATTGTTATTCATCTTCTATTCATTGCATTTGACAAGTTTGGTTGAAAGGTTAAAGCTTTGGCTTTCTGGTTTTAATGGTGAAAGCATTCACATTGAAATATTTCCTAAGTTATATTTCTTAAGTTTGATACAGAACACTCGGCATCTTCTTTCTTAGTTGGAGCCGAGCTCACTTGGTATCCATTGGTGCCGAGCATTTCCTGTGCAAGTGTCGAGCTCCTCTTTGTGCCGAGTTCACTCGGCACCTGTTGCTTGTCACTTGGCACCTTCTTGTGCCGAGCAAGTGCCGAGTAATTCTGGCACTCGACACCTTCATGTGCCGAGCAATTTTTAAGTGCTGAGAAAAGTTTTAACATTTTAGGGTTAGGTTTGTAAGTATTGAGATTTAAATTTTAATTTGTATTTCTCACATTGACCATGTTGAAAAGAAAGGAAAACTTATTTTGTACTTGGTTTATGAGTACCTTGATACAAGAAATTAATTGATTCTGTTCTATATGTGATTAATGTCTATCCTTAAATCCCCAAAATTGATTCAAAAATTTCTTTCACAAAACTTGTTTGTATACTTGTATTCATGTATCTGTGGTTGTTTACTGAGTGAGTTATTGAATTGCTTTTTGTTAAAGGGCGATTGGCTTTTTATGTTTCATAATCATAAGTATACTTATACGTTCACGGAATTTATTTTCATATTATACGTTCACAGAATTTATTTTTATTTTTGTGCTTCATAGTCTATCTCAAAGAGTATTTTTCTTTTTAAGTTGAACCTATTTTATTTTGTAAACCAAGATCACCCATGGTACCAAGCATTTTTCATCATGTTTTCCCTACTATTCTATGATGCTAGCAAGGATTGCAAGGAAGCCTAATATTGTACCTCTTAGTTTAGTAGCAATGGTATCTGAGTATTGTGCCTCTCGCATTTTTAATTATAGACCGACTACTGGTAATGTTTAAGCACAATTTTTTGTTTGTAGAATCAAAACAGATCTAATTTTGCTTAAACTCCAACATAGTCTAGATCCAAAGTGGTTTTAATACATGCCATGGTGGGTGGTGATAAGCATTAGATATTATGTTAAGTATTTGTAGCAGTAGCAATTCAAGACCCCTCTCTTTGCTAGTTTTTAAAACTGTATCAGAACGTTATGTTAATTTTTAACGTCAACAAGCATAATATGATACTGAATCAGACTTTAGATTGCTTTCTCTATTCAGAATACATTCTTTTGTCTAGAAAATTCGAGGAGTCCCCAAAATTGTTGAGGATTACAATCCAGAAACTTTGATGCTTGAAGTTAGCTCTCGTAGTGGAAAGTGCACCTTTGCATAGACTTTGCAATCTATTGTTTATATATAGCACGAACTATCAATCTTTGGTTTTAACAAGTAGTAAGCCACTCAAAACTCTGATTGGGTGAATGTTCAATTCTTTCAATCTATTGTTTCTCTATAGCACGAACTATCAAGGGGCCAATCACACCTGCACCTAGTTCAAAGAACACCCACTTTTCTTCACAATATTCTCAGAGCTTTTTTCAATACATAGCCTTCTTTTGAAAGAAAAATTTGTCTTATGGAAGAAACCCACGACACAACAAGATCTACTAAGCAATTAGAACAACAAGATCTACTGAGCAAAACTTCATGGAATTGCTTCTAAGAACATTTTTACAATCTCTTTCTAGTTCCTCTTTGACGTTGATCACTGTTCTGCACAACGTTACACCACATCATTGCTACGTGCAGCTCTTGTTCTTAATTGTTTCTATTCACACACACAAAAAAATTAAAATTATATAACTTGGTTCTTACTATTATTTATTGAATGGCTTCATAAAATAATGTTATTGAATAACTAAAATTGACACACTTTATCTTAAGCTTAATTTAACAATTGTCAGAAGCGCTGCAGAATTGGTGAGTTCGATAAGGTCTGGAACTGTTCTAAGACTTACGTACTCGCTCGACCAAGTCTGAAGCATTTTGAATTTGTTTTGTGGATACGCAAAAAACATTTCCATTTTGATGGCACTACTATTAAATGATTTTCCGGCCCGAAGAGAGAGGAATGGGAAGGACACATCCACGGAGCCACTCATCCGAGTTAACGAAACGAGCAATAATATTATAACTAACTACTACGTCAAAAATGAATTGGTCCCATAAATTATAATAAGGCGCAATTACTCCATCAGCATGAATCAGTCCGTCACTAACATGTCAACAATTGCATGATACTGCAAGTATATTATTAAATGACGTTCCTGCTCAAAGTGAGAGGAATGGGAAGAACAAATCTACCGAGTCAGTTCGAGTAAACGAAAAGAGCACCTACTAACCAGATATATCATAACTAACGACTACGTCAAAAATGAATTGGTCCCGTCAATTGTAATGAGCAATTACTCCATCGGCATGAATCAGTCCGTAAATAACAGGTCAACAATTGCATGATATTGGAAGTATATTATAATTAAACAATTACGTGGGAAAGGATTAGTCCTCGCATGTTTCCCCTATATAATAGACATGTAATGGTCTTGTAATATACACAATTCAATCACACATCCATATCCTGAGCTCTTCTGTTTGAGACTCTCCATCATAAAATGGCGAAGGGAATGATGATTTGCTTGCAATTGTCATTGGGACTCTTCCTGTTGATGTGTTGTTACAGTGAAAGATGTGATGGCGGCGGATGCCGATCCCTTGCAAGATTTCTGCGTCGCAGTCCTGGACAGCGAAGGTCAGTGCAGCAATATTAATTGTTTATGTGATTATTAATGATTGGTGTGATTACAACTAGGGCAAACAGTAACAAATTGTATTGATCATTTAAGGTGAACGGGTTCGTTTGCAAAGAGGCCAAGGATGTATTGGCAGAGGACTTCTTCTTCAGGGGGCTGGCGCAGGCGGGGAACACCGACAATGCAGTTGGCTCCAACGTGACCCCTGCCAACGTAATGCAGATACCGGGGCTGAACACGTTGGGAATATCTCTGGTCCGCATCGACTACGGAGTGGGTGGAATTAATCCTCCTCACACCCACCCCAGAGCCACTGAGGTTCTCTTTCTAGCGGAAGGCGAGCTCTTTGTAGGGTTTATTGACACCAACAACACCTTCTTCAGCAAGACGTTGGAGAAGGGAGACGTGTTCGTCTTCCCCAAGGCGCTCGTGCATTTCCAGCAGAATGTGGGGAAAGAAAATGCGGTGGCCATCGCTGCTTTGAGCAGCCAGCTCCCGGGAGTGCAGACAATCGCCGATTCTCTCTTTGGCGCGAACCCCCCTCTCCCCGATTCCGTGCTCAGCAAGGCCTTCCGCATCACCCAACAACTCGTGGATTACATTCAGAAGCAATTCGCATAGCATTCCCATGCTCAACTCAATTCGTTGCATCATCCGATCTATTCAATAAATAACACAACACTAGAACAAGCCCTGGGGAGACCCTCTTTATTATTCACCCTTTTCATTTTCCTATCGTTGGAATAAATGTAGCAGAGTGTGGCTCTAATCTCCGTGCTGATGTATTTTATTTATTAAAAAAATTGTAGTCAAATAAAATACTCAATATCAACATCGTATTCTCGCACTATTTATAGGACACGTTTCAACAAAGAAAATTGGTTCCTAGACTTATTTGGAATCTGACCATTAATCAAATTTATTTTAATTATAACGATACAAATTTTAGTGGAAACTTTGTAAATTTAATTATAACAATACAAATTTTAGTGGAAAATTTGTAAGATCAAAGAGTTTGATGAAAATATCTAAGAGTAGTTATGAAACTTTTATAATAAGTACATCTAGAGATCTTGAAACATTCAAAGTATGTTATTTTAAATGGAAGGTTTATAAAAGTCTTTGTCCAACATCTTATTGTTTTAAATCATTCAAATATCATGACAATATCTATATGCCTTTCTATTTGGTGTCTTCGCTAAATTTAAACCTTTCATCTATGTCTATTAGTCATAAGCTATTAAAATCCATCGCTAACGACATGAACACCATGATAGTTAAATTGGAAAAATATGCATTAGGATAAGATTGTGGTGGACATGAAAATTGATAAAGGCAAAGATGCAGTCTGGTCTTAGAAAGCATACCATATGTAACCTTAAAAACATGAATGAAATAGAGCTTAAGCTCCCCTTTGCTTGTTTTATGGAGCAATTACAACTAGGTTGTCACATAGATAGGGAACATCAATATATGCAAAATGTTATACAATGGATTAATTTATTTTATTTTAAAATTGATTTAAGGACATGTCTCATAAAGGGTATGAAATGTCTAAATCTCATTTTTCTATTCATCCTTTTGAATTTCCTATAACAATTTTATCATTAGTTTTAGTTATCTTTGAGAACATTGAATGAAATTATTTTAATTTCCATACTACAATTATGTCTTCCTCTAATTGCTTTGTCATATTGGAAAGAATATGTCGCTTATAACATAGTATAAATTGAGATAGAGATTCATTTTGTGTACTTGGATTTAATTATACGTTTTATGTCACTTGTAAATAATTGCATTCACAATCAAAGGCTTTCCTCTATAAATGAATGGAGAAACAACCATCCCACGAGTAGATATTTAAGAAAGGTAACAATTCAAGCAATACAAATTTAATTATTACTGATTAAGTATTAAATGTAAAATGATAGTTATGCTCCATTAAGTTCTTCACCATCCACCAATTCATCAAATGTATAATATTTTCTTTATTAAATAATTGTAGTCGAATAAAATACTCAATATCATTATCATATTCTCACACTATTTATAGGACACGTTTCAACAAAGAAAATTGGTTCCTAGACTTATTTGGAATCTGTCCATTAATTAAATTTATTTTAATTATAATGATACAAATTTTAGTGGAAAATTTGTAAATTTAATTATAACGATACAAATTTTACTGGAAAATTTGTAAGATAAATGTTTGATCAAAGAGTTTGATGAAAGTATCTAAGAGTAGTTATGAAACTTTTATAATCAAGTACATCTAGAGGTCTTGAAGCATTCAAAGTATGTTATTTTAAATTGAAGGTTTATAAAATTCTTTGTCCAACATCTTATTGTTTTAAATCATTCAAATATCATTCAAATATCTATATGCCTTTCTATTTGGTGTCTTAGCTAAATGAAAACATTTTATCTATGTCTATTACTCATAAGCTATTAAAATCCATCACCAACAACATGAACACCATTATAGTTCAATTGGAAAAATATGCATTAGGATAAGATTGTGGTGGAAATGAAAATTGATAAAAGGCAAAGACACAGTTTTGTCTTAGAAAGTATACCATATGCAACCTTAAAAGCATGAATGAAATAGAGCTTAAGCTCCTCTTTGCTTGTTTTATGGAGCAATTACAACTAGGTTGTCATGTAGATAGGGAACATCAATATATGCAAAATGTCATGCAATGGATTAATTTATTTTATTTTAAAATTGATTTAAGGACATGTCTCATATAGGGTATGAAATGTCTAAATCTCATTTTTCTATTCATCCTTTTGAATTTCCTATAACAATTTTATCATTAGTTTTAGTTATATTTGAGAACATTGAATGAAATTACTTTAATTTCCATACTAAAATTATATCTTCCTCTAATTCCTTTGTCATATTGGAAAGAATATGTCGCTTATCACACAATATAAATTGAGATAGAGATTCATTTTGTGTACTTGGATTTAATTATATGTTGTATGTCACATGTAAATAATTGCATTCACAATCAAAGGCTTTCCTCTATAAATTAATGGAGAAACAACCACCCCATGAGTGGATATTTAAGAAATGTAACAATTCAAGCAATATAAATTTAATTATTAGTGATTAAGTATTAAATATAAAATGATAGTTATGCTCCATTCAGCTCTTCACCATCCACCAATTCATCAAATATATAATGTTTTGATTTTGTGACTTTATCTCTTGTTAGAAACTCAATAAGCATTTGATAAAGACTTATTATAAATTTATTGGCTTCTCTATTGACCCATTGTCATGTTGAGGCTTACATGTTAGCCTATATAAGTTATAAGTACAAAAAAATTGATAATGTATTTAGGTGTACTAAAAATCATGTTTAAAAAAATTCTAAAATAAATCTCAAACTATTTCTACCTTAAAAATTTAACTATCACCTTTCCTTTATGATTTTTTATTTAAAAATTTTAGTTCTACTTTTAAATAATAATTATTGAGAATTTATTAATAATTAATAAGGAGACTAGTAACCTTCACAATAACTTACTCTCCTTTTCCAATTTCTTACTAGTCATAGGGAGACTGACAACCTTCACAATAACATTTACATAACTTTGGCATTGATACCCACTAATTTGATTCATTCTCTCTAACCATGACATATCAAATTAAGATGGCTGGTTTTCTTCAAAGTTAACTATATTCTCAATAAACTGAGAAATGTTGCCCTATCTATAGATATGCCAAATAGTAGCTCAAAGCTTTTCATCTCTTCATATTTGTTCAATTCAATTATCACGCTATCACCACCCATGGTAAGAAATATATCCATCACAATACTATTTCTCAAAATAACACATCATGCTATAGAAGAAGAAATGGAATGTCCCTTTAAAATCATCCTCTAAAAATAGAAATAATTAATCTACATTCCCTAATAGAAAGCCTTCGTAGAAAAAAAAAATCATTTCCTTTATTATTATTGAAATGAATAAGCCTTGTAATTGTTCAAAGGTGATGCAAAAAAAAATTTCTACTGTACCATATCATGATCATGTCACCAAGGTGAGATCTATAGAATGCATCATTGGCCATGTTGCACTCCCATATGAAATTCAACAATAAGGTGAGTACCAGCATAATGCCCACCTTTACATAATAAAATTAAATAAAAACCCTCATAACATTACAACCCATATTTTCGTATTAAAAATTAGTAAAAAATGGGTGACTGGCCCATGTGAACAAACTAGTGACAAAATCTTTAATAGCTAAAGAATAACTTATTGACCAAAAGAGAAACAAAGTTCACTTATGACCCATATTCATTATCAAAAGCACCAATTGTTCAAAAGGGCCCTTGAAAATTTGCAATATCCTTCTAAGAAAAATGATAAACAATGAAATCAAGCCCAACTAAGGAGAAACTTTAAAAACTTGGGAGATGCCACTACTTCCAATGCTAGAAGCACTAAATCCTTTTTCATGCTAGTAATCACTTCCAATGCTAGAAGCACTAAATCCTTTTTCATGCTAGTAATCATTCTTTCCATATTCAAATCCATTTTAAAAGAAGTGATAGCAACAAAGAACCCACCAAAAATAAACAACCTCCAACAAATGAACACCAGAAAAAACAAGGCAATAGAAAAAAGAGCCAAAATGAAGAGATTCACCTGATAGCCCTTCAAAATAAGAAACTTATAGATCATCAGAGGGTAAAACCACTTCATCTCAACATCTTTCAAGAAAAGTAGCTCTTGCAATACTAGGGGATAAAATCTCTACATATTACTAGATCAACCTCCTCTGAATAGAACAAAAGCTTCCAACATCCCTTAGAACTAGTGGTAGAACACTCCCAATAGACAATCATGGGACTACCAACCCATATCAAACTAACCTCAAAATGAATTAGTCATTTGGAGACAATGAGAAGCATACTTCTTAACTTCCACTAAGCCAAAATTATAAAACATCCCTCAAAAGGGTTATGAACCTCCAAAACACTATTGGAAATAAAAAGAAGCCAACTAGAATGGTGAAAAATCTAGAAAAATTATGGATGAGTAAACATAGAATAATATAAAAATTCCATAACATAGAAACTCTTCTCCAAAATCTAAGAACAATCTAGCCCCAACAAAACAATGGAGAAAAACCACATCTCGAAACTAGACCTTCCCTAGTCAAGCATACCAAAAGACATCAAAAGGTCTTTAGGACCATAAAAGGGATGGGGAAAAGAAAGAAAGTACCCTCCCAAGAAACACTAGATCTAAAAATACAAAGGCTCTCTATCAAAATTCACTTCAACGCTATGCATATAAAGAGATCAAGAATGGATGGATAGTGAGGTATGCCTAGAGCCTCCTAGCCTATCATAGAAAGGAAGCTCCCTCCATTAGAAAAAGATTCATCTCCCACATCATTGTGATTTGGAGACCAAATAATGTTGCACTCAATGCACACCCACAAAGAACTACCATAAGGATTCCCTATGAACAAAGAGCATAGATTCTCCCAAGAACATATAGGGTTCCAACCTATCATCCTTGAAGACCCAAAACTAGATTGAGCATAAAAAATGACATACCCATATCTTAAACCAAGAAGCCCCAATCTAAACCTGTCATAGATAAGGTCATGACCAAACCAATAAGGACACCCATAAGCACCATCAGGATCAGAGAAAACTTTAAGAAACCCACTCCATGGAAAATATATAAATTTGCGGTGAATCCAACATTAGTTTGTAGGGGAGGGGAATTAATTTGTATTGGGGATTTTTTTTTTATGTTAGGAAAAATTTAATTTTAGATGCAATTTTTCTCCAACCATTACAAAATTTTCCAACATCAAGGTGATTTTGTCCCTTTTGATAGAAAAAAAATATTTTATTTAAGGCAATTTTTCTCGTTAAATGAAGAAATTTTTTTGTATTAGGTGATTTTTCCCATTTATTGGAAAAACTATATTTTTGATTAAGCAATTTTTCCATTTATAGGAAATAATATATACTTGATTAGGTAATTTTTCACGTCTAGTGAAAAAACATATATAATGTGTTGGTGAATGCACTAGAAAATGACATGATCACTCATTGAATCAATGATTACAAATTGATGGCAAGTTTTTCAAATCACTTGTCAGATTATCAAAATATTACACTCAACATGAAATCAAACAGCGATAAGAATGTGAGTTTCTATAGGATGAAGAGTATGTGGAATGTCCAATTACATTTATGGTAGAGTGGAATTTGGTTGAAAAAGCATTCTTTAAATTACAAACATCCTAGTAAATGGTTACTATTATTAGAAATGAAGTTGGTTGCCAAAAATGGGACTTCCTGTGGAAGACAGATCGTTGAATAAAAATCCAAGCCCTTTTTTCACCCATATTTGACTATGGAGGACAATGAGGAACAACATGATCTTACTACTAGGCTTATTGTAGCTTCCCAAGTTCTCTTTGTTAATCCTAGGGATGCTATCAAAGAGCTCAAAAAGGAGCAGGAAAAGGTAGACCTTTGACCAATATTTGTTGAAATGGGTCTCGAACCTACTAATTTTGAAGAACAAATTGCAAATGTGATGGAAAAAGAAAATGAGCTTCAATGCTTTTGGGATGTTTTGAAGAATAAAAGAAGCATTACACAAAGAATTATTGGTTTAGTTAGGGTTTATTTTGTAAAACATATTATTGAAAAGTGTATGAATTTGAAATATAAGGGTTTGAATCTTGTTGCTTCCCTTGTTGAGGGAAACCACAACTCTGTGTGTGTGTGTGTGTGTTGTGGGTGTGTGCGCACATGTGTACACGTGTGGTTGCGTGTGTGGGTGTGCGCATGTGTTCATGGTGTGTGTGCACGTGTGTGTGTGAAGATGAACTGTAAAGAAAATAAAAGGAATATAATGCAAAGTAAATATCATTTTGTTGATATTTGATATTTTAGTGGCATGATTTTTTCTTTTGGGCTCTAGTGACATGTTAGCAAGAATTGATGTCTGAAGTGATGGCTTTTTGAGAAATGTTTCAAATAACATGTCATATTTCCAACATGCATGTTTAACTAGTAACATGCATCTACAAACTATCATCCAATGGTCATATATCAATAGTTGAAATTTTATTTTGGGCCAAACATCATGAATGAAGCGTCGACCTTTTTCAAGTCTCTAAAATAGTGACACGTTTCCTTCCACCTTGTACCACTTGTAGTGGACATTAAATAGATGTCTTGTCACTATAAATGGCATTCCCTCTTCTATTGGCTCTACATGCATTACAACTTTTTTGGCATAAACTTGCATTTATATTGAGGATTTGCAAAGATTTAGTCATTTAAAAAAAATGAACTAAAATTCAAATGAAAAAATGTGTAGGGACCATCATGAATCCACTCAACTTATTTATAGGAAATTGAGCTTCTTCTTTCATCATTTCGCATATTAGTTTTGGTATCCAATAGTCATGTATACATGTAGTGCTTATTAAATTCTGGTTTGGTTTACTTGGTGTGGTAGACTAGTAGTCATTTATCTATAGTCACTAGTTTGTAGTCATTTTTCTATAGTTAGTTATTTCATAAACTAGGAATCAAGATGGACACTCTAATTTTCCTAACATGCAACTTGGAAGAGGAACATAAGGCATTTTTTTATTAACGTCCCTAATGAAAACCTCTTGTCAATTACAATAAGGTTGTTTATGCTTTGAATTTCATTATTCATGCTATGAAAATAGTTCTAGGGTATGAGTTTTTGGAGAATGAGAATACGTACCATATCAACATGCATATTATGACCCATTTTCTAGTGTCTCTACTTGACCTCAAAGAAGATAGTGTCAACATTTTTCTACTCTTGAGGAATAGTTTTAAAGAAGATTATTTGGGTGAATGAATTGGCATTGTTTCTCATGCAGTATTAGGGGTGGGAATCCCTTGGGTGGGTGAAATCCACAACCTTCTAGAGCCTAACTAGAATGTGGCCCTACAACCATTTCTGTTAGGTTGGACTACTAGGAAATTGAAGCACCATAAGAAATTGGCACGAATTGCCTTCGATTTTCTCCAAAAATGCTATAATCGAGATTAAGTGGCACAAGACAACCCATGGCTACAATAATTCACAACCTTAGTCAAGTCTTGTGCTTTCTACAATGACTAGTACAGTAGTACTTAGGTCTCCCAAATTCCAGTCTAGTTTCACTTTCTATTTTGTTTAATCAAATTACAATCATTGTACATGTGTCTTCCTTAGAATTAATTTTTAAGGAATACCAATAAAAATTTTGGAGTTCCATATAAAATTGTATTTTATTGTTATGCTTACTCATGCAATGTTTTGGCATTTTCAAATTATTCCATTAAATTATTAAGAAATAGAATATAACATTTAACATTGAATTAAAATTAACATATTGAGGTTTAGTATTTAACAATTGATTTAATTAATAAACTACCTACTTCAGTGTTTGATTTCAATAATACAAAAAAATAGAATATGTGGAACATAATCGATAGTTACTTTTACAATTTCATTTAATTCTCCATTGGATGGTCTTATTTTACAATCAAATTTAAAGTATCATTTAAAAACTATTTTATTTTAAAATTGTAAATATTCTAATATATTTAAGAAGCATGTTAGTAATATTATAAAGGCGATGTCATGATTACCATTGGATAAACAAACATTAATAGCTCCAGATGCTTTTCAGGCCAAATTTGGCAATAGCTGACTAGCTTTTCCAAATGTCTCGAAAACAAGACATATGGAAAACATGCATCAAATGTGAAATCACTATTATCATAGTAGCAACATTTGATCAACTTAGATCAATGACTAGAGATGATTTTTTCAAAAATCTGAGGAACGCTCAACATAATGGTCAATATATTAAATATTTATAAACTATTCTATTTATAAATACTTTGATTATAACATGCCAACTTTTTAGTTTTTAATCATCATCAAAACCATAAACTAAAATAATTAAGATAATTATTTTGTTAATGTAAATTATTGAGTTTAAAATTCAATGCACAAATACATAGATTTATATTTCTATTTAATTTGTTATGAATATATTCTAATTCAATCACAAAATAAATTAAAAAATCATAACAGAAATAAGTCAAATTATTTCATACAATAAAACATAGATCATAATGTTGAGATTATGATTGTTGTTGCATATATCATATACATTAATTACAAAAGGATTGTAGGTAAGCATTATGTACACCATTGTTAATTAACATTAACCAAATGAAATCTCATCAAAGGATATAAATAAGTTAAAAGGGCTTGGTTAATCACTTTGTAAACACCATGTCTTTAGCTAAGAAAAATATGAGAAAACCTAGTTATGAAATTGTGGGCCATTTCTATATCCAATAAAGGTTTTGAACCTAAGTGTGCACAAGATCATATTCACTAGAGATAACATGTTTATAAAGACATAAAGATCATCATGGTAGAAAATATTCATAAGACTAAGCTTGTCAACAATAAAGAAATTTCATAACCAGATTATGTGGTTACCTTGATGAAAGGAGATTCAGGACAGCAAGTAATGACACTATCATCACTTCATGTAGATGTTTTACTTGTCAAAGATGTTGGTGTAGACTTGAGGAAAATACTGTGGAACTAGTAGAAGACATGGCCTATGAAACATTCACTACATTAGTGGAAGATGACATACTAAAGAAATAATGGCAACACTTGATGAATATAACATTGCAGTGCATAATAGAGACCCTAATTTCATTCATGAGGACTAAGTGGAACTAGTACTGAGTAGGTTACAAAGAAAGTTCATTTGGCTTGATAAGCGCTATGAAATTTTAAAGCGAGTTATCCTTAGGGTAATGAAACTCAATGACATAGAAGTATGGATAAATATGGGAAATGTCACACTCAAAGAAATCACAAGAGTAATTAAAATAGAGAAGGAAGGAGAAGCACTAGCCATTGATGCAATACCCGATCCTAAAATGAAGCTTTTCACAATGGAAATTGCACATAGACTCTACTTCTCAAGCGGAGCCAATAGCGTACCCTATTGTATTGTATAAGACACATACCAAATCATTCGTGAAGGTGCCCCACTTGACTTAGGTGGGTGGTTGAATGAGCAATAGATGCTAAACCTAACAAAGATTAGAGAGTAACTCAACATAGACCCATTAAAATTTGGAGCTCTCTTGGTATGGATATTTTTATAGTTTGCATGCAAGCTTTTAGGATAAGGTGTAATGAGTTGGTTTAGGGACAAGAAAATTTGTGAGAAATTTTGTAAATCATATATGATCTTAGGACTTAAAAGGGATAATTTTTTGACAAGATATTTTAATATATTTGGGGACATGATGAGGAAAAGGGAAAGGATACCCTTTACTCTAGTAGACGACTATAGAAATGATGTGTGTTTCTTAGCTTGGATAGATAATTTCATGATACAAAGTATAAAGTTGAGCACTCACTTGCTCAAAAAATTCCACTGTGAGATAATAGAGAAAGAGGCAATGAATTCCATCGAGTTGATACTATTAATACCTATTGATAAAAAGCTACCAGTATGTGTTACTAGTGGAATGAGAAAGAACATAGTAGCCAAAATAGAAAAGCATAAGGAAGAAAATAGGAAAGAAGGTAAGAAGGTAGGTAAGAGGAAAAAGACAGTCAGAACCAAGGTTGTAAGCCTTAAGAGGCAGAAAAGTGAAAGAAAAATTATTGACTCAAGAAGAGAGGAAACTTCACTAGAACCAAAATCAAGTGAGGAAGATGAATGTAATAAAAAGAAACCGAAAGGGGCAGTCAAGGAAAAATAAACAAATACACAAAGAAAACCAAATCAATCTACAAGTGAATCATCGTCAAGAATAGTGAAACCTATAAGAAGAGGAAGTAACCCTACTTGTCCACTCTCAATTGATGACATATTGAATGACATAATTTATAATAGAAATTATAATTGTTAAGATACAGATATGTACTTATGAGTGATAAATATCACAAAAATGTTATAGGTGCAATAATAGTCAGTATGAAGACATATAATGAAACAGCTAACATGGTAAAGAAAGTTCTATCAAAATAATTGGTTGATATTATAACTAGGAAGTGGTGAATTCCAATGTCACATAACAAAAGGATTTTCTTGATGGTACACTAATAAAAGTTAGACCAAAATTTGCATCTTTAGATAGGAAAACCTTCATAGATACACATATCAATGAATTCTTAACAATATTAAATGTTGCATTAACCCCAATAGGCAGGGAAAGAGAAATGTTTGAAAAAGAAATCAAAAGCTAGAAATGCATAAAAAACAAAGGAGAGATATTATGTGTAAAAATGTAATGACCCCTTTTTTAATCTTCAACCTGATATTAACATTTTAGGCATAAATTAGGAAGTCATTCAAATTAACAAACCGATGATCCTTACTATTATTAAAATATTGGAGAAGTTGAGCATTAAAAATCAATTTATTGGTTTATTGGAAGATTTCTCCTCATAGTGCCAGATCATCTTCTCTTATCAGGTGATGATCATCTCGAGATAGTAGAATTACGATGCAGAGGGCGTGTGAAACAAGCTCCAAGCGATTCTGACAAGTGCCCAAAATTACTCTGCCTCTCCCTCCACCAGCTCCCTATCTCAAGATTTTGTAACTCAGGTGAGGATAAGATTTTTTGTACTATAACTTGAAATGCATCTCGATGTTATTTAAGTCTTAAGAACATATATAATTATAATGTACCAGTATCCTTTTGATTGTAATATTTAATATATCACGTGTTAATGTCTACTTGAACCCTATATCATCACACACACACACACACACACACACACACACACACACATTTGTTATAATGTTTTAGTGTTTAAATATAATGTTTATTTATATATATTTCATGCATTCATTCTAAAATGTTTACCATTTTATATCTATATATTCTATAATATTGAGTAGAACCATTTTGCCTATATATTCAGATACATTTGAAATGGAATAGAATGATGGTATATATATATATATATATATTAAATCACTTATAGTATTTACCGATATTTCATGATATTCCCAAGATCACTATAATATTCACTCCTTTTCTCATGTGAATTACCTTAATTTAATCCCTTAATCATTCCTCTTATATTCTTGGATGCCATAGATTGGAATGAGTCATGAATTGTCTTATTACATAACATATGATATATGAATGCAATTTTCAAATGTAATTTTAATGCTTATATCTCATTCATGAATTAATATCAAATGTTTTATTATATTTTATGTGTATGCATTGATACGGAATAGTCTAAGAATCGAGATTACTTGCTGTAACTCACATCAACCCTTATCCTTGGAACGTGGGTGTTGTTACCTTGGACATAGAGATGGATGGAACCATGATGCTGAGACAATCAGATGCTCAGTTAGTACTGTGATTTCTTATTCCCCTTCGCACTTATGATATCCCTTTTTTAATTATTCTCTTCTACACTCTTATTTTTTATTCTTTCTTTTTCTATATTTATGTACTGCACACTATGATTATTAATATATTTTGGGTTTGTCAAGATGGAAAGTCATGTCTGCCAACTTCAATGTTTTAGGGTTAGGTTTAGGGTTTTAATTAAATATTCATAAAGTATAGTAAAGATTTAATTAATGTATTAAATTCAATATGTAATTTATGATGTTTGATTTAATTAATATATTCTTAATATATATTGAAGAAAGTAATTAATTTATAAGATAAGAATTAAATGGAAAGACGCCACATATAATAATTTTGAATACAAAATTAATTAAATAATTATAATATATGAATATTTCAAAGAATATTAATCAAATACATTAATGAAGAACTCTATTAATTTTGGTTCATGAAATAAAAGGCTAATTAAACATGAAACATCTCTTCCTAGACTAGATCCAAAGGATAAGGGTAAGAGAAAGACAATCACATCTATTAGAACTAGTAGAATAGTATACTTCAAATGATATGTTCAAGAAATAGATGAAGAACCTTTTAACTTCAACCCTCTCATCTCTCCAAGGGAAGTAGAATATACAAAAATATAGAATGAAATAGTTCTAGAAAATAAAGTATCACTAGTATTGGTGAATACTCAAGTCACTCTAGTAGTACAAGAACTAGCTAATGCGTCAAATATACTTGACATGCAACTTGAATTAAGATACAAGAAATCATGCACAAGTAGGAATAAATAGGGAAATGAAGAAGGTGATGCTCAACCAAGAAATCCAATAGAGAATCAACATATGAATTAAATCTCATCAGTAGAGGTCATAGGGGAAGGAGAAAAGGGAAAAAGAAGACTAGTATGGATACTACTAAGAAACCTCTACAAAAGAAAAATATATGTATAGAGTGAGTCTTTCCAACTAGTCAAGAAATCAACACTAGTACTGGAACTTGAAAGCTCTATGAGGTCCACATCTACTAAGTAGAAACTACAAGTAGAGAGAGTAGAGTTTGAACAATCCAAGGAGAAAAAAGATGAGGAGAAGAAAGAAATCATCATTTTCATCATCTTCAAGCTCTAAAGATAAAGAACTATATGAGTGACATGCTTAGGAAGTAGAGGATCCTTAGACAATTCAAACTAAATTGGACAAGTATGCTAGAAGAGTGAAAGATTTGAGCAATAAAGTGCTTAGTCATCATAATCACTTATTGTATAAACTTAAAGCAGAAAAGAAGGCTCATCTAAGAAAATAATGAGCACATACATTGATGAAAGCAATGACATGTTGGTCATAGGAATACTTGGTGATGTGAAATATGACACTGATGCATACCTTGTTAATCAACTAGAGAACATACTCAAGCATGTAGATTTCAATAAAGAAATTGGTCAACTAGTAGAGGGAAGGAAAATGAAAAAGATCAAGCTACTCATTGAGATTCACTCACAAAAACTTACAAAAGCAAGAAAAATTGTAGTTGTGCTATTGAAGGTATCTCTCTAATCCTTCAAAAAATATCATATTAACAAAGATCTCAGATCGATCTAAATAATAATATGAGCATAGCTCATGAGAGGCTTCAAGTAACTTAAACATCATTTGATGTTTCAACTAGTTTAGCTAGTGTATACATCGGTCATATTCAAGAAAAGATTCATCTGATCAACTAAGTCACTATAGAATAATATAAAAGGAACTTCAAACTCTTTGATTTATAGTCTTTCACAATCCCCATCAAAGGAATTATCCATATACACATCGAAGAGGCAGATGTCCTTCTAATTGGAGACCCTAAGGACATTATCGAAGCAATGCAATATCATCTGCCAACAATCATCAATCTAACTCTAGCACTTTACAAAATACCTCACACATAGAAGACACAACTAGAATATGTAGAGGCAAGATACCCTTTTTCATTGATGATAAAAGGGGGGGAGATGAAGCAGAGATGGAGACTAAGTGATGAAGAATTCAGTAGAACAAGGAATGATAAAGAAAAAGGGTGTGAGGATCACAAGGGGAGATTAGAGGAAAGAAGAAAGGATAGATAAATGATATTAATAAGGGACGTTGACCCTGAAGATACCTAGACAAGGGATCAAGTTGAAGATACACCACAGGAGGAGTAAAACAAAGGAAGATGCAGAAAGGAGTAGAAAATGGTTAAGTCCATTTATTGATAAAGATTCTATTAGTGTCAAAACCAATAAGGATATGATATTTTTTTTCATCAATTCCAAAAGGGGAGATTTCTTACACAACTTCTCACATTGGCATTATTAAGTATAGTTTGGGTATATGTGTTGTCATTGATTGGTAACAGGTCAAAGAACTACATCATCTCATATGTATCGGTAGATATCTTCGTTGGTCTATACAAGAGAATAATACAAGGTAGAGGCTATCATATTTAACATGAGGAGTCATTGCCATAGCACAACAGAGATGGTATGACAAGAATTCAAATTTGGTTTGTATTTAGACAAAAATGATGAAATGCAACAAGGAAAAAATAGTTGAAATGCAACCCAGAGAAAATAGGCAGCACAATTAGTCTTGATTATACATTGTAGGTACATCACGAGATGCTCATGAACCACTTAGCAATATGAATTTAAATTTTTTTCTAGGTAGGATAATCTTCTAGGGTTTTGAAACCCATAGATAAAAGGAGACCTCACTCATTCAAAAATATTGATGTGTATATGAAAAGCGTGAGATAAAATAGAGTGAGTCTATGGATGCCAATAGTGAACAAGAGTGAAGAAAGAGTGAACAACATGAATGTTAGAGAAATATTGTTAGTAGGAAGAATAGAGTAAAGAATAAAATATGTTAAGTAGAAGATATAGATGCAAGGTTATAGCTAACTAGAAGTAGAAGAGTTCACTACAGACTAGGATAAGTAGGAAAGAGGAAAACATAATGTTACAAAATGATATAATTGAGTGCACCCAAGCAGTAAGAGAAGGTCATGACAACTCATAAGGTATTCACTGGAGATATATCAAGCAAGAAATACTTTATAATATAGATCACATTTGATTTCTCTCTAACAATTGTAATCATCTTGTAAGCTCTTAATTGAGCATGCTTTAGTAGCAACCATAGCTTAAATCCTTTAACAAGGTGCCTCTCAAAAGGAGTGCTAAATCTTGTAACTAGGTAGCCTTAGAAGGTTTATTCTGATCCACATAGAAACTATAGTACTCACAAAGAGTGATATATGAAAATATCTATTTTACAATGTAGATATTTTATGAAGACTAGCTAAACGGGGCATGCTACTCTTGTATCTAGACCTCAAACTATATACTTAGAGGTCAGTGAACAAATGGGTGACTTCTTACCAATTAGCAAGAGCACCATCTCTTGACATGTTCCCCATACTAGACCAATAACTTAAAAAAATCTATGGATCACCAATCATGATTTTATTTGAGATATGTACTTTGATGGGCCTAGCTTCCAAATGGGTTCAGGGGTGGGTATCATCCTGATATCTTGCAAAGGAAACAATTCTCTCCTTTCCCTTCAGTTAGAGTTCCATCATACAAACATTGTTGATTGTGAAGCCCATATCATTCGGCTACATGTCATGATCATTACAGAGGTTAAACATTTTTAAATATTACACTTGTAAATTTTAGTTGAAATATATAGATATTTAAGTTTTGGAATTTTTTTTCCAAGCTTTTAAATATTTAATATTGGAAATAGATTTGTTTGATTGTCCTAATTGTTTACAATTTCTAGAAAAATAGTTCAAGTTAGATTTATGTACATTAGGGATGATTTAAATTGAGACTGGTCAATTTTTTTTTTTGAAAATTGTCACCCAATGTACTAAGGGTAAAATATGCTTTATCAAGTTATTTTAAACATTTTTGAAAACTATTTGGAAAAAGAAATTGGCATTTTCCTTTGGAATGATCTTTTTTTTGTATGAGGTGTTGTATTATAGCATAAACACTATTTAAAACCTTAAACATTTTAGAAAACATCCTACGGACATCTCTTTATATCCATTGAAATATTTCTTCTGTTGATTTTTCTTTTAACACGATAGCGAGCAAAGGTAACAACTTGTCATTTCTTCTCAATCCTTCCTACTATATTGTTTAGGTTGTATTTAAATGATCATTTACTTGAGTGGATAATGTAAAACTGATACAAGATTAGTTAAAACATTTTTCTTAAAAAAAATTCACAAATGTGTGTCCTCCACTATAAAATATGATGTTTTTATCATATATAAATTTTATAATTCTATTTTTTGATTATTTAATGGATAATGAAATTTAGCTATAGTTTGATACATTGTTATAAAGAAAAATATAAAACAAAATAGATTTTAGAAGTTGATCAATTCTTTTAAAAAAAATCTAATTTCAATTGAAGAAATGTTAATACAAAAAATTATTTCGACATATAAGTTGCCCATGTATAAATAGAGGGTGACTTCAAAATATTAGTAATTTCTAATTTTTTGACAAAAAATAATTAATTTCTAAAATAATTGTTTATTTGTATAGATCAACTAAATAACATACCTCCTATAAAGTAGATTATGACATGTAAATTTATTATTATCATTATTTATAATTAGTGACAAGAAATTGCTGAAATGCCTTATATAAGAATCAATAATCTTATAGTTGGATTTTACCAGCAATTTAAGATTTTTATATGATTATTTCATTGAGTGTATCTTTTGTTTGACACTAATTGCATTAGCATAATGAGCCTTTATTTTCCTAAACAATTTCCTTAATCTTTTGAATTCAAATTATGCATGTAGTTCTCTTAGTCTTTTGAGTCTAACAAACTTTTAATTTTTATTTAATTATTTTGTTATCTACATATTATATAAACTTTTGTATAGATTATGTCATACACTCCAACCATAGATAGATTACACGATTCAGTCTTTTGAATGCATCACATTCTAATCTTGAAACTGGTTCCAATGTATAAGTAGCTTAAAACATCAACTATTTAATATTATTGTGATTGTATAAATAAGGCATGTTTTAACTCTTGAATTAAATATCCTTTGATATAAAACTGTCTAGAACGTTGATTGACAAAATAGACTATAAAAAGTATTTGAGTCTGAAGTAGAGGAATCGAGAAGAAGAGCAAAAGCTGCCTTTATATCTGAAATTCAATGAAAAAAATATTATAGAGGTTGGTCCTCCTTTCAGTTACTCTTTCTAAAACTTTGGGACGCATGATAGCATGGTGTAAAAACTAGTTTGTAATAAGAAAAGAGACTACAACACGGGCAAAGAAAAATTTGAACAGGGGTGCAGAGTTGGTACTGAGTTCGTATCCAGATAAGGGAAGGGCAGGAACTGTTCTAAGATGTTAAACGTACTCGCTCGACCAAGTCTAAAGCATTTTGAATCTGTTTCGTGGTTACGTGGCAAACATTTCAACTTTGATGACTATAATATTAAATGATTTTCCCGCACGAAGAGATAGGAACGGGGAGAACAAATCTATGGAGGCACTCTGAGTAAACGTAAAGAGTGTTAAAAATAATGTTTATTATAGTAGCTGGGCATTTAATGCACAGTCCAGAACTTTCTACTTGCTTCTTGGAGCCTCTCTCTTTGTGCAAAATTTGAATTTAAAATTATGTAGAAATCTCTAGAGTGCTTCCTTTCTTGAAGCTTCTCAAGAACCCTCTAGAAATATGTATGAGCTCTATAAATAGAGCATTCCTCTCAGCTGTAATAACATGAAAAAAAACTTTATAGCTCTTTGATATGTTTGAGTTTTGCTGCTCTGTTTTTTAAGCTCTGTTTTTTTAATTCTTTGTGCTGCTGTTTTTAATTCATCATGGTATCAGAGCATTTTCAGTTCTTTGGGCTGTGAATATATGATGCTTTTTGGAATGAATATATGTGTTTTTCTTGTGTGAATCTTTACATTTGCAGGCTGTAACTAAGGAGTGAACAGCAGTTTGGTTTGGGACAAAAACTACATCAAAGGAAGGATATTGCAGCAAAAGAAAAGTTTTTTTTCTTCAACAAATTGGTGAGATTTTTTCAGTTTCAAGCTTGGGTGTTCAAGTTCTTAAATATCTTTCATTCTCATCCAAAAAAAAAAAAAAGGGGAGAGAATTTAACAATGGAATCACTTGGTGTGACTTTGCCTACAGTTAAATTAAATGGAAAAAATTATTATGATTGGGTATCTCATGTTGAAATCACTCTAACCCTTCAAAATTGTTATGATATTGTGACTGGTAGTGAACAAAGGCCTACGAATCCAGGAAATGATCAAGATAATTGGGATAAAAGGGACAAGAGGGCAGCAGCACTAATCAAGCTTACACTTTCAGAAGAAGTTTTTCCAGAAGTTCGTAATGAGAGAAGTGGAGTCAAAGTTTGGGAGATTTTGAAAGATTTATATCAAAATTCAGGTGATGTATGGATCTTATCCCTCACAACTGAATTATACAATTTGAAATTATCAAGCTCACAAGAGATAGTCCCACATTTAAGTAAGTTAAAGGAAAAGAAAAATGAGCTTGCTTCTCTTGGAAAAGATATAGATGATAAAGATTTTGTGCAAATTATATTACAAAGTCTTCCAGGATCTTATCAATCATTTATAAGGGGTTTAGATACTGCAGATAAATTAAAAAGTATTAAATCAGAAGAATTGTGTGCTAAGTTGGTTCAAGAAGAGAAAAGACAAGTTAAAGAAAAAGAATCATTTGATGGTGAATCTCAAGCATTTGTAATGAAAGGAAAAAAATATTATAAGAAGTCACAAGAAAATGAATCTAAAGAAAGAAATTGGAAGAATGAAAATAAGAGTATTTCATATATAGATCATAATAGAAGTAAATGGAAATGTCATTATTGTGGTAAAATGGGTCATAAGGCAAATGAATGTTTCAAGAAGAAAAGAGATGTAGAAAAGAAAGTAAATAATTATCCAAAATTAGGAGATTCTAAAAGAAATGCATTTTGTGTTGCACTTAAAGAAAATAATACTTTCAAAGAAGATTGGGTTATTGATTCTGGTGCTACACAACACATGTCTCATAATGAGAATCAATTTGAATCAATAAGTGAAAATAATATAGAGAAAATATATTTGGGGGATAATAGTGCTTTAGAAGTTAAAGGGACTGGTAATGTCAAAATTGATAATGGTTTGTTCAAAAATGTGAAATTAGTCCCTGAATTAAAAACAAATCTGCTTTCAGTATCTCAAATTGCAAGTCAAGGACATAAAATAGAATTCTACAATGATAAGTGCTTAATCAAGGATGTCAATGATAATTATAGAGTCATTGCAATTGGTAAAATGGAGAATGGATTATATAAATTTCAAGAATTTACTTCTAAATGTGGAGATAAACATATGTGTGCTATTGCTCAATATGATGATATGAGCAGGTTATGGCATGAGCGTTTGGGGCACATCAATTTTCAAAGTCTCAAGCTTATGGAGAAATTACAAATGGTGCATGGGCTGCCAAAGATATCATTAAGCCCTAAGGTGTGTGAAGGATGTGCAATGGGAAAACAACATGTGGAAAGTTTCCCTCAAGGTAAATCATGGAGAGCAAAAACTCCTCTACATTTAGTCCATAGTGATGTAATGGGTCCTTTCAAAACATCATCAATTGGAGGATCAAGGTATGCCCTCACTTTTATAGATGATTATAGTAGAAGAATTTGGGTGTATTTTCTACAAAAGAAAGATGAAGTGTTTCAAAAGTTTAAAGAGTTTAAAGCTTTGACTGAAAAACAAAGTGGAAAGTACTTAAAGATACTAAGAACTGATAGAGGGACTGAATACATGAATAAAGCTCTTTTAGATTTTTGCAAAGAACATGGCATTAAAAAGGAATCAACTGTCTCTTATTCACCCCAACAAAATGGTGTTGCTGAAAGGAAAAATAGAACTATAATAGAAATGGCTAGGTGCATGCTTCATTCTAGAAATCTAGAAGCTAAATTTTGGGCTGAAGCAGTTCATACTGCCGTATATATCTTGAATAGAACACCTACTAAGGCAGTTTTGAACATAACACCAGAAGAGGCATGGAGTGGAAGAAAGCCTACAGTATCTCATTTTAGAATTTTTGGTTGTAAAGCATATGCTCACATTCCTGATGAAAGGAGGAGCAAACTTGAAAGGAAAAGCGAGAAGTGCACAATGGTTGGATATAGTGAGGAATCGAAAGGATATAGGTTATACAATCCTAGAACTAATGAAATCTATATTAAAAGAAATGTATGGTTTGATGAAGATGTTAAGAATGATAATTCTCCAACATTATCTTTCTTTCCAATTTTGATTGATGAAGAAAATTCTACTTCTACCAATAGTCAAAGTCAAGGTGTGCAAACCACTACATGGGATGAGACTCGAGAAAGTGATAATGAAAATCCAAAGAAATTTAGAAGCATCAAAGAAATTTATCAAGAAGGTCCTAGATATATATTTGCTAACTATGCTCTTATGACTAAGGTGATGCAGGTTGACACTCCAAACACATATGAAGAAGCAAAAGGAAAAGAAGAATGGGAAGCAGCTATGCAGGAAGAATACAATTCTTTGATGAAGAATGGAACATGGGAACTAACAACACTTCCAGAAGGCAAAAATTTGGTTGGTTGCAAGTGGACCTATAGAACCAAATTCACATCAGATGGAGCTATTGAAAAATACAAAGCAAGGTTAGTGGCTAAAGGTTTCTCACAAGAAGAAGGTATAGACTATACTGAAACCTTTGCTCCAGTAGCTAAGATGACTTCCATTCGTACAATAGTTGCTTTAGCTGCAAAGTTTGGTTGGAAAATTTTTCAAATGGATGTAAAAAGTGCATTTTTGCATGGTGACTTAAAAGAAGAAATTTATATGCAACAACCACCAGGATTTATTAAGTATGGAGAAGAGAATTTGGTGTGTAGATTAAGAAAATCACTCTATGGTCTCAAACAAGCACCAAGGGAATGGTACTCAAAAATTAATAAGTACTTCCTAGAAGTTGGATTTAAAAGAAGTAATGCTGATCCAGATGTGTATGTAAAATATTGTGATAATAAGGTTGTTATCATTGTATTGTATGTGGATGACTTGATTATTACAGGAAATCACGCACATGATATTGAGATAACTAAAAATCAACTCAAACAAGCTTTCGAAATAACTGATTTAGGACTAATGCACTATTTTTTGGGTATGCAAGTATGGCAAGAAGAAGGAAGAATCATGCTCTCTCAAACTAAATATGCTCTTGATGTACTTAAAAAATTCAATATGAGTGATTGTAAACCATGTAATACACCATGTGAAATAGGAGTAAAGTTAGGTGCTAACTCTACTCAAAAGAAAGTGGATGGAAAATTATATAGGCAGCTTGTTGGAAATCTTTTGTATCTTACTATAACTAGACCAGATATTGCATATGCAGTTGGTATTGTATCAAGATACATGGCAGATCCACACATTGAACACTGGAAAGCGGCTAAAAGAATATTAAGATATATTAAGGGTACTTACCAGCTTGGCATTGAATACAAATATGGAGGAGAACCTACTTTAGTTGGATATACAGATTCTGATTATGCAGGTGACATTGATGATAGAAAGTCAACTTCAGGATATATCTTCCATCTTGGATCGGGACCAATTTCGTGGAGTAGCAAGAAGCAATCAACAGTGTCACTCTCATCTACAGAAGCTGAATATATTGGTTTATCAAAGGCGTCTCAAGAAGCATTATGGCTTAGGAGGTTACTTGAAGAATTGCATCATCCACAAGACTCTCCAACAACAATATTTTGTGATAATCAAAGTACTATCAAGCTAGCAAAAAATCCGGTATATCATGCAAGGTCCAAGCATATAGAAGTGCATCATCATTTTGTTCGAGATCTAATTGAAAGACAAGAGGTGGAGCTTCAATTTTGCGGAACAGAAGATCAACTTGCTGATATATTTACAAAAGCATTGTCTATCGTAAAATCTACGAAATTTAGAGATCTATTGCAGCTCAAAGATGTTCCTACTCTCTCCAAATAAACATTATGGGGGGGTGTTAAAAATAATGTTTATTATAGTAGCTGGGCATTTAATGCACAGTCCAGAACTTTCTACTTGCTTCTTGGAGCCTCTCTCTTTGTGCAAAATTTGAATTTAAAATTATGTAGAAATCTCTAGAGTGCTTCCTTTCTTGAAGCTTCTCAAGAACCCTCTAGAAATATGTATGAGCTCTATAAATAGAGCATTCCTCTCAGCTGTAATAACATGAAAAAAAACTTTATAGCTCTTTGATATGTTTGAGTTTTGCTGCTCTGTTTTTTAAGCTCTGTTTTTTTAATTCTTTGTGCTGCTGTTTTTAATTCATCAAAGAGCACCAATTCTGTAAATATATTATAATTAACGAGTGTGTGAAAAAAGAATTGGTCCTGTCAAATTATAATTACACATTGGAACCATTTCTGGTAGTGTATTAAAAGTAAGCAATTGCATGTGCAGGAATTGGTCCTCGCAAGTACTTTCTGGTATTGTATTATAAGAGGAGACATGTAACACACAATCCAATCACACATTCATATCTGGTCTGAATCACGCATTGCTCTTCTGTTTGAGACTCTCCATCGACATAAAATGGCGAAGGGAATGATGATTTGCTTGCAATTGTCGTTGAGACTCTTCCTGTTGATGTGTTGTTACAGTGAAGATGTGATGGCGGCGGATGCCGATCCCTTGCAAGATTTCTGCGTCGCAGTCCTGGACAGCGAAGGTGAATGCAGCAATATTAATTGTTTATGTGATTATTAATGATTGGTGTGATTATAACTAGGGCAAACAGTACCAAATTGTATTGATCAGTTAAGGTGAACGGGTTCGTTTGCAAAGAGCCCAAGGATGTATCGGCAGAGGACTTCTTCTTCAGGGGGCTGACAGAGGCGGGGAACACCGACAATGCAGTTGACTCCAACGTGACCCCTGCCAACGTAATGCAGATACCGGGGCTGAACACGTTGGGAATATCTCTGGTCCGCATCGACTTCGCAGTGGGTGGAATTAATCCTCCTCACACCCACCCCAGAGCCACCGAGGTTCTCTTTCTAGCGGAAGGCGAGCTCTTTGTAGGGTTTATCGACACCAACAACACCTTCTTCAGCAAGACGTTGGAGAAGGGAGACGTGTTCGTCTTCCCCAAGGCGCTCGTGCATTTCCAGCAGAATGTGGGGAAAGAGAATGCGGTGGCCATCGCTGCTTTGAGCAGCCAGCTCCCGACAATCGCCAATTCTCTCTTTGGCGCGAACCCCCCTCTCCCCGATTCCGTGCTCAGCAAGGCCTTCCGCATCACCCAACAACTCGTGGATTACATTCAGAAGCAATTCGCATAGCATTCCCGTGCTCAATGCTCAATGCTCAATGCTCAATGCTCAACTCAATTCGTTGCATCATCCGATCTATTCAATAAATAACACAACACTAGAACCCTCTTTATTCTCGTGGATAGGGAACAACAATACAGGAAAATGTAATGTAGTAGATTATTTTATTCTGTTTTAAAATTGATTCAAGGGCATTTCTCATAAATGTTCTGAAATGTCTAAATCTCATATATCTATTAGTTCTTTTGTATTGCCTATAGCAACTTCATCTTGAGTTTTAGTTATCTTTGAGAACTTTAAATTGAAATAATTTAATTCATATGTTACAATCATGGCTTCCTCTAATTCCTTTGTCATATTACAAAGAATATCTCACTTATCCCTCAATATAAATTGACATGAAGATTCATTTGCCACTTGCAAATGATCGCATTCACAATCAAAGGTTTTCCTCTATAAATAAATGGAAAAACAACCACTCCATGAGTGGATATAACAACAGTAAAAAATCAAGCAATAATAGTTAAATTTAAAAAATTAATTATTAGTGATTAAGTATTGAATGAAAAATGATAGTTATTCTCCATTAAGCTTGTCACTATCCACCAATTATTCAAATATATAATGCTTTGATTTAATGACTTTATCATATTAGCAACTCAATAAGCCTTTGATTAAGATATGTTATAAATTTCTTGGCTTCTCTATTGACCTAATGTTATGTTGAGGTTTACATGTTAGCCTATATAAGTTAAATAAATGACGTAAACATTGTAACCCCCTCTCGGTACAAGTCCTAGTACAAAATAAATTAAAATGGATTTAGGGTGTAGTAAAAATTGTGTTAAAAAAAAATTCTAGAATAAATCTAAAATGTCATATATTATATCAAATTATATCTACCTTAAAATTTTAATTATCACCTTTTGTCTATGACTTTTAATTTTAAAAAATTTAGTTCTAATTTTATATAATAATTATTGATAAATTATTAATAATTAATAAGGAGACTAGTGACTTTCACAATAACTTACTCTACTTTTTCCATTTCCATCAATTCATAGGGAAATCAGTGACCTTCATAATAACATCTTCATTAACTTTGACACCGATACCACCAATTCAATCCCATCTCACTAACCATGATATGTCAAATTAAGATGACAATTTTTCATCATAGTCAATTATATTCTCAATAAACTAAGAAAAATTTCCCTCTCTGTAGATATGCCATGTAATCCTACAAAGATGATGCAAAAAAAGACAAGGTAAAGTTGTAGAGCACATCATCGAAAATGTTGCAACATAGAATTTAACAAGGTGAGTACATACTTAAATCTAACCTTATGGAAAAATTAGATTGTGGAGTGGGGGTTACTCAATCAATGACATTTAGGCATCTTACATAAGTATTTTGTAAAAAAATGTAAGTGTTAAGGTTAGCAATCTACAAGGAAATTTGGAAGGGGGATTAGTGAGGTCATGCCCTTGCTGGCAATGAGGAAATTTTTTCAAAGTTAGATACCCCTAGTGGAAATGAGTTGAATGGGGACCTAGAGGATTGTATTTTTCCCACTAAACTAGGGGGACCTTTGAGAGGGAATCATGTGTTGGTCTTGAGGTAAAAAAATTAGGGGAGGTTCTAGTTCTCAAGCTGAAATGGTATTCCCTCTTTGGGATTAAATCCAATTAAAATCTCCATTCCATCTATCACCTTAAAAACACACTAGCAAAAAGGTGATTTCAAAACTTTTGTGCAGATTATTATATATATGTACACTTTATTATACCAATTATACCTCCTTAGACATTTTGAAAATAAATTTTGGAGCCTCATCTAGTACCCCTTCATAGTTAGAATTCAACATACAAAACATAAAGAAGGTTGTGGTAAAAAGAAATTCATTTAAGAGACTATTATGTGGATTGATGTTATAAAAACATTTAAGGAGGAAAGGACATTTTACTCTACTTCTTTGAATGAACAAGGAAATTTGGTGGAAAGCATAAGCATCTAACTCATGGCTGAGTGTAGAAGAATGGCGGAGAAAAAATGGGGAACAAGATGTAACTTTGTTTTCTCTCTGAAATCAACAAATGGTGAACTTCAATGTGAAATTTAAGATAGTTAGACTCAAAAACTTAAGGTGCAACAAAGAAAAGATTTGTATTCCTCTAAATCTAGTTTCCAAACTACTAATTTGTTTATAAAATAATTGATTTTAGTGCCCTCAAAAAGGAGGAGCCCAAAAACTAGTTTTAGGTTTTTGTCAAAAATGTAACATAATGTCTAGTGTGCTCCCCCTAAAATGTAGCCTTTTTTTATGCCAATTATTGTTGGAGTTGATGAAATCCAACTCCAAAGATGCCCAAGATCACTTGCATGCAAAAACCTATCAAAGAGAAGCCAAGGAAGGAAGAGTGAGGAGCAAGGGGAAAACCCTAAATGGACATGAGAGAGAACAAGATATTGAAACACAAGAAAATATGTATTTACAATATGAAATATGAGATGTTGTGATATACAATGAAGGAGAGACTGCTTATAAAGGCCTCAAGGAATCTTCCAGAATGAGCTAGAAGATGCTAGGAGATAAGTGTGACAACTAAGCATACATCCACATAAGGTGGAAAGTCCTTGAACAATGTGAGAGGATAAGTATGACTTAGGAGAGAACAAACTCTCGTATTGGCAACAACTTATAGCTAACTCTTAGACTGCAACTAATTAATGAATGCATTTCCTAAGTAAGCTAAGTAAATAGAATAAATAATTAGTAAATTAATTATTTACTCTAACACCCCCCCTTAAGTGCAACTTAGGAAAATTTCTTAAGCTTGCAAAACAAAGAAATGTAGAATGGGTCTTGGCAATGAGGCCATGTTAGGTACCCATGAACAATACAACAAAATGCAACCTCTAAAAATAGGGAAAGAATGAAAACCACGTGGGAAAAACCCTCCCCCAAAAAGAGGTAAGAACCTAGTGAAGAGCTAAAGAAGCCTCCAACTAGGAAAATGTTCCCTAAAACAGGAACAAGGAGTGATCATGAAGAGCATCACTGAAACATGAAGAGCCGCAAAATTTTTCCATCTAAAAGAAAACTACTGATTTGAAGTACCACCATGGAAGAAGAAGGCATGAACCGAGCATGTCTATATGGTAGATGATCCATCTCACCAAAATGCATAGGTAGCCAGCCACTGCAATCGCCTTGTATATAGGATCAACCACTAAATACATAGCTCACACTATCGAACCATCAAACCATGGATGCATTAGAACAATAGCATAACCCCCCCCCCCCTAATGCAGATGGGGTGAGATGACAGGCAACTGAGAAGATGGGCCAGAGTCTCCTGCAAACGAACCAAGAACAATGAGAGAGGGAAAGAGGTACAAACACCTATAAAGACACGGTCACACTGACGCTACATGGGGCTAATGTCATGGAAGGGACAGTCACTTGACAAAGGAAGAATGCCTAAAACAACAAACAACTATCCCCCCCATGGTGCTTTATAAAAATAGTGCAAGTACAACTAACTCAAAACAACTTTCATGACCCTCGAAATGCAAGAGTGACACTTTATCTCAGTTTGATACATAAAAGTGCTTCAAAATGATAGCTACAATGATCAAAATCAAAAACAAGTTGCAACAAAACATAGTACAGCCCAAAACAAAGGAAACCATGCTAGGAAAATGATCCTCAGGCCTAAAACACTCAAGATACCAACCATATAGAAAAAATGCTAAAGATATGATAGAAGGAGCATGGGCCAAAATCTAAG